>JAYESD010000002.1:1844150-2458866 GCA_036927565.1 Tuctoria greenei | reverse complement strand
AAGTCTTCGACCGTCTACCCTTGCTTGAAAGCAGGTTAGGATTAACCTGTTGTTGATACTGTTATGAACCACTGTTATTGATTACTGTGTTTATCATCTTCTGTCCCCTGCGTTCGTCTTCATCTTAGTTAGACCTTGACAGGTTGATCCTTGATTTTTCTTGTGGCAACCTTTGCAGGCAGTGTGTTGAGTTGCACCGAGCTAGCTAGCGTATAGCGCCATCACGAGCTATAGCTCTGGAAGACCCTATATACTACCAATGGTAAATAAATTTCTCTTCTGCTAGGCGATTCATCATATCACGCTTTCCATGCACGCGCGTGTTATTGTGTAGATACTGTATATGTATAGACGGGTGTCGAATTGAGTTGATCGGTAGCTAGCCGTCGTGTACGCATCGACTTGCATTTGATTCCGAGGAGACAACGATTGGACGATGATGATGGCGTGATTGGTTTATGCGCGGGTGGAGATGCGTTGCAGGTGATGGCGGTGAGCGTGGCGAGCCCGAGCTGGAGCCCTATGGTGCGGTCGGAGGAGGAGCACAACATGGGCCCGCCGCCGTGGCTGTGGCCGCTGTTGGGCACGAGCTTCTTCGTGCCGTGCCGGCAGCACCCGGAGCTGGGCAAGAACGCCGAGTGCAACCTCTTCTGCCTCAGCTGCTGCACCGGCGACGACGCCCTCTGCGCCTACTGCCTCCCCGACCACCGCGGCCACCACGTCGTCCAGGTCGTCGACCTTAATTTCCCCCCTTTCTCCCTTGTCCTTTTCTTCGCTCTCTAGCTCATTTTCTGTTGGTTGCTGCTGCACGGATGGAGTGAATATGTGCTACCTGCAGATACGGCGGTCGTCGTACCACAACGTGGTCCGAGGTGGGGAAGCTGATCGACATTCTCGCACGTGCAGACGTACGTGATCAACAGCGCCAAGATCGTGTTCCTCAACGGCCGGCCGCAAGCCAGGCCGGGCAAGGGCGTCACCGACACCTGCGAGGTCTGCTGCCGGAGCCTCCCGGACTCGTTCCGCTTCTGCTCCCTCGGATGCAAGGTACAATCCCCGGTGACACTCCAGCTTCTTCCTCTCTCCAAAAGCAAGCATGCCGAGCACGAACAGCGGCGCCTTTGTCCCAAGGGGAGCATGTTTAGTTCGCGCATGGGAACGACGACACCGCGCACACAGCAGCCGCGCCTGCCGTGCCGCGCGTCCACCTGAGGAGAATCCTCCAGAGGAATATGTTCGCGCACACAACACAAAGCGGCGGCAGGGCACTGCAAGTCCTGCACGCGACGGTCCATATTATTCTAATGGCTCTGGGATATGGATCATGGATGTGGGGTTGCTGCAGTTTTTTATGGCCTCTTCTCTGCTCCTCGGATAATGTAACCTGTTGAAAGGAACAAGCCACATTGGCATTTTTGCGGCACATGCTGATTTGCGAAAAGGCCCAAGTATTTCCTAGCACTAGATTAGTTTTATGTCGCCGTGGTCCTGGACATGGGTCTACGATCTGCACGGTTCGTGTTGGCGCTCGGTAATCAGGCTTGTCTCTTGTCTGAATAAAATAATCAATCCACCATTTGATTGTGGCCTCTGGCTAAAGGCTATTCTAGTTTGGGACGAAGCTGATTTCAGCGGCGTGGGTAGGCGTGAGCAATCAGCTCTGTTAAACCCCGATTAGTTAACCCTGAATCGGACGAAAAACTTTGACTTCTCTGGAAGTGATGTTCTACCGGATCACCTTGTTTATTTGTCAAGTTTGGGTGTATATAGCTAGAACGTTGATTGAATTCTTGAGAATTCTAGTACTCTTGGGTATTTTTTTTTTAAAGGAGAAAATGATGACAGACTGGCATCCATTTGGATCAGATACCGTGGCGTCCTTTATGTCTGAGATATTCAGTGTTTTGTTGATCCGTGGTCGATGAATTACTTCGCGATTCGTGGTTTTCAGCTAGGAGGGACGCAGTGGGACCCAAGCCTGACCTTCGCCATCCGGCCGAAGCGCGGAACGGGCTCCGGCGACGACGACGGGTCCTGCTCCGACGACTCGTTCAGCCCGAAGAAGCCCCGGCGGTCGGAGCTCGGCCGCTTCGACCGGACGGGCATCCGGTGGTCGGACGAGGACAGCAAGTCCCACAACGGGCCGATGACACCGCCGATCAACCGGTGCCGGCCGTCCCGGAGGAAGGGCATCCCTCACCGCGCCCCTTTCTGCGGTTAGCCACCAGACGCCGGACCGTGCAAAACACGCTGCTCATCAGTCTTCCCTCTTTCAGCTAGAACAACGCGTCAGCGTCACTCAGGTCTGAGCCGTGAAGTGGTCGATCACTTGCTAAACAGTAGTATTAGCTAGCTTGATATGTATACACACAAAAATAATATAGTTGAAGGCATGTATATATGCAGTATACATATCTGAATATATTGAGAAAGTTTGTCAACTCATGTAGACAATCTAAAAGGAGATAGAAAACATATGTAGGGTTCTTGAATAGTTTGGGTGGCAGTATGTAGTCGAGATTGGTGACAGTATGTACTCCTTCTGTCTCCAAAAACTTATTGCATTGTAGTTCATTTTTAAATTATAAAGAGACAAGTTTTTTGGGACAGAGGAAGTAGTCGTGAAAGTAAAAAATAAACATCATGTATTAGTCTCGGTGTGTAGTACCTGGCGTATTAGCCCATGCACCGACCGGACGGGTTTATGCCTTGTCCCATGTTTATTTATGCGACTCTGCACCTCCGAAAATTACTACAGTATGTTTTCGGCAACAATCAAATCTGTCCCGTCTGACTCCTGCTTAGAAAGTAAACTTTTTTGTTATGCACACAGTTTTTGTTAACTTGTTAGCATGAATTGAAGACATTTTATTATTTTGATTCGATCCTCTGCAACATTGATATTATAGTTTTACAGTTGTGCTAGCTCAAGTAGTATACCACATCCGTTCCAAAATATTTGTCACCGGCTAGGTAACAAGTATTTTAGAACACAGAGAGTAATATTCTTAAGTTTTACAGCAAGTATCATGCACTGACCGCCACTTAACTGACACTCATATTGTTAACCCTAACCATTCACCATCTTTCACTTATGGCGCCCGTTTACCTCTATAAAATACTAATAAAAAATTGACAGCTGGGCATAATTTCAGCAACACCAACAAAACTTCGAATCTATTTATTATGAAAGAGAGAAAATTACATTATTTTCCAAAATGAATGAGAATGAAATGTTACAAGTCCAAAGTCGTTATTGTATTACTGGTGCCCTGTGCTAAGCCGCCCCATAACTTATCTGTGATCCTGTCTTTCGATGTGCCCTGAAGGACATTAGTTACGACAGTTGAGAAATTTGCAAAATCAACTCTACTGTACATGTGAATTGAAGCTTTATGGCCTTTTCAAAGATCTTGCAACAATCATCAAATCGATAGTTCTCAGGAAAACCTCTATCAACATATGTTGCAATGCAACTGATTGCAATGCACACGGAAAATTTGGCCTGGCCCAGTTCAGCAATGTATGCTACAGAAAATCCCTGTCAACATATCCGGATCATACGACTTCTCGCAAGGAGTTTGGTTGATCCCTACAGTAAGCACCACAAGTCCACAACTATGACAATTAGAAGAATATGCAGTAGAGAGTAGACTTTGATAAAAAGAGAATTGAGTATGCCATACCTTGGAAGGGTACTCGCTTGGAAATGCAGAGGTTATGTGGTTGGCCTTGTCATCGTTGATAGACCTCGGCCTCCCATGGGAATCATACCATTAAGGTCCATATCAGGCTCATCATCTGCAGTGCAACAACAGCATTACCATAAGAAGTTATTAGATATAAGCCAATGACTTGATTAATCACACTATTTATGCATTACATACTGCTATGTCATTTCTAAATATCTGTTCAGCAATTCCTAATTTCTCGAGAAGTCCTAAAATCTTTCTTTTGGTACCCTCATTGATGGAATAAGTCTTGTAGTCCTTTGGTCTTTGGTCCTCTAGTCCCTTGTACCCTTGTCCTTAGTTTGTTGTACCTTAGTCCTTTGGTCTTTGGTCCTTGTTGTACTCATCTTAGACTAGAGGACAGCATCTTGACTGCTTTTAGGACAGCAGTTAGGACAGCAGCATCTTGACTGCTTTTAGGACGGTTGTTAGCATCTTTAGGACAGCACCTTGCATGGCATCTTGGACTAGCAAGAAGGCATATGCTTGGCTGGTTGGCTGCCCTTGGGCTGCTATAAATATGTAGCCTCAACCCCTTGGGTTGGCATGGCATTGTGTGAGGAATAGACAAGAAAATTGCCCCAACTCTCTAGTGTCATCCTCTCTTCAATGAGAGTAAAAATCCAGCTACTAACACTTGGTATCAGAGCCGTTCTATCCTGTAGCCTAAACATCTCTTGCTCATCTCCCTCCCGCGCCTCTCCCTGTCCGCAACCGGTACCAGGAACACCGGCTGCCCCAGCTCATCCCTCTTCCCCACACACCAGCTCCCCACTAGTGCGCGATGTCCGACGGACAGTCTCTGCGTTCGATCGCCTCGAGCGCGCGGCAGACGGAGGTCGCCGCGGCGGAGGAGCGCGAGCGAGCGGCGGCAGAGGCTGCAGCGACGGCGGCACTAGAGGCAAAGTTGGCAGCGGCGGAATTGGCAGCAGCGAGAGCGGAAGTGGAAGCAGCGGCAGCGGCGGCTGTAGCGCGTGCAGCGGCAGCAGAGCTGGAGGCTCTGCGCGGCAGTAGCTCCAGCGGCTCTGTCGACGGCGGCGTCGACGATGAGCTCAGGTTGGCAAGGGAAGTGGTGCGAGCACAGGAGATGCATCGAGTAGCCGCGCGTCCCCATGGGCGCGATAGCCGCAGCCCAGGCCGGCGCGGACGTGCCGGTGGCGCTCCCGGCGGCGGCGGCGCAGTCGACGGAGAACGCGGCCGTTACAGGCAGCGCGGTTCTCCCTCCCCAGATCGGTACCATGGACACCATGGGGTCCAGGCCATTGTCAGGGATGTCGGTCCCGGCGGTGGGTGGCCTACCCTCACCAAGACCAACTACGTGGAGTGGGCCGCGGTGATGAGGGTGCGGCTCCAGGTGCGACACATGTGGGAAGCAGTTCGGTACGGCGACGTCGACTACTACGAGGATCAACGGGCGCTGGATGCCCTCATTGCTGCAGTCCCGCCCGAGATGCAGTTCTCGCTTTCCAAGAAGCGGACTGCTAAGGAGGCTTGGGACGCCATCGCTGCGGCACGCATCGGCAGCGACCGCGCCCGCAAGACCACACTGCAGGCGCTTCGCAAGGAGTGGGAGAATCTGGCCTTTAAGCCAGGTGAGGACGTCGATGACTTTGCTCTCCGTCTCAACACTTTGTTGCAGAAGTTGGAGCAGTTCGGCGACGACACCTACGACGAGGAGAGAGCTGTCGAGAAGCTCTTCCGTTGCATCCCCGAGAAGTACAAGCAGATCGCTCGCTCGATCGAGTCTCTGCTGGACCTCTCCACGATGTCGATCGAAGAGGCGATAGGTCGCCTCAAGGTCGTCGACAGCGACGAACCACAACCTCTCTCGGGGCCTATCACTATTGGCGGGAAGCTTCATCTCACTTGCGAGCAGTGGGAGGCTAGCCAGGGTGACCGGAAGAAGGGGGAGTCCTCTTTCTCGACAGGCGGCCGCAAGCGCGGCAAGCCGCGCAAGGGGCGCGGAGGCGCCCAGGCCGGGGCGCAAGGAAGTGCCCGCGGAGGTGCCCAGGGCGGTGCCGCCGGCAACCACAAGCCGGCACGAGACGACACCTGCCACAACTGTGGCAAGCTTGGTCATTGGGTCAGGGAGTGTCGACAGCCACGACGTGGTCAGGTCCACGTCGCACAAGTGGAGGAGGAGGCCCACGTCGCCCAGGTGGAGGAGGAGCCAGCTTTGCTCATGGCACATGGAAGCATCAAGCCATCTCTAGCGGCATCGACCGCAACAGCTCTCTTTCATCTTGATGAGTCGAGAGCACACGCTCTCCTCGGCGACGGCTCCAGCAACGACAAGACTGACGGGTGGTGCCTCGACACTGGCGCCACCCATCACATGACCGGTCGACGGGAGTTCTTCGCCGAGCTTGATCCCCATGTCCGAGGCTCCGTCAAGTTTGGTGACGCCTCCGGCGTGGAGATCAAGGGTGTTGGCTCCGTCCTCCTCAGCGCTAAGTCCGGTGAGCACAAGCTGCTCGTCGGAGTCTACTACATCCCCGCGTTGCGAAACTCCATCATCAGCTTGGGACAGCTGGATGAGAGTGGTTCGCGCGTGGAGATCAAGGACGGAGTCATGAGGATTTGGGATCGCCATTGTCGCCTTCTTGCCAAGGTAACTAGAGGCACCAATCGACTCTATGTCCTTCACGTGCAGGTAGCACAACCTGTCTGTCTTGCCACTCGTCGGGAGGACGAGGCATGGCAGTGGCACGAGCGCTTTGGGCACCTTCACTTCGAGGCCCTGAAGCAGCTCAGTGCCAAGGAGATGGTGCGAGGCATGCCATGCCTTGACCACGTGGAGCAGCTCTGTGACGTCTGCGTGGTGACGAAGCAGAGGCGGCTTCCTTTTCCCCAGCAGTCGAGCTTTCGAGCCAAGGAGCGGCTCGAGCTCGTTCACGGGGACTTGTGTGGCCCGGTGACACCGACTACACCAGGAGGACGACGCTACTTCCTGCTGCTCGTCGACGACCTCTCCCGCTACATGTGGGTGGTGGTCCTTGGCAGCAAGGGAGAGGCTGCGAACGCCATCAGGCGTGCGCAGGCCACTGCGGAGGCGGAGTGCGCCCGCAAGCTGCGCGTGCTGCGCACCGACAACGGCGGCGAATTCACGGCGGCTGAATTCGCGTCGTATTGCGCGGATGAGGGTGTTCAGCGCCACTACTCCGCGCCCTACAGCCCGCAGCAGAACGGCGTCGTCGAGCGGCGCAACCAGACGGTTGTGGGGATGACTCGGGCCCTTCTCAAGCAGAGGGGAATGCCGGCTATTTTTTGGGGAGAGGCGGTGGTGACCACCGTCTACATCCTCAACCGTTCGCCCACCAAGGCCCTCCACGGCAGGACGCCGTACGAGGCTTGGTATGGGCGCAAGCCGGCGGTCTCTCACCTACGAGTCTTCGGCTGTTCATCGGCTACGCGGAGGGCTCGAAGGCCTACCGCATTCTCGACCCAGAGACACAGCGTGTGCGCACGACGCGCGACGTTGTGTTCAACGAAGGGCGAGGATGGGCATGGGACAAGGCGGTGGACGATAGTTCGACCTCGACGAACGACGACTTCATCGTCGACTACGTCTACCCCAAGGGAGCTGGGGGAGTAGGCAGCTCTTCTCCACCGAGCGTGTCTACCCCTGCCCCAGAGCGTCCACCTCCACCTCAGTCGGCGACCCCACGCACTCCAGCACCGACAGCCACCCCTCCGGGCACGTCCACTCCGTCACCAGCTCGTGTCGAGCACGACCCAGTGGAGTTTGTCACTCCGCTCTCCCACGACGAGGAGCGCCTCGACAGGTTCTACGACGGCGAGCAGTTGTGGTATCGCAAGATGGAGAACATTCTCGGCGACCAGCCGGTGCCGGGACTGGCCCCTCACGATCTGGATGATCAAGACTCGGAGGCGCAGTTGCACCTTGCGTGCGACGACGGCGAGCCTCGGTCTTTCGCGGAGGCCGAGAAACACGCGGCATGGCGTGCCGCGATGCAGTCGGAGATGGATGCGGTTGAGACGAACCGCACTTGGGAGCTTGCTGACCTCCCTCGCGGTCATCGTGCGATCACCCTTAAGTGGGTGTTCAAGCTGAAGAGGGATGAAGTCGGCGCCATCGTCAAGCACAAGGCTCGCTTGGTGGCACGCGGCTTCGTGCAGCAGGAGGGGATCGACTTCGACGATGCCTTTGCCCCCGTGGCACGGATGGAATCCGTGCGACTCCTTCTTGCGCTGGCTGCTCAAGAAGGCTGGCGTGTTCAGCACTTGGACGTCAAGTCGGCGTTCCTCAACGGCGACTTGAAGGAGGAGGTCTACGTACACCAGCCGCCAGGGTTTGCGCTCCCTGGCAAGGAGGGCAAGGTGTTGCGCCTGCGCAAGGCCCTCTATGGCTTGCGGCAGGCACCACGGGCGTGGAATGCCAAGTTGGATTCCACGCTCAAGAGGATGGGCTTCGGGCAGTGCCCACACGAGGCGGCCATCTACCGGCGGGGCAATGGAGGAAACACCCTACTGGTGGGTGTCTACATCGACGACTTGGTGATCACCGGCACCAAGGAGGCGGAGGTGGCAGCATTCAAGGAAGAGATGAAAGCCACTTTCCAGATGAGTGACCTGGGATCCCTCTCCTTCTACCTAGGAATTGAGGTGCACCAGGCCGACTCCGGAATCACACTTCGACAGACCGCCTACGCCAGGCGCATTGTTGAGCTAGCTGGGCTCACAAACTGCAACCCAGCCCTCACTCCGATGGAGGAGAGGCTGAAGCTGAGCCGCGACATCACGGCGGAGGAGGTGGACGCTACACAGTACCGGCGTCTTGTGGGGAGCCTTCGCTACCTCGCCCACACACGGCCGGACTTGGCATTCTCCGTCGGCTACGTTAGTCGGTTCTTGCAGCGACCGACGACGGAGCACCAGCAGGCTGTGAAGAGGATCATCCGCTACGTTGCGGGGACTCTTGATCACGGCCTCCACTACTCGAGGTGTCCTGGAGAGGCACACCTTGTCGGGTACAGCGACAGCGACCACGCCGGCGACATCGACACCAGCAAAAGCACGAGCGGGATCCTCTTCTTCTTCGGCAAGTGCCTCGTTAGCTGGCAGTCGGTCAAGCAGCAGGTGGTGGCCATGTCCAGCTGCGAGGCCGAGTACATAGCGGCCTCCACTGCTTCGACTCAGGCGCTCTGGCTTGTTCGACTGCTTGGTGATCTACTCGGTAGAGACACTGGAGCGGTGGAGCTCAGGGTGGACAACGTGTCTGCTCTGGCCCTGGCAAAGAACCCCGTTTTTCATGAACGGAGCAAGCACATTCGGGTGAGGTACCACTTCATCCGAGGCTGCTTGGAGGAAGGTAGCATCAAGGCGATCTACATCAACACCAAGGACCAGCTTGCGGATCTGCTCACCAAGCCCCTTGGGAGGCTCAAGTTCATTGAACTTTGCTCCAGGATCGGGATGGTCCAACCCTCCCAGAAGACGACGTACAAGACTTAGGGGGAGAATGATGGAATAAGTCTTGTAGTCCTTTGGTCTTTGGTCCCCTAGTCCCTTGTACCCTTGTCCTTAGTTTGTTGTACCTTAGTCCTTTGGTCTTTGGTCCTTGTTGTACTCATCTTAGACTAGAGGACAGCATCTTGACTGCTTTTAGGACAGCAGTTAGGACAGCAGCATCTTGACTGCTTTTAGGACGGTTGTTAGCATCTTTAGGACAGCACCTTGCATGGCATCTTGGACTAGCAAGAAGGCATATGCTTGGCTGGTTGGCTGCCCTTGGGCTGCTATAAATATGTAGCCTCAACCCCTTGGGTTGGCATGGCATTGTGTGAGGAATAGACAAGAAAATTGCCCCAAATCTCTAGTGTCATCCTCTCTTCAATGAGAGTAAAAATCCAGCTACTAACACTCATTTTAATAGCTTTATGTAGAATATACCGATGAGAATTATCTATTATGGAGTACTAATCTAACTCTCGATGCACGTAGCTCGCGCTTGGTGCTTGCATACGGTTCGGGGAAGGGTAATTTCTGGTTCATTTTACTTCTTGTTTATGATATGAATAGTCTTCCAGTCACAACATTTGACCATTACAATTTCCTAAATACTTTTTGATAGAAGGAATAAACTATACAACAACCAACAACCAAGCTTTTATCACAAGCACATTGGGGTAGGCAGTCGGAAGAATAAACTATAATGGAATTGAATTGCTACCGATAATGAATCTATAAGTATCTTTCGTTCAAAAAAATGAATCTATTAGTATCATTCTCATGTGATCTCATCCCTCTGTTTTTAAATTGTTTGCGTTAGATTTAAAAAAAAAAAACTAGAATTTTTGTCCTAACCACAACAATTTCAAAACAGAGGGAGTACATAATTTTATATACAAGTAAACTTCAAAATTTGAATGTTAACTGCATGTATTTTAAAGCGCCCTGTAATTTGAACTAAAGGTAAAACATAGCATCAGTAGCTTAGTACCATTTGTGTCTTCACCAGATTCAGCACCAGCAATCCCAATGCAGGCGAATAAAGAAGACTCATCGACCTTCAGATGCTGATATGCAAGATACAAGTCCTCAATCGTGGCACTTTCATATAATGTCGTCAATTCCTTGATACAGGATACATCCTGCATTTATTTGGAGAACATGAACTCCATAAAGATAATACAACAGCAAGAGCAAACAGAATAAACAAATGCATACAAAGCAAAAATAAAAAATAATGAAGGATAAGATGCAAAAGAGCTCCTTCCATCAGTAATATAATTGGCAGGTCCAATAACTTTCAAAATGGATGTATCTATAGTTTGTAGGTAAATTTAAATGCTACAAGGGATTATCAATTAATCCAACTACTCTCTCTTTTTTTTTTCTCTTTTCTCGTTTGGAACGAGCTCCACCACCATTCAAGGTTCTTTCTAGGACTAAGAAAATAAGACCCACAGCAAGTATTTTGCCCGAGTAGATATGGGCATGAATATTTTTTTTATATTTATTCCTTGTGATCATTCTCCCGGATTCTGGGTATAACACAAACCAGAGTCTGACTACCGGATGTTAATTTTTTCCTAATTAAGTAAACTATTGCATGGTACCAACTTCAGAATGTCAACCACATAATACAATTGCTACCAGACGGCATGGTCCGGAGATTCTTGTTTCGTTTTGGTTTATTTTCTGATGATTGAAGGGACACAATAGAATACTTGAAAAACAATTGTGTCTATATCTGTCACAGAGATGCTATAATTTGTCATTGCATACCCCATTACAGTCTCAGGTCAGCAAGCTTCAAGAGGTCACATTAAAAAAAATTCAAATAATTACCACAAATCTAGCCAGATTAGATAGAACATAGGCTAAAAAATAAAAATTACGGTGACATGGTCACACATCAAAGCAGTGATGTTACAACTAAATCCCAAGTAGAAAATATCTGTGAGAGATGCTATAATTTGTCATAGCATTCCTCCGTGACAGTCTCAAGTCAGCAAACTTACAGAGGTCACATTAAAAATAATTCAAATAATTACCACAAATCTAGCCAGATCATATAGAACATGGGCTAAAAAAACACAATTGTGGTGACACGGTCAAACATCAAAGTGGTGCTTTTGCAACTAAATCCCAAGTAGAAAATTCATTTATTTCAGATCCCTAATTCTTGACAATAATGCAACGAATTTACCTTTCTTGGCACAGATGAAGATTGTAAATGAGCTAGCAAGCCAAGCCAATAGGCATTTGTCTTTGTCTCAGCCTCGTGTTTCATCAATAGTGTCCTTTTCGCCTGAAAATTAAGCATTTGCGTTCTAAATTTTGGTTTTGAAACATAACACATATACAGCAAAATAATACACCTTAATCAATAATACATTTCGCTCGAACTTTCGAGATATTTACCAACCTAAACTAAATGCATTGTAGAAAAATAGCACACCTATTGATTTCTCAAAATGCACAATCTTATTAGATTGTTGACACAGTATGCACATATGCACCATAAGTCATGTCTGTACTGGCTGTTGTGCGTCGAACTGCAAAATGATAAAAGACTAGGAAAATTTGACTAACCCGGTCCAGCTCCCTTTCCACAATTCGGCTACTATGTAATCCTCTCAGGACACCTTTGCATGCATCAACAGCTTTATGAACCTGACATTAGAGGTCACAAGATGTTGAATATAATAAATGGAAGCATGCAGAATATATGAACTGGATATGAAAGTAAAATACCTTGCTCGGTGTTGAAGTGACCGCAATCACATACCAACCAAGATCCAATTTGTCGAAAAGGTTTAATTCAAATGAAACATCATATGTTAATCCCATTGAATCTCGAACTGTTGTGAATAGCCTGACAACAACATCAGAGCACATTATGTTAGACCTGCCAGCTTGATACCCAACAAAATTATCCATCAACATGTAAACTATACACAATGTGCTTCATTGTAAAAAGGCTGAGGCTAGCATATTGCTCGTTCTGTGCACTATGTTTACAGCGATGAATTAAGGACTAAGAACCACTGCACAATATAACAATACCACTTCAGATCCAAGGTGCCTATGCCATGTTTGAAGCAGTTTCATGATACTCTATTCTAAAGAGTCGTGTACGAATGCTTTTACCTAGAATTAATGATTTCAGCTAGCAAACTCAAAGTGATGCCGAAGAAAAGAGGGTGACTACGAACATCAATACGCCTCTTTCCTGTAGGATCTGAGATTAACTTTTCAGATGTTTCTGCATCAATACATGATAAACATCAGCTAACAAAGTCATTAGAATCAAATCTATTTTTTTGCAACTCTAACAGAATGATAAAAGAAGAATTCATTCTGCAAGAAAGAAAAGGTCTAACTCGTAAAATTTATGATGTTAGCAAGGAGACTGGGTACAAGTTAATAGATTAAGACATTAGTGTACTTACTATCAGCATCAGAACTCTGTATGTCATTGAACAGGTCCTTTCCTTCAGCAGCATAACCCCATCGATTTGGAGCTGGGCCTGCAATGTACGCACAAGCTCGCTCATCTGTATCCTTTATGTATACCTGGAAAAGAAGAAACACATATATTCAAGCATTTTCTAAAAGCACATCATTACAAATGGAAAATGACATGAGATCTGGGATACAAGAGACATAATCCCAGAAAGGAAAAAAAAAAAGAAAAACCACAGGCATGTGCTTTCTACTTAAAACAAAAAACCATATGCACATGCTTTCTGTTCCCCACAAATACTGCTAACATCAGTGCTGTAATGATCACCCGATGCTGTACTATATAAAAGTGATAATAGAGGTTGCAGGGCACTACATACTTGCTGGAAATGCAGATCTGACGGAAATGGTCGGAAGGAAATCTTTTCAATATGCTCCTCCTTGGTTGGTGAACTTGTACCTCTCACAGTCCCAAGATAATCAAGGACACAAGATTCCACTTCTTCTTCACTGAAATCACCAACTATGCTAACCTGGAGAGAATAATTCAACATGACACGAGGTGGCACGAGGGAAAAGAAGATGTATAAGGAAAAGGACTCCACTAACCTCCATGTTGCCACCCACAAACTGGTTCATAACAGCCTCTTTGACTGATTGAAGAGTCAATTTCTGCAATGACTGTGGTGATGGCTCTACAAACCTTTCATCATGGTTTAGCATGGCTAACATAAGCTTGTGAGCTGTAGAACGTTCCAAACTTTTGGGGATGGACCTGTAGTAAGACAGATACAACTGAGTTGCTCTATCAAATGCATCTTCCAGCCACACGTTATGCTGTAATATAGAAGGGAGAATTTTACAAGTGTTAGTCCAGGTGCTTGGAGAAAACTAGTTAACTAGGCAGATGTGTATTATTATGCATAGAGAACTATACCTCAAGGACCATATGGAGGAGTTGGAAAGCAGCTCGCATTCCATTGTCCCTTAAAGCAAATCTAAATTCCATAAAGATGAATTCCTCATTGGATTCCAGTGAACAGTTGATAAGATTATTCACACAGAAAAGTTCAACCTGAAATCAGTATCCATGGACCTCAGTACACTGCACATACTTAATTTAAGTACTTGAGAAGAAACACTACACACAAGTAGGTGCATATCAGTACAATGTACATATACATTATCATGCATAACAGAAATCAGTAAAATATGGAATCTATAAGTAAAATTAAAGTGACATACTTATCTTGGGAACAAGAATGCGGGCTAGATACATTATAAGCAATCAAAAGCTAAAGAAGTTGCAAAACTATAATCTACTAGTTGAATTAATGTACAATTTATCCTTACCATAAGAACAAGAATTTGGAGGTACAAACAAAAGTGTTAGAGGTTTGGATGGAGTCTAGCACATATTTATCATGACTTCTTTTTCGGGGTAGGAACATATGGAGATACTAGAAGTATGGAAGAACGAATTAATGTGCAAAAGGACTTGTGACGGTACCTGTTCCCTTGAAAAGTTACCAACACAACCACCTTCACTCAAGGTACGAACACCAACAATAACAGACCCTTTCGATTCAGAATCTTCTGTGGCTCTGCCACCACCTACTATCAACCGCATGACACCAACCCTTGCTTCATTTTGTGTGATCTGTCATTACATTATCAACCAAATTTTAGTATAAATCATGGCATAAAGCTGAACAGCTGGCAAAATTGGCACAGAAATATGACTATAATTCTTTTGTACATTAAAAGCAGTCACAGATTTCCAATGGTTCGAGAAAAAAGAGACTTCCAATTGACCGAGTACCTTGTAGTTAACAGAAATTCCATTCGAAAGACGGCGTTGTGTTATACCAGTTTCACTGTCAAATACTTTAAGCGCCTCCTGATCTTTAGTCAAAGGAACAAATGATGGTTTGTGTTGCAGTTGAAGCTCATCAAGCTGTGGTTGAGTAATCAATTCCTTTGGTACCTCAAGCTACAACAAGAATCAAAATACACATCAAGTGTCTGTAGCGCCAGAAACACAATGCAATGCCTTAAAGTTTTTGGATTACACAGAGGTGCAAAAAGAAACGAATAGAACTAATGCAACTGATGGTAAATAACAAGCAAAAGGTTGGAAATAACAAGCATACCTCAGGTTCCGGGTAAATAGGTTCCTCAAGACCCGCCTTGATGGCATCTGTGATTTCTTCAGGATATATCTCGAAATCAGTTTCACCTAGTCCATCAACATGAACCTTTTTGGGTACGCAGGCCACAATAGCAGCAGGAAGGGGAGCATTGGGTTTTCCAAAGTCTGAAATGAATTCCAGTACTTCTGCACCAACAGTGTTGACCTGCAAATGAAAAACTCATTATGGCATCATACAAACCTGTTGGAAAGGTGGTATCAATTATGCCATCAATTTATATTGAAACTTGTACCAAAAAAAAGTTAGCACCTCTTCAAGGGTGACAGTTTCAGCAACTGCAAGCAAACTTTCATGTCCCTGCAACTGATCCATAACAGTATGGCCAAGTGCATCGCTCTCCATGATGAAGTCCAAGTTGTCAACTGAGGGAACGCTGTCAATCATCATAGCTAGTTGTTCACTATCTTTTATTAGAGCATCCATGTAACGGGTCATTTCTCCCATTGTAACACCAAATTCTTTCAATCTCCGCACCTGAAACAGCATGAAGGCATATTGTAAAAAAAATCACATCAGGTGGTTTGCTGCTGCGAATTAGCAAAAATAGCTCAAATCACTAGTGCAGCACATCTCTTTTCTTTCATGTGAAATTGAATGCAAACCAAACTCAACCATTGTGCCATGTGACAGAGATGGCAATTAACACCTAGCAACACCATCTCTGAACTGAATACACCGCATGGGCCAGTGCTGGATTCGACCAAAGTAAAACATCATTTGGCTAGTGCTGGGCACAACTTAGGTTTGGGCTCAGTTCAGTACCTATTGGGCTTGGGGACCTTAGGAATAAGGTTATGCTCTGATTGAGCTTGCAACTTTTTGTATTAGACTGGGATCCTGATTGGGCTTGCACCATGCCTGCATTAGATTGGGCTCAATACTTCTGAACATAGGCTCATGGACTCAGGCAGGCCTCATGCTAGGGAAGTCTTGCTTAACACATGGAAGTGGGAATGTTCACGTTAAAAAAAAAGGAAAAGAGATGGTCCATACAGGAGCCCTCTTGTGCTAGGACCAAGGCAAGAGTGGACAGTACCATATGCAAAAAAAAAAAAAAAAAAAAAAAAACACACACACAAAAAGAAATGACCCAAGTACACCACTGCTTAGGATTGGCTTTGCAGCCTCCCTAGACATAGCTCCTTCAGGTGTCGAGCGCCAGCAAATGTCATAGTTGTCCTTCAAGTCTCAAGTTACTCAAAGAATTTTGGACATTCGGTGAGGCTCCATCAAACACGCCACGATGTGGAAATAATTTGAACAGAGATAAACAAACCTCATGAACAGCAACTTTGATGGCACTCTTCCAGTTTTGGGGCTCCGCTGTTACTGTAAGAGTAGTGACCGTGCATCCTTCCCTTCCTGAGTCACTGTGATCCAGCTCAACGGATGTGAAAGGAGGGTTTGAACTCTGTATAATGTAACAACATCAATGAAAAGGGGAACAATTCATCAGTCGCAACTAAAAGATGAAGTATAGATAAAACAGGATTTCCTTAATTGTCACAAACCTTGTATCTTGTATTGATTCGAAAATGCAATGCAGATAAAAATATTCTTTTCATTAGAACACTGCACAGGTCCTTATACGTCTGGACTTGGTTAACAGGTATCTGTCCAAACGAAAAACAAAATATACAGTCAATTACTGAATGTAGATGCAAAGCTACAAAAAACTTGCGAGCATAGGTAATTAGCAAATAAAATACAGAAACTACTGGCGAAACATTTGGAGTCAAATAAAGCGGTGAAAGCATCAATAGAACTAACAGGTATAAGACTTGAAACTTGAGCTTACCTTACAGAACATATTGATAGAGAAACTCTGAATCAACTCATGCTGAAAAATTGCTGGTGGCTTGGCATCCTGAGCAACTCCAGGAAGAGACCACTTGTGCTCCACTGGAGGCCTTATTGCTTGTCTTTCCCTTTTGATGGGCTTTATTTTATTCGTGGCAGGTGATTTTTCACCTGTTAGGTTTGCAGCAAAACCACCTGGGAGCTTAGGCGCAAAAAGGCTTGCCATGGCACCAAATGGACTAGCATTTGATACAGGAGATGTTTGAGTTTCAGAAAGTGTATGTTCGAATACAGCCTGCATTTGCAATAGGTCATCTGATCAACCTCCCAAGGAACCATAATGACCTACCATAAAAAATTACAATACTTAGGATGTAATTTCTGGTTACCTCTATTTCTCGCACTGCTCTGGGAATATCATCAATTTCTCCAACTAGATACAAAGTGGCATTAGCGGGGTAATACCAGCGCTCATGGAATCTGCGGATCTTATCAGGATCCCATTTATGTATCTGTTCTTCAAGTCCAATAGGGAATCTGTTGCTCAGTTTGTTTTCTGAGTGCAGATGTTGCAACAACTGCGCCAAATCAGACAAATTTGTTAATCGATAAGCATGATTTCAAGAAGCGCTAAGGACATAGGAACAGAAAAATCACGAGATGGAATAAACTTTCTCTTGCCTGGCAGTCAACTCGATACTCGATTGTGTTCATCATCTGAAGTTCAGAAAGAATTGCTCTTCTCTCTTTTTCAACACGAGATGAAGAAAACTTTGGATGAAAAGCTATCTGGAAAAAAGGAGAAATTGGTAGGACGTGTTTATATTCGGAGTAAGAGGAAGAAGTCCTTGTTAACATAATCTAGAAAACTTCAGGTACCAATTGAACATAGTTCTGTTTTCAAATATTCTTAAAATAATCCCCAAAGTTGAAACTTGACAAATCATAGAATTGCTCTAAGACAGAATACTGTTGACAAACATCATACCTCATTCAATGCATCCAGGACAGAAGGAAGTAAGTCTTCACCATATTCCTGAAAACAGAAGACAGGAGTATTGTAAATCTTAAAAGACAGGACTGACCCAGTGGTGGAAGCTCCCACGCGAGGTGGGGTCTGGGGAAGGATTATACGAGGTCAGTCTTACCCCTACAATGTGCAACGCAGAGGGATGGAAGTATGGAATAATGGAACGTACAAAAGAATGTTACACATAACGGTCAACAAGTACATATTTTACCAATCTTTTTTGTTTCTGTTTTTGTCAAAGGACCATAGTTCTTAAGGCGGTAAGGCGACCTAAGGCGACCACCCCCCTTTTTACCTTTTAAGCGGTAAGGCGTAAGGCGAGGCGACGCCTTACTAATATGTAAAAATAGGAAATTATAATTAGTTTTTGAGTGTAAAAATTAAATTACAGCAGCATAAGGTATTTTCAATCTATTTTCCTTCCTTTCTCTCACAATTCAAGCTTTCAGCCCAGCCCTGCCTTAAAGCAACCACTGGATCAGAATAAGTTTTCACCTAACCTGGCCCAACTTGAGCCACTTCGGCCCAGCACACCCAGCCAGGTCAATTTTCACTCCCGTAACCCTAGCTGCCAGGCACCCCACAACCGATGCCCCCACTCCCGTAACCCTAGCCGCCAATCATTTCACAACTGATGCCCTCTGCCCCCTGCGGTCCGGCTCCCCAGCCGCCGCACCCCCTCCGCTCCGCTGTTCGGCTCCCCCACCACCACACCCCTTCCTCCACGTGGCGACTCTCCCCTTCGACCACGGCAGCTCTCCTGCCGCCACCCCTTCCTCAACGGCGGCTCCCCCAACCTTCCTCCACGGACCACGGCGACTCTCCCCCTCCACCTCTTCCTCCACGGCGCAGATCTGACCCCCCCCCCCCCCAGGCCGCCGCCACCCCCTTCTCCACCGCCCAGATCGGCCACATCTCCATCGCCTTACCGGCAAAGTTAAGGCGACAGGACGCTTTACGGTCCCGGGCCGCCTTACCGCTTAGGCGTCGCTTAAGCGACGCTTAAGCGACGCCTTAAGAACTATGCAAAGGACACATGTGAACGCAGAAACAGATGTGTCCTTCCAGAAGCTACCATGAGTTTATTTCCAAGCTTAAAATGGACATTGAATTTTTTTCATCAAACAATTACACTGAGGAAAGCGGTAAAATCAAATACCTTTGTTTTAGTTGGTGAATGGATATGGAACACTGTATGATGGAAGTCCGTGTATGCATTAGACCTTGCACCAGTCCCTAAAAGCTTTTCACGCTTTTTACTCCCAAGAAATGCAACATGTTCAATCATATGTGCGATTCCCTGCTCATCCTCCTCCTCGTCAATTGACCCCACATGAACTTCCATGTGAGCCTCAAACCTGCAAAACAAATTGTAAAAACATTAATGTACATATCCTCCATGTTACCAGAATGATGTCTACTAGATCCAAATTTAGCAAAGTTTGGCTCGGAAGGCATTAGATGTTGTTGGATCCATGGCATTACACGTGCTGATGTTTAAGATGTCAGATTAATAACACCTTGTACTTGTTGTTTAGTTGTTCACTATAACAATTATTACGATCAATTTTCAAATAGCGTTCCATGCAAATTAAAAAAATCTAAGTTCAAAATAATAGAGGAATCAGATGTGTAATTGTACAAAAAAATATACAGACACAATTTCTTGAAATGAGCACGTGATCAACATGACATGACATGACATAGTCTAGGAAATTAATCTAATAGCAGAAAACCAAGAAAGCAATTTTTGTGACACTAGCAGAAGATTACGCTAATATTCACCAGAATCTGATCCAAGTGAAAAGATGTTTTGTCACCTGTTTGCTGGGACTTTATTTGGCAGAATAAGATACCGAAGGCCATTCTTCAACTGACCACGAACTAGCTTCGGATGAGAGGGAAGCGGAGTGTTGAGAAAGCCTTCAAGTTCCTCCTGACTAATGGATTGATCCAGGTAAGGTTTATCAAGAGAAGTTTCCGACAAAGTTGGACTTGCAACATGTGGTTCATCAGGTCCAGCTGCTCGTAATATATGGCTAGGCCTGACCTGAAATTACCAAAAAAATGAGTCAACTATTGACACTCCACGTTCTACAGGTCCGAGGACAAAAATATGATATGGATATAAGATCGCATTATACTATGCAACGGTATGTAACCTTTACTTTCCTTTTTAGCAACTTTTCAAATATAGGAGAGAGCAACTGAATGTATAACCGTAACAGTTTCCAAGAGAAGCAATAATGCTTATAACATGCCTATGCTCCACCTTTTGTTGACTAGACTATGAGAAATGTAACTAGGAGCTAAGCGGTGCCCCAATGTGTCGCTGTCGTAAAAGCGGCCGCTGTTAAGCGGTTGAATGCTTAAGCTTTCAAAAGCACGCTTATGGCCACTTTGAGCCACTTTTCGCCGCTTTCTCAATGATTTAAGTATTCATCCTTGTAAATTTTCAAATATTACAGTATATAACGTAGTATATATAGACTTGAGTCTGCTATTTGTGAACCGCCTAAAAACGCCTAGGCGGAGCTCCTCCGCTCGCTTTTCTCCGTCGCTTTCTTAATCACTGACGGTGATATCTACAGAGCCCATCACCAGCCAAAAATGTTAATTCAACAATTTCAAAAGGAAATGTGGAATCACTTGGACTCGAGACATTAGGAATCCTAAGTTAAAACATGTAGGCAATACTTCTTAATTTTCTAATGGTGGGGACAGAATGCTAGACTGAACTTCCCAGCCCAAACATTGTTGGACTTGGACCGGACCATGAGTCATAAAGTTAAAGCTTAAGCAAGAAATAGAACGAAACCTAACGGTGGAAGTAAGGTACTAATTACTTTTTGCAGCACACTTGTCTCGATCAACCGACAACAATTTTCCAACTCTTAGTCCGAAAATTAACCGAACAGAAGTGTAACCAACCTTAGCACCCCTCAAGCGGCTGCGAAACGGAAGTCCTGACACGTGCGGGAGCGCACACGGTGTAAACCTGGCGAGCCCGGACCTGCCGCGCCTCCTGCTCTTCGGGAAGCAGGAGAGGCACCCGTCTCTCTCCGCGTCTAAGCTCCCGAACGATGCAGCCGCCAACGGCGCAGCGCCCAGCCCTCGCGCTTGCTTCCTGGATACATGAACGAACCTGACCGAATCAGCCGAGGGAGGCGAACTCGCAGGGATGACGGATGAGTTAGTAAGCGTTGGTACGGTCAGACGGGTGGTACTCACCTGGGCGGGACGGCGCGGCGGTGGGTGCAGCGAAGCGCGGCGGCGGGGGCCGCGAAAGCCGAGGAGCCGAGCGCAAGCGCGGAGCGGCGCGCCGACGGACGGCAAGAGACGACGGAGGGCCTGCGCAGGACGGCGGAGGCGAACGGGTGGCGCGGGGCCGGGCGGGGCGGGGCGGCGGCCGCCGTCGCCGCGACGGGCGGGTATAGGGCGGAGGCCATGGGGATGGGACGGCCGAGGCCCGGGGAGGATAGGAGAGCGAGGGCTCTCTCTCCTTTTCGTTTTTCGTGTTTTTTATTTTGTGGAGGTAAAATAAATAAGTAATCGAGAGGGAGAGAGCAGGCCGGCTGGCGGGACAAGCACGTCACGGCACGGCGGCTGGCTTGGCGTCGCGAACACGAGGCGCAACGCAGATATCATGGCGCCGGTTGGTGGTGGTGGTGCGGGATTGTGGCCTCAGTTCGGCTTTGGAGTTTGGGCCTGTTTCGGCCGACTGATTTCGGCCTCACTGCGGACCGTCTAATTCCGGCCCACGTGGTAATGACCATAGCGCGCGTAGAGGGTCCCTTTCCAAACAAATCAGTTGGGAGGCAACATCTACTATGCAATCTGAGTTTTTGTGCAATCATGCAATCATCCATCCTCATCCATTAGATGTTCATCTTAGGGTGGTTGTATTTTTTCATTTAACCCCTTCCACTTGAGGTTCTCACAAAGAGGGAGTTATGTGAATAAAGATAACTACCATAAGATGAACATCTAATGGATGAGGATGAATGATTGCATGATTGCACAAAAACTCAGATTGCATATTAGTTGTTGCCCAGTTGGGAAACCAAATCCCCCACCTTCCAGAACACCTACACCTACCCCCACTCCTTCCAAAGTCGAACAGAAGAAAACCTCAAAAGTCATTTCCTCGAACACATCGCCGCTTTCATGGCCGTCTCCGCCTTCTCCGCCACCGCCACCAAGGCGGGCGTCGGTAAGCACCTCCACCTCTCCCGCCCGACCTCCTCCTCCTCCGTTTCCTTCGCCTCCTGCCGCTTCGCGGCCGCGGGGTCCCTCCGGACCGCGCTCCTCGGCGCGGCGCCAAGCCGGCGGGCTGCCTCCTCCGCCACCGCGCCTCCCGCCGCCACCACAGCCAACATCGCGGTCGGGGACCGGCTCCCTGACGCGACGCTCTCCTACTTCGACTCTCCCGACGGCGAGTTGCAGACGGTGACGGTCCGCGACCTCACCGCGGGGAAGAAGGTGGTGCTGTTCGCGGTCCCGGGCGCGTTCACGCCCACCTGCACGCAGAAGCACCTCCCGGGGTTCGTGGCCAAGGCCGGGGAGCTCCGCGCCAAGGGGGTGGACGCCGTGGCCTGCGTCTCCGTCAACGACGCCTTCGTGATGCGCGCGTGGAAGGAGAGCCTCGGCGTCGGTGACGAGGTTTTACTGCTGTCCGACGGGAACGGGGTGCTCACCCGCGCCATGGGCGTCGAGCTCGACCTCACCGACAAGCCCGTGGGGCTCGGCGTCCGGTCCCGCCGCTACGCGCTGCTCGCCGACGACGGCGTCGTCAAGGTGCTCAACCTCGAGGAGGGCGGCGCCTTCACCAACAGCAGCGCCGAGGACATGCTCGAGGCGCTCTGAGTTGCGACCCCCTGGCCTCCTCACTCGCGCGTCGTCGCTCTACCGCCGTTGGTTCATCTCCTTTCCTTCAGAAGTTAGTTTCGTTTTCTGAATAATCATTGCGGCAATTGTTGCCTTCGCTTGCGTTGCTACCGCCACTGTAACACTGTTGCAGAGACTCGTGAATACTGGTGCACGGCAGTGTAATATTGAGATGTTATTGTGATATGAAGTTTGTAGTTAATCGCAGTATAATCATATTTTTTCTATGTTCTAAATGTGTTTTCATCCTGTCATGACTCCACTGCTCCTGTCCGAATAAACTGACAACAATATCATGGTTCCATTTCTATTGGAAACTTGAGGCTACGATGCGCACCATGTCATTGCACTGTTTGCACAAGACGACGTACTGATAGGGATTGTGCATTGCACTATGGTTGACTAGTTCAATTCGGGGTCTGGCCGGTTGCAGTGCCTTTTAAATTTCTTATTAAGTTTGCATTTCGAACGGTTCCACATTTAGCCGTTTTCTTAAGGGGCGGCTGAATGGCTGTAGTCTTGATGAAATGCTGTGGGGACTCGGGTTTCGGGTAGCAAGCGAAGGGTCACATGCCCCTTGGATGGACCAAGGGCTCTTCCTTTGTGAGCTAACAACACTAATTCATTACCTCTTCCAGCTCTTTTTAATCCATTAGAGTACAGCGACAGCGTTACGGTATTCTTGGTGTGCGGGTTTTATAATATTTTGAGTTTCACAAGAACAATTCAGAGGGAAATATTTGTGGAAATATGTAACACCCAGATTTTTGAAAATGAAGAAAATACAAATAAAATAGAGTAAATACTATCTAAATACAATAATACTTATAATTAGTAATGAATAAATAATTAAAAGTAGAGAAAATGAAACAAAAGGGAATGAAACTATTGAAGAAAATATAATAATATTATTATTGTATAATTTTAATAAAAATCAATTGTAACATTTGCATTAGGTTGTATGTGTCAATTTGAATTTCAAAATACATTGGAAAATTTTATTTGAATTTGAAATCAAAATCAGAAAAGAAATAAAGGAAATGGTTAAAATCTTTTTAGGCCAAAATCCCCAATTTCGGCCCAACACCCTCATCTTCATACTCCAACCCATCTCTCCATCATTTTATTTTTCTCTCCCGCCGACCCAAGCCTCACCGTGCCCTTCCTCCCCTCTCTCTCATAGACCCGGGGCCCGCCTATCAGGCACCTCTTCTTTTCCAACCGTCACCCTCCTCCTTCGCCACTCCCACCCGATCGCATGCTCGGTAACCGCCGGTTTTGCGCCCGCGCCCGTTCCTCTCCGCGAAAATCGTCACACACCGTCGGCGGTTAGAACCGGCAGATCTCCCTATACTACTAAAGTGATAGAGGAGTTTGATGTTTGGTGTGGGCGCGCGGAGATTCAAGAAGGTGTATAGGAGTTTGACACAGGAGACACCAGAATTTACGTGATTCGGGCCGCCTGAGCGTAATACCCTACTCCACGGGTGTGTTGGTGTTGTATTAGCAGTATGAACTTGCCACGAGTGTATGGGGCGCGTATGATCGTCCGTGAACGTCCCCGTGTGTATCGTTGGCCTGTCCTTTTATAGTACAAGGGCAGGTCGTTACAAGTTAGCCTGGCCCGACATGTGGCCCCGGCGGTTACTAGTATTTATACACGCTTAATTGCTCTTAATGATCCTGTAACGGGCTTTGACAACACCGTTACTAGTGTTAAGATTGTCCGTTTAAGTGTCATGAATATGGCATTAATGACACTTAATCGGGTCTTGAAGTCCTTGGCTCTGCTTTGAAGATCCGGAGCTATTACAGGGTCTTCCGGAGGTTAAAAGCTGAAGATCCGACGATTGGACACGTGTCAGCTCCGGAGCTTGCTGTGGGAAACAGGTAGCTCCGGGGCTACCAGACACGTGTCAGGTCCGGAGGTTCTCTCGGTCTGGGGTTAAGTCCGGAGGTGTCGTTTCGGTACGTGGCCCGGAGCTTCCCCCTTGTGGGCGGTAGCTCCGGTTTGGTTGTACACGTGGCGGCCCAGGGATTAACCATGTTGGAGAAGCGGGTCCGGTTATGTCGGACATGTGGGCCTCCGAGGGTCTTCAAACCAAATAGATGACTTTCCTTTGAGATCTTTGTAACCTCAAGAGGTGTACGGTTTCTAGGGTACCGACAGTGGCCCCCTGGACCTACCTCCGAGGAAGATCACTGGGGTGAAGTCATTCCGTCGGAGGTGGGTCCATCCTCGCGACTCTTCAACTGAGTCTTCAAGGGTCTTCAAAGGTGCCGTTGGCAGGGATTTATAATTAGACCCCGCCGTGTGGCGCACCTCGTGCGTCAGATGAGATCTTTGACGTGCGGATCTCACGCAATTGAAGGTCGCCGGTTCCCGATACGAAAACCGTATCGGTTCCGCGCGCCTTGTCAGGCCGCCGCCTTTGGGTTTCCCGCCTCGTGATGACAACCGTTCGCCTGGGTAATAGCCTTGACTTGATCGTCGGGGTGGTCCCGGACCCTCCTGTCATCGGTTGGGTTGAATTCTTGAGTGGTATATTCGACTTCCTTGCGGTTTCCATCCAAGCCTTGCGGGGGCTTACTTAAGAAGGAAAGTGCGCACCGTCGGGAGTTCTTTACGCCTCTCATCTGATCTTGCGCTCAAACTTCCCAACTCGTGCTCCGCTCTTCTTCTCTTGCCTAGTCGTGCTGTGATGGAGTTGGGTCTCCACGAGAGTCGCTTGAAGACCGACGGCGATTTGAAGAAGGTCCGGACCCTCATGGGGTGGTCCTCGGACTTCTTCAACCGCTTGGTCCGTGCCGGCGGAGAGCTCCCCTTCGAGAAGGAGTGCGCCGGCGAAATGGTGTACTTTTCTTCATACGCCATGGTGGGGTTGATCCCGCCTTTCTCTTCCTTTTTCTTGATGCTGCTAGACTTCTATGGTCTGCAGCTATACCACCTTGGCCCTCACTCCATTCTCCTCGTGTCTATCTTTGTCCACTTCTGTGAGATGTGGATGGGCATCCCCCCCTGCACCGAACTCTTCCGGACCTTCTTCACCGTCCACACCACCGGCCGAAGCAATGAGTACCTTGGCTTCTACTACTTCGTGAAGCGCAAGAAGTGCACATTCAAGTACCTCCGGTCGTTTCCTTCCGGGAAGTGGGATGACTGGAAGAAAGATTGGATAGTCGTCAGGGTGGAGGAGCACGAGAGGTTGGAGCTGCCCGACGGTCTGCCCGGCATCGACACGACGATCTGGAGTGAAGCTCTGGTGCTGGCGGAAGCTTTCAACCCCGCCTTGACCAGGATCCGCCAATGCGTGGAGGGAGGATTGACTCCTCAGGCGGTATTTTGCAATTTCCTGGTCAACAGGTGGGCGCCGCTGAAGAGGAGGGAGAAGCTCGCTTGGGCCCTCAACAGCGTGATGGACGAGGACCGGGTTGAGACCAGGTTGAAGTCCAACATGGTGGGGAAAACCTTGGAGTTCCACCTCAAGAAATTCCAGCACGGCATCGACGTCGACGGTGATGACTTGACTCCACCGTCGGCCTTTCTCCCTCTGAACGTGGAAGTGGAGTTCAGCAGGGAGCTCCGGCGGAAGATGCCCGCACTTGACGACCTTGGTGTCGTCGAGAGAAGATCAACCACCCGGGTGGCGATCCCCGGAATGCCCGAAGATGGCTCCGTCCCTGCCCCACAGCCGAGGGTCGAGGTCGTCGGCAAGGGCAAGGAGCTGGAGGATGAGCCGGAGAGCCGGAAGAGGAAGCTACAACATGCCGACGGAAGGTCCGTCAGGCCCGCTACTTCTGCCTCGGTTCCTTCTCCCCGGAGGGGAAGATCTTCTACCACCGTGGCGACTGTCCCCGTAGTGGGGTCCTTCCGGAATGATACCGTTCCTGCAGTGGGGTCCTCTTGGAGCGCGTCTGTTCCCGTGATGGGATCCTCCTGGGGTGCTAGCTCCGGGCGCACGACTCCAGCACCTGGGACGGTGGGAGCCTCCAGGTCCGGGGGTTCTTCCCGATCGAGGAGAGCCTCGACCCGGGAAACGCCCGTGGCTGCGACAAGTTCCGAGGGGCCTTCTGGAGCTTCTACGCCGACCATGGCCAGCCCGGAACGTCCAGGAAAAAGGTTCCGCGCAAGCTGGTGCGGAAGTCTTCCAAGGTAATTTTTAATCTTTACCTTGGTTAACTATTTAACTGTAGCAATTGTTTGTTAATTTTCTTCGTTCATCATCTGCAGCATCCCCAAGAAGGGGAGTGAGGCTCCACCCTCAGCCACAGTGTCTGAGGCCGTGAGGGTGGGAGTTTCTGCTCCTGTCCCGGTGCTGCCTCAAGTGGTGAGTGAGGCTGCGACAGCTCCGGCGCCGGCTGTCGTGGTCATGGACCTCGACTCGTCCCCAGAAGTTCCCGTGGTAGCGCCGGACCACGGGAGTGAAGACACGCCAGCGGCACCCGTCCCGGAGGTTGAAGCTTCGGGTCCTGGTGCTGCGATGATGGAAGCTCCGGCTGTTGAGCCGGAGGAAGTAGTAATCCCGTCCTCTGAGCCAGAAAGTGTCGAAGCCCCGACGGTTGAGCCGGAGGTGACTGAAGCCCCGGCATGCGAGCCGGAGGTCGAGGTAGTTCCGGCAGTTGAGCCGGTTACCTCTGAAGCACCAGCCGGTGAGCCGGTTATTGTTGGAGCTCCGGCCTCAGGGCCGGTCGAAGTTGAAGATCCTCCGGCTCTTGATCCGGTGGTTGAAGAGGTGATGGAGCTCGAGCGTCCCTCGGAAGAGGTGCTCAGACCGGAGCCAGTAGCGGCTCCTGCTCCGGAAGCGACGACGTCGGAGGTACCTGCAGCCGAGCCGGAGTGCCCAGGCGAAGTCGTTGGCCCCCTGCCCGAGGAGGTGAATGAAGACTTGGCGGCGGGGCCTTCTTCGATGGCGACTGAGGCCACCCCGGAGGACGGCCCTAGTGCCTTGGAAGCTTAGGGGTCCACTCTCGTGGAGTGGGACCAAATTTTTGTATCTGAAGACCCGCTGGAACCAGCGGAAGAGACCCCAGCAGGTCCGGAGCCCGTCCCGCTGTCGATGTCTATCGACAACGCCTGTTTCAGTCTGCGTCGAGTTCAATTGGCCTTCTTCCACGACAGCAAGGCTCTTGAAGAGGAGCGCCAAACCCTTAGGCGGTGGCGTAACCGGCTCTACTTCGAGACCAAGCTGGCGCAGTCGAGGCTAGCGGATGACAAGGAGTGGATCAAGCGGGAGAAGATCCGCCTGGAGTACTGGGGCAAATTGCTGGATGACAGGGAGAGCATGACTCGGGCCCTCGACGCTCAATCCCAGGAGATTTACAATCAGGCCAAAGCAGCCAACAGTGCGGCCGAGGAACGCCATGAAAGGCTGGAGGTCATTAACACTGCACTCATCAAGCGTCGAGAGGCACTTGAAGAGAGGGAGAAACGGCTCGAGGATGAAGAGCAGAAACTCCTTGAGCTGCGGGATGATGTCCTGAGGAGGGAAGAGGAGCTCGCGGAGAAAGTAGCTCTGGCTGACAAGGGCCTCGAGGAGCGCACCAATAAATTGGAAGAGCGCTGCCAAGAGGAAGAGGAGAAGACCTGGGTGCGAGGGCAGGAACTCTACGAACACGAGTGTGCCCTTGTTGCCCGGGAGAAAAAAGTGAAGGCTAGGGAGAAGGACCTGGTCGATCGCCGGAACAAGATCCACCTCCGGGAGGAGGAGCTCGGAAGACTCGAGAGGCGGGTTGCTGAAAAGATTCAGCAAAACGCCAAAGAAGTTGAGCGCCTCGCCCGTGAGAATTCCGAACTGACGGCGGCCAGAAGATCCCTGGAAGAGATGAAGGGCTTGAGGATTGTGGAATCCCTACAGATTTGGGAGTTCCTGGGCAAGGCCAACAACGCGCTGACGCCGATGGGTTTCAGCCCCGTGCGCCCGGATGATCCGGAGCCGGAGCCGGACCTAGCGCTGCAGGCGTTGAGCGCAGCAGGTAGCAAGCTCTCTAAGGTAGGCGATGTCATCGCGGACCAACTGGAGGTTGAGGGGCAATCCCTGGTGAAGAACGTCGCAGAGTATGTGCTGACGTGCTACACCAGCCGGAACTCCCAATTTCCTCAGGACCCTGTGCTTGAAGGCCACGTCGAAGGAGAAGGCGAAGCTACCCGAGCCAGCGTATCGGGGGTCGCCCAGAAGGTCGCCCAGTTCTTCCATAGGGTCTAGGACCATCTCTGTAGTTCTCACTTGTATTTTCTCTTCTTCTTCCTCAATTTTGTAATCCCTTGTCTCCAGATGTAATCTCCTATCTCCATATAAATGAAATCCCCAAATTTTTGCGAATTTCACTTTTTGTCTTCAACACTTTTATCTTCACTTGGCCCCCTGGTAGATGTACACGATTTGATTGTGAACATGTACCAAAAGGATATTTGTGTTTTGTTGAAGACTCATTTGCTCCAAACTTGTAGAATTTAGGTCCGAAGTCTTCGATAGTGAAGGCCCCCTGAGGTTGTCAGAGCTTAGAAGCTTCGACATTGTCCATCGCTGGAGCTTGATAGCTCTGGCAATAGTCTCTACCAATACATAAAGCATCGATAGTTAGTCCTCCGGAGTGTCGGAGCTTAGTAGCTCCGGCGGTGACCTTTGCCAACACTTAGTTTGTTGACAGCAGACTCCATTTACGGGGTCTTCTCACCATCTTTTATTCAGTGTCGACGGCTGGCCCCTTTAGGGGAGTCAGAGCTGAGTTAGCTCCGGCTTTTCTCCATCAACGTAGACTTTATTTTTCCTGCAGACTTAAGCCAAGAAAAATAGTAAAATTCGTTCCTTGTCTATAATTTCGTCGCGGCTTACGATTCTCAAGAAGACTTTAAGTTGAACGCGATTTTAAATACAACCGGCTGCGTTATCTTTTCTTCTAGGTTCAACTGTCCATGGACCCGCCTTACTTCAGCCTGCCGGGGTGTAGGTAGAGTGGCGTACTTAGGGTGCTTGACCAGGCTAAGTCGATAGCACACTCCAGCCCTAGATTGGCTTGGCGGCTTTCAGGCGAGTTGGCCATGAACGATATTTGAATCCAAAAGAACTGACAATACAACTCGAATCGTATATAAACCGGTCGAACTAAAATTTCTTAAGAATTGCACGTCTTTGTTATAGACAAGAAAGAGAAAAATAAAATTATTGAGCCTGTACAAAATAAATGCACGTGGAGTCTATTTCACATGAAGATGTCTTTCATTATAGGTCCGGGGTACAGGAGAAACAAGTACACTCTTAGGGTACGGAACCAGGCTAAGTGTGTTTCATTTCTCGTTTGACCCAGGGTAGTTAGCCGCACTTTTAGTCCTGGGACTGTGACAAGTGTTGCATGAGCCTTGCGAACCTTTCGGGAAAGGTCCGGCTGCTCTCCCGGAGGAACTACCCGACTCTGTACAATGACTCTATAACATACACCCCAAGTTACTCAAGACTCACCTCCGTGGTATTAAGTGTAGAACTTACGGAGGTGCTCAATGTTCCAAGGATTTGGGAGAGGTGTCCCATCCTCGGTAGTCAAGTGAACGCTTTCGGGACGGGATACTTTAATCACTCGGAATGGCCCCTCCCAGCCGGGGGAGAGTTTGTTTAACCCTTCTCTGGATAGTATTCTCCGTAGCACCAGATCGCCTTCCTCGAGTTGTCGGTTGTGTACATGCCGCTTGTCGACTGTTGGAGTCGGCAGATCCCCTAACACTATGAAAAGTGTTTGAAGGAGTTTGTGGTTCGGTCTGGGCGCGCGGAGATCTAAGAAAGTGAAATGCGATTTGGACACGAGTGACACGGTGGATTACGTGGTTCGGGTCGCCTGAGCGTAATACCCTACTCCACGGGTGTGTGTTTGTTGTATTAACTTGTGAGCTTCCGAGTGTTCTCTCCTCTGTGTATCGTCGGTTTGTCCTTTTATAGTACAAGGACCAACCGTTATAAGTCAGCCTGGCCCGATATGTGGCCCTGGCGGTTATTAGTATTGATACACGAGATTAATTGTTGTTAATAACCCTGTAACGGCTCCGACAGTGCCGTTACAGGTGTTAAGGCTGTCCGATTAATTATCATTAACGTGGAATTAATGGTAATTAATCGGATCTTGAAGTCTGCGGTCGTCCTTTGGAGATCCGGAGCCGTTACAACGTCTCCCGGGGGCTTTAAGCATCTAGCTCAGTCGTGTGGACACGTGGCAGCTCCGGAGCTTGCTTGGGAGAAGCGGGAAGCTCCGGGGTGACCTGGCACGTGTCATGTCCGGAGCTTCTCTCGGTCGGGGGCTACCTCCGGAGGTGCCGTTTCAGTACTTGGCCCGGAGCTTCACCCTTGCGGGTAATAGCTCTGGGCTGACAGTACACGTGGCAACCTAGAGGTTAACCATGTTGGAGAAGCGGGTCCGGTCACGTCTGGCGAGTGGGCCCCGAGGGTCTTCAATTTGAGTTGATGTCCTTCCCTTGAGATCTTTGTAACCTCAGGGGGTGTATGGTTTTTAGGGTACCGACAGTGGCCCCCTGGACCTACCTCCGGGGAAGGCCAACGGGATGAAGTCGTTCCGCCGGAGGTGGGTCCATACTTGTGACTCTTGAACTGGGTCTTCAAGAGTCTTCGGAGGTGCCTTTGGCGGGGCTTTATGGTTGAGTCCCGACGCGTGGCGCACCTCAGGCGACAGATAAGATCTTTGACGTGCGGATCTCTCGCAATTGAAGGTCGTCGGTTCCCGATACGAAAACCGTATCGGTTCCGCGCGCCTTGTCAGTCCGCCGCCTTTGGGTTTCCCGCCTCGTGATGACAACTGTTTGCCTGGGTAAGAGCCTCGACTTGGTCGTCGGGGTGGTCCCGGGCCCTCTTGTCATTGGCTGGGTTGAATTCTTGAGTAGTATGCTTGATTCCCCTGCAGTTTCCATCCAAGCGTTGTGAGGGCTTACTTAAGAAGGAAAGCGCACCGTCGGGAGTTCTTTACGCTTTCCATCTGTTCTTGCGCTCAAACTCCCAACTCGTGCTTTGCTTTTCTTCTCTCGCCTAGCTGTGCTGCGATGGAGTTGGGTCTGCGTGAGAGTCGTTTGAAGACGGAGAGCGATCTGAAGAAGGTCCGAACCCTCATGGGGTGGTCGTCGGACTTCTTCAACCGTTCAATCCGCACCGGAGGAGAGCTTCCCTTTAAAAAGGAGCACTCCGGCGAAATGGTATACTTTTCATCGTATGCCATGGTGGGGCTGATCCCACCATTTTCTTCTTTCTTTTTGATGCTGCTGGACTTCTATGGTCTGCAGCTATACCACCTTGGCCCTCACTCCCTTCTCCTTGTGTCCATCTTTGTCCACTTCTGCGAGATGTGGGTGGGCATTCCTCCCTGCATCGAGCTCTTCCGCACTTTCTTCACCGTCCAAACCACCGGCCGAAGTGACGAGTACCTTGGCTTCTACTACTTTGTGAAGCGCAAGAAGTGCCCGTTCAAGTACCTCCGGTCGTTCCCTTCCGGGAAGTGGGATGACTGGAAGAAAGATTGGGTAGTTGTCCGGGTGGAGGAGCACGAGCGGTTGGAGCTGCCAGACGGTCTGCCCGGTATTGACACGTCGGTGTGGAGCGAAGTTCCGGTGCTGGCGGCAGCCTTCGATCCCGTCCTATCAAGGATCCGCCAATGTGTGGAGGGAGGATTGACTCCCCAGGCGGTGTTCTGCAACTTCCTGTTCAACAGGTGGGCACCGCTGAAGAGGAGGGAGAAGCTCGCCTGGGCCCTCAACAGCGTGATGGACGAAGACCGGGTTGAAACCGGGTTGAAGTCCAGCATGGTGGGGAAGTCCTTGGAGTTTCACCTCAAGAAATTCCAGCACGGCATCGATGTAGACGGAGCGTACTTGACTCCGCCACCGGCTTTCCTCCCCCTGAACGAGGAAGTTGAGTTCAGCAGGGAGCTCCGGCGGAAGATGCCCGCGCTTGACGACCTTGGCGTCGTCGAGAGAAGATCAACCGCCCCGTTGGCGATCCCCGGGTTATCGGAAGGCGGCTCCGCCCCTGTCTCTCAGCCAAGAGCTGAGGTCACCGGCAAGGGCAAGGAGCTGGCGGAGGAGCCGGAGAACCGGAAGAGGAAGTTGCGTCATGCTGACGGGAGGTCCGTCGGGCTTGCTACTTCACCGCCAGTTCCCCGTCCTCAGGAAGGAAGATCCTCCGCCGCTGTAGCATCTGTCCCCGTGGTGGGGTCTTTTCGAAGCGCTACTGTTCCGGCGGTGGGATCCTCCCGGAGTGCAGCTGTTCCTGTGATGGGTCCCTCCGGTGGTGCCAGTTCCGGACGGGCGACTCCGGTTCGAGAAGCGGTGAGGGCCTCCAGGTCTAGGAGTTCCTCTCGGTCAAGGAGAGCTCCGACCCGGGAAACGCCCGTGGCTACGGCAAGTCCTGGGAGTCCTCCCGGAGCTCCTACGCCGACCGTGGCCAGCCCGGAACGTCCGGGAAAGAGGTTCCGCGCAAGCTGGTGCGTGAGCCTCCCAAGGTAATTTTTCTTGCTTACCTCGATTAACTTTTAATTATAGCATCTGTTTGCTCAATTTCTTCATTCTTCATCCGCAGCGTCCCTAAAAAGGGGAGTGAAGCTCCGCCCTCAGCCACAGTGTCTGAGGCTAAGAGGGCTTCTGCTCCAGTTCCGGTGCTGCCCCAGGCAGAGGCTGCGACAGCTCCGGCGCCGGCTGTCGTGGTCATGGACCTCGACTCGTCTCCAGAAGTTCCCGTGGTAGCGCCGGACCACTGGATTGAAGATGCGCCAGCGGCACCCGCTCCGGAGGTTGAAGCTCCGGGCCCTGGTGCTGCAGAAGTAGATGCTCCGGCTGTCGAGCCGGAGGAAGTAGCGGTCCCGGCTTCAGAGCCGGAAAATGCTGGAGTTTCGGCGGTCGAGCCGGAGGCAGCTGAAGCCCCGGCGTGCGAGCCGGAAGTTGAAGTGGTTCCGGCAATTGAGCCGGTTACTTCTGAAGCTCCGGTCGCAAGGCCGGTAGTTATTGGAGCGCCGGCTGCAGAGCCGGTGGTGGTGGAGGCGGGGGAGCTTGAGCTCCCCTCAGAAGAAGCGTCCCGGCCGGAGCCATTGGAGGCGACGACGTCGATGGTACCCGTGGCGGAGCCAGAGTGCCTGAACGAAGTCGCCGGCCCCCAGCCTGAGGGGGCGAATGAAGATTTGGTGGCGGGACCTTCTTCAGTGGCGACTGAGGCCATCCCGGAGGAGGGCCCTAGTGCCTTGGAAGCTCAGGGTTCCGCTCTCGCAGAGTGGGACCCAATTTTTGTAAATGAAGACCCGCTGGAACCAGCGGAGGAGACCCCAGAAGGTCCGGAGCCCATCTCGCTGTCGATGTCCATCGACAACGCTTGCTCCAGTCTGCGCCAAGTCCAACTAGCCTTCTTCCACGACAGCAAGGTTCTTGAAGAGGAGCGCCAAACCCTTAGGAGGTGGCGTAATAGACTCCAATTCGAAACCAAGCTGGCGCAGTCGAGGATCGCTGCGGACAAGGAATGGATCAAGCGGGAGAAGGTCCGCTTGGAGCTCTGGGGTGAGATGCTGGACGAGAGGGAGAGCATGACTCACAACCTCGACGCCCAATCCCGGGAGTACCACGACCAAGCTAAAGCTGCCAATGATGCGGCCAACGCCCGGTACGATCAACTCGAAGCCATCAGTACCGCACTCATCAAGCGCCGTGAGGCGCTTGAGGGAAGGGAAAAGCGGCTCGAGGATGAGGAGCAAAAACTCCTGGAGCTACGGGATGACGTCTTGCGACGTGAAGAAGAGCTCGCCGAGAAGACTGCTCTGGCGGACAAGGGCCTCGAGGAGCGCGCTAAAAAATTGGAAGAGCGCTGCCTCGAAGAGGAGGAAAAGACCTGGGTGCGAGGGCAGGAACTCTACGAGTATGAGTGTGCCCTCATCGCCCGGGAGAAGAAAATAGAGGCTAGGGAGAAAGACCTGGTCGACCGTCGGAACAAGATCCACCTCCGGGAGGAGGAGCTCGGGAGACTCGAAAAGCGGGTTGCTGCGAAAATTCAGCAAAACGCCAAAGAAGTTGAGCGCCTCTCCCGCGAGAACTCAGAACTGGCGGCGACCCGGAGGTCCCTGGAAGAAATGAAGGGCCTGAGGAAGACGGACTCCCTGCAAATTTGGGAGTTCCTGAGCAAGGCCGACGATGCGCTGGCGCCTATGGGTTTCAGCCCCGTGCTTCCGGATGATCCGGAGCCGGAGCCGGACCTTGCATTGCAGGCGTTGAGCGTTGCGGGTGGCAAGCTCTCCAAGGTGGGCGACGTCATCGCGGACCAGCTTGAGGTCGAGGGGCAATCCCTGGCTAGAAACGTCACAGAGTATGTATTGACGTGTTACACTAGCCGGAACCCTCGATTCTCTCTGGACCCGGTGCTTGAAGGTCCCGTCGAAGGAGAGGGCGAAGCTACCCGAGGCAGCGTGTCGGAGGTCGCCCAGAAGGTCGCCGAGTTCTTCCATAGGGTCTAGGACTATCTTTCTTAGCCTTTATTTATATCTTCTCTTCTTCCTCAATTTTGTAATCCTTTGTCCCCAGATGTAATCTCTGGTCTTCAAATGAAATGAAATCCCCAATTTTTCGTGAATTTCATTTTTTGTCTTCAACATCTTTGTCTTCACTTGGCCCCCTGGTAGATGTGCACAATGTGATTGTGGACATGTACCAAAAGGATGTTGAGTTTTGTTGAAGACAAATTTGCTTCGAGCTCGTGTAGTTTAGGTCCGAAGTCTTCGATAGTGAAGGTCCCTTGAAGTCGTCGGAGCTTAGAAGCTCCGGCATTGCCCATCGTCGGAGCTTAGTAGCTCCGGTAATAGCCTCTACCAACACGTTGAGTGTCGATAGTTAATACTTCAAGGTGTCGGAGCTTAGTAGCTCCGGCAATGACCCTTGCCACGCCTGGCTTGCTGGCAACAGACTCTAGTGATAGAGTCTTCTCACCATCTTCAAGTTAACGCCGGTGGGAGTCGGAGCTTGGTTAACTCCGATTTTTCTCCATCAATGTTGGGTTTATTCTTCCTGCACACTTAGGCCAAGAAAAAACAGTAAAATTCGTTCCTTATCTATAACTTCGTTGCGGCTTACGGTTCTCAAGAGAATTTCAAGTTGAACACGATTTTTAGTATGATTGGATGAATTGTCTTTTCTTTTAGATCTAATTGTCCATGGACCCACCTTACTTTGGCCTGCCGGGGTGTAGGTAGAGTGGCGTACTTAGGGTGCTTGACCAGGCTAAGTCGATAGCGCACTCCAGCCCTAGAATGGCTTGGCGGCTTTCAGGCGAGTTGGCCACAGACGATATTTAAATCTAAAAAATCTGACAATTCAACCCAAATCGTACATAAACCGGTTAAACTAGAACTTCTTAAGAATTGCACATTTCTGTTATAGACAAGAAAGAGAAAAATAAAAATGTCGAGCCTTATGCAAAAATGAATGCACGTGGAGTCTATTTCACATGAAGATGTCTTTCATTATAGGTCCGGGGTACAGGGGAAACAAGTACACTCTTAGGGTACGCAACCAGGCTAAGTGTGTTTGGTTTCTCGTTTAACCCAGGGTAATTAGCTACACTTCTAGTCCGGAGACTGTATCAAGTGTTGCATGAGCTTTTCAAACCTTTCGGGAAAGGTCCGGCTGCTCTCCCGGAGGAACTACCCGACTCTGTACAATGACTCTATAACATACACTTCAAGTTACTTAAGACTCACCTCCGTGGAATTAAGTGTAGAACTTACGGAGGTGCTCGATGTTCCAAGGATTTGGGAGAGGTGTCCCATCCTCGGTAGCCAAGCGAACGCTTCCGGGACGGGATACTTTGATCACTCGGAAGGGTCCTTCCCAGCCGGGGGAGAGTTTGTTTTGCCCTTCTCTGGATAGTATTCTCCGTAGCACCAGATCGCCTTCCTCGAGCTGTCGGTTGTGTACATGCCGCTGATGATAGCGCCGTAGAGCTTGGCGGTATCGGGCATTCCGAACAGCTGCTTGGCACCTTCCCTCCTCGAGGAGGTCTAGGTCTTCACGCCGGAGCTGGTCCTGCGCGGCTTCGTCGAAGGTCCGGACTCGGAGGGAACCCAGGGTGATCTCCGGAGGAAGGATCGCTTCTGCTCCGTACACCAGGAAGAAGGGTGTTTCTCCGGTTGCCCGACTTGGAGAAGTCCTGTTAGCCCATAGAGTGGGCGGAAGCTCTTCGATCCAATTAGCTCCGTGCTTTTTCAAACGCTCATAAGTGCGCGTTTTGAGTCCTTTAAGGATCTCTGCGTTTGCTCTCTCGGCTTGCCCATTGCTGGCAGGATGAGCTACGGAAGCGTAGCAAACTTGTATGCCGAGGTCTTCGCAATATCCTTGAAATGAGGAGCTTGTGAACTGAGTCCCATTATCAGTGATGATCTTGTTTGGGACTCCGAATCTGCTCACGATAGACTGTAGAAAATTGATTGCAGATTGTTTGTTGATCGTCACAACAGGAGTAGCTTCCGGCCACTTGGTGAACTTGTCGATGGCGACATACAGGAACTTGTAACCTCCGACGGCTCTTGGGAAGGGTCCCAAGATGTCTATCCCCCACACGGCGAAAGGCCACGTAGGAGGTATCATTTGTAAGGGCTGAGCAGGTGTATGAATTTGCTTTGCATGAAATTGGCATGCTTTGCATTTCTTCACTAGCTCAGTAGCATCCTGGAGCGCTGTTGGCCAGTAGAAGCCGTGCCGAAAGGCTTTTCCGACCAGCGTGCGGGAAGACGCGTGGTTCCCACACTCGCCTCCATGGATTTCTGCGAGGAGCTCGCAGCCTTCTTCCCTTGTGATGCACCGCATTAGGATGCCGTTGGCACCGCGCCGGTAGAGATCCCCTTCTACCAACGTGTATCTTTTAGCCAATCTGACTACCCGGTCAGCGGATACATCATCGTCAGGAAGGATGTTGTCTTTCAAGTAGTTCCGGATCTCCGAGATCCATGCATCGGAACTGACTTGAGCATTTGAGTCTTGCGTGCTGGGTTGCTCGGAGCTTCCGGCAGCACCTACGACCCTTGATGGCTGCCATGGTAACAGGGCCATCGGGACCGTCAGCTTCGGGATGCTGATCTCGCCCCCTTCGTTCAGCTCGGCAGGCTGAACTGTGGGTTTTGACATCCTCCGGACAAAGGTTCCGTCTGGAGCCGGAGCTCCGGTTGACGCCTTGGTCGAGAGTTCGTCAGCTTCAACGTTGTGAGCACGCTGAACATGGTGAAGGTCTAGGACTTCGAAGTCCTTCTGAAGCCTCTGGACTTCAAGGAGATAAGCAGCCAGCTGGAGATTATTGCAGGAGCATTCACCCTTCACCTGTTTGATAACAAGTTGTGAATCTCCTTTGACCAGCAACTGCTTGACACCAAAGGATAGTGCCACCTTTAATCCATATATGAGTGCTTCGTACTCCGCCATGTTGTTGGTTGCCTTGAAATCAAGGTGCACCATGTATCTTACCTTCTCCCCGGTTGGTGTGAGGAGAAGGACTCCAGCTCCGGCTCCCTGCTTCTGCATGGAGCCGTCGAAGTAAAGGGTCCAGTGAGGCTTAGTGAAGGCCGGAACTTGCGGTTCCTTCTTCTGCTCGCTGGGGCCCCCAGGGTTTAATGGAGAGGGAGTCCATTCTGCCACGAAATCTGCCAACGCTTGACTCTTGATTGCTTGTCTTGGAATGAATTCGAGGTCGAATTCAGCCAGTTCCGCTGCCCACTTCGCTATATTCCCAGTTGAATTGGGATTATGCAGAATCGCTCGAAGTGGATATGAGGTTACCACCGAGACTTTGTGAGCTTGGAAATAGTGTCGAAGCTTCCTTGAGGCAATAAGAACTGCGTAGAGCATCTTATGTACCTCTAGGTATCGAGTCTTGGCATCATGTAACACTTCACTGATGAAGTATACTGGGCGTTGAACGGTCCGGACCCTCCCAGAGGGGTCCGGAGCTTCCTCTCCATTGATCCGGACCCTGTCGGAGGGGTCCAAACTATATTCGAGGACCTCCGGGTTCTGGGTGGAGGAACCCGGAGCTTCTTCAGGAATGACCTGGATCCTATCAGAAGGATCCGGGTCTTCTGAAGTGGCTTCTTGAGGATTCAAGTCTGGGAGCTGGGACCCAGACCTGCTTTCGGGAACCTCCGGATCCTCCCGAAGGGATCTGGATTCCTGAGTATTGGGTGGTTCCGGTCTCTCCGCAACCAGAACCATACTGACGACTTCGTCAGCTGCTGAAATATAAAGCAATAAAGGCTCACCAGGGTTCGGAGCTACCAAGACTGGTAGAGTGGTGAGGAAATGTTTCAGCTCCTGGAATGCCTTCTCTGCCTCTTCAGACCATTGGAATGGTCCGGACTTCCTCAGTAACTTGAAGAAGGGAAGTGCTCTTTCCGCCAGTCTTGAAATGAATCGACTGAGGGCTGCTAGACATCCAGTTAATTTTTGGACGTCTTTGATGCGGGTTGGTGGCCGCATGTCTTCGATGGCTTTTATCTTCGCCGGATTAACCTCTATACCCCGGTGACTTACCAGGAAACCAAGAAGCTTTCCGGAACTAACCCCGAAGACGCACTTGTCTGGGTTTAGCTTCGTGCGGGTGGCCCGCAGCTTGTCGAAGACAGCCTGCAAGGTATCCAAGAGGGACTCCTTGTTTTTGACTTTGACCACAATGTCATCAACGTACACCTCCACTATGTCTCTGATGAGTTCTTCGAAAGTTTTGTACATTGCTCGTACAAAAGTTGAAGCTGCATTCTTGAGACCAAAAGGCATGGCTGTGTAACAATACAATCCATCCACTGTGATGAATGAAGTATGTTCTTCATCTTCCCTAGACATCCGGATTTGATGATATCCTGAATATGCGTCTAGAAAACACAGCAACTCACACCCAGAGGTGGAATCCACTATCTGGTCTATTCTAGGTAGTGGGAATGGATCTTTTGGACATGCCTTATTCAGTGTGGTGTAGTCGATGCACATCCGAAGTTTCCCGCCGGCCTTAGGCACAACGACTGGGTTTGCCAGCCATTTTGGATGGTAGACTTCTCGGATGAATCCGGCTTCGAGCAACTTCTTCACTTCTTGTCGGATGAAGTTCTGTCGCTCTACAGATTGCTTCCGAGGTTTCTGGTGTACAGGTCGAGCGTTGGGGTAAATCTTCAGATTGTGCTCAATCACTTCCCTGGGGATCCCAGGCATTTGTGACGGTTGCCAGGCAAACACGTCAACATTAGCCCGGAGGAAAGTGATGAGCGCGAGTTCCTATTTGTCGTTCAAGCCACCCGATATGCGGGTAGTTTGAGTGACATCGGAACCAATTTGGACGACTTTGACGGGAATGTCGGTGTCGCCGCTTGGCTGCACACGGGGTGCAGAGGTCGAGCCTCGTTGACGAATGCTCGGAGGTTGTGGAGCTTGCTTCTGTCTGGAATCCTCCTCTTGCGCTGTGGTGAGTGCATGGAGTTCTTCCAGAGCAGTTACTCCGGCAGTGCGATCTCCACGGATCCGGAGAACGCCTACTGGTGTCGGCATCTTCAACACCAGGTATCCATAATGAGCAGCTGCCATGAATTTGTACAGGGCAGGTCTACCCAAAATGGCGTTGAATGGTAAGTTGATCTGAGCGACGTCGAAGACCAACTTTTCGGTGCGATACTTCTCCCGGGTCCCGAAGGTAACAGGGAGAGTGATAGCTCCGAGTGGGGTTATGGCCCCCGGACCTACTCCGGAGAAAGGTCGAGAGGGCTGGAGGTCTGAAGGTCGAAGCTGAAGCTTAGTGAAAGCTTCGAAGCTGATGAGATTAAGCCCCGAACCTCCATCTACCAGGACATGATGGAGCTGGATGTTGTTGATGGTGGGGGATACCATCAAGGGCAGCTGGCCAGCTCCGACCATGCTTTGAGGACAATCCGAAGCATCGAAAGTGATGGGTGTGTCCATCCACTTTCGATGTGGCTCCGGTCTAGCTGTAGGAGCTACAGCAGCCATATCCCGTCGCATGGTCTTAATGACGCGACGAGAGGTGATGTCCCATGATCCACCAAAGATGGTGTTCATGGTTTTTCGACGTTCGTTGTCGGAGACGTCGGAATCATCGTCGACGGAGGTGTAGACGGCTTTCAAGACCTTTTTGGGGTCTTGAAACCCTAACTCCTCTTCAGCCGGAGCTTCATCGACCTTTTGTTTTCCCTCCCTCTGGCGGAAGGGAGACCCTTCCCGGCGCTTGTGGTAGCGCTCGGCAAGGTTTTGGACCTCCCGGCAATCCTCCAGCCTGTGGCTGCCCGTTTTGTGAATGGGGCACCACATCTTGGATTTGCCACCGTCTTCGGAAGACGGTCGAGGTCGCTTCTCGGGGCGTGGCCCCCGGCCACCAGGAGTTGCAGTGGCTGCAACGTTGGATGTGCCGGCCGACGGCTTCTTCTTGCCGTTGGTCTTCTTTTTCTTCTTGCCACTCCCGGAGGTAGCGACTTCTTCTTTGGAGGATTTTTTATGATCCTCCAAGGCTGGTTTGGAGTGCATTTCACGGCCCTCCGCAGCTCTGGCACATTTGTCAGCCAGGCTGAAGAGCTCCGTGACACTGGTGATCTCTTTGATCGCCAGTTTCTCCAACATCTTCTTGTCTCGTACACCCTGTCTGAATGCTACAATGACAGAAGCGCTTGAGATAGAAGGGATTGTGTTACGTACCTGAGAGAATCTCTGGATGAATGACCGCAAAGATTCTCCTCCTTTTTGCACGACCGCAAAAAGGTCCAGTTCGGTGCCCGGACGGGTGTATGAACTCCCGAAATTGGCGGTGAACTGGCGGCATAGCTCCTCCCAACTGTCGATAGAGTTGGGTGGAAGGCTCATAAACCAGGACCTAGCTGTCCCAGTTAAGGCCACTGGAAAGTAATTGGCCATTACAGCCTCATTTCCTCCAGCTGCTAGGATCGCAGTGGAGTATATCTGTAGAAATTCTACGGGATTAACAGTCCCGTCGAATTTTTCCGGCAAGTGTGGCCGGAACTTCTGTGGCCATCTAACCATACGCAGGTGCATGGCTAGGGCGGAACAGCCTCCTCCTACTCCTTCCAGAGTAGAAAGATCTTGAGCATCTCGTCTTTCTCGAGCTCGCTCGATGTGGACACGGCCATCCTGTTGGCGGTATCGGCGATCAAGCTCCGCTCGGAGGTCGTGTGTCGAAAGCCGAGATGCAGTATGGGCACGTCGTGCCCCAGAGGGCAACGACGTCACTTGCTGTGACGCAGCTCTTCTCCGGTTGTTGGAGACATGTGGACCAAGTCTTCCAGACAACGTTCGTCGCTGCGACGGGGCCCGCCCTGAAGGAGGTGGACCCTGATTGTTGAGGCGTTCGGCCGCTGCTGCGACCAAATGCTCAATATCAGCTCTCCATTGCTCCATGGCACCTTGAGATGCATCCGGAGGTGGTGGTCGCTGAAGGAGAGCACGCGCTGCATGGAGCGCGTGTTCTGGGTTGTCACGACTTGCCGGCGCAGAATGTGACGCCGGTGCACCATCATGTCGTTCGGCATGTCTTGCCGGAGAAGATGGTGGTGGTGGGAGTGTGACTCCCGCTGGAACTGAGGCTCCTGCCGGTGCTTGCATGTTGGAGGGATTGCCTCCGACAGTCTGAGCAGCAGGTTGCCCGTTGGATGATCCAGCTGCAGAATTCACCATTCTTGAAGATCTCAGGCGCCCCTACCTGGCGCGCCAACTGTCGACTGTTGGAGTCGGCAGATCCCCTAACACTATGAAAAGTGTTTGAAGGAGTTTGTGGTTCGGTCTGGGCGCGCGGAGATCTAAGAAAGTGAAATGCGATTTGGACACGAGTGACACGGTGGATTACGTGGTTCGGGTCGCCTGAGCGTAATACCCTACTCCACGGGTGTGTGTTTGTTGTATTAACTTGTGAGCTTCCGAGTGTTCTCTCCTCTGTGTATCGTCGGTTTGTCCTTTTATAGTACAAGGACCAACCGTTATAAGTCAGCCTGGCCCGATATGTGGCCCTGGCGGTTATTAGTATTGATACACGAGATTAATTGTTGTTAATAACCCTGTAACGGCTCCGACAGTGCCGTTACAGGTGTTAAGGCTGTCCGATTAATTATCATTAACGTGGAATTAATGGTAATTAATCGGATCTTGAAGTCTGCGGCCGTCCTTTGGAGATCCGGAGCCGTTACAACGTCTCCCGGGGGCTTTAAGCATCTAGCTCAGTCGTGTGGACACGTGGCAGCTCCGGAGCTTGCTTGGGAGAAGCGGGAAGCTCCGGGGTGACCTGGCACGTGTCATGTCCGGAGCTTCTCTCGGTCGGGGGCTACCTCCGGAGGTGCCGTTTCAGTACTTGGCCCGGAGCTTCACCCTTGCGGGTAATAGCTCTGGGCTGACAGTACACGTGGCAACCTAGAGGTTAACCATGTTGGAGAAGCGGGTCCGGTCACGTCTGGCGAGTGGGCCCCGAGGGTCTTCAATTTGAGTTGATGTCCTTCCCTTGAGATCTTTGTAACCTCAGGGGGTGTATGGTTTTTAGGGTACCGACACCGCTGGTGATAACGTCGTAGAGCTTGACGATATCGGGCATTCCGAACAGCTGCTTGGCACCTTCCCTCCTCAAGGAGGTCTAGGTCTTCACGCCGGAGCTGGTCCTGCGCGGCTTCGTCGAAGGTCCGGACTCGGCGTGAACCCAAGGTGATTTCCGGAGGAAGGATTGCTTCAGCTCCGTACACCAGGAAGAAGGGTGTCTCTCCAGTTGACCAGTTTTGAGATGTCCTGTTGGCCCATAAAGTGGGCGGAAGCTCTTCGATCTAGTTGGCTCCATGTTTTTTCAAGCGTTCATAGGTGCACATTTTGAGTCCCTTAAGGATTTCTGCATTTGCTCTCTCGGCTTGGCCATTGCTGGCTGGGTGAGCTACGGAGGCGTAGCAAACTTGTATGCCGAGGTCTTCGCAATATCCTTGGAATGCTGAGCTTGTGAATTGAGTCCCATTATCAGTGATGATTTTGCTTGGGACTCCAAATCTGCTTACAATGGATTGCAGAAAGTTGATATCAGATTGCTTGTTGATTGTCACAACTGGAGTCGCTTTCGGCCACTTGGTGAACTTGTCGATGGCGACATACAGGAACTTGTAACCTCCGACGGCTCTTGGGAAAGGTCCCAAGATGTCCATCCCTCACACGGCGAAGGGCCATGTAGGAGGTATCATTTGTAAGGGCTGAGCTGTTGTGTGAATTTGCTTCACATGAAATTGGCACGCTTCACATTTCTTCACCAGCTCAGTGGCATCCTGGAGCGCTGTAGGCCAGTAGAAGCCATGTCGAAAGGCTTTTCCGACTAGCGTGCGGGGAGATGTGTGATTGTGATTCCCACACTCGCCTCCATGGATTTCTGCGAGAAGTTCGCAACCTTCTTCCCTTGTAATGCACCGCATTAGGATGCCGTTGGCACCGCGCCGGTAGAGATCACCTTCTACCAGTGTGTATCTTTTAGCCAATCTGACTACCCGGTCAGCGGATACATCATCGTCAGGAAGGATGTTGTCTTTCAAGTAGCTCCGGATCTCCGAGATCCATGCATCGGAGCTAGCTTGAGCTTTTGAGTCTTGCGTGCTGGGTTGCTCGGAGCTCCCGGCAGCACCTACGACCCTTGATGGCTGCCATGGTAACAGGGCCATCGGGGTCGTCAGCTTCGAGATGCTGATCTCGCCCCCTTCGCTCAGTTCGGCAGGCTGAGCTGTTGGCTTTGACAACCTCCGGACAAAGATTCCGTCAGGAGCCGGAGCTCCGGTTAACACTTTGGTCGAGAGTTCGTCAGCTTCAGCGTTATGGGCACGCTGAACATGGTGGAGATCTAGGACTTCAAAGTCCTTCTGAAGCCTCTGGACTTCAAGGAGGTAAGCAGCTAGCTGGGGATTATTACAGGAGCATTCACCCTTCACCTGCTTGATGATGAGCTGTGAATCTCCTTTGACCAGTAGTTGCTTGACACCATATGATAGTGCCACCTTTAGTCCGTAGATGAGTGCTTCATACTCTGCCATGTTGTTGGTTGCCTTGAAGTAAAGGTGTACCATGTATTTTACCTTCTCCCCATTCGGTGCAAGGAGAAGGATTCCAGCTCCGGCCCCCTGCTTCTGCATGGAGCCGTCGAAGTAGAGGGTCCAGTGAGGCTTGGTGAAGGTTGGAGCTTGATGCTCCGTCTTCTGCTCACTGGGGCCCCCAGGATTTGATGGAGAGGGAGTCCATTCTGCCACAAAATCTGCCAATGCTTGACTCTTGTCTGCTTGTCTTGAAATGAATTCAAGATCAAATTCAGCCAATTCCGCTGCCCACTTTGCAATATTTCCAGTTGAATTGGGATTATGCAAGATTGCTCGAAGCGGGTAGGAGGTCACCACCGAGACTTTGTGAGCTTGGAAGTAATGTTGAAGCTTCCTGGAAGCAATAAGAACTGCATAGAGCAGCTTATGCACCTCTAGGTATCGAGTCTTGACATCATGTAATACTTCACTAATGAAGTACACCGGGCGTTGAATGGTCCGGACCCTCCCGGAGGGGTCCGGATCTTCCTCTTCATTGATCCGGATCCTCTCGGAGGGGTCCGGATTTTCTTTTGGTACCTCTGGGTTCTGGCTGGAGGAACCCGGAGCTTCTTCAGAAATGACATGGACCCTCCCGGAGGGGTCTAGGTCTCCTGAAGCGATTTCTTGTGGGTTCGAATCTGGGAGCTGGGACCCAGACTCACTTTCAGGAACCTCCGGACCTTCCCGAAGGGGTCTGGATTCCTGAGTGTGAGGTAGTTCTGGTCTCTCCGCAACCAGAACCATACTGACGACTTCGTCAGTAGCTGAAATATAAAGCAACAAAGGCTCACCAGGGTTCGGAGCTACCAGAATTGGTAGGGTGGTGAGGAATTGTTTCAGCTCCTGTAATGCCTTCTCTGCTTCTTCGGACCATTGGAATGGTCCGGACTTCCTCAATGACTTGAAGAAGGGGAGTGCCCGTTCCGCCAGTCTTGATATGAACTGGCTGAGGGCTGCTAGACATCCAGTTAACTTTTGGACGTCTTTGATGCGGGTTGGTGGCCGCATGTCTCCAATGGCTTTAATCTTCGCCGGATTAGCTTCTATGCCCTGGTGACTTACCAGGAAACCAAGAAGTTTTCCGGAGCTAACCCCGAATACGCATGTCGGTACCCTAAAAACCATACACCCCCTGAGGTTACAAAGATCTCAAGGGAAGGACATCTACTCAAATTGAAGACCCTCGGGGGCCCACTTGCCAGACGTAACCGGACCCGCTTCTCCAAAATGGTTAGCCCCTAGGTTGCCACGTGTACTGTCAGACCAGAGCTATTATCCGCAAGGGTGAAGCTCCAGGCTAGGTACTGAAACGGCACCTCCGGAGGTAACCCCTGACCGAGAGAAGCTCCGGACCTGACACGTGCTAGGCCACCCCGGAGCTTCCCGCTTCTCCCAGCAAGCTCCGGAGCAGCCACGTGTCCATACGTCGGAGCTGGCCGCTTCAAACCCCCGGGAGAAGTTGTAACGGCTCCGGATCTCCAAAGGACAGCCGCGGACTTCAAGACCCGATTAATTATCATTAATTCCACGTTAATGATATTTAATCGGACGATCTTAACACCTGTAACGGCACTGTCGGAGCTGTTACAGGGTTATTAACAACAATTAATCTCGTGTATCAATACTAATAACCGCCAGGGCCACATGTCGGGCCAGGCTGACTTGTAACGGTTTGTCCTTGTACTATAAAAGGACAAACCGACGATACACAGGGAGGACTCTTGAACTCTCGAACTCTCGGAACACTCTGAAGTTCACAAGTTAATACAACACACGCACACACCCGTGGAGTAGGGTATTACGCTCAGGCGGCCCGAACCACGTAAACTACTGTGTCACTCGTGTCCAATCGCGTTTCACCTTCTTGAGTCTCCGCGCGCCCAAACCGAACCACAAACTCCTTCAACACTTTCGTAGTGTCAGGGGATCTGCCGACTCCAACAGTCGACAGTTGGCGCGCCAGGTAGGGGCGCCTGAGATCTTCAAGAATGGTGAATTCTGCGGCTGGATCATCCAACGGGCAACCTGCTGTTCAGGCTGTCGGAGGTAATCCCTCCAACATGCAGCCACCGGCAGAAGCCTCAGTTCCAGCAGGAGTCACACTCCCACCACCACCATCTTCTCCGGCAAGACATGCCGGACGACATGATGGTGCACCGGCGTCACATTCTGCGCCGGCAAGTCGTGACAACCCAGAACACGCGCTCCATGCAGCGCGTGCTCTCCTCCAGCGACCACCACCTCCGGATGCATCTCAAGGTGCCATGGAGCAATGGAGAGCTGATATTGAGCATTTGGTCGCAGCAGCGGCCGAACGCCTCAACAACCAGGGTCCACCTCCTTCAGGGCGGGCCCCGTCGCAGCGACGGACGTTGTCTGGAAGACTTGGTCCACATGTCTCCAACAACCGAAGACGAGCTGCGTCACAGCAAGTGACGTCGTTGCCCTCTGGGGCACGACGCGCTCATACCGCATCTCGGCTTTCGACACATGACCTCCGGGCAGAGCTTGATCGCCGATACCGCCAACAGGATGGCCGTGTCCACATCGAGCGAGCTCGAGAAAGACGAGATGCTCAAGACCTTTCTACTCTGGAAGGAGTAGGAGGAGGCTGTTCTGCCCTAGCCATGCACCTGTGCATGGTTAGATGGCCACAGAAGTTCCGGCCACATTTGCCGGAAAAATTCGACGGGACTGTCAATCCCGTAGAATTTCTGCAGATATACTCCACTGCGATTCTAGCAGCTGGAGGAAACGAGGCCGTAATGGCCAATTACTTTCCAGTGGCCTTAACTGGGACCGCCAGGTCCTGGTTTATGAGCCTTCCACCCAACTCTATCGACAGTTGGGAGGAGCTGTGCCGTCAGTTCACCGCCAATTTCGGGAGTTCATACACCCGTCCGGGCACTGAACTGGACCTTTTTGCGGTCGTGCAAAAAGGAGGAGAATCTTTGCGGTCATTCATCCAGAGATTCTCTCAGGTACGTAACACAATCCCTTCTATCTCAAGCGCTTCTGTCATTGTGGCATTCAGATAGGGTGTACGAGACAAGAAGATGTTGGAGAAGCTGGCGATCAAAGAGATCACCAGCGTCACGGAGCTCTTCAGTCTGGCTGACAAATGTGCCAGAGCTGCGGAGGGCCGTGAAATGCACTCCAAAACAGCCCTGGAGGATCATAAAAAATCCTCCAAAGAAGAAGCCGCTACCTCCGGGAGTGGCAAGAAGAAAAAGAAGACCAACGGCAAGAAGAAGCCGTCGGCCGGCACATCCAACGTTGCAGCCACTGCAACTCCTGGTGGCCGGGGGCCACGCTCCGAGAAGCGACCTCGACCGTCTTCTGAAGACGGCGGCAAATCCAAGATGTGGTGCCCCATTCACAAAACGAGCAGCCACAGACTGGAGGACTGCCGGGAGGTCCAAAACCTTACCGAGCGCTACCACAAGCGCCGGGAAGGGTCTCCCTTCTGACAGAGGGAGGGAAAACAAAAGGTCGATGAAGCTCCGGCTGAAGAGGAGTTAGGGTTTCAGGACCCCAAAAAGGTCCTGAAAGCCGTCTACACCTCCGTCGACGATGACTCCGACGTCTCCCACAACGAGCGTCGAAAAACCATGAACACCATCTTTGGTGGATCATGGGACATCACTTCTCGTCGTGTCATCAAGACTATGCGACGGGATATGGCTGCTGTAGCTCCTACAGCTAGACCGGAGCCACATCGAAAGTGGATGGACACACCCATCACTTTTCATGCTTCAGACTGTCCTCAAAGCATGGTCGGAGCTGGCCAATTACCCTTGATGGTATCTCCCACCATCAACAACATCCAGCTCCATCATGTCCTGGTAGACGGAGGTTCGGGGCTTAACCTCATCAGCTTTGAAGCTTTCACTAAGCTTCAGCTCCGACCTTCAGACCTCCAGCCCTCTCGACCTTTCTCCGGAGTAGGTCCGGGGGCCATCACTCCACTCGGAGCTATTACTCTCCCCGTTACCTTCGGGACCCGGGAGAAGTATCGCACTGAGAAGTTGATCTTCGACGTCGCTCAGATCAACTTACCATTCAACGCCATCTTGGGTAGACCTGCCTTGTACAAATTCATGGCAGCTGCTCATTATGGATACCTGGTGTTGAAGATGCCAACACCAGTAGGCGTTCTCCGGATCCGCGGAGATCGCACTGCCGGAGTAACTGCTCTGGAGGAACTCCACGCACTCACCACAGCGCAAGAAGAGGACTCCAGACAGAAGCAAGCTCCACAACCTCCGAGCATTCGTCAACGAGGCTCGACCTCTGCACCTCGTGTGCAGCCAAGCGGCGACACTGACATTCCCGTCAAAGTCGTCCAAATTGGTTCCGATGTCACTCAAACTACCCGCATATCGGGTGGCTTGAACGACAAATAGGAACTCGCGCTCATCACTTTCCTCCGGGCTAACGTTGACGTGTTTGCTTGGCAACCGTCACAGATGCCTGGGATCCCCAGGGAAGTGATTGAGCACAATCTGAAGATTTACCCCGACGCTCGGTCTGTGCATCAGAAACCTCGGAAGCAATTTGTAGAGCGACAGAACTTCATCCGACAAGAAGTGAAGAAGTTGCTCGAAGCCGGATTCATCCGAGAAGTCTATCATCCAAAATGGCTGGCAAACCCAGTCGTTGTGCCTAAGGCCGGCGGGAAACTTCGGATGTGCATCGACTACACCACACTGAATAAGGCATGTCCAAAAGATCCATTCCCACTACCTAGAATAGATCAGATAGTGGATTCCACCTCCGGGTGCGAGTTACTGTGTTTTCTAGACGCATATTCTGGATATCATCAAATCAGGATGTCTAGGGAAGATGAAGAACATACTTCATTCATCACAGTGGATGGATTGTATTGTTACACAGCCATGCCTTTTGGTCTCAAGAATGCAGCTTCAACTTTTGTACGAGCTATGTACAAAACTTTCGAAGAACTCATCAGAGACATAGTGGAAGTGTACGTCGATGACATCGTGGTCAAAGTCAAAAACAAGGAATTCCTCTTGGACACCTTGCAGGCTGTCTTCGATAAGCTGCGGGCCACTCGCACGAAGCTAAACCCAGACAAGTGCGTCTTCGGGGTTAGTTCCGGAAAGCTTCTTGGTTTCTTGGTAAGTCACCGGGGCATAGAGGCTAATCCGGCGAAGATAAAAGCCATTGAAGACATGCGGCCACCAACCCGCATCAAAGACGTCCAAAAATTAACTGGATGTCTAGCAGCCCTCAGCCGGTTCATTTCAAGACTGGCGGAAAGGGCACTTCCTTTCTTCAAGTTACTGAGGAAGTCCGGACCATTCCAATGGTCTGAAGAAGCAGAGAAGGCATTCCAGGAGCTGAAACAGTTCCTCACCACCCTACCAGTCTTGGTAGCTCCGAACCCCGGTGAGCCTTTATTGCTTTACATTTCAGCTACTAACGAAGTAGTCAGTATGGTTCTGGTTGCGGAGAGACCGGAACTACCCAATGCTCAGGAATCCAGACCCCTTCGGGAGGGTCCGGAGGTTCCTGAAAGCGGGTCTGGGTCCCAGCTCCCAGACTTGAACCCACAAGAAGCCACTTCAGAGGACCCTGATTCCTCCGAGAGGATCCAGGTCATTCCTGAAGAAGCTCCGGGTTCCTCCACCCAGAACCCGGAGGTCCCCGAAGATAGTCTGGACCCCTCCGAGAGGGTCCGGATCAATGAAGAGGAAGCTCCGGACCCCTCCGGGAGGGTCCGGACCATTCAACGCCCAGTATACTTCATCAGTGAAGTGTTACATGATGCCAAGACTCGATATCTAGAGGTGCATAAGCTGCTTTATGCAGTTCTTATTGCCTCAAGGAAGCTTCGACACTATTTCCAAGCTCACAAGGTCTCAGTGGTAACCTCATATCCACTTCGAGCGATCCTGCATAATCCCAATTCAACTGGGAATATAGCAAAGTGGGCAGCGGAACTGGCTGAATTCGACCTTGAATTCATTCCAAGACAAGCAATCAAGAGTCAAGCGTTGGCAGATTTCGTGGCAGAATGGACTCCCTCTCCATTAAACCCTGGGGGCCCCAGCGAGCAGAAGACGGAACCACAAGTTCCGGCCTTCACTAAGCCTCACTGGACCCTTTACTTCGACGGCTCCATGCAGAAGCAGGGAGCCGGAGCTGGAATTCTTCTCCTCGCACCAACCGGGGAGAAGGTGAAATACATGGTGCACCTTGACTTCAAGGCAACCAACAACATGGCGGAGTACGAAGCTGAATGTAGGCCTAGAGGGGGGGGTGAATAGGCCTTCTTGAATTTCTCGGTTCCTGTAGCGCTTCAACAAAAAGGTCAAATCCAAATATATCGGACTAGTCCGGTAAAGTGCGGACTAGTCCGGATTTCACAGGCTAGGTTGATCAAGTTAGGTCAATTTGATTGTTTCGTTGTCGTTTGCAGCGGAAATATAAACTATAATGACAGTTCAATAGTTGTATGTTAAGTTTTATTGCAAGTATGATTCTTGTTCACTATTTAACTTCAATTCAACAAAATGAATCAAACCCTAGATAATGTTGATCAACTAGAATGATGAACACAAACGAACAAGACACAAGATTTATCCCGTGGTTCGGTTACCACGAAGGCAGCCTACGTCCACGTTGAGGAGCCCACAAAAGGACCGGGTCTTTACCAACCCTTCCCTCGTCGGATCGCCACGAAGGCCAATCCTCTTCCACTAATCACACAGGGGTAAATCACCAAGTTGAAGGGGCGATCTCACAAGTTGAGAGCTCCCTTGATTACAAGTTTCAAAACCACCAATGACACACTTCGAAATATACAAATTGAGATGCAAGAGTGTGTTAGAGATTCAAACCAAGAGCTCAATCGTGTGCAAAGTGCCTCTCCAATGATCTACAAGTGATCTTCAAAGGATTGATCGATTTTGCACTTGATTTCGTGGAGAGAGATGGTTTTTGAGTCTCTTGGGAGGTGTGACGGCGCTAGGGTTCGAGAGAGATTAAAAGTGGGCCATGCACCTCTATTTATATGGGGTTTCTAGAAATTACCGTTAGGGTTTAGAAAGATCGGACTAGTCCGTGGTGGAGACCGGACTAGTCCGGTGTGCTGTGTGAAGCAAACCCTAAGTGTCCAGGAATATCGGACTAGTCCGATTGAAAAACGGACTTGTCCGATTTCGCTGCTGGAAATCTTCGGACTTGTCCGGTTGACATCGGACTTGTCCGGACCTGTGAAACCCTAAGTGTTTAGAACGACAAGTCCGCACTTGGAGGACTTGTCCGATTTAGATCAGAGAGTAAATCGGACTAGTCCGTGTAGTCACCGGACTTGTCCGAAGTGGATCAGAAAGGGAATCGGACTAGTCCGGTGGTGACCGGACTTGTCCGATCTAGTGACTTGTGCATTGTGTTGAGGACTAGTCCGCACTGGGGAGGACTAGTCCGAAGTGGAACAGAAAGATATCGGACTAGTCCGGTGGAGACCGGACTTGTCCGATCTTGTGCAGAATGTGATATCAGACTAGTCCGGTTGATATCGGGCTAGTCCGGTCCTGTATAGTTTTGTGCATTGTGTGTGTGTGTGATTAAGTGAGATTGAGCTCTTGGGTGTGTTTCCTTAACACACTCCATACATACTAAACAACTAATTTCTTCTTCTTGAGCTCAAATTCCTTCTCCTTCTTAATTTCCCTCTTTTTGGCATTTTGCTCATTTTTCATCATTTTCCTGCATTCATCTCAACAAAAGAATTAGGATCCCAATTGCTTGTCATAAATCATCCAAAACCCACAAGGGAGTCCTAGATGCACTTTCAATCTCCCCCTTTTTGGTGATTGATGACAACCAATTGAGATTTCACAAAATGAGGTATAAAATGAGATTTTCATAAAGTATGCACATATGACTCAAAAATGCATCAGGCAACAAGATAATTATTCATATGTGCATTCTTTATGGTGGGATGCATACTAAGAGCATGATTGCATTAAGAATGACAGAATTTTCATTTACCAACTAATATCAAGTGAATATGGCACTTCAGGAGCAAAAGCTCAGATTTCATCACACACTTGCAAATTAATTGAGCAATTCATCACAGGACCAAACATGATATGAAAAGAGAGTTAAGCAAATACAATCACAATTAAAAAACATAGAGAGCTCTCTCCTCGCATCCTATTCAGCTAAAGCTTAGACTAGAGACTCCCCCTCAATCTCTCCCCCTTTGGCATCAAGACACCAAAAAGAGAGAGAGAGGAAGATCCTAGGGCTTCACTCTTCGCTGTCAGTCCTCTCGTCGTCTTCATCATCTTCATCGCTTTCGGCTTGACGAGGTTGAGAGGTAGGAGGAGGAGCGGAGCTGCTCGAGCCCCCAATGCCAAAATAGGCAAGCTCGGAAGGAGTCAAGGGGCTCAACTCGGTGATGTTTGGATCAGAATCTTCAGAGAGTACTGGAGATCCAATTGGATTGATCTCCAGCTTCTCACTCAGCTGCTTCACATTGGCTTTTATGTATCTCATGTCCTCCTTCCTCTTTTGATTTAGCTTGTGAAGCTTCACTTCAGTTTTCTTGCAGGAGGAGAAGATTGCAGCCAAGTACTTGAGGATCCCACTGGCGGATCCTTTCTGAGGGGCTTCCCTGGAGGGAGGAGTAGCCCTAGCAGCTTCTCCTTGCCTTGCCGGCACCTCGGGGCTTGAGGCCGGCGATGGAGCAGCCTGGACACTCACAGACTGAGGCTTCTGAGGCCTCAGTGGAGTGTGCTCCACATCCTTCACAAACTCGATTCCTGTGACCTTCTCAATCATGAACATCAAGTAAGGGGCATAGCCACAGGATCGGTTGGGGGTACTTGAGATATTGACCATATCATTCCAGATATAGTCTGCAACATCGAATTGCCTTTTCTTGCTGATGACCTTCATCAGGGTCCGGAGGTAGCCTTGCACACTCCCTGCATCACCATCCTTGGGAGCAATCGTCTTCCTGAGGACTCTGTTGAGGACCACAAAGAAAGGCTTCATGTTCTTTGTGGAGGGAGGGACAAACTTGGAGGTGGGCTCATACATGAACTGCATTCCATCCCTCTCAATGACCCCAATGTTGTGGATAATGAGGTGGTCATCTCCCTCAGAGTCAAGATGCAGCAGGCGGGCAAACTCTTCTTGAGTGATGGAATACTTGGATCCATGAGTCATCCAAGTCACACTTTCTTCGTCTTCACCTGAGAAGTGGCACGTTGCATAGAATTGTGCAATCACTTCATCATTCCAATTATATCTGAAGGCAAACAAATCCTTCAGCCCATGTCTCTCTGCAGCTTGTATCACTTCATCAAAAGCTGCACATTTCCTCTTCTCAAGGTGGGCCCAGTCAATCCATTGACTGCGCACCACCGGGGTCTTCATCGGCAAGTAGACCAGCTTGTAGAAGTCAGCATGGAAATTTGACCAAAATCTGCCATCAGCTGCTTGCTTGGGCCTTGCATAGTAGTCCACACTTCTCAGCTTCATGGCCACATCGCTGCCCTTGCCATTGAATCTTTCCTCATTGGGGTCCCGGACCCCTTCTCTGGGAGTATGCAGCTTTAGAGGCCCAACAGGCCCTGTGGCAACCCCCTTGCCTTTCCCTTTAGCTTGGCGAGGGCCACTTGACGGAGGAGCAGCCTTGGAGGCGGCCTTCTTGACACACACCTTCCTCCGAACCTGAGGAGGTGAGGGAGCAGGCTCGGAGGGTCTCTCTTGGCGTTTCTTGCCAAGACCCGTCGAGGGCCGAGGTGCCACCTCGTGGTCCAACTCGGCCTCGAAATCGGAGATTTCATTGTCGGAGCTCGACATGATCTGAGAATGAGTGATCAAGAGAAAAGACAAGTTATACAAGGTATTGGTGAGGTAAGATGGCAATGGAAGGCAATAGGGAATTAAAGAATTAGGTTTTGGTTCAGAAACAACAGACTTGTCCGGTGCTCAGGCACGGACTAGTCCGGGGGACCGGACTTGTCCGTACCTGGACCGGACTAGTCCGGTGTTCATCTGCAAAAACCTAGCAAACTGGATAAAAATTGATCCCTAATGAAATAGCTAGTCTAGCATACACATAGTACATCAACTGGACATGCAACTAGTGAAGAATGCTAGGCCAAACGATAAGCAATGAAGAAATTTGAGATTTCTTAGGGTTTGAGGAAAATTTACCAAGAAATCCAAGGAAGCTTGAAAAAGTGGGGGTTGGAGGCCGAACTTGTCCGCTAACTTCAATCCCCGAGTCTTCAAGCTTAATCTCCGCCCAAGTTTGAGGCTTTTCGACGGAGGAATCAAGGATTCGCCTTGGGAGCTCGAGCGCAAGAGAGAGAAAGCTTGGAGGAGAGTGTGGGGTGAAGAGATTAGGGTTTGGTGGCGGCTAGGGTTATGGACACGAAAAATCGGACAAGTCCGGACATGACCGGACTAGTCCGAAGTCCTCCAGAAACCTAAATCGGACTAGTCCGTGGTCTGTCGGACTAGTCCGGCCTAACCGGCACACTGCGGACTAGTCTGCAATGGCGGACTAGTCCGGGTAACCACGGACTTGTCCGTGGTCACCAGGAGAGAATTGCATAGCCCATTCATATATATTTGAAGGTCCAATAATTGAGGGTAGAGAGGCAAAACAATTCAAATAATCCTGATGAATTTGATCAGTAAGCAAACAACAATCATACTATGATCAAAAATTCATCAAGATCTAATAATTGACATAATTTTTCGAGAGAAAAAATGGGGAGGAAAATTTTTCACAATTCAATCAATATTTTGAAGCAATCATACAGGTATGCAACTTTTCAAGCCACACTCCGAGAATCAAGGATGTTTAGCTCATTTCGGAGTTCGCAAAAACGTTTTTCATCAAGTGGCTTGGTGAATATGTCGGCCAATTGTTTTTGGGTGTTGACATGAGAGATGGATATGTCTCCTTTCATGGAATGGTCTCTCAAGAAATGGTGTCTTATGTCAATGTGTTTAGTTCTAGAGTGCTCAACTGGATTGTGGGCTATTTTAATGGCACTCTCATTGTCACAAAGAAGAGGAATACGGTTCATATTGTAACCGTAATCCCTTAGAGTTTGTCGCATCCAAAGGAGTTGTGCACAACAACTCCCGGCTGCAACATACTCCGCTTCGGCTGTGGATAATGCAATGGAATTCTGTTTCTTGGATGACCAAGAAACTAAGGATCTTCCTAGGAATTGGCAAGTGCCAGAAGTGCTTTTTCTATCAACTTTGCACCCGGCATAATCTGCATCGGAATACCCAATGAGATTGAATTTTGAACCTTTTGGGTACCAAAGACCAAGGTTGGGTGTATGAACTAAATATCTTAGGATTCTCTTTACGGTTGTCAAATGACATTCCTTAGGGTTGGCTTGAAATCTTGCACACAAACATACACTCAACATAATATCTGGCCTAGATGCACATAAGTAAAGTAAAGATCCAATCATGGAGCGATATACCTTTTGGTCGACGCTCGGTCCATCTTCATTGAGATCCAAGTGACCATTCGTTGCCATGGGAGTCTTAATGGGCTTTGCCTTGTCCATGCCAAACTTCTTGAGGATGTCCTGTGTGTACTTGGTTTGGCTTATGAATGTTCCTTCCCTTTGTTGCCGCACTTGGAATCCCAAGAAGTACTTCAATTCTCCCATCATTGACATTTCAAATCCGTCTGTCATAATTTTACTAAACTCTTCACAGAAAGATTGATTAGTTGATCCAAAAATTATATCATCAACATAGATTTGGCAAATGAAAAGATCATTATTCAGATTTTTCGTGAATAGTGTATAATCTACTTTGCCAATTTGAAAGCCATTATCAATTAAAAAATCTCTAAGACACTCATACCAAGCTCTAGGAGCTTGTTTGAGGCCATAGAGAGCCTTACGCAGTTTATACACGTGGTCGGGGAACTCTTCGTCTTCAAATCCGGGTGGTTGCTCCACGTACACCTCTTCCTTGATCGGTCCGTTGAGGAAGGCGCTTTTTACGTCCATTTGGTACAGCTTGAAATCATGGTGAGTAGCATATGCAAGTAATATTCTAATTGATTCAAGCCTAGCTACTGGAGCAAAGGTCTCATCAAAATCCAAACCTTCGACTTGTGAGTAACCTTTGGCCACAAGTCGTGCCTTGTTTCTTGTCACCACCCCGTGTTCATCTTGTTTGTTGCGGAAGACCCACTTGGTGCCGACTATGTTTGCATTGGGTCTTTCTACAAGTTCCCAAACCTCGTTTCTCTTGAAATTGTTCAACTCTTCTTGCATTGCCACCACCCAGTCCGGATCCTTTAATGCATCCTCAGTCCTGCGGGGTTCCAAAAAAGAGACAAACGAGTAATGTTCACAAAAATTTGCTATACGAGATCTAGTGGTTACTCCTTTTTGGATGTCGCCGATGATGTTGTCGATTGGATGATCCCTTTGAATGCATTGGTGTACTCTTGGGTGTGGCACTTGAGGGGTCGTATGTTGGTGATCATCTTCTTCTCCCCCTGAGTTGTTGTCCTCATTGATTTGTTGATCATGTTCATATTCTTGTGATTGATCTTGTATCGAGGCTCCCCCTTGATTGTTGATCTCCTCTTGTGGTTCACTTTCCTCTTGTATTTGTGCCGATGACTCTTGTGGTCGTACTTCGCCTAGAGCCATCCTCTTTATTGCTTGATAGGGGGCTTCCTCATTACCTAATTCACATTGATCAACTTGCTCCTTTTGGGAGCCATTAGTTTCATCGAACACTACGTCACGTGCCACTTCAACAAGTCCGGAGGCCTTGTTGAAAACACGATAGGCGTAAGTGTTCGAATCATAACCAAGCAAGAAACCTTCATCGGACTTCGAAGCGAACTTTGAAGTCCTGGGCTTCTTGTTCAAAATATAGCAAGGAGAACCGAAAACTCGAAAATATGAAATGTTCGGTTTGTTACCGGTGAGTAGCTCATAGGGGGTCTTCTTTAGTAGTCGATGAAGATAGAGTCGATTTGTGGCATGGCAGGCGGTGTTGATTGCTTCCGCCCAAAATCGATCCGAAGTCTTGTATTCATCGAGCATTGTTCTTGCCATCTCTATGAGCGTTCGGTTCTTCCTTTCGGCAACTCCGTTTTGTTGTGGAGAGTATGGCGCTGAGAATTCGTGCTTGATTCCTTCCTCATCAAGGTACTCCTCCACTTGTATGTTCTTGAACTCCGTGCCATTGTCGCTCCGAATACTCTTGATTGATAGTGAGAACTCGTTTTGTGCTCGCTTGAAGAATTTCTTGAGTGTTCCTTGTGTTTCTGACTTGTCATGCAAAAAGAACACCCAAGTGAAGCGGGAAAAATCATCAATAATGACTAAACCGTATTTGTTACCGCCTATGCTTATGTAAGCAATTGGACCGAAGAGGTCCATATGAAGTAGTTCGAGCGGTCTTGTCGTGGTCATGATGTTCTTTGCGGGATGTTGTGCTCCAACTTGCTTTCCTGCTTGGCACGCGTTACAAGGCCTGTCTTTCTCAAACACAACATCTTTCAAACCTCGGATGTGATCGCCCTTGAGGAGTTTTTGAAGGTTCCTCATACCAATATGTGCTAGCCGTCTATGCCACAGCCAACCCATGTTGGTTTTTGCAATCAAGCATGTGTCGAGTTCGGCTTTATCCTTGTTGAAGTCAACAAGATAAAGCTTTCCCTTTAACATACCCTTGAATGCAATGGAACCATTACTTCTCCTTGAGACGGTCACACCCTCGTTAGTAAACAGACAATTATAACCTTTGTCACATAACTGAGATATGGACAGCAGGTTATAATCTAAAGATTCAACGTGTAAAACATGCGAAAGAGTATGTTCAGAGGATATTGCAATTTTACCGGTACCGAGGACCTTTCCTTGACTGTTATCCCCAAAGTAGATGCCTTCGTTTGGGTCCTGGTTCACTTCATACTCCACAAACATCCTCCTTTCTCCGGTCATATGGTTGGTGCATCCACTGTCTAGCACCCATTTGGATCCACCGGAGGAGTAGGCCTGCAAAAACAAATTACGCCTTGGTTTTAGGTACCCAAGATTGCTTGGGTCCTTGGAGGTTAGTAACAATACATTTGGGCACCCACACATGGGTTTTTGTGTTCCCATGGCGCGGCCCAGCATAATAAGCATACACTTTACCAACATTATTTTTCATTAAAACATAGGATGCATAAAATGTTTTAAACAGAAGTTGCTGTTGATTATGGGTCGGACTAGTCTGTGTGACCGGACTTGTCCGGATGGCCGGACTTGTCCGGACCACAACCGGACTAGTCCGATTTTCATGAGAGTTCAGATTTTTAGTTTTCGAGTTACCATGTTGTGAGGGTCCTCCCTTCACAAAGGTGATCCTTCCCTTGTTATTCTTATGATTTCCAGCTCTTCGCTTTCCATCACAAGAGTAACCAATGCCATACTTGACATTTGGAGGTCTTTGGACCAAATATGCACTACGTGCATAGTTGATCCTCTCCTTGTCAAATATTACACATTGGGTAGGATTTTTGTCCTTCGTGGGGGTAGGGTTTTCCTTCAACCTGGTGTTAGTTTTATCACATTTGCAAACATGAGCGATATTAGTTAAAGTGGGTTGAGAAGGTAGGGTTGAAGAGGAGGAAGGTTCACTAAGCTTGAGTGACTCAACCTGCACTTCAAGGATCTTGTTGACCTTGATTTGGTCATCAAGTTGATTCTTGATTGCAACATTTGAGTTGGTTAACTCCAAGCAAGTTTTCTTGCTTGAAGCTAGCTCAAGCTCTAGTGTGTGATTTTTCTCCTTTTCAAGAACTAGAAGATTGTCAAGTTCGACATGCTTCTCCTTTTGGGAGATAATCATGTCTTCTTGACGATCAATTAGCTCTTCCTTCTCAATAAGTTGGTTAAGCAAGAATTTCATTTTTGCAGCAGTTTTTCTATCTAAACCAATTAGCATGTCTTCATCATCACTATCTAGATCATCATCACTTGAGTAAGAATGCGAGGAAGGAGTTTTGATGTTTACCTTGCGTTTACCTTCCTTAGCCATGAGGCAAGTTCCATTTGCCTTCTTTGCACCGAGCGTGGGGAAGAGTGTGAGTTTCTTGGGCATGCTTTCAATGGCTATGCTAGCCATTTCTTCTTCATCGGACGATGAGGACTCATCGTTTGAGTCCCACTCCTTTCCGATGTGTGCTTGTTCAGCTTGTTTCTTCTTCTTGAAGAACTTTTTCGGTTGAGGCTTGGATTCTTTACTCTTCTTCTTGTTGTCCTCATATGGGCAATCGACTATGAAGTGATTGTACTCACCACAATTATAGCATGCCCGCCTCATCTTCGGTTTTGTCTTCTCCTTGTATTTTCCTTCACTCGATTTTGCTCCTTGTCTTTTCTTCAGAATTCTTTTGAATTTCTTCATGAACAGAATCATATCTTCTTCGTCCAGCTCGCTGCTTTCATCATCGCTGTCCTCCTCAAACTGAGCTTCTCTTGCTTCTTTGGATAGAGGTTTGAGTGTGGATTTTAAGGCAACTCCCTTCTTCTTGGCCGATGTGAGGTCAACTATTTCTTTGACGTGCTTGGCTTGCTTCTCCATCATCTCAAAGTTGATGATTTTGCCAAGCAGTTCATCCGGAGTCATTTTCTTGTATCCAGGACTTTCTCGGATCATAGAACAGAGTGTGACGTTGCGAGGCATAAAGGCTCTAAGGATGAGCTTTACAACCTCGTGGTCATTCCACTTTTTGCTACCATACGATCGAACCTTGTTCACAAGAGTCTTTAGTCTGTTGTACATGTCCTGGGGAGATTCATCTTCCTCAATCGCGAACCTTCCTAGTTCGCCTTCAATCATTTCAATCTTTGCCTCCCGCACATGCCGGTCACCTTCATGTGCTGTCTGTAGCGTGTCCCAGATTTCTTTGGCAATTTCCAATCCGTCCACCTTTGTGAATTCATCTCTACTTAGAGATGAGGTGATAACGGCTGCGGCTTGGGCATTCCTGTGGATGGCTTGCTCTTGACTTGGCGTGAGTTCTTCATCGTCATCAGGGATGTTTATTCCTGTGCACACGATATGCCATAAACTTGGGTTAAGGGAAATCAAGTGCATCTTCATGTTTTGCCTCCACATGGAGTAATCACTCCCATCGAAGTGTGGGGCTTTTCCGAGAGGAATAGATAGATAATGACTGCTGTTAGAATTTAAACGGTCATAATTAAAAGGATATCGGGAGTAGTCGGTGTGACTACTCCCCCTCTTCTTTTCTTCAACTTTAGCTTTCCCTTTGGAAAGTGCTTTCTTTCGGAGCAGTGCTTTCAGCTCCAATGTCTCCTCATCATCATCATCGAAGTCTTGAATGGCTTCGAGATACCTTTCGAGCTTTTGGTGCTTGCCATTGTTCATTTCTTCCTGGTTGTTGATTTTCTGGACTTCCTTCATGTCCGACATGATCTCTTCGAGTGGTTGCACTCTTTCTTGAAGAACCTGCTCTGATACCAATTGAATGTAGGCCTAGAGGGGGGGGGTGAATAGGCCTTCTTGAATTTCTCGGTTCCTGTAGCGCTTCAACAAAAAGGTCAAATCCAGATATATCGGACTAGTCCGGTAAAGTGCGGACTAGTCCGGATTTCACGGGCTAGGTTGATCAAGTTAGGTCAATTTGATTGTTTCGTTGTCGTTTGCAGCGGAAATATAAACTATAATGACAGTTCAATAGTTGTATGTTAAGTTTTATTGCAAGTATGATTCTTGTTCACTATTTAACTTCAATTCAACAAAATGAATCAAACCCTAGATAATGTTGATCAACTAGAATGATGAACACAAACGAACAAGACACAAGATTTATCCCGTGGTTCGGTTACCACGAAGGCAGCCTACGTCCACGTTGAGGAGCCCACAAAAGGACCGGGTCTTTACCAACCCTTCCCTCGTCGGATCGCCACGAAGGCCAATCCTCTTCCACTAATCACACAGGGGTAAATCACCAAGTTGAAGGGGCGATCTCACAAGTTGAGAGCTCCCTTGATTACAAGTTTCAAAACCACCAATGACACACTTCGAAATATACAAATTGAGATGCAAGAGTGTGTTAGAGATTCAAACCAAGAGCTCAATCGTGTGCAAAGTGCCTCTCTAATGATCTACAAGTGATCTTCAAAGGATTGATCGATTTTGCACTTGATTTCGTGGAGAGAGATGGTTTTTGAGTCTCTTGGGAGGTGTGACGGCGCTAGGGTTCGAGAGAGATTAAAAGTGGGCCATGCACCTCTATTTATATGGGGTTTCTAGAAATTACCGTTAGGGTTTAGAAAGATCGGACTAGTCCGTGGTGGAGACCGGACTAGTCCGGTGTGCTGTGTGAAGCAAACCCTAAGTGTCCAGGAATATCGGACTAGTCCGATTGAAAAACGGACTTGTCCGATTTCGCTGCTGGAAATCTTCGGACTTGTCCGGTTGACATCGGACTTGTCCGGACCTGTGAAACCCTAAGTGTTTAGAACGACAAGTCCGCACTTGGAGGACTTGTCCGATTTAGATCAGAGAGTAAATCGGACTAGTCCGTGTAGTCACCGGACTTGTCCGAAGTGGATCAGAAAGGGAATCGGACTAGTCCGGTGGTGACCGGACTTGTCCGATCTAGTGACTTGTGCATTGTGTTGAGGACTAGTCCGCACTGGGGAGGACTAGTCCGAAGTGGAACAGAAAGATATCGGACTAGTCCGGTGGAGACCGGACTTGTCCGATCTTGTGCAGAATGTGATATCGGACTAGTCCGGTTGATATCGGGCTAGTCCGGTCCTGTATAGTTTTGTGCATTGTGTGTGTGTGTGATTAAGTGAGATTGAGCTCTTGGGTGTGTTTCCTTAACACACTCCATACATACTAAACAACTAATTTCTTCTTCTTGAGCTCAAATTCCTTCTCCTTCTTAATTTCCCTCTTTTTGGCATTTTGCTCATTTTTCATCATTTTCCTGCATTCATCTCAACAAAAGAATTAGGATCCCAATTGCTTGTCATAAATCATCCAAAACCCACAAGGGAGTCCTAGATGCACTTTCAGAAGCACTCATCTATGGATTAAAGGTGGCACTATCATATGGTGTCAAACAGTTGCTGGTCAAAGGAGATTCACAACTTGTCATCAAACAGGTGAAGGGTGAATGCTCCTGCAATAATCTCCAGCTGGCTGCTTACCTCCTTGAAGTCCAGAGGCTTCAAAAGGACTTCGAAGTCCTAGACCTTCACCATGTTCAGCGTGCTCACAACGCTGAAGCTGACGAACTCTCGACCAAGGCGTCAACCGGAGCTCCGGCTCCTGACGGAACCTTTGTCCGGAGGCTGTCAAAACCCACAGTTCAGCCTGCTGAACTGAACGAAGGGGGCGAGATCAGCATCCCGAAGCTGACGGTCCTGATGGCCCTGTTACCATGGCAGCCATCAAGGGTCGTAGGTGCTGCCGGAAGCTCCGAGCAACCCAGCACGCATGACTCAAATGCTCAAGTCAGTTCCGATGCATGGATCTCGGAGATCCGGAACTACTTGAAAGACAACATCCTTCTTGACGACGATGTATCCGCTGACCGGGTAGTCAGATTGGCTAAAAGATACACGTTGGTAGAAGGGGATCTCTACCGGCGCGGTGCCAACGACATCCTAATGCGGTGCATCACAAGGGAAGAAGGATGCGAGCTCCTCGCAGAAATCCATGGAGGTGAGTGTGGGAACCACGCGTCTTCCCGCACGCTGGTCGGAAAAGCCTTTCGGCACGGCTTCTACTGGCCTACAGCGCTCCAGGATGCTACTGAGCTAGTGAAGAAATGCAAAGCATGCCAATTTCATGCAAAGCAAATTCATACACCTGCTCAGTCCTTACAAATGATACCTCCTACATGGCCTTTCGCTGTGTGGGGGATGGACATCTTGGGACCCTTCCCAAGAGCCGTCGGAGGTTACAAGTTCCTGTACGTCGCCATCGACAAGTTCACCAAGTGGCCGGAAGCTACTCCTGTTGTGACGATCAACAAACAATCTGCAATCAATTTTCTACAATCTATCGTGAGCAGATTCGGAGTCCCAAATAAGATCATCACTGATAATGGGACTCAGTTCACAAGCTCCGCATTTCAAGGATATTGTGAAGACCTCGGCATACAAGTTTGCTACGCTTCTGTAGCTCATCCTGCCAGCAATGGACAAGCCGAGAGAGCAAACGCAGAGATCCTTAAAGGACTCAAAACGCGCACTTATGAGCGTTTGAAAAAGCACGGAGCCAATTGGATCGAAGAGCTTCCGCCCACTCTATGGGCCAACAGGACTTCTCCAAGTCGGGCAACCGGAGAAACACCCTTCTTCCTGGTGTACGGAGCTGAAGCGATCCTTCCTCCGGAAATCACCTTGGGTTCCCTCCGAGTCCGGACCTTCGACGAAGCCGCGCAGGACCAGCTCCGGCGTGAAGACCTAGACCTCCTCGAGGAGGGAAGGTGCCAAGCAACTGTTCGGAATGCCCGATACCGCCAAGCTCTACGGCGTTATCACCAGCGGCACGTACGCAACCGACAGCTCGAGGAAGGCGATCTGGTGCTACGGAGAATGCTATCCAGAGAAGGGCAAAACAAACTCTCCCCCGGCTGGGAAGGGCCTTTCCGAGTGATCAAAGTATCCCGTCCCGGAAGCGTTCGCTTGGCTACTGAGGATGGGACACCTCTCCCAAATCCTTGGAACATCGAGCACCTCCGTAAGTTCTACACTTAATTCCACGGAGGTGAGTCTTAAGTAACTTGAAATGTATGTTATAGAGTCATTGTACAGAGTCGGGTAGTTCCTCCGAGAGAGCAGCCGGACCTTTCCCGAAAGGTTTGAAAAGCTCATGCAACACTTGATACAGTCTCTGGACTAGAAGTGTAGCTAACTACCCTGGATCAAACGAGAAACCGAACACACTTAGCCTGGTTCCGTACCCTAAGAGTGTACTTGTTTCCCCTGTACCCCGGACCTATAATGAAAGACATCTTCATGTGAAATAGACTCCACGTGCATTCATTTTTGCATAAGGCTCGACACTTTTATTTTTCTCTTTCTTGTCTATAACAGAAACGTGCAATTCTTAAGAAGTTCTAGTTTAACCGGTTTATGTACGATTTGAGTTGAATTGTCGGATTTTTTAGATTTAAATGTCGTCTGTGGCCACCTCGCCTGAAAGCCGCCAAGCCATTCTAGGGCCGGAGTGCGCTATCGACTTAGCCTGGTCAAGCACCCTAAGTACGCCACTCTACCTACATCCCGGCAGGCCAAAGTAAGGTGGGTCCATAGACAATTGGATCTAAAAGAAAAGACAATCCATCCAATTGTACTAAAAATCGTGTTCAACTTGAAATTCTCTTGAGAACCGTAAGCCACGACGAAGTTATAGATAAGGAACGAATTTTACTGTTTTTCTTGGCTTAAGTGTGCAGGAAAAATGAACCCAAAGTTGAGGGAGAAAAACCGGAGCTAACCAAGCTCCGACTCCCACCAGGGCGTCAACCGTAGGCGTTGACTTAAAGATGGTGAGAAGACCCTATCACTAGAGTCTGTTGCCAACAAGTCAGGCGTGGCAAGGGTCACTGCCAGAGCTACTAAGCTCCGACACCTTGAAGTATTAACTATCGACGCTCAACGCGTTGATAGAGGCTATTGCCGGAGCTAATAAGCTCCGGCGATGGACAATGCCGGAGCCTCTAAGCTCCGACTACTTCAAGGGACCTTCACTATCGAAAACTTCGGACCTAAATTATACGAGTTCGAAGCAAATTTATCTTCAACAAAACTCAACATCCTTTTGGTACATGTCCACAATCAAATTGTGCACATCTACCAGGGGGCCAAGTGAAGACAAAGATGCCGAAGACAAAAAAATGAAATTCGCAAAAAAGTGAGGATTTCATTTCATTTGAAGACCGGAGATTACATCTGGGGACAAGGGATTACAAAATTGAGGAAGAAGAGAAGATACAAGTAAAGGCTAAGAAAGACAGTCCTATACCCTATGGAAGAATTCGGCGACCTTCTGGGCGACCTCCGACACGCTGGCTCGGGTAGCTCCGCCTTCTCCTTCGACGGGGCCTTCAAGCACCGGGTCCAGAGGGAATCGAGGGTTCCGGCTAGTGTAGCACGTCAACACATACTCTGTGACGTTCCTAGCCAGGGATTGCCCCTCGACCTCCAGCTGGTCCGCGATGACGTCGCCCACCTTGGAGAGCTTGCTGCCCGCAGCACCCAACGCTTGCAACGCAAGGTCCGGCTCCGGCTCCGGATCATCCGGGAGCACGGGGCTGAAACCCATCGGCGCCAGCGCATCGTCGACCTTGCTCAGGAACTCCCAAATTTGCAGGGAGTTCGTCTTCCTCAGGCCCTTCATCTCTTCCAAGGACCTCCGAGCCGCCGCCAGCTCCGAATTCTCGCGGGAGAGACGCTCAACTTCTTTGGCGTTTTGCTGAATTTTTGCAGCAACCCGCTTCTCGAGTCTTCCGAGCTCCTCCTCCCGGAGGTGGATCTTGTTCCGGCGGTCGACCAGGTCTTTCTCCCTAGCCTCTATTTTCTTCTCCCGGGCGACAAGGGCACACTCGTACTCGTAGAGTTCCTGCCCTCGCACCCAGGTCTTCTCCTCCTCCTCGAGGCAGCGCTCTTCCAATTTTTTAGTGCGCTCCTCGAGGCTCTTGTCCGCCAGAGCTGTTTTCTCGGCGAGCTCCTCCTCCCGTCGCAAGACGTCATCCCGTAGCTCCAGGAGTTTTTGCTCCTCATCCTCGAGCCGCTTTTCCCTTCCCTCAAGTGCCTCTCGGCGCTTGATGAGTGCGGTGCTGATGGCCTCGAGTTGATCAAACCGAGCGTTGGCCGCGTCGTTAGCGGCCTTAGCTTGGTCATGGAACTCCCGGGATTGAGCGTCGAGGGCGTGAGTCATGCTCTCCCTCTCGTCCAGCAGCTCACCCCAGAGCTCCAGGCGGACCTTCTCCCGCCTGATCCATTCCTTGTCGTCCGCAATCCTCGACTGCTCCAGCTTGGTCTCGAATTGGAGTCGATTACGCCACCTCCTAAGGGTTTGGCGCTCCTCTTCAAGAGCCTTGCTGTCGTGGAGGAAGGCTAGTTGGACTTGACGTAGACTGGAGCAAGCATTGTCGATGGACATCGACAGAGAGATGGGCTCTGGACCTGCCGGGATCTCCTCCACTGGTTCCAGCGGGTCTTCATTTACAAAAATTGGGTCCCACTCTACGAGAGTGGAACCCCGAGCTTCCAAAGAACTAGGGCACTCCTCCGGGATGGCCTCAGTCGCCACCGAAGAAGGCCCCGCCACCAAGTCTTCGTTTGCCCCTTCAGGCTGGGGGCCGGCGACTTCATTCAGGCACTCTGGCTCAGCCACGGGTACCATCGACGTCGTCGCCTCCAATGGCTCCGGCCGGGACACTTCTTCTGAGGGAGGCTCGAGCTCCCTCGCCTCTTCGACCACCGGCTCTATGGCCGGCGCTCCAGCAATCACCGGCCCTGCAGCCGGCGCTCCAATAATTACCGGCTCTGCGACCGGAGCTTCGGAAGTAACCGGCTCAATTGCCGGAACCACTTCAACTTCCGGCTCGCATGCCGGGGCTTCAGCTACCTCCGGCTCAACCGCCGGGGCTTCAGCACTTTCCGGCTCTGAAGCCGGGACCGCTACATCCTCCGACTCAACAGCCGGAGCTTCTACTTCTGCAGCACCAGGACCCGGAGCTTCAACCTTCGGAACGGGTGCCGCTGGCGCATCTTCAATCCCGTGGTCCGGCGCTACCACGGGAACTTCTGGAGACGAGTCGAGGTCCATGACCACGACAGCCGGCGCCGGAGCTGTCGCAGCCTCCGCTTGGGGTGGCACCGGAGCTGGAGCAGAAGCCCCCGCGGCCTCAGACACTGTGGCTGAGGGCGGAGCTTCACTCCCCTTTTTGGGAACGCTGCAGATAAAGAACGAAGAAATTGAGCAAATAGATGCTACAATTAAAAGTTAATCGAGGTAAGAAAGAAAAATTACCTTGGGAGGCTCACGCACCAGCTTGTGCGGAACCTCTTTCCCGGACGTTCCGGGCTGGCCACGGTCGGTGTAGGAGCTCCGGGAGGACTCCCAAGACTTGCCGGGGCCGCGGGCGTTTCCCGGGTTGGAGCTCTCCTTGATCGGGAGGAACTCCTGGACCTGGAGGCCCTCACCGCTTCTCGTACCGGAGTCGCCTGCCCGGAGCTGGCACCTCCGGAGGGACCCACCACGGGGACAGCCGCACTCCGGGAGGATCCCACCGCCGGAACAGTAGCGCTCCGAAAAGACCCCACCACGGGGACAGCCGCTACAACGGCGGAGGACCTTCCTTCCTGAGGACGGGGAACTGGGGGGGAAGTAGCAAGCCCGACGGACCTTCCGTCAGCATGTCGCAGCTTCCTCTTCCGGCTCTCCGGCTCCTCCGCCAGCTCCTTGCCCTTGCCGGTGACCTCAGCTCTTGGCTGAGAGACAGGGGCGGAGCCGCCTTCCGACAACCCGGGGATCGCCAACCGGGCGGTTGATCTTCTCTCGACGACGCCAAGGTCGTCAAGCGCGGGCATCTTCCGCCGGAGCTCCCTACTGAACTCCACTTCCACGTTCAGGGGGAGGAAAGCTGGCGGCGGAGTCAAGTACTCTCCGTCAACATCGATGTCGTGTTGGAATTTCTTGAGGTGAAACTCCAAGGACTTCCCCACCATGCTGGACTTCAAACCGGTCTCGACCCGGTCCTCGTCCATCACGCTGTTAAGGGCCCAGGCGAGCTTCTCCCTCCTCTTCAGCGGTGCCCACCTGTTGGACAGGAAGTTGCAGAACACCGCCTGGGGAGTCAATCCTCCCTCCACACATTGGCGGATCCTGGACAGGATGGGGTCGAAAGCTGCCGCCAGCACCGGAACTTCGCTCCACACCGACGTGTCAATGCCGGGCAGACCGTCTGGCAACTCCAACCGCTCGTGCTCCTCCACCCGGACGACTACCCAATCTTTCTTCCAGTCATCCCACTTCCCGGAAGGGAATGACCGGAGGTACTTGAACGGGCACTTCTTGCGCTTCACAAAGTAGTAGAAGCCAAGGTACTCGTCGCTTCGGCCGGTGGTTTGGACGGTGAAGAAGGTTCGGAAAAGCTCGATGCAGGGAGGGATGCCCACCCACATCTCGCAGAAGTGGACAAAGATGGACACAAGGAGGATGGAGTGAGGGCCAAGGTGGTATAGCTGCAGACCATAGAAGTCCAGCAGCATCAAGAAGAAGGAAGAAAACGGTGGGATCAGCCCCACCATGGCGTGCTCCTTTTCGCCGGAGTGCTCCTTTTTAAAGGGAAGCTCTCCGCCGGCGCGGACCGAACGGTTGAAGAAGTCCGACGACCACCCCATGAGGGCTCGGACCTTCTTCAGATCGCTCTCCGTCTTCAAACGACTCTCACGCAGACCCAACTCCATCGCAGCACAGCTAGGCAAGAGAAGAGGAGCAAAGCACGAGTTGGGAGTTTGAGCGCAAGAACAGATGAAAAGCGTAAAGAACTCCCGACGGTGCGCTTTCCTTCTTAAGTAAGCCCTCGCAACGCTTGGATGGAAACTGCAGGGGAGTCAAGGATACTACTCAAGAATTCAACCCAGCCGATGACAAGAGGGCCCGGGACCACCCTGACGATCAAGTCGAGGTTCTTACCCAGGCGAACAGTTGTCATCACGAGGCGGGAAACCCAAAGGCGGCGGACTGACAAGGCGCGCGGAACCGATACGGTTTTTGTATCGGGAACCGGCGACCTTCAATTGCGAGAGATCCGCACGTCAAAGATCTTATCTGCCGCCTGAGGTGCGCCACGCGTCGGGACTTAACCGTAAAGACCTGCCAAAGGCACCTCCGAAGACCCTTGAAGACCCAGTTCAAGAGTCGCAAGTGTGGACCCACCTCCGGCGGAATGACTTCATCCCGTTGGCCTTCCCCGGAGGTAGGTCCAGGGGGCCACTGTCGGTACCCTAAAAACCATACACCCCCTGAGGTTACAAAGATCTCAAGGGAAGGACATCTACTCAAATTGAAGACCCTCGGGGGCCCACTTGCCAGACGTAACCGGACCCGCTTCTCCAAAATGGTTAGCCCCTAGGTTGCCACGTGTACTGTCAGACCAGAGCTATTATCCGCAAGGGTGAAGCTCCGGGCTAGGTACTGAAACGGCACCTCCGGAGGTAACCCCTGACCGAGAGAAGCTCCGGACCTGACACGTGCTAGGCCACCCCGGAGCTTCCCGCTTCTCCCAGCAAGCTCCGGAGCTGCCACGTGTCCATACGTCGGAGCTGGCCGCTTCAAACCCCCGGGAGACGTTGTAACGGCTCCGGATCTCCAAAGGACAGCCGCGGACTTCAAGACCCGATTAATTATCATTAATTCCACGTTAATGATATTTAATCGGACGATCTTAACACCTGTAACGGCACTGTCGGAGCCGTTACAGGGTTATTAACAACAATTAATCTCGTGTATCAATACTAATAACCGCCAGGGCCACATGTCGGGCCAGACTGACTTGTAACGGTTTGTCCTTGTACTATAAAAGGACAAACCGACGATACACGGGGAGGACTCTTGAACTCTCGAACTCTCGGAACACTCTGAAGTTCACAAGTTAATACAACACACGCACACACCCGTGGAGTAGGGTATTACGCTCAGGCGGCCCGAACCACGTAAACTACTGTGTCACTCGTGTCCAATCGCGTTTCACCTTCTTGAGTCTCCGCGCGCCCAAACCGAACCACAAACTCCTTCAACACTTTCGTAGTGTCAGGGGATCTGCCGACTCCAACAGTCGACAACGCACTTGTCCGAGTTTAACTTGGTGCGGGTGGCCCGCAGCTTGTCGAAGACAGCCTGCAAGGTGTCGAGGAGTGACTCCTTGTTCCTGACCTTGACCACGATGTCATCGACGTACACTTCCACTACGTTTTTAATGAGTTCTTCAAAAGTTTTGTACATAGCTCGTACAAAAGTTGAAGCTGCATTCTTGAGACCAAAGGGCATGGCTGTGTAACAGTACAATCCATCTACTGTGATGAATGAAGTATGCTCTTCATCCTCCCTAGACATCCTGATTTGAAGATACCTAGAATATGCGTCTAGGAAACACAGTAATTCACACCCGGAGGTGGAATCCACTATCTGATCTATTCTAGGTAGTGGGAATGGATCTTTTGGACATGCCTTATTTAGTGTGGTGTAGTCGATGCACATCCGAAGCTTCCCGCCGGCCTTGGGCACAACGACTGGGTTCGCCAGCCATTTTGGATGGAAGACTTCTCGGATGAATCCGGCTTCGAGTAGCTTCTTCACTTCTTGTCGGATGAAGTTCTGCCGCTCTACGGATTACTTCCGAGACTTCTGATGCACAGGCCGCGCATCGGGGTAGATCTTCAGATTGTGCTCAATCACTTCCCTGGGGATCCCAGGCATTTGTGACGGTTGCCAAGCAAACACGTCAATGTTAGCCCGGAGGAAAGTGATGAGCGCAAGTTCCTATTTGTCGTTCAATCCTCCCGATATACGGGTGGTCTGAGCGGCATCGGAACCAATTTGGACGACTTTGACGGGAATGTCAGTGTCGCCGCTTGGCTGCACACGAGGTGCAGAGGTCGAGCCTCGTTGACGAATGCTCGGGGGTTTTGGAGCTTGCTCCTGCCTAGAGTCCTCCTCTTGCGCTATGGTGAGTGCGTGGAGTTCTTCCAGAGCAGTTACTCTGGTGGTGCGATCTCCGCGGATCCGGAGAACGCCTACTGGTGTTGGCATCTTCAACACCAGGTATCCATAATGAGCAGCTGCCATGAATTTGTACAGGGCAGGTCTACCCAAGATGGCGTTGAATGGTAAGTTGATCTGAGCAACGTCGAAGACCAACTTCTCGGTGCGATATTTCTCCCGGGTCCCGAAGGTAACGGGGAGAGTAATAGCTCCGAGTGGGGTAATGGCCCCCGGACCTACTCCGGAGAAAGGTCGAGAGGGATGGAGATCCGAAGGTCGGAGCTGAAGATTAGTGAAAGCTTCGAAGCTGATGAGGTTAAGCCCCGAACCTCCGTCTACCATGACATGGTGGAGCTGGATGTTGTTGATGGTAGGAGATACCATCAAAGGTAACTGACCTGCTCCAACCATGCTTCGCGTGCAATCAGAAGCATCAAAAGTGATGGAGGTGTCCATCCACTTTCGATGAGGTTCCGACCTGACTGTAGGGGCTACAGCGGCCATATCCCACCGCATAGTCTTGATGACGCGACGAGAGGTGATATCCCATGACCCACCGAAAATGGTGTTCATGGTCTTCCGACGCTCGTTGTCAGAGACGTCAGAATCATCATCGACGGAGGTGTAAACGGCCTTCAGGACCTTTTTGAGATCCTAAAACCCTAATTACTCTTCAGCCGGAGCTTCGTCAACCTTTTGTTTTCCTTCCCTCTGTCGGAAAGGAGATCCTTCCCGGCGCTTATTGTAGCGCTCGACAAGGTTTTGGACCTCACGGTAGTCCTCCAAACCGTGGCTGCCCGTTTTGTGAATGGGACACCACACTTTGGATTTGCCACCGTCTTCAGAAGACGGTCGAGGTCGCTTCTCGGGGCGTGGCCCCCGGCCACCCGGAGTTGCAGCAGCTGCAACGTTGGATGTGCCGGCCGACGTCTTTTTCTTGCCGTTGGTCTTCTTTTTCTTCTTGCCACCCCCGGAGGTAGCGGCTTCTTCTTTGGAGAATTTCTTGTTATCCTCCGAGGCTGGTTTGGAGTGCATTTCACGGCCCTCCGCAGCTCTGGCACATTTGTCTGCCAGGCTGAAAAGTTTCGTGACGCTGGTGATCTCCTTGATCGCTAGCTTCTCCAACATCTTCTTGTCCCGCACGCCCTGTCTGAATGCCACAATGACAGAGGCACTAGATATAGAAGGGATAGTGTTTCGTACCTGAGAGAACATTTGTATGAATGACCGCAAGGATTCTCCCCCTTTTTGCACGACCGCAAAAAGGTCTAGTTCAGTGCCTGGTCGGGTGTATGAACTCCCGAAGTTGGCAGTGAACTGACGGCACAGCTCCTCCCAACTGTTGATAGAATTGGGTGGAAGGCTCATAAACCAGGACCTGGCGATCCCAGCTAAGGCCACTGGAAAATAATTGGCCATCACGGCCTCGTTTCCTCCGGCTACCAAGATTGCAGTGGAGTATATCTGAAGAAATTCGGCGGGACTGACAGTCCCGTCGAATTTTTCCAGCGGGTGAGGCCGGAACTTCTGTGGCCATCTAACCATGCGCAGGTGCATGGCTAGGGCTGAACAGCCTCCTCCTACTCCTTCAAGAGTAGAAAGGTCCTGAGCTTCCCGTCTTTCACGGGCACGCTCAATATGGACACGGCCATCCTGCTGGCGGTATCGGCGATCAAACTCCGCCCGGAGGTCATGAGTCGAAAGCCTGGATACCGTGTGAGTGCGTCGAGCCCCGGAGGGCAATGACGTCACTTGTTGGGATGCAGCACGTCTCCTACTATTGGAGATGTGCGGACCAAGTCTTCCGGACAAAGTCCGCCGCTGCGACGAGGCTCGTCCCGAAGGAGGAGGACCCTGGTTGTTGAGGCGTTCGGCTGCTGCTGCAACCAAATGCTCCACATCGGCCCTCCACTGCTCCAGTGCATCCCGAGATGCATCCGGAGGTGGTGGACGTTGGAGAAGAGCGTGCGCTGCATGGAGCGCATGTTCCGGGTTGTCATGATTTGCCGACGCAGTAAGTGACGTCGGCGCACCATCACGTTGCCCAGCACGATTTGCTGGAGGAGACGGTGGTGGTGGGAGTGTGGCTCCTGCTAGTGCTGAGGCTCCTGCTGGTGGCTGCCTATTGGAGGGATTGACCCCAACAGCCTGTGCAGCAGGTTGACCATTGGATGATCCAGCAGCTGAGTTTACCATTCTCGAAATCTCAGGCGCCCCTACCTGGCGCGCCAACTGTCGGTGGTTAGAACCGGCAGATCTCCCTACACTACTAAAGTGATAGAGGAGTTTGATGTTCGGTGTGGGCGCGCGGAGATTCAAGAAGGTGTATAGGAGTTTGACACAGGAGACACCAAAATTTACGTGGTTCGGGCCGCCTGAGCGTAATACCCTACTCCACGGGTGTGTTGGTGTTGTATTAGCAGTATGAACTTGCCACGAGTGTATGGGGCGCGTATGATCGTCCGTGAACGTCCCCGTGTGTATCGTTGGTCTGTCCTTTTATAGTACAAGGGCAGGTCGTTACAAGTTAGCCTGGCCCGACATGTGGCTCCGGCGGTTACTAGTATTGATACACGCTTAATTGCTCTTAATGATCCTGTAACGGGCTTTGACAGCACCGTTACTGGTGTTAAGATTGTCCGTTTAAGTGTCATTAATATGGCATTAATGACACTTAATCGGGTCTTGAAGTCTTTGGCTCTGCTTCGAAGATCCAGAGCCGTTACAGGGTCTTCCGGAGGTTAAAAGCTGAAGATCCAACGATTGGACACGTGGCAGCTCCGGAGCTTGCTGTGGGAAACAGGTAGCTCCGGGGCTACCAGACACGTTTCAGGTCCGGAGCTTCTCTTGGTCTGGGGTTAAGTCCGGAGGTGCCGTTTCGGTACGTGGCCCGGAGCTTCCCCCTTGTGGGCGGTAGCTCTGGTTTGGTTGTACACGTGGCGGCCCAGGGATTAACCATGTTGGAGAAGCGGGTCCGGTTATGTCGGACATGTGGGCCTCCGAGGGTCTTCAAACCAAATAGATGACTTTCCTTTGAGATCTTTGTAACCTCAAGAGGTGTACGGTTTCTAGGGTACCGACACACACATTCCCTCGTCGCCCGTGCAACCTCCTTCTCCTATAAATCCCCGGCAACAACCCAATATTTCCCTACCTGAAACCCTAGCTGCAACACCACCATGGTTGCCTATTGGAGCTCGGTGCTCCAAGATTTCGTGGCATTTCGGCCCTCCCCGATGAGCCATCGAGGTTGTACTCGCCACGCCGCTCCTATTAGGCTCTTCCTCGACGAGTTTTGTGGCCCAAGCGGCCACCGTGGCATCACCCAGGCTCGGTCGCCGCTCCCAGTCGGCGCACGCCCTTCTCCTGCCGCCTCCGACCCCGTTTCACCCACGGGGAGCTTCCCCATCCCTCCCTCTAATTTCTACTGCCATTCCTGTCGACCTTGGTCCACCGGAACGTCGGAATGGCGAGCTCCGGCGAGGTTCGGCCATGGTGCCGTCTTGTTCCTAGGCGCCGACGGCCCTTCACTGCCGAGGGCGACATGGCCCTCCTAGGGTCGTCGGATCTGGGATCAACAAGCCAGATTAAAAGATGCATACTTCTTCATCTTCATAAAATCTAAGCCCTCCAAACCAAATCCAACGGCCAAGAATAGATCAGCCACACCCCTTTGTCTTCTTACAGTATAGCCCCTGTAATCTTACGGTCTAGCCCCTGACCTTTAAATTAATAATGTTTTAACTTTTATAATAGCACTTTAACCCTTGGATTTCTTTGGAATTATGATATATCAAGAAAAATAATGTTTAGGCCCCTGTACTTTTCACAAATCACACTTTAACCCCTATCCTATTAAGGAAAATCACTAAACAACCCCTGAGATATTATTTAATTGCAGAAAAATATATTTTAGTGAATAGAAAATGTTTATAAATGACAAAATAAATGTAGAAATGTAGAAAAATTAGTTAAAATATTGTTCGACTAAAATAAATTTTGTAGAGTGAAATATAAATATATTATAACCATAGTAAATTAATAAAAACGATTTTGGATATAAATAAATATTAAAAATGAGGAATAAATGTAGAAATAATAGGAAAATTATTTATAAAATTTGTTGTGTTGAAATAAAATTATAAAATGCAAATAAAAATCTGTTTTAACTATGGAAAACTCATTGAAAATATTTTTAGCCAACAAATAAATATTTAAAATAGAAAAATAAATGGTAAATGCATTTCTTTGGCTATGAAAAATAATAAATCACCTATAACTCTGATTTTAATCATAATTGTAACCTATCCAAAAACAATATTTGTATTGCTTGTATGGTGTATTGTTTCTTGAATGTTTTTATTTCTCTTGTGACGGTAGTTTATATGCATTCATGCCTCGATCAAGAAGCGAGATGAAGAATATGGAGATCAAGAGTTCAATCAAGAAGAACTAAGCAACCATATAAATACAGGCAAGTGCCATTGATCATCTTGTGCTTATTTTAGGCGTTATAATTAGTTGCATGCTTAATTAATGTGAAACATATTCTATTTATTGTTTCCTATAATTCTTTGTTGCTCAAGATGGAAAGGGTGGTATTTGGGAATTACTTCGGGCTTAGCCATGCTTAATGAATATGAATAATTTGTTTACATGTTATATTTGATCTACTATGATTTATTGAGCTATTGAAAATAATGAAAGTAGTTGGTAGGAATCTGATAGGCGGTGTTGAGTGGAATGGTGCATGTGTGCACGAGATATTGATTTGGAGTCTGACACCTATCGGATTCTAAGGACCGGTTTATGGAGGAAGTTATTAAGTCATATAGTATCGTCACAGGGTTGTATATGGGACAACTTGGTTTAGTAATTTAGTCTCTCCCGGTGTAGTGTTGGTAATCGAACGAGTGGGGAATTGGTTTAGAGTACTGCCCTTGGGATCCGCATGGCTCAAGAGGAGGCTTCTCCTGGCGGAGGAAAAACAAACTTCAGGTGCCCGAGCGGTGAAACCTCAGAGTACTAATGCAAGTCGGGAGAACCATAAAAAAGACCTCGTAGTGATCTCCTAGTCACGCACCTACGGAAGTGTGTAATGTGACCGACGGGCCACGGGCGACAGAGAGATTTATTTAGTCCAACTGGCAGCATGGGATAAAATCACGAACTATGAGTAAAGAATACATTCTCTGCAGAGATTGAAAAAATGTCATGACAGTCGTGCTCACGGACAAGAGCGACTTGGTGTCGGATTCATAATTAGTTAGTGGTTGGGACGGTGGTTGGGATAATGCTTGGAATTGATGTTAGTATTATTATAATTACTATTACTGTTATTACGGTTGGGATTATTCACTTAGTTGTAGATTGCTAATAAAAGCTAAGGTTAGGTTTAATGCTTAGTTCTTAAATCACTATCAGTCTTTCCTCTTTGATTGACCTTCATGTCATTTATTTCTTACACTTGCTGCGTAATCTATGTACTCATGCGCTTGTTTTTGTAGTTTTTATAAATGCTGCTCAGTGAAGAGAAGATCCAATGAGGACAGTGACAAGTAAAGATAGTGCATAGGTCGCGTTGCTGCCAGTCAATTTACCTGTGGTTGCTCTAGAGTTTTTCCTATTTCTCTGTTACTTCAAAACTCTTTTAAAGGTATAAATATTGTTTGCATGCGATATAAAATTGTGTATCACTTTTTATCGTACATGTATGGTAAAAATGATCCCCACATACATGTATTTTGCAGCTGGTTTTATTCTTAATAAAACCGAATGTGATATAATATCTCAGTCATAAATTCTTAGCCCTGGGTGGTCCATCCATATCCTTGTTTCTTTTCGAAAGCCCAACACTTGTTTTCAGAAAGTCCAACACTTGTTTTTTTTTTTTTGGAAAAGCCATTACTGGCATATCACTAAGCACCCCTAACCCTTGTCTTAGGGACATCAGAAGCATTGGCTGCAAATTATTATCATGAGGTGACGCAGCTAGCTGACTTAGACACCGGGTGCTTTGCAGCCATGTTTTGTCGCGCCCGAGTTACGGCGCCGTCGCACTTGTGACGTTGATGACTCCACAAGTTAGGCGCGGTGGGGCGGAAAAAACAACGGAAAAGCGTGGCGGGAGCGTGGCACGCCGCAGTTGCGGCGTTGAAGCAAGTGCATGTCGCAGTTGCAGCGTTGACCATCGTGCCGAGCGGTGGCGTTAAACCAAATAGCCCCTTAGTTTTTATCGCTAGGCCGAGGATGCGCTGGAACCCAGCCTATGCTTTGTGCCCTGTTTTCTCTCACTGGCACCTGTCCTCGCCGAACTCCGTCGCTCCGCGCCAACGAGGAACCGCACATCATCCTACTCGACCTAGTTCGCCACCGACTTTCCTTTTGTTGATTTACCGATGCTATACTCAAAAAATCTAATCCCTATGAATGTTACCAATCTTTTCTAGCATATCTCAAAAGATTCACCGCTTTTCTAGTATGTCCTACCGCACTGATCGTACTCGCTAAACATACTTTATTTTAACTTACATCATTTTTAATATTTTTACATTTTCTATCTCTTCATTTTATTATATTTCCTTTATTTTTATCTCATAATTCCCTTCTATTTTGTTTTTTCTATTTTTTTGTTCTCTAGAACCTTCGGTCATCCTCTTTTTATTCACTGCCATCCCCGATGCTCGTCGTTCGCGACCTCACCTTCCCCACCACACACCATCTCGCCTCCCCCGCCACGCCGCCCCACCATCCACTGCCACACCTATTCTTCTTCGCCCGCGCACCACCTCTTCTTTGCCCACCGCCGCCCTCCTCCTTTTCCATGCCCACCGCCGCCCCCTCCTCTATGATCGCTGCCTCGCCTCGCCAGTCATTTGCTCGTGTGCGCAATGTCCCCCGTCCTTGCTTGCGTACTTGAGCCAACAGTCGCCCCTTTTTGCCAGATGTTTTTTTCGTCGTCGCGATCTGGTGGAGGTGGACTGTATCACATGGGAGAGTCCATAAACCTTTGGCGTCGATCGGTGAGGGCAAAAAGAAGAAGACGTCGTCCACCGTATCCAGAGTCACAAACCCATGTCGACAGGTGCGCACGGTCTAAGAGTATCTCCACCGGATCTCTTATATGGTTTGCAATTCTATTATTTATCAAAGACAGACAAAAAATATCTTCGACCTATGTGCTATTCGGTTTGCTATTTTTACCTGTTTGCTATCAAAAAGTTTTGATGTGCTACAAGTTACCAAGTAGCAATCGACTCTTGATTTGCTATCAAAATTCGATTTTAGCGAATTGGTTGTAGTGACACATGAAATGAGTTATTAAACATGCATAACACATTTGCTATTTATGATAATAGTATACCAAAAATATCAAATCGGGATGCGAGCATGCATGTTGTCCGTAGATAGGTATATATAAAGCCGAAAAATATCCTCGATCGGCCTTTGGGCTCTGGCCGAGGCAAAAGGCAAAGGTCAGATAGATATTAGTCATTGGGCTTTGGCACACTAAGTAACAAGTGTTCCCGGAAGGTGACTCGGGCTCTCAAGTCTCGACCGTGTGCGCTTCATAGGAGAGGAGGTCCCGTGTTGGGCCGGCGAGTCATCTCAAAACGCGGTCGTCCGCCCGTCCATCGGCACGACATGGCCGCGCGTGTTTGGCTGCTTTTTTGGTAAGCCCTTAGTGTGACACCCCCAACCGTCCCGATTAAACACCCTTGGTTGGCAAAATTACCATACACCTGAGAAGCGAAAGCCAATTAATTGGCGCGCCGTAGACGACAGGCATGCTGAAGCTGACGACGAGTGACAACCAATTAAGTGATGATCCCGATGCCAGCCAGGTTGCCACGGCGTCACTCGACCCTGGCAAAATTTCCTGGAACGCGGCAGAAGACTCTGCGAGTCATTTCACCAACAAGGTCAACGGGCAAATTCATGTACCTCGGTCTAAGCTGGAGATATGGCTCCGATTTTCTTAGCCACAACCAGCGCATAATGCATGGTCATCAGTGGCTCACTGTCATCAAATGTCAACGCGCTGTGCTCCACAAGTAAATGCGTCACTTCAGAACAGGGAGGAAAGAATGGGCGGCGACAGCCGTATGCATCAGATGTTCATGAACTTGTTCAAAATACCCTCTCGCTTCATTTCAAAAAAAAATTGTTGTTTTGTAGTTTAAATCTGAGGAAGTATGTCATCCAGGCTCACGAGATTTTATACATTTCTACATCCATGAACTTACATATCTGTGTCATTTAGGTACATGAATTTTTGCATGAACCTCGACACACGACAAAAATGGTTGCACCCCACCGTGCTTCTCTAAAAACCAATGAGTCTTGACTTCAGATTTAAATGTTTGGTCGAATGATATGAACCTGTAGCGCACCACTTAAAAGTTCATGCACCTATAATTACAAAGAAAAAGTTAATGGATCCTACATAGAGGGACAAATTCATGAACCTAGAGATGCAAAAAAAATGAACATAGATGATATAGCTAGACAAATTTATTTGCAGCTGCAGCTATGTCTTTTCAAAACCACATACTGTAAATTCCAAATAAGTTGTCATCATCTTATAATAGTTATACTACATGACAGGTTGGGCATGCAGCACTGGCAGCATGTCAACCTAGCTTTAAGACAAAAAGATTTAAGGAACACAGCTCACACTAGGTCTAAGCATGATGTGGCACCGCCAAACTGGCAAGACGAACCTGAAAACTCAAATGCATTGCATGACGCCGCTAAAGCGGCCAGGCGGGCTATTTAATTTACAGGTCAACAGGTGCAATGAACTGAACTGTAAAGTTAGAAAATCTTTTAGATTTCCTTGTAAAATGCTAAGAATATTCTTTTAGAGTTAAGATACAGAGTTCCACAAGTGGGAGCAGTCTCCAATCACACCAAAAACGTCGCAATATGCATGCACATTCATGCACTTCAGCCTTCATTTCATTTTTTCCCCTCGTACTACTGCATATGTACTTGTTCATGTACTCCATTCAGTCTTGAAAGTTTGTCGTTTTGTAGTTCATTTTTGAAATAAAAAACGATAAACTTTCATGAAGAGGAGGAGTATCTTACACTAAAACAAGACGAGGTTAGCGTAGATGATTACAGCGAGAATGATGAAGCTGCTCCTGAACGAAGTAGGTGTGTATATCTTCCAGTAGATATTGTATTTATAAAATAGACAATAAAAAAAGTTACTGAACATGGAATATCATATCATTAGTAGATATTGTTCAGTTGCTCTATTTACTATTACTACATTTAGTAGAGATATTATACTTTTAGTAGAATCGTATAGATCTTAATCGCTAGGCTCACATCACGAATCAATCTAGAATGACCGCTTGCAACTAAAAACTGACTTAGAAGTAACCCAACGTGCATGAATCCCCACGTGCGGAAACAATTCTATATTTGTGGTTTCTTTACTTTTGGTCAAGCAATGCAATCTCAAAATACGCAGGGTAGCAATGCTGGAGATTGAGTCACGTGATGAAAGGCAAACATAGTTCATGATTTTATAACGTTAACATATTGGAGGCTCCTTTTGAAGCCTTCATTTAGTAATAATATATAGCAACGCTAATTAATATGAAAAAGCTTGATATGCACAGATATTCTATGAACATGAAAATGTCTCACTTTTACAGCGAAGAAAAAGGAAATGCCGCGTGCTCCATTTTTACAATTATATATTTCCAGCCATCATTTCAGTTCACTAAATAAGCCACTAATTAACAGATGGTTTTAGCTATCTGATAGTGGGTCAGTGAGTCGTTTTACAGAATGAGTTGGTCAGTTTTAATAGAAATAAACTTGAGCATGAAAAAACCTCGAGGATTACAACGCACACAAATCTCACCGTGATCTTATCAGCACGTAATACGTTAGCTGGCAAGACGAAATCGGAAACCAATAAATTCACTCGTTGACGTGTGGGCCCACAAGGAAAACCACCTACCACGGGCGCGTGCGCCCACCGTTAAATCGCCTTCGTCGCTTCTTCTTCTTCAGCATGCGCCCACACCCTCCCATCCTTTTTATCTAGCCTCAGCGAGCTGTGCCACCGCCATTCCGACGGCGCTGCATTCCGGCCCCTGCACCGCGAGCCTGTCTCTTTCTCTTGCCCTGCTGCCCCTTCTCGAGGCCGGAGCGGCGGAGAAAAAAGACACGTTTGTGCAATGGCCGGGGCGGCGTTGCTGGGGACGTTGCCGGACGCGCGCGGCGACGCCACGGAGATGCTCATGGGGGTATGGCAGCAAGTGAAGGCGCCGGTGGTGGTGCCGCTGCTGCGCCTGTCGGTGGCGGTCCTCCTCGTCCTGTCCGTGCTGCTGTTCATTGAGAAGGTGTACCTGACCCTCGTCCTCATGGGCGTGCGCCTGCTGGGCCGCCGCCCCGACAGGCAGTACCGGTGGGAGCCCATGGGCGACGACGACCTCGAGTCCTCCGGCGGCGGCAGCGCCGCGTACCCGATGGTTCTCGTCCAGATCCCCATGTACAACGAGAAAGAGGTGAGCTGATCGAGCACTGCATGCAAGCTGCACACTACTACTGGCTCCAGTACACTGTACACAGCGCATTCTCGTACCGCATGTCTCTGTCGACGTTCTGCTGTCGCGACGCCGTTGACTGGTATATGTGAATGTTCTTTTTTTTTTTCTGTCGTTGTTGACTAGCTTTATGGTGGTGGTTGACTTGCAGGTGTACAAGCTGTCGATCGGGGCGGCGTGCGGGCTGAACTGGCCGTCGGATCGGATCATCGTGCAGGTGCTGGACGACTCCACGGACCCCGCCATCATGGTAAACAACCATAAGGGAACCTGCTGCCGGCGGCGACGCGCAGCAGGCCTCTCATTAACCCTTCTTCCCTTCTATGTTCACAGCTTACCATTACTTATAATTACGAGCTGGATTTTGCTCTGAACAACCATTAATGGCAAAACGGTATGCAGGAGCTTGTGCAGCTGGAGGTCCAGCGGTGGGCGAGCAAGGGCGTGAACGTCAAGTACGAGATCCGCGAGAACCGGCGCGGGTACAAGGCCGGCGCGCTGCGGGAGGGCATGAAGCACCCCTACGTCCGCGACTGCGACCTCGTCGCCATCTTCGACGCCGACTTCCAGCCGGAGCCGGACTTCCTCTGCCGCGCCGTGCCGTTCCTCGTCCACAACCCCGACATCGCGCTCGTCCAGGCCCGATGGGCGTTTGGTACGTTCGATCGTCGCCCTGCCTCCTCCTCTCTCGTCTTGCTTTGCTACCAGTCGCCTTACCTTATTGAATCGATCGACATGATCCCTGTCTCGCTGATGCATGATATGTACTCTGATCTATGATGATGGTGTATTTATTTGCTGTTCTTATATATGTCTGGTTATGTGTAAGCAGCGAATAGAGATGAATGCCTGCTGACAAGGATGCAGGAGATGTCCCTGGATTACCACTTTACAGTGGAGCAAGAGGTCGGCTCCGCCACTCATGCCTTCTTCGGCTTCAATGGTAAGCTCGGCCTCGACCAATCTCTCGACTTTTCATTCTTTAATCGTTGACATGTGTAAACCGTTACACTATTTTTGGCAGCTAGCACGCATGGCATGTCTTTCCATTTGTTCACACCATTCAAAATTTTCTGTGAGCATGCAGGAACCGCCGGTATATGGCGCATATCTGCTCTGAATGAAGCAGGAGGCTGGAAGGACCGAACCACAGTTGAAGACATGGATTTGGCGGTCCGAGCCAGCCTCAAAGGATGGAAGTTCGTGTTCCTTTGCGATCTCCCGGTATAAATACATGCACCACCTATCAATTCATCAGGCACCCAATAATGCATTATTTTTGCTCTGCTCCCGTGTTGCATCCTCTCTCTTCTTTTTTTTTTGGAGGTTGCTCCTGTGCTGCATTGCTGTTAAACCCTACAAAGAGATACACAATGAAGCATATATATAGCTAACACATAATGTATTTTTTTAGGTGAAAAGTGAACTCCCAAGTACCTTCAAGGCGTTTAGACATCAGCAACACAGGTGGTCATGTGGACCAGCAAACCTGTTCAGGAAAATGTTCTTTGAGATTGTCAGAAACAAGGTCCTTACTCCTTATTAGCACAAAGCTACTTCAGAAAAATTAATATAGTACAGGCAACATAGCCGTAACAAGTTTTCTTATTTACCTTGATGCAGAAAGTTACGGTGTGGAAGAAAATCTATGTCATCTACAACTTCTTCCTTGTGCGGAAGATGATTGGACACATTGTGACTTTCGTGCTTTACTGCATTGTTATCCCTGCCACAGTGTTAGTTCCTGAGGTTGAAATACCAAAGTGGGGCTTAATCTATATTCCAACTATGATCACCTTCCTTAACGCTCTTGGATGTCTAAGGTAAAAATCTTCTCAACAACTTTGTGATCTGACCCTGAGTGGGATTATAAAAGATCAACGTGTTCCTTTCTAACTTCTGCTATGTGAAAATGAAACAGTTACCATAAACATTAATATCAATACCACTGATTAATGCAGGTCACTTCACTTGGTTATCTTCTGGGTCCTCTTCGAGAATGTCATGTCACTGCATAGAACGAAAGCCACTCTCAGTGGCCTGTTAGAGGCGGGAAGGGTAAACGAATGGGTGGTGACAGAAAAGCTTGGTGATGCTCTGAAGATGAAAATTGCAGGCAAAACATCTAAGAAACTGCGCATGAGAATAGGAGACCGGTACATGACTGAAACTTCTTTATTTTCCGTTCATTTTCTAACTCTTGTAGCTGATCATTTTATATGGACGAACCAGGTTGAATGTTACGGAGCTTGGTATTGGAGCTTACCTCCTCTTCTGTGGATGCTATGATTTTGCATATGGGATCAACAACTACTTCTTGTTCCTCTTCCTCCAGTCCATCGCTTTCTTCGTGGTTGGTGTGGGATACGTCGGGACACTTGTCCCCCAGTCATAAAGCCATCATCCATCTGGGCGTTGGTTCTCTTCATTTTCAGTATCAAGGAGTCTCCTCTTGTGTGCAACAACGTTGTCAGGAAAAATGCAGACAACCTATAGATATACTCCCTCTAGATTCTTTTAATTGACGTTAGGACAGAAAATCTAGTTCATTTTTAGTTCAAATCATTGTCTGAAACGTCAATTAAAAAGATAAGGAGGGAGTATATAGGTTTGTCTTAGCTGTTAGAAATGTGGCATGATGTGCATTAGACTGGTGATGACCAGGGAGGCTGTTTCGAGTCTCAGCTTCACAATAGCAGAATCAGCGTAGAATATTGCATATTGTGGAAGTTTTACCATTCGTGCATATGGAACCAATAATTCGTTCAACTATTTGTTGGCATGAAAGGTTCGTTGTTAGAAGAGTGATGAAATGAAATTGAGCAACTTCTGATATCTCCTTTACCCTATTTCCCCTCTTAACAACTTTAACGGTAATAAACATGACGTATTTGGGAAGATACTTCCTCCGTACTCAAAAGTTTGTCGTGAACTAACGAGCGACAAACTTTTGAGGACGGAGGGAAAACCATTTTAGATGACTGACCTCTCTCTTTTGGTTGCCTTCTGATAGATCAACTGTCCTCTCAGGGGTTCAAGTGACGACTGACTCTAGTGTTTATCTGATTACAAGAATTTCCTCCAGATCGTGCTGCCAGTCTGCCTGTCAATCAGGTGATGGGGAGTCTGTCTGTGGTTACGACTGAATATCTGAATTGCTGACAAACAAGCAGATGCGAACGTCAACTGGTCTGGCCGCAGCGCCTCGGCGCGCATTGCGCCGAACAACTCCAGCGCTCTCGCTTCCTCGCCTCCGGGACCGCACCCAGATATCATAGCGCGACGTCGAGCTCCCCGAGCTTAGCGTACAAGATAAGCAGCTTGGTTGTGATGTACTTGCTGCATCTGAACCCGATGGCCCCAATGCGCGCATGGATCCTCTTGCCGAGCTTCGCGTCCCTCCGATTCGCGCACTCCTGCAGCAGAAGCGCGTAGGTTCCCGCGCCGGGGCGCTCGGTACTCTGGCATAGGAGACGCGCGGCCGTAGACAGGCCCCCGGAGATGCAAAGGGGCCTCAATATGAATAATCGTCACAGGACAGGCCAGTGCATCTTCTCATGTTCGTTGGAAATGACAGCTTCCTGATTTCAGTGATCTTGCTGTAGTTGAGGGGCTACCAGGTAAGATAAGAGCGGCAAATGCTGAAACCAGGGCATGAGTCACAACCTCGACGGAAATATAGGGGACTTCTCTCGACGAGTGAGGAAAACTTGGACATTTACTGGAACAGATGAACACCTAAGAAAATCAGGCTGCATTTACAACAAACTCAATACCAGTTACAAAATCTAGCATATACTATCCCCGTCCCCAAAAGTTTATAGCTTTTTCGTTCAATAATGAACGTAACAAACATTTGGGGACGGACTGAAAACTCCCTGTTCCTACGTTCTTCAGAGTTCAGACATAGTACATCATGCCGACCTCCAACGTGGCGGCATGGGGGATGGTGACGGCGTAGTTGGGACCCCGGCTGTTCCTCCTCAGAAAGTCGTAGCAGACGTTGATCAGCAGCCGCCGGAGGAAGCTGGACCCGCTCTTCGCCTTCACGTGCGAGTGGCCGAGGATGAACGCCATGCCGGCTTCCCGCGCGTCCGACAGCTCCCGCAGCTCCTCTTGCACGCCGGCGTTCGGCTGCGGGCTCGCCGCTGGCAGCACGAACCGTACCCTCTTCTTGACGACGCCCACCGCCGCCGCGGCCGGCGACGGCGACGGCGACTGTATCTCCCTGGCGTGCGTCGACGGGCCGACGACGGTGCTCTCCACCGTGCGGTCCTCCTCCAGCATTCGGATGCTGTCAGATCGGACGACTGACATCCCTTCCTCTTCCTTTTCAGACGACTCCTCATAGTACATGCCACCACTACTGGCCTTGGACGACCCTGACCGAATGAACTCCGCGACGCTGCAAACCAGCTCCTTCTCGAAGTCCATGTCGTCCTTGTGGAAGTCATGGTACCCGTACCGAACAGTGCACCGGTATATTCTGTACTCCTTCGGTCCGATCCTTCCGACCAGGAACCGCTCTTCGGATGGGACGTGCGGTATTGGGACATTCTTCACGCACAGGAAGATGAGCACCTGGTCAAAGCAAAAAAAATGGTGAATGGGAGGGGTCAGAAACACTTCTGAATGTCTGAATGTATAATGCTGAAATCAACGACTTCATGCAAGCAAAACATCATACACAATGAAATCAAATTCAATGGCATTCACCTGGTGAAACGCGGGGAGATTGGTGACAAAATGCGAAAAGATTGCTGGGATGCCGGTCTCAATCTCCGTATGTATGAGGCCAATGCCACGGACACGAACCATACCGAAGTTTGGGCTGAGACCAAGGAGCCAGTTGATGGAGACCTTACTCTGAAGGTCAAACTCATACTTCTTGATGGTGCCAAAGTGCCAGACGCACATTATGAACATGAAGATGGACGCGAGGACAATTGGGACCCAAGCCCCCTCCCGGAACTTGATCAGTGCTGCCGAGAAGTACAGCGCCTCAATGGTTCCGAAGAACACAATGAAGCCTACTGCAAGAAATATGCTCCTATGCCAGCACAATACTATCACCAGGGACATCAGGATTGTCGTCACCAGCATGACAGTTATAACAGCCAATCCTGCATACAGAGTGGTCATTGCATATGAGATGGATCGACCTAGGTGTAGTATGTCTGATGTCTCACCCAAGAAAAGCAGGTGGTTTGAAGTGTCAATATACATTTGCATACCTGATGCGTTCCCCAAGCGTTTCGTGTCTCTGAAACCAATGGTTACAGCTAGGCAGAGTATCATTAGAATCCAATTGATCTCGGGGATATATATTTGCCCATGTACCTTCGCCGAGGTATGGACTATCTTCACCCGAGGAAAGCATCCCAGAGAAGTGCACTGCTTGATCATTGAGAACGTACCGGTGATGACAGCTTGGCTCCCCACCACTGCTGCAAGAATGGCAATTGCCAGAACAGGCCACCTAATTTTCTCTGAAATTATAAGTTGCAAACATTAACAAACAGCAGTAAGAGAACAATACCAAAGCGTTCTCACTCCTAATGAAGTATTTGAAGATCATAACTTGCCTGGAACAGACACATAGAATCCAATCCTATAATCACTTTCCATGACATGATGCCTACACAGATAAGCAGCTTGGCCCATGTATGCAAGGATCAACGCCGGATAAACCATGCAGGTAAAGGCAATCTGTCCAGGAATTTATTATCAGCGATAAGTATAATCAGCCACAATGTTGCTTCTGGGATGGAAGAAAAAACATGAGTTGGCAATAGCCATTTCTTCACCTGTATCGACAACTGACTAAAATGCCCCAGATCAGCAAACATTGCTTCAGAACCTGAAAAAGAGTAAAATGTGACATTGTAATAAAAAACACAATGGAGATCAAGGTAAAAAGATTCAGAAATAGGTTGGTGTGCACAGTACCAGTAACACACAACAGTATTCCTCCCAGGGACATCCAACCTCCTCTCTGCGTCTTCCTCAAGAAATTGAACATGTAATAGGGAGATAATGCTCGATACACAGTGGGCTCCCAATGTATGATGTTGTAAACACCGATCATGCTTATACATAGAAGCCATGTGATCACAATTGGTGCAAAGAGGAAGCCCAGCCGGTGTGTACCATAGTGTTGCAGTGCAAACAGGCAAATTAGGATGAAACAAGCAACTGGTACTTCGACATCTGCAGTTTCGTATTCGCAAAACATCAGAGTTACAAAGAAAAAATAAAACAGCAAAGTATGGAACTGTAAAGACAGCAATCTGTCAACAAAGAAAGGAATCAGAATAAAGCAAAGGCATAATGAATTTAACAAAGGCAAACTTATTAACGGAAAAGTTAAGAATAGGGTCCTTCACTTTACATTCTGGACCTCAGCAAATGCAAACTTCTTTCGTTACAGGTGACATTTTTCCAGGTTCCTGAATCTTTATTACTTGGTACTGTACTATATTTTTGTCTCCCCTTTTTAATCAGCAAAAAAAACATGCAACAGCATTTCCAGACCTCCCCTTTTTTAGTCCTTCATTTTTTATCGTAATTGCGTTCCAGACCTCCACCTACTATTCCTCAATAACATCAGAGTATATTGGACATCAATGACAATGAAACTGACAAATTTCCTACTTAAGACAGCTGTTAATATACATAGATTATTAACAGCATGGCCTTATCCGATGTCCATGCCTCCCTGTTCATGGTGTTGCTTCGTCAAAGATCCTCCAAGGCACACAGTATTATCACTCCGTCAAAGATTTCCTACAAAGCAATCGAACGACGATGATTGGATTCTTACATTTATGCTGCTCCTTCTCCATGGACAGCTCCAGCCCGGACACCGCTGAGAACACTGCAACAACACCACTAATTATCAGCATTCAAAGCGTCAACATAAGACAACTGATATAAAAAATCTAGACATCTTTACGAAATCGTGGACCTACCGGAGATGGCCGGCGTGAGCACGCCGTCGCCGATCACCATACAGGTGCCTACCAGCGCCAGCACGAGCAGCCCGCGCTGCAGCACCTTGTGCCGCTCCAGCAGCCTCCTGACGCTCGCGGCCGCGCCGCCGCCGCCGCGCCTGCACACCGTCACGGCATTGCCGTTCTCTGTCGCCCTCTTGGCGGCGCCTTCAAAGAACGGGCCGTCGTCCCCGGCGGCGGGGCGGCCGGGCGGGAGGAGCGCGGCGCGCGCGTGGCGGCAGAGGAGGGAGTAGAGCGCGAAGGTGCCGCCCTCGCCGTTGTCGTCGGCGCGGAGCACGACGCAGACGTACTTGAGGAGCGGGATGAGCGTGAGCGTCCAGAAGACGAAGGAGAGCACGCCGAGGATCTCCTCGTTGGACTCCGTGTGCTGGATGTCCTCCGCGAACGCCGCCTTGTACACGTACAGCGGCGACGTGCTCAGGTCGCCGTACACGACGCCCAAGCTCTGGTAAGCGAGGCTCAGCGTCATACGCCATGGCATCCGCTTGACGCCTCCCCGCTTGGCATCCTGCAGACACAGCACAGCCACACAAACCGAAAAGAAACCAACGCATTTCAGAACCTCTCCAGTTCGCATGAAAACAGACGGACTCCGGTCGCCGTACCTTGTCATCCGATGGCGTGCCCGGCGGCTCCATCGCCTCAGGATCCATGACAGTGGGGCTCTTCATCGTCACCTCCACTGCTCGGCGACTCTGGTCTGCTCTGCTCTGTGCGACGAAGCAAGGAAGACGCTTGGGGAACAAAAGTGGTGGAGTTGGAATTAGGTGACAGCGTAGCCTGCCTCTGCCTCACCCCGGGTTCTTGGTTTGTTGGGCGTTAGGAATTTAATTTAGCAGGAGGCGCGAAGGAGATGGGATTCGGTGGGACATTTGGAGGCCCTGAGGTTTTTAAGGTGGTCAAAGCAAAGCAGCAAAACAGGGGAGGCAGCATTGGAGTGAGACCGGGCAGAGCAGGGCCACAGGCACCCGGCCGGGAAGGAGAGGCGGAAGGAAGGAAGGAGACGACAGCGAGAGCAGGAACAGAAGAATATTGTGTGAGTGGAGCACCAAAAGAAGAGGGAGGGGGCAACAAAGCACTGGAGAAAGCAGCGGTTCTCCCTTTCGTGAAAGGGCGTTGCTCTGCTCGTTGTTTTGGTGTGGCCGGCTGCCTCCTCTGCAGTGCAAATGCGATGCTGACATTGTACCATTCGGGATCCAGCCCATAATACAATTTATCAAAAGCAGCTACCTACTCTATCTCAAAGAATTTATCGTTTTGATATCATTTTTAAACTACAAAACGACATTTTTAAAAAAAGAAGTACTACGGAGTAAATTAACTATTCCATTATTATTTAACAATGATTAATTTATTTTTAAACTAATCACTCTTAGATAGAAAAATATGATCATGATAACGTTACAAACTCACGATGGCACAATCTCGCTGTCTGCAAACGATACAACATTATGAAATGTACTTTTGATTTCAGGAAAAGTAGCAACTTAATCTACCACATCATGAATGCAACCTAATGAGTTGACTTCGTTTCGACGGCATCAGTTTTTATTGCTCCTAATAAATGGACGTTTACTATGGAAGAGTGTTACGGTAGGTTGAATACCATTCTTAAGACACGAAATAAAGGATTTTGATGGCATCTACTGTAGCTTTTCACGAATTAAATGTTTCCGATATTTTGTTATAAGTTACTCCCTCCTCATCGTTTTTTGTCACCGGTTAGTTCATTTTTGAACTAATCAATGATAAATAAAAAGATTGAGAGTACTACAACGTGTTTGTATATGCACATATACGTACACGCAATCATTTCACTGAGTACGATCCAAACATACCGTTTTATGCCGACATTGACGGACCTTAAGAAACCTAAAGGTACCCACAGTTCCTGCAATAGAATGGGTTCAAAATTTGAGATGAATCATAGGTAATAGTTTTATCCATAAAAATGAGTATGATGTTTTAGTTGCCAAATAATTGCTTCAATCAAGGAAACTATCCATCCGTTGTGTTGCTCACCTGCAATAATTAATTTTTCATTATTTGCTTATCATCATCCTCAATAGTTCAAACCACCTATTATAAACCTTGAATTCGTGGGGAGGGGGGGGGGGTCAACAAAGAGATATTTGCAATACTTATCTTATCAGTTATCCCGGCTATGCTTTGCTTTACCGCCTCTGAAAAGGAAAGGAAAAAAGAAAAAGCAGCCAGGCCCCCAGCTATGCCGCTCCACAGAGAATCCACACTCGATCCTTGGGGAACCTTGCGCCAATTTTGTTACGATCATCAGCCTCTACCCTGCGAGAGCAACAACCGTCGCATCCCTAGGTGGTCCACTCGTCAGACCAGATGACGACGGGTAGCTTCGTCACCGGTGCGGGAAGCCTCGAGAAACTCGGTGACGCGGCCGGCGTGCGACGCGCGGGCCTCGAGGCTGATCTGCGCGTGCGCTTCTCATCACGGCGCCCGAAGCTGCCCGACTGGTCTCGTGCAGCCGCAGCCGGGCCCCGACACTGACCGGCACAGTAGCCTGCCACGCACCTCTCGGAGGCCCACGGCCACGAGGTGACGTCTGGCCGGGGCGCGGTGGCTCACCGGCGCACACGTGCTGCGTCGCCGGCACTGGACGGCCGTGCGCGATCCGCCACGGGCACACGACGAGCTTGCCGCGTCGTCGGAACCGGGTTTCCGTTTTACTTCGGGTCTTTTGACCTCTTCTCCGCCGTCCGCATGTCGACGTGATGTGTGCCGTCGTCTCGAATCTTTTGACGGCACCTCCGTGGAGCTTTGCTCGTCGGAGAATATTCGGCCGGCCGCCGGTCGAGGTCCCGCGACTAGTGAATTGCACCTCTTCATTCGTGCCGTCAGATAGTACGCTGTCAGCAGGGCAGGTTATAACAATAAAATAGCTGAAAAAATAAATTTCTTGAGGTGAAGAAATCATCAACGTACATCAGCACAACGTGACCTTAATTAGCTGAGAATAAAATTTTCATAATACTCTCTACTTTTCATATTAATTGTCGTTTAGGACAAGGACTTTAGTTCACTTTAAACTAACATTCTTGTTCTAAACGACAAATAATATGAGAAGAAGAGAGTAATTAATAATACTTTCAAGACCGGTTGGAATCGGTTTCCCTTTTTATTAGGTCAAGTTAGTTTGGTGAGACCAGAATCCTTATGCATCGATCGACGTCTAACCCGTAGAATCAGTGTGGAAGCCTTGTCATCCACTACACAGGTGATTAGTGTTGTTTATCATTGCTAATCCAGTCTAGACCACATGTTATAGTGGCGTTGGGGAATCGCTGTCACGTCGTGCCCCGAGCATGAAATCATTTCAACATATCCACTCGGAGCATTACACGCATATCTAAGAAACTTTTCGGATAACTCGCAAATACTCCCTCCGTTTCGTTTTAATTGTCGTTAGGACAATCTTCGTTAGTTCATTTCTAGTTCATTTGGTTGTCTGAAACGACAATTATTTCAGAACGGAGGGAGTATTCGATATCTCGTGTCGTGACCACGAACTGACGCTCCAAGTTGGGGCTACGGAATTCTATCGATCGAATAGAGATCTCAATTATTTGGGGGGCCGCTGCCGCCGTATCTCGACGCTTGGCATCGACCTGGATCTCCCTCCCGCAGGAGCCGCGCTTGCTTGCTTTGCTTGCTCGCGTCACGACGCACCAACAGCCAGGAGGCAGGAGAGCTCGATCGCATCGTCGTACGTCTTTCGGGACGGGAGAACTCGCCGCGCACGCGTGCCCTAGCTCGGTGGCATGCCAAGCCGTCCACGCGGTGCAATGCAGTTGAGTTGAATCACCCGTCATTCAAGAAGCAGCAACTCGCGCGCCGGTGACGGTGAGTTAGGGGTCGCGTGCCTCACCGCGCACCTAGCCACCGCTCGGCACGTACTGCCGCCACTGTGCGCGTCTTCCTCGCCGGATGGATAACCTTGGGTAAAGCGCTAGCAGAGAGAGACGGGGAAGCAAAGTGGCAGATGCCACTACCGCCGATCGAGCATCTATCTGCTTTGCTTATCTCGGTGGAGAAGGAGAAGTTGATCCGTCACGGAGGCCGCCTTTTTCGGCGTCAGCGGAGCGTCGTGACAAGTGATAAATTAGTCCGGATTTAGGTATGTCTGAAAAAGGCAGCTTTGGGTGGGCCAGGAACCGGAACATAGCACAGCCATATAGCCTTGTCTTGCCTTGCCTTGCCTTTCTGGAAGTGTGTTTACCACCCACTTTAGCTAGCGGATGAGTGACTAAGAGCTGATTAGAACCTCCACCCAGAAATAAAAAGTCATATGTCTCTCTCTGTCCTAGAGATAAAATAGAATGACAACTGCTACAATTAGCAGATCACCTGCTACTCCGTTGCCCTTTTGGTTCTGAGGTGAATCGCTGGTCCGGTAGACCACTTCCCATTCCGGTTAAAGATGTGACGCAGGGCAGGGCCGGGTCAGGGGCGCCGAACGAACGAACAAGGATAAAGGAAAACCGAGCGTCCAGCGTTCCCAAACTGCGGCAAACGCGTCTCTTCAGAGTTCAGTCGGTGGAACCGCTGCCGCCGCACTGGGCCACTCTGCCCATTGGGCTTCTTCATTTCGGCCCCATTGCGCTTTCGTGCAAACTCAGGTACCCAACGGAGAGCTCACATGTTCTGAACACGGAGGCAACGTCAGAGTAGCAAAGGCAGTGGGATGCAGTTTCAGAGTTGCACAAGCACGATTGGCATGTGGATCGAGCATCTATCTGCTTTGCTTATGATTCATGAGTTTTTGTTTGGGCTCACTGATGAACGAGTTTAAGGGGTCACAACTGTATGATCAGGTCACAATAGTGGACGCATATTTCGCGCAGTTCTCGTTGAGTCGTTGGCGCGGGTGGATTATTGCCTTATTGGTGGGTTGGAAAATGGGCTTGTTGCCCAGCTTGTCTTTTCTGCATTACGCACCTGCTTATATATTGAGCACGTACAGGTTAGAAATGCGGGCGGCACATTTTCTGAAAGAAAAAAAAATGAAAACGGAAGAATTATAAGTTGAACATGACTAGCATAGCAAGCCATTAGTTATTAATATAGCAAGCCATTAGTTATTAATATAAAGTGATAGCGTCTATATGTGTGAAACATGGAAGGCCTATACATATAGCATAGAGCCATAGAGGCATCTATACGAACAAGCAGCCGCAGCCTGACGTACAAGTACATATTATAGAAACATGTGCGTGAATCGAAATCACTCAATATCACTTGCTGAAATCGACGGTGCCCGTGGAGAGGATGTTGTCCCCGGTGGTGGGGTGCGCCGCCGGCACATCGTTCACAACCGAGGTCCCCTGCTGCCAGACGTGGCTGAATTTGCTCCCTCTCCCGGGCAACGCCACCGTCGCGTACACCACCATCTCCTTGCCGTTGACGTGCTCCGCGGCCACTTGCGACACCGGAAATCCCAGCTCGGCGGCGGGCGCCATCGACGGCGCGTAGCTGTCGACCAGCGTCGGGTACGCGACGAGGCTCCCGTTGGAGTGCCGGAACGCCACGACGGCCTGGGAGCCGACCATGCCGGTGCCGTTCGGGTTCAGTCCCCACGCGACCCACCCGGCGGCCTGCTTGCCGCCGCCGAGATCAGGAGCGCGAAACGCGACGGACACGCTGTTGGTGGCGGCCGTGTAGTTGTAGTGCAGCGTGGCGCCGAGCCGCGGCAGGCTGGCGCACGACGCGTACACCTGGTTGCTGGAGAAGGTGTAGCTCGCGCAGGACGACTGGGCGTCGCCGGGGGAGAAGAACAAGCAGGTGATGGCTGCGACGAAGAGGAGGGAGACGGACATGTTGTTTGTAGCCATGTCGAACTTGCTGGGACACGAGGATTTTGTGTTTGTTAAAGATAGTTTGCTTGCATTAAACCTTGGGTGGTGCTGATAATAACCATCTTTGAGTGGTGATGAATATATAGGACTGGTGAAGATAGTTTGTATTATTAGTGTGTCAAGGTTGGTGGGGAAGATGAGAGTTGCTTGGAAATGTATGTGAGGCTTGTCCATTTGATAGATTAAGTATAGTTTGATTGGCAGGTGTGATTTACTTGGTAGTCTTATCATCCGTGACTTTGGAAAGTTAGGACATGTATTAGTGAGAAAATGGTTAAGACCGACGTGAACACGGCTGGTCTCCATTGCTAAAATTGTACATATAGCTCAGTAATATGATGATGTAAGTAGTAAGCATTACTGGTCTAGCAAATACATTCTTCAGTAGATAACCTAAAAAATTATTTGTGCTTATTAAACACAATATATTTCATTACCTCTCTCTTAAGCGAAAAAAGAAATTTGTGTACTAATACTCATCATTGTACGTAGTGCAGAAGGACTTCCACCACAGTCGACTATCCTTTCTTTGGACACAAATCCCTTTATCTACTTACAATGTCGGTCAAGTTCCACACATAACTTGTGGAATCAATTGGTTTGCTCCAGTGTCTCATGGCAATCCGAGAGGCAGCTTGTGGCGACAAGATTTAGAAGTAGCATTGGTGAATGATCACTGTGGTGAGATATCATTGCATGTAGCTGCTCATTTTATATTGGGTGAATCATTGTAAAACCGTGAAGATCATCCGGTTTTCTTCCATTCTCACACTTTGGTCGTGGTGTCCATTTGCAAAGTAGGAAGGTCGCGTGACTTTGCCTCTTGATGCCATGAATATGTACAAGCTAAGAGGTTGCCAAAGACACGGTACGAGAAAGGTCCATTCCTGAACATAAAATTTTATAGGTTTAAATATAAAAAGTTACTTTTAGGACTAAAATTATAAAAAAAAAAATTCAAGTCCATCTGGATGACATGAGAATTAGACCCGTTACAGGAAGCCTAGTCCATGAAGCTCCACGGATTTTTCAGGCAATAATGTAATGTCAAACTTCAGTGAATAAACATGGTAAATTTCTTTCTTTTCTTCCCGACATTTATCATCTCAGTGTTATTAGAACAAAAATACTCCACATCCAAGGCTCACAGCTCCAACATCGCCAGAATCAAACAACTCAACACGACATGGTTTATTCGTTCTAATCCAGTTTGAAGCATCTCTCCCCAGCATCGGAGCTCGGGCACGGCAGCCAGGGACGCCTCGAGCTTGTCCGCCAGATGCAACAGGTCAACCCTTCAGGTACTTTTCGTAAGCGGCGAAGTGTCCGTGCCTCTCTGATCGCTGCCGTGATCCCTGTGTCCGCTTCGGCACCGGGATGATGCCCTTCGGCCGCGCGAATTGCAAGACAACTGCTCGACAGAAACGTAGTAGTAGTGCCTAACAATAAGAGCACACCCATCAGTTTATAAATTACGGAAATACAATAGTAATGAACCTTAAGACCTGGAAAAGAAATTTCATAGTTCAACAGAGGAAAAAACAATACATGAACAGATACAATGACCGATGGAACTCAAAGGTTAGTGCCCCAAAATACTGACTCGTGCCATATCTGGAATTCTGGATGTAGGGCTCGCGTGCATGTCCCCACGTGTCAGGGCAGACCGCGCGAGCCGTGAGTGCGGCGCGGCGCCAATGGGCCATCAGTTTTGCGACTTCGCGGCTGTTCGGCTTGGGCTGTTGAGTTTCACGGCCCATCCATCCATCACCAGTGGTGGCCGGGATGTTGGAAGCAGCTAGTAGGTCGCAGCCCAACAACTTGGAGCGTTGAGGCCCTGATCATAATGTACTATCGTTAGCTCTCGGAGGCGATCATGACCACCAGTGCTTCAATTCTCTTCTGCTGCTGCTGCTGCTGCTAGTGGCCTAGTAGTAGTGTGTCACCCAGCAAATAAAAAATTCACCCAGCAACGTTTCCAGCAAATAAAAAGAAATAAAAAACTCGAATTTGCACTTTTGCAGCATTTCCTTTCTTCACCCAGCAACGTTCCCAGATCATGTCAGGTTCAGAGTCTTGCAAATTTGGAGGTGCAGAGTCCGGCTGATCAGAGAATACAGGAGCATAAATTGGTGTATAAGATTTGAGTTGGGAGACATGAAATACCAGATGAATCTTGCAAGAGCTAGGTGTAAAGGCCCAAAGAAAATTAGTGTGCAAACCTCAGATCAAGAAGTACTTTGAGGAAGAAGGAATTGAGTTAACACAAAGTGTTCATGTAGGTTATATAATTTAAACCCTAAAAATGAGAGTTTCATATCAACTCGAATTCTCCAATTCAAATCAGCCAGACTTCAAATTTGAATTCATCAATGTCATTCTCATAGTTCAAGTATCACTCATGTCAAGTTTGATAATTTTTGAACCACAATTGGATTTTATTTGAATCACTCCATATGAGAGCATTCGAATTCAACTTCAAATTATATTATCAACTTTCTCAAGTGCCGAATTGGATTTCAAATTGAGTTCCTCACATTTTGTTTTGTCTAGCTACCAACTCTGAGATTTTTGTGAGCATGTTGGTATGGGGGATAAAATCAGTAGAGAAGGAATTTGGTGGCACTTGTGGACCCCACCTGTCATAGACACTTCTCCCTCCTCTGTTTCTCTGTCTCTTCACAGCTCGCCACCGCACAACATGCATAGTCCAAGGAGCTCCCTGCCTACTTGCTTACCTGCTCGGTTCCAGCTGCAAGGCAGTGATTGACGTCCTAATCCTACTCTCCAAGCCTTAGAAACGAAGCTCCCTCCCTCCCCCTCTTCTTTCCTGTGAACGCTCTCTGTTCTTGGCGGCAACTCTCTGCCCTGACGAAAAATCATCTCAGAGGATTGGTTTTGATCCCTATGCTTCATGTTCTCTTGTTCCTTGATATTTCCCGCAGTTCACCGAACCATGTTTTGCCCAGCTTGAGCCTCCCCAGAGTCAACAAAGCTCAAACGGTGGTCGTTGTCCTCGGTTTTGCAACTGTCGCTCTCTGCTCCCTCAACGACACGGCGCTTCTATCATCTTCTCGCCCGACTTCTTTAAGCAAAATGGTGTGCCCATACGTCTACTAGTTGCTGGTAAAGTTTGAGCCCATGCCATGGACTGTAGCAACTGGATTGTGAGTGTTACCGACAATGAACTCACATAGCTGAGGCTAGGCTTAGACTTCAATTCGTTTTCTACATTTGATTATTACTCGTGGCAGTTAGCTTTTATATTCCCCATGTCCTGGTGCACCACCTCGACGAAAAACCAAGGAATTTCATCGAGGAACGATGCTGGAATCGTCAATTCGTTTTCTACATTTGATTATTACTCGTGGCAGATAGCTTTTATCTTCCCCATGTCCTGGTGCACCACCTCGACGAAAAACCAAGGAATTTCATCGAGAAACGATGCTGGAATCGTCATTCTCCTAGCCGTCAGCATAAAACCGTTGGTTCCCCATTGTGTTCATGTTTCCAAGACTTTTCACCCACTCTAGTGTCCTCCTCCATACTCCTTAGGTCACTTGAAATCTTTTCGTGGCATTCCCATACAAAATGAAACACCGGAGTGCACGACCAATAGCTGAAACCCTAGGTTCCACCATAGCCATCGCGTGCTCTTTTCCGGCTATCGCCAAGCCGAGACGAATGGCCCATCAAGTTCAGCACCTTAAGGCATGCCCAGGCGGCGAGTTTGAGGGAGTTTGGCTCTGTGGAAAGCAAGGCCGGCAGAGCGCCGCCGGGCGCGAGGTTGAAGATAGTGTGGGTGGGACCCGACTGTCATAAAGTGAGGGGTGGCTTTTTGATCTTTTGTGGTGTTTGGATCGATTGTGGCCACAGCCCAGCACCATGTGGCTCAAATCTCATTGGTCACATTAAAACCCGTGGGCCCAAGTGAATTATTCAAATTTTCCAATTTAATATTAATTCCAGATTTCATCCAAGTTAGAAAATCAATATCGCCTGGAGTATTTGGCGAAAATTCTCAGATAAAATATTTAGAACCAAACTGAGCTGTACTAACGCTCATGGTGGAAGAAGTTGCCGGGCGTCTCAAGGCAGCGGAAGACAACGTGGTTGAGAGCTCTGCTGCAGGAGGAAAGTTGTATCTGACCAAGGAGGAATGACGTGAGCGTTGTAAGGAAAAAGGAGGCTGAAGAACCTCGTGATGATGGCAGAAACAGCAACAGCGGTCGTGGTGGCCACGGCGGCCGCAGAGGGCATGGAAGCGGCGGACGTGGCAATGGCGCAGGGACGTCTTCAGGCCACGGCAGCGGTGGCAACAATAATTGCCTTCGTTGTAGCAAGCCTGAACATTGGGTCAGGAATTGCTATAGCAAGGTCAAGAAAGACGAGGCGCTCGTGGCTCAACAAGAGGAGGCAAACCTTCTTCTTACCGAGTGCAATGTCACTGATGCACTGACTTAGGCTGACTGTGGTGATCAGCTCATAGAAACAGAGGAAGAAGCTGTGAGTGCAGAGGAGATCACAGGAGAAGGTGGTGGAGTTCAGTGCACTCGGGAGCGATCAGATGTCGACAGTGTGCCTGTCAAAGAAGATGCACACCATGATGGGTGTAGTGCCTACATCGCTCTGGGTGATGAGGATCGAGGAAGCAGGAAATGCAAGTTGGTGGGTCCTGGACACACAGGAGCATCCAACACTATGTCAGTTACCCACTCGGTCTTCCCAAGGACAAGCATTGATCAAAGGGTGACAGGGTCGGTCAGATTTGTTGATGGCACCATGGTGAAGATAGAAGAGTGACAGCGACGATCTTGTATGTGTTATAAATATTGAATCTTGTATTATTGAGGAGGTCGAATGCCTCTATAAATAGATGTACAAGAAATTACAAATATGCAAATAAGTTTTTAGTACATCATCTAATATAATGTTACTATTATATCTCTAACACCCTCCTCAAACTCAAGGTGTATCACGAACATTGAGTTTGGAGAGATAAAAATCACGCTATGAGCCACAAAAATGATGCAAAAGGTGGTGTCACTGAGCAGAACGTTGAAGTAGATGAAGCAGCAAAACTGGAGCCGACAAAACTGGCAGACGCAGCGGAAGGAAGACGAAATCAGTCAAGCTCCCAAAGATGTTGTGAACCACGACGACGAAGGCCAGTACCAATCAGAGATCTTCCATGAGCAACTACCAAAGTCGTAAACCGCGCATATGTAGACGCATACGAGGAATCAGTCGCGGTAATAGATGTCATTGAAAAGCACCAAACACCGCACAACGGAAATTCTGACCAAGCAGCAGCCGAGGATGGGAAAAGAAGAAATAAAAGTAGCGCAAGCAACATTTTTTTAGAAGCTACGGATTCAGCACGAAACCTAAAGCAGCAAGCTTTCTTTTTTTTTTTAACAACGCAAGCTTCAGCTATTTTTTAGGGTTTTACCCTGCTAACGTCATTATGACGTCATGCTAATGTCAGCGCGCTCATATCTGGATGCAGGCCGCAGCCTGCCGAAGGAAGCAAAAAGCACTGCTGGATGCCTGATGTAGCAGGAGCGAAGAGATCCCAGCGGCCAAGAAAGGAGACCTCCGCAGTCTGCACAGAGGAAGAAGCGTGGCATGCACGCTTTGCTGGATCCGACGCAGGCCCGAGTCTGGCGAAGGCGCCACGACGCCGTTCGATGCGTGTGCCGACCCCAACGCTGCCACCTGCTGTCGCGTTCGACAAGAAGCCGGAGGACATCGCGCTCTGCCTCATCATGCTCTCGCGCGACACCCCAGGACCGTGGTCCTCCCCGCCGATGACAACGTACGGGATGAAGAGGCGAGACGGTGCCGCCGCCGCGAGGAACGGCGGCCACTGGTTCCAGTGGAAGAGGCGTTGCCGATAGATGACCACCACCATGACCATCCGCGTCAAGATCCGCTGGAGCCACGAGTGAGGATCAGACGCGAACCGTGACGGGGATGACAAATCTGATGCAAATCTCTGACACAGAGGTGAGCGAGCCGCGGACAGCGCCACCTCCACCCCCGCTGAGACGTGGCCGAGGATCTCCAGGAATGCCTCCACGCCCAGGTCGTCGCCATGAAGATCTGCGGGTTGTGCTCCATCGAGAGTTGAAACGATATTAAAGACGCTGCGAAAACGCGAGAGATGGTCCGGGGGCGGCCAATATAAGGCGCTGGCCGCCGCCGGAAAACTCCTTTTGTCTATAATAGAGAAAATGAAATTTTATCTCTGTATACATGTTATGAATATTGAATCTTATATTATTGAGTAGGTCGGAGACTGCTATAAATAGATGTGCAAGAGATTACAAATATGCAAATAAATTCTTAATACATCATCTAATATAATATTACTATTATATCTCTAATAATAGTCGTGAGCTGGAAACAGTGCGCCAGCCCCATCCTCGACGAGTCGTTCCGGCGCCACCTCACCTCACCAAGCGTGGCCGCTTCACGCCGTGCGCGGCGGCGGGAGTAGCTACGCAGCAGCAATTGCCGGCATTCTACCGGCAATCAAGCAGGGAGGCGGCTGTGTCCTGTATCTTTGGCGCGGTGGCGCATGATGATGGCGGCGGCATGGACGAGTGTGTGGGCGTCCTCGTCGAGCAGATGGCCGCGGCGGCCGACGTGGCGGAAGCCAAGAACCGCGCGTCTTTGATCCTGTCTATCATCAAGGACACCGTCGCCGAGCGCGCGGCGGCGACGATGCGGGAGGAGAACACCGCTCTGAAGGCGCAGGCGGCGGCACTGGAGAGGGACAACGTGGTGCTCAAGCGTGGCGTGATCTTGCTGCAGGCGCAACATGAGGAGATGGAGCGCGCCGCGGCGGAGATGAAGAAGAAGGTGGCAAAGCTAGAGATGGTCAAGTACGCGCTCACCGTCCGGCTGCGGGACGCCGATAGCTGTTGCCGGTTCCAGGCGTCCAACTACCCCCACGCGTTCTGATAACTTCATCGCATCAGTCAGACTCGTGCCTCCATTATCACGTCCAGCCGCAAGTTAATGATTGTAGTTGGGACCATAATATTGCTAGTTATAAATCAGCAGCGCTCACTTCATATTTTACACGAATCTAAGTTCATCATGTGTATGCTATGTACAAGTTGGTTCTGGACTCCCTGTCCTTGAACAAGTTGGGAAAGCTTGTAAGGCGTGTCTGGATGGGAAACATCTAAGGGTACCATTCCCTCAGTAGTCAACCTGACGGGAAACAAAGACACCCGAGTTAGTTATGTAGCAACTTCACACAGATGTCATTAGTGAAACATCACAATGAGATCGATTTTTTTATATGAATGAGCCCTGACTCGAAAAGAAAGCTTAACGACCTGAGCAATACTCCGGGGAGAATGTTGTATGAAGGCCAGCACCACCCCGATTCTATTTGAATCGGCCACCAGAGAATGCATGAGATTAGGCGCCATCCAGGGCAACATAGCTTCTCTCAGAAGAAGCATTGACCTCCCGGTTCCACCATACTCGATCATGTGAACCACTTCATCCGACCTGAAAAGGCATGAGTTTTGAATTTTGATGACCGATTGAAAAAAACAACGAAGATCATGAATAATTTTTTGTTGAATGATGCACATGCTTCAGGGAAGAAATCCTCCAGAAATGCCCCGCGTGATACGAGCAATGATCCACTCCTTGAGGTCGAGGAGGCAGTGCTCCTTGATCCACTCCGCTGGCACACGTGTGTGAACCCATCATCCTCAGCGACTGAAACGAGCAGGCAGGCCAACGGAGTCGACCAGACGAACGGGATCGAAGGAGCCGAGCAGGGAACAACTTCCATCAGACTTTTTGATTCGTGTCGCGAAAGCGAACGACATCGGCGGCAGGGTCGCACGCGGGCGGCCATGCGGCCCTACCGCAGAGAATTTGGTTTCTTGAAGGTCATCCAAGCTTGACAATCAACTTGTAGAATCATTTGGTTTGCTCCAATGTCTCATGGCAATCCGAGAGGCAGCTTATGGCGACACGATTTATCATTGGTGAGTGGTGAGATATCTTTGCATGTAACTGCTCATTTTATACTGGGTGAATCATTGTAAAACCGTGAAGATCATCTGATTTTCTTCCATCCTTTCACACTTTGGTTGTGGTGTCCATTTGCAAAGTAGCAAGGGTGGCGTGACTTTGCCTCTTGATGCCATGAATATCTGCAAGCAGCAGAGGTCGCCAAAAGACAGTGTACTGTACGAAAGCTCAATTCCTAAAAATAAAATTTTACGGGTTTAAATATAAAAAGTTACTTTTAGGACTAAAATTATATAAAATTCAAGTCCATCTGGATGGCTTGAGAATTAGGCCCGTTAAAGGAAGCCTAATCCACGAAGCTCCACGGATTACCTTGGGATGGACGGATGGTCTCGGATCTGCGAGTCAAGGGGTTGCGACTCCGGGTGACAGCACACCAACTGGGCTCCAAACCGGGGACGAGGCAAGTGGCGAGTAGGAGGAGGAGGATGAGCAGGCGACGGCGCCGGCGCTCCCGGTTCCGACCGCCGGGGGGATGGGTGCAATCGTGCGGGTTCGGAATTGGCAGCATTAGCTCCCGGTGCTGCCAAAAGGCATGAACCTCTCTTGAAGGGAGAGCGCGCGGCATCCGTTACTTTCCGGCGAACTGGAATTGAACTCGGAGCATCTGGAATCATCGAGCACCCGGATCATTTTTCGCTGCAGGACGGTTACCCGGCCGGGTTATTATTAATTTAACGAAGTGCGTTCTTCGCTGGGCCATGCATGGCTACTACCGCGCGACGCCGACCGGTGAATTTCGAGCCACAAATTAAGCAGTCCTGAAGTATGGAGACGCGCGGTACATCAGGAATGGCGTAGTACTGTCTGTCTCCATACATTTTCGATTTTCAAATCACACCAGCCGGGCCAGTTGGATCGCGGATCACTACTACTACACCATCAATTCCGGCCGAAAGACAAACCCAGCTAGCAGCACCATCGTCGAGCCCTCGCGTCGCGTCCTCTCCCTCCGTCTCCTGTTTCCATCTGCCTGCATGCGGCAGCTGGCCAGCATCAGTGCTCTGCATGACACACCACCTGGCCGGCCAACTCCCCTTCCAACCTCTATATATATACTCTCCCCCGTCTCCGTCAACCTATCTCATTCGCAGCAAATTAAACCGGCCAACCAGCCAGTCACGGTCGTGACACAAGCAAAAAAGAGACTAAGAGAGCGAGACGGAGACGGAGACATATATGAGGCCTGAGAGAGAAGGCGGCGGCGGCGTTGGCGGGCGGCCCAGCCTGTGGCACACGCCGACGCCGTACCTCTTCCTGGGCTTCGCCTTCATGATGGGCCTCATCGCCGTGGCGCTGCTCGTGCTCATCTGCACCCGCCGCAAGCCCTCCTCCTCGCTGTCGGGCCGCGGCGGGACGGCGCCGTTCGGCGACATCGACGAGGCGGCGTCCTTCGTGCGCGTGCTCGTACCGGTCGACAGGGAGCCCAAGGTCGCCGTCGTCATGGCCGGCGACCGCGCGCCGTCGTTCCTCGCCAGCGCCAAGCCGCTAGCGCCCTTCGTCCCCGCCAGCGGCGGCCATGCATGACGGCGCCGTGTAGCTAGGCACGGCGCGCGCGGCGGCCAATTTTGCAGTGAGGTTTTCGTCTTTGTATTTTCCGGCTGGTGTTGTTGGTAGAGAGAGAGAGAGAGAGAGCTGTGTATGATCACAAAAATGTTTTCCACGAACGGTTCAGACGCCATCGGCCAGTTTCCGCATTTCCTGCAGATTTTCGGTGCGAAAAAATGAAACGGCACACGCTACGCAATGGACTTCAATTGTCCGTTGAAACTTAAACCACTCTAAGCAAAAACACACAAAATATCCCAAACTACTGTGTTTATTCGCGAGAAAGAAAATATATAAAGATACAGATTCAGATAGACAAAGGCGATGCAACTGTGGACGGACGACAAATCCATGGGCCGGACGGAACCAGACGGCAGCGGCAGGAAGATTCGTTGCTGTCTAAACAAGATTTTTCGATGATCCGTCACCTTGAAACGCTTTTTCGGTCCGCCGTTTTGGTGCAAGACTTGAGGTCTTTCATTTCGAATCTCTCTAATCCATTGCACTGAGATCAATTGTACGTTTTGCCCATGTAATCCAACAGATAACGGCATCAGGGGAACTATAGTAATTAAGTTCGCTTCAATTCATCACCTTTTAGCAAAGTCACGTTTTCGTATCGTTTATGGAACGACTGATATATTCCTTTAATTTGCAGAAGTTAATGCGTTTAAAATGTAACTACCGACGACTGATATATTCGTTCTTAAGATCAAAAGACTAGTCTGTTGGGCAGGATGTGCGTACGTGTGTTCATGGAACTGAGTGTTCGTACACACACACACACACATATATATATATATATATATAATGCTTGGAAAAAGAAAGCATAATGTTTTTTTTTCCTTCGCTCTGAAGTGAACATACATGCACTCTATCGCCTTTCTCAGAAGAGGAAAAGGGGAACAAAGAAAGAGAGAAAGTGGGGAGAATAATAGAGAGGCGGTGGCAATGGGAAGTCAAGCGACGCGGGGCCTGCCAGCGCCAGCCGGAGCCAGCTATACTTTCAAAAGACGCTATTGTCGCGGCTAGACCGGAAGCGGCGCCTCGAGCGCGCGTCCACTCCTTCATACAGTACTACTAGTCACCATGTCGTCATCTCACCTGCAACAACAACAAAGCCGCCGGTTGTTAGGGCACTGTACTAGCTAAACTGAGTTTCTGTAAAAGTTTTTAACTCGTACTACTACAGATTATCACGCGAAACCACGTAACACATACATGCCCGGCCGGATGTTTAAGATCAGGTGATTAGGTAGGATTGGGGGTGTTCTTTGTGGTAGAGCTAAAGTGGATAACGTCGTCGTACAATTTGTACTCGCATGAGTAGTACTACCACCATGGATTCGTACAGCGCACCTTCATCTTCTGGTATAGTACTGTACTGTACTACGTAGTGGAGGTCCTGGAGGAGCCGTCGATCGGACGCGTAAGTGGGGGCCGAGTCATTTACCAGCAAATGCAAAGAAAAAGGCAGCTTCGACAAGCTGGACTGGACCCCGGCGGCCATGGCGATCGTGATCGCCTCCACCAACGCACAGTATCCTCAGGCCATGCATTTTGCCGTGCAGAACGAATATCCTCCGGGATATGCATGACGCCGGGCGGCCGTCGCCGTGGCTCCGTCCGTCCGTCCAGGTCGCAACGCAACAGGAGAAAAAGGTGCCGACGCCGGCGGCGATCTTATGGCGTTAAAAGTCATGCTTAGTTGATGCATGTGGCATTTACTTACACGGTTTCGAAGCCATTCGACGGCCGCACTAGCTAGGACTAGGGTAGAGGTAGAGCCATCCCATCCAGCTGGTGGTAGCTGTAGCCTGCTTCACGGTGGCCTCTGGTACTGCGTTTCGTAACTTGGAAGCATCATCCCCGCGAATATTCGGATCCCAGTTTGGAGCCTTCCATTACCTCGCTCTCTGCTAGCTGCAACAGTCGTCAGGGCCTTTTAGATTAGCTCTAGACCACCAAAATCTCAGGACACAGTGCGCGCATGCAGCCAGCTGGCTGGTGGTGGTGATGCCTCCGAAATGAGCCAATGTAATGGCACTGCTATGCTACCATACCATACTAGCTACTAGGTCACTAGCAGCTAGCAGCAGCAGGAGGAGAAGAGAAGCACTGGTGGGATGAGAACACTGATGAGTCGTTTCGCGTCAAGTCACGAGCAACAACCGGCGCCTATCCATTTCGCTTTTTTGTTTTCTGTTTTTTTTTTTTTTTGCAAGGGGCTTTTGTTCTTCGTTTACTTCTCGCCCGTACGTAGATTTTAGAGCCGGAACAGTGATCGACGGCATTCGCCTCCGAAGCCGCCCTCGTTGCATGGCGACCACAATCGTAGCTGGCAGCGACCTCGCCATCTCACCGCTCGCCCGGCGCCGCACCGCCGCCGCCGCCGCTTGACCGACGTCGACGGGATTCTCGGCGGCGTCCACGCGTGGAAAAGCAAGGAGGCTTCGACGACGACGGGATTCACCGCGTGTCGATCGACGCGTCATGTCGGGTGAAAGTGGTGACGACCATGCGTGTAATCGGGGCTCGAGATCGAGAAATGCCACGCCTTTCGCTTTTGTTACTGGGGAAGAAAGATACTGGCAACGGATTCTCGATGGAAGGTGGCGCATTGCCGCTAGCAGCTTCACCGCAGGAAGTGGGCTAACATTTTTTTCGCTTTAAGTGGGTAATCTGGGCTGAAATGGTGCGTGGGTGGTGACTTCGGGCCCAGGCCCAGCCACTGATGGCCGTCCGAGCCCCTGATTACTCCACATCGGTAAGATCTGGCGTTTTACTTTAATATATAAAAAATAACAGAAAAGATATAATCATTTCAATAACGTTACATGGGCGCATCATGGCGACATGAGGTACCACTAATATTTTATTTTTTATTTGTAAGGCACGCAGAACATGAAGGACCTATCGTTGTGATGAACTTGTTGTTCTAGCTGTAAAATCCTTTACCCCTCTGGACTTCCAAAACATGTCGCATTGGAGAATGACACGGTTTACAGAACACAACACTGGTCTTTATTTCTTTTTCGAGTAATATATCTTAAACATTAAATAAATAAATTATATATACTACTCTTTCCGTTTCAATTTATTTGTCGTCAAGACAACCTTCACTAGTTCTTTTCTAGTTCTTTTGATTGTGTGAAACGACAATTATTTCAGAACAGAGGTAATATTAAAGTAATCTTCAAAAAAAAAACTCAATACAAATGATTTCGTGTTTCGAAAGCACTTTAAAATTTATTGACAAATAAATGTTTAAGAAGTTTGACTGTAACCTTGTCCGAGACGACATGTTTTTGTAGACTGGAGGGAATATATATTTTTTGCTTCCTTCTAATATAATGTCGTTGAACTCCTCCATCATTTTGAAAAAGTACTCACTCCGTTCTCATGAACTTGTCGTTTTGTAGTTCATTTTTGAACTACAAAGCGACATGTTCATGGAGACGGAGGGAGTATAAATATGAATTAGTTGTCAGAGGGGTCGATATATCTGATATCTGCACATATGATAAATCATTAAATCCTCAGTTTTATGTTATATCTGTTGGCAACAAGTCAAACCAACAACAGGTATCTGGATGAATACATTTATGGGAAAGACTAGAATGCAATCAGCCCACCTGTGCAATCGTGCAAAATTAATTGTAAGTCACACGATCTTAATCCAACGGTTATTGTACTTTTACACTTAAACCCCCCCATTGTATAACAAGAAATCTATTACCTGGTGAGAGGGTTTAAGTACAAAATATAGTAATCGTAGAATGAAGATCGTGTGACTCACAATTAATTTTTGCACGATTATTGCACGGGGAGGCTGATTGCATTCTCGTTTCCTACATTTATATCTTTATATCTGTTGGAAACAAACCAACCAATAACTGGAGAGGACGAAATTTTCAACATCATTAATTTCACAAAACGAGAACAAAAAAGTCTAGGTAATTTCACAAAACGAAAATTACAAGGACACACAAACATATTGTGGATGCTGCTACATACCAGGCTACTTTGACTAGCATTCTAATTATACACCCATACACTAAGAGGATAGTAGGCACAATGTCGCTCTTTTCTATAAAAAAAGCAGGCACAAGGTCCAAAATCATGTTCAAGTACCAGCTGAATCCAACCATACTATAATACTACATGGTTTCTGACTAATTGAGTAATTGTACAGCCATGCACTCAACCGGGAAAGGACGACCCGAAGCAAAACTGAAACGAGAGAATACATGTAATGCGATACAAGCGTAGTTGATGCTGGTACAGATTATGGGTTGCGTTTGACATCTTGGGTGTAGATGTAATCTGTGTGGAGTTCTGCCCATTTCGAAGTGTCACACTGCACCTGCTGGTCCTGATCTTTGTCGCCTGTGCTCCCTCCCCTGCCACTGCATGGTTCCTGCAGAGCATACGTTCAGCAAACAGCACATCATTCATTGTAATTAGTATATACAGTATCTTTTAACAGTTATTGGTACTGATTCTGTCACCCGATCGCATGTCAAAACGTGGAGGTAACATGCGTATGCTCGGACAACGATCATATGGTTTTATTGTGTATGTAGATGATGTGCATGTGGTGATTGTTATCGGCTGCATCAAGAACGGTGCTACTGTTCTGGGTGCCATATGTATCAGGGGTGGCTTCCCATGCGCTATTGCCTACCAAGCCCTCAACACACGCAAATGTTAAACAAACAATATCAGGGTAACACACCGGATTAACGAATACTGCATGTTTCTTAATAAACTACCACGTACTCAAGGCCGAAACGTATACACTGCCAACACCTCCTTTAACTTGTCTCCAAAGCACTTTTTGTTTCTGATCAGGAATCGTGGTGCAATAATGTTGCAATTTCAGAGAGGATTTTAGCAGAGTGGCTGAGAATATTCAGGTGTGCTCACTCACCGGGGTGGTTGTTGTGCCAGTGCCACGGTTGTCTGATGATCCATGGCTTTGCTTCTCCTGCGCTGTCCATGACAGCTTCCTGGCTTCGACGTCCTGGAGTAGCATTAGAGCCATGAACATAAGACACAGCAGCGCCATGGCCGTTATTCTCCCATGCATCATCGATCTCTTAACTCTGACCCGCCTCACTCAGTTTCTCCGATATGCTGCCGCGCGCTTTGCTTCCGTGACAACAGAGATGGGAAGAGCACATCTATATATAGGAGATTCGGAGATTGGACGACAGAGAGTAGTGAGGGCCAGGGAGAGAGATGGGATCGGTTTCTTGGGGGGGTATTATCTTACGGGCACCATGCGCATGCGCTCCCTCCAATGCGATAGCAGAAAAAAAATAATACTCGCGCCTCACCTTGGGGCACTAAAATGATCCCATAGCTGACCGGAATAATGCCCGATTAATTGCCCGTCAAAACTACAGGTCGTCTTGCGACCAAGGATTATCTCAAGCAAATAAGCAACTACTACGTTCCTGTTTTTTAATTTAGCTGCTTCTTGTATACAGAGCTGTAAGCCTGTAACAACGTTCTGTTGATTCTTGCAAAAGAGGAATGCATTGAATCGTATCCAGAAATCTGAATAGAGTGCATGAATTATCTGGTGAAACATACCTGAACCCTGATGCACCCTCCCCTAATGTCCATGTTTGACTTCTGCAACGATGCTCCGCGCGTACAGTATCTTGCGAGAACACGACCCGGTGAAGCTGTGCCTAGCTCTACATGTCCGAGGCTGTGAGCATACCAAGAACAAAAATTAATGTGGTTGACGACGACCCAGCGGAGGAATGAGCGAGGGAGACACGAGCAAGGAAGACTGAGAAGCGGGCGTAAATGAATGGCATCGGGGCTTGCAACGAAGAGAGGCCTCTGCATGCGTCGGGACTCGGGAGGTGCTGCACGAACGGCTACACATCATAATATCAATGGGTTCTAATCGGAAGTCAAACCTCAAATCAGATGCAGCAGGCCATGCACAAGCTTCCATTCCCTTCTCCTTGCTGGGTTGACAGCGGCTGGACATCGATCATTGGGGAACGGTACCTTGTGCCTTCCACAGGAAACCAAACTACTCCCATAGCACATGGAAATGCTTCTTCCACATGTGTCATGTGTTTAGAGGTAGAGCACGGTTGTTGTTGAAAGACATGCATGACCCTCTTCTTATCAGAGATGGCATGGTTGAAAGGATTGTTCAAAGTTACCATGGTTATCGATAAAGAGTTGAGTTATGTTTGGATTAATCAGTATACAAGCTCTAGATCGGTTTGTCACATTGGCCTGTCTTTCCATATCTCTGAAAGCAAGTAGGGTAATAAAGCGCTCGTTCCGTTGTCGGCTGCTTTCGCTGCACCAACGCGTGGACTTACCTAATAAACTTGGGCTAGGTTTTCACCATCATAGCTTTGCCTGTGCGTGGACATTGAAATCAACTTTTTTTTAATAACTACAATGGTGGGTAATCTAATCTAATATATATATATAAGGTTTATTTTATAGCCAGTTATAAATTACTCTATTATGTAGCTAGGTCGTTTTGGTGTATCGAGGTAAGTAATTCTTTTTTAATGTGGTAATCTCTTTTCCTTGAGTGAATGTGGCGAGTCATTTTTTTTAATATATACTCACTCCGTTTCAAAATATTTGGTGTTTTCTAGTTTAAAACTAAACTAGTCAGCGTCAAATATTTTGAAACGGACAGAGTATATAATAAATCACTAACAAATTCGTGCACGTCACAAGATTGCTTCTCGGAGCAGTGGGGAACATGAATGCTGCCCTTATCCACCATATATATATCTATATGCAACAAACAAAACAAAGCGAAAAGAAAAGTAAAAGAAGAAGTAAAACTCCATGCGCCCATACGCTGCTTTCACTAATTGTAAATTCTAACCCACTACGACGTACGCAATGACCATTTTCTGTGACATATGACCTTGCTTTTCTTCGCCAATGGAGGAGTGCTTGCTTTAATTAACGCCCTGTGCTTATCGTGTTATGCTATAACGGGATTGCCTACCGTAATCCAGATAGGTTATTATTTTTAAGATTTCCCTTATAGTAGCCTTAATGAGTTGCCACTGCACGCCATCGCTCTGCTCGGTCAGATGACGTTATTTCCTACACCGCTTTGATCTTGCAGACGTAACTTGAAAACAAGAGGGGGTACAGAAAGCTGAAGGCACTTGTGGATGGCAAATACACTTGGCCTGCTAATCTTCCCCTTTTGTATATTGAAAGCTCCTCAACTAGATTGGATAAATCAACCATTAACGTCATAGATCGATACCGTGTAGATTAGACACACATTTCCAGCTGATAGATGTTAAACCAGTGTAGAATTATGTATTTCTTATCATGATATTTGTAGTTTTTTTTTAAAAAAGAAATGGTATCAATGATGCACTCCTGGACTTGTTTCAAAACCAATGCAAAGAAACCACAATTCAGAAGTTAACTAATATGCACCGACTAGTTGCCTCTAAAAGCTTAAACTGACGAGGAAAGGTGGAAAGTCCACTAATATTACAACATCAAGATCAAGAAGTTAAGCTGTGCTTTCAGTAAAACCGCACTCTCATGGATCACGAACAAATAAGAAACGATTGGTGTGTATTATAGATTGAATATGTCGTATTTATAGACAGCATACCTATGAAAAATCAAGAACCACTTACAGATGCATGGCTGTCTGCAAAAGTACAAAAAGCAAAGTATGGCTAAGACAGTAACCTGTTGTTGTTGCTCTTGCATATGGTGGTCGTTGAGAACATTTGGATGACAAAGTTTGGCGTTTCAAAAGTTGATGGTCAGAAAGAGTCGTGACAAATAACTATAGCCACCTAAATTGTAAACTCAATCCACATTACATATTAACAACTATCCTAAACTTTTTGGTACTCCACAATTCAAAATATAAGTTTTGCTTTAGAGTACTGTTCCAGATGACTAAGGCTCTTATAAGTATACATATACTGTGCATCACACTGGAACAATTATTGCCACTAATGGCATTGGTAGGTAAGCAAATAAAAGCTTAAGGAAACTTAGCTTACGATAGCCTAGTAACCTAAAGAAACCAGCATGTATGTATAGAGTGTCGGTTCTGAGCATATATTCATAAGATGATGTATGCATGCAATGAAGTTTCATTCTTCATTTCTTCCTGCCTAACTTTTTAGCTATGAGAAAACCTTTCCTACTGTTCCGATCTTGAAGTGTTGCAACCATCTTCTGTCAATCTGATTATGTCTCTTGTACTAATAAAAAAATCTGACGTTATCCGCCAGGTCGGGGGGGGGGGGGGGGGGGGGGGTTCAGAGATGCTCCTGTGTCTGTACTCTGTAGAACTAGCTGCTTGAGAACCAAGGGGATTGACCAAACACAAACAGAGCCAGAAAACCTCACAAAGCATGCAACACACATGCATGCACCCAGGTGCACCGAACAGTTGGGCTGCTGCTGGCGCTCGGCCTCTTGTTTTATGTAGTGTTTCTTTGTGGCGTCACTGTACATAATCAAATTGCTGTCATATCTTGACACAAAAAGGCAAAGGCGTGCAACGCCATCGCTTTGCCTCAATGAAAAGTGTGGCCAGAGACGAAGTACCTGATGGCACAAGTATGCATGCAATTGTCTGGTATATATATTGTGTACTACATAAGAATTTAGTGTTAATTAACATGAGAGCTATATATACCAATTGGCACATCCAGGGAAGAAGGCAAGATCCTTCAAATTCGATCATAACACCAATCAATTCAAAAGTGCCCACCTGGCGATCACGGTGTCATCAAGAAATCCTGGCAACCTTTTATTTCCAAATCATGTGTTTGGGTGAAATCATTTGCATCCTGATCAGTTCTAATAGTGCACGCAACACGCCTTCGATCGGCTTTGAAAAATTTCCCTGAGAAAGGAAGAAAGCAAGCGACTTGTTGTTGGCATGATTTTCCACAGGAGAAGAACGTTTCAGGAAAAGCCTAGCGCCCTACGATGATTGCGTACTTAACAATTACATCCAGAGGACAATGACACAAGACATGATAATCCCGCTTGCAGACGCAAGACGACGCACAAAAAAAGTCTCTTTACAAGTCGGGTTAAACTTTAGGTTTCTCTTTTGCTGTTTAAAGGAAGCCATTTCGATCTCAGCCTTCCCCCTTTCTACATACTCAGCGATCAAGGCACACTCTTTTAAATACAGCAGGCTCAGCTCAGCTCAATCGTCGTCTCGCACTGTGAGTCTTTGTAATAATACAGCAACTTCCAAGTACTACCATGCAGCGAGACATGGCAGCCTTGGCGTGCCACTCGCTCGGCGCGGCGGACTTGGCGAGCTGCTTGTTGCTGCAGCGCGGCCCGCTCGTCCACGAGAACTACTACTCGGGCGGCGGCGTCGGTCTTCCGTGGCTCAGCTACGCCGGCGCGGGGGAGCAGCAGGGAGCTGGCGGCGCGGCCGCGCGAGACGAGCGGAAGGAGAGGCGGCTGGCGTCGAACCGGGAGTCGGCGCGGCGGTCGCGGGTGCGGCGGCGGAGGCAGCTGGACGCGCTGTCGTCGCGCGTCGCGGAGCTCCGTGACGCGAACGCGCGGCTGGCCGTGGAGCTGAACCGCGTGGCGGCCGCGCAGGCGCGCGTGGCCAGGGAGAACGCGCGGCTCAGGGAGGAGCAGCGCGGCCTGCGGGAGAGGCTCGCCGCGGCGGAGCCGGCGACGACCACGCCTGCGTCGAAGGAACCAGGCGACGAAGCGGCATCGTCGCCGCCAACGGATTAGACAAGGTGTTCGACAAAGATATACTATTCATCTGTACGTAACCAATACTCCTAGGAAAGGAGAGGATCACTGCTATGTGCATAACTGGCTATCATCGTGTGAAGTTGTAGCTATCTTCGTGGTAATAGTTGTTGAGCTCCCTGGAATGCTCGCTCTGACAGTTGGATGTGTAGTCACTCAGTTTTATCAGGGCCCTGAAGAATGTAGTAATTTCTCCCTTCTATTTCTACGGGTATTCAATTCTTTCATGTGAAGCTATCACGTCTCAGCTCGCTAACAGGCCCGGCTAGCCGCCGACGGAGCAGCACCGGCGGCCGTCGCCTGGCCCCAAAGTCCCAGACACTCTATGGGCTTGCACGTCGTCACCGGGCAGCAGACTTTCCGAAAGCCTTGAAGGGGGTCCAACTTACTGAAGCTAAGAAATATGGTCATCCATTCTCCGTGGTATGCAGATGGAAGTTCGCGTTCATCCACATCGAAGGCATACCACTTTTGTGTGGTTGCACCGTGCATGGATACAATGCAAGGATCGACAAGAAGGAACATCCCTCTGCGCGCCACAACATCCAATGCTGCACAGGAGCAACCGAGCAAGGCACCTAGATCAAACCAAAACGCCCAGCTGACATGGCAACAGTGGCCAATCATCAGAAAACACCCGTTTCTTCCTGGAGCTAATGGTTAGCTGGCTAAAATTATTAGCTACAAATAATAACAAACTTAGTTGAAAATTGAATTCAAATTGTTGTTCTAATAACAATAATTTAAGAATAGAGGGAGTAATTATTAGCTTTAGAGGATTGGAACAGGGCTGAGGTAGCAAGATACCTTGCCTGATCAGCCCACAAAATAATTGGTATTTGGTATCACCATGGGAATTGAAAAAAAAAAAACATACAACATAGTAACCATGACATATTGAGAACTGCCAGCAGGCAGTCGCAACATGCAAATATTGCTAGTTACCAAGGCATTGCAGATTTCATAGGGGGCACTATAACATAATATCTGACTTGAGGCATGAATCATGTACCATATACTTCCTCCGTCCCAAAAACTTGTCGAGCGACAAGTTTCTAAGGACGGATAGAGTACTTGTTTCGTATTGCATGGAAGTCAGCAGTGCAATATCATCAGCAGTGGTGTGGAATACATTATCAGTCACAGGCATTTGAGGAACACCATCATCATCATAAAAACAAAGAGCAAAACCTTCAGATAGACATACACTGCTAGCAAAGACGGAACAAGTTGTCAATTAAGATTTTACTATTTTAGAAGAGCATTAATTCATCCCAGTGCTGATACTGAGTGACGACTTATGAGTAGTAAAAACCGAGTGAATCTTGGCACAACATCAAGGAAACATTATTTAATGTTACACCTCCTTATAATACTTTCCTGAATAAGCATAATAGAAGCTTCATACCACACCCTAACAAGACCGTTTTAGTGTGTTCATGTGGGCTGACCAAGATTGCTTCACACGCTAGTTTACAGAACAATGACTAGAAGTCAATAATAATCTAAAATAAAGCGGCCCATTTCACAAGTGCCATTTCAAAATTCAGAACAATCATCTACTGCTCAACAGTGTGGATTGCTGCACTAGCCTAGTCTTCCAAAAAATCGAAGTACTTAAATTTGGTTTCAGAGCTTGCATACTAATTGCAGTAAGTGTACCACCTTCAGCTTAAGCAAATACTACCTCCACTTCCATAAGTTGATATTAAGAGAACTTATCAAGCTAAGAAAGTTGGCCTATCAGAGGAAGTGAACTGCGTAACGACATAAACAGCAGCCTATGCATCTCTTTAGCACAATTTATAGTATGCACTTGAGTTTAGTTGAAGACTTGAAGCCAATAAGAATTTTAGTTGAAGCCAATAGGTAGGCATAACTAAATTGAGACCCCAGGCACAGAAAACTAGCATATACATTGCTGATCCTGGAATTATAACAGAGGTAACTCCCGGGTAAGCAAATATTTAGCCCAGTACCCCAGAGATGCTACTAACAATTCTGTGACAAACAATGAGGTAGAATTCACTATATTATTGAAACAAGATGTATGTACAAAGGTCATGAAAATGATTCACACCAGTCAACTTGCAAGCACAACAGCTAAATCCTGATATTCTGAAGTTACTAGGTCATAGAAGTATGATCCCAGTGACATGAAAAATATCCCAACGACAATTCAATGAGTGAGGTTTCTCACCGATGTAAGAATTGCATCCAACATATAACACCAAGCAGCCCCAAGCTCAGTCACATTTGCATCGGGGTGCTCAACTGTGCTGTTGCACCACTGGCAGAACGGCGTTTCGCCCTCCGCCGCTCGTACTCAGGGTCATCGGTGGGCAGCTCGTACCTGCACACCGGGCAGGAGTTGCGGATGGCGAGCCACGGCTGAATGCAGGAACCGTGGTAGAGGTGCCCGCACGGCAGCCGCGTGGCAAGCTCCCCCTGTGAGATCCCGTCCTTGCACACGGCGCAGCCCTGCACGGCCTCCTCCCTTCCGACAGCCACCACCTGAAGCCGCTCCACCGCCGCGCGTGCCGCTGGCGGAGCGCCACCCGCCGCTGCGTCCGCGATGTGCCCAGGCAGCACCTCGAAGTCGTCCTCGACCAGCGGCACCGGGAGCAGCTCCCACCCGACGCCACTGAAGATGCCGTCGAGATCCTCCACTTCGCCGTCACCGAAGTCGAACGGAGGCTCGTCAGAGAAGATCGAGTCATCGTCCCCGCTGTCCATGCCCTCCATCATCCCCAGCATCTCCCGCTCGTCGAGGAGCCCGAACACGTCACCGTCGGCATCGCCTCCTGCTCCTCGCACCATCTCTCCACCACCGCCGCCACTGCTCCCGCCACCAACACCGGGCGCGGCATCGGTGATCTCCTCCCACTCGAAGTCGTGGTCCGCGAGGTCGTCCTCGAGGCAGTCCCAGAAGGGCGGGGAGCGGGGCCTCGAGGTGGGGTGGACGCGGAGGTCGGGGCCGGAGTCGAAGGAGAAGGGGGAGCCAGGGGTGGGGGTTAGGGTTCCGAGGTCGAAGCCCGGGGAGAGGAGGTGGCGTGGGAAGGCGAGATCCTCCTCGACCTCGAGGGACTCGGAAAAGGAGAGGCAGTCGAACTCCTGGAGCCCATCGTCCCCGACGTCAAGGAAGAGCTCGTCGCCAAAGTCCGGCATGGCCACCGCCGGCGGCGGCTGCGGGGTGGGGAACGGGTGGGTGGTGGCGCGGCCGTCACCGTGTGGGGTGGCGTCCCCGTCCCGAGTTGTCGATCGCGTTGCCGTTGGGCCTGGTCTCACGCCGTCTCGCGGATGCGGAGTGGGGTTCCCGCCTTCGAGGTGCCCACGTAAACGTAACTATTGCTCCTTTACGTATTATATAACTACGCGTTCATGGGACATTTACGTAACAATTAGCCGCTTTATGCCAGGCGCCAATTAGCCAAGCAAGCTGCAAGCGAGCGTTCAGATGAGAGTAGAGATAACGACCTACCACAGGCCAGTGGATCCAATCAGCTGACACCACGTCGCCCCGCAAGATTCCAAGGGGTCGGCTCCCGCGTCGCCATCGCTGGGAGCACGGGGGCCAACTGGAGCGCATCACAGCGAGAGGGCTTGATTTGGATCCATTGTTAGCTGCTTTGATTGCCTGGCCTGGATGCAGCTCCTCGTTTCCTGGCTATAAAGGACGGGGGGCTGCGGAAACTGGAGCGAGGCTACCACAGGCTCTTGCCTTTTGCTCCGCTCTGGTTCAGTTAACTGTCGGTTTCAGATCCAGAGGGGACTGACGGAGCTGAGTCGCGGCAAGGTGCGTTGTTTTCTCTCCTCTTCTCTCCTCTCCTTTTTCTGGTATGGGTTCCTGGTGAGGGACCGAGGATTGTTGCCCCGATTGTATTGGACCATTGAAAAGCTCATTTCTAGAGGTCGATGATCATGGGCTTACCTGTGGAGGATTTTAGCAGACCAAAGCTGTTGTTGTCCCGTTTCTATAGTTTCTATGATGTTATCTTCTGCTGTTGTGCAGTTATAACTTATAAGCTACCGCAGTTGAATGGTATAATGCTAGTTCCAATGGATTAACGGTCGATTACCTCCCTGTGTTTGTCGATGTGAATTCTGCTGGTCTCGAAATGATGAATTTAGAGCTTTTTTTTTTCTATAGGAAGCTTATAGCTTGCTTTGGTTGGCCTATTCCTTGTACTTATCATGCAATAATTTTCATGTGATCTTCCATTTAACGGTAGGTTAAGGTTAACTTGGCATCCTTAAATTCATGAAGTCATCTGGTTCTTATTGTCTTACCTTTTCTTCGACGAAGTTTATGTGTTCTGCCAACTCTTAGATGTAAATGGAAGGCTCGACTATCATAAAATTTGTACTGTTCATTCAACCATTCCACATTTGCATTTATTCACACTGCAGATTCGTTTTAGGAGAAATTCTGGGCAAGTAGTTTCAGAAATGGAAATGAAAATTGGGAGTGTGATCCAAAGCAAGATTAATTCCATACTTTCCATCACAATAAAGAATCAAGTAATAACGAAATGTGTATAGTTAGTTAAAGAAAATTAAATCCAGTTAGTAGTCTATTGCACTGAATTGCTGACTGAAAACTTTTCACATCCAGAAGAGTGAAATATAAAAATGGGGATTGGAAATGGGTCTTCATTCGGGAACCAGCAATCATTGCACGAGGAAATACGAGATGAGACCACGCCACTCCTTCCAGTCAAGGTGGAAGAGGAGGGGTTTCATGAGTTCAACGGAGCTTCATTCTCCGGGGCAGTTTTCAATCTGTCAACCACCATCGTTGGGGCTGGAATCATGGCCTTGCCTGCAAGTATCAAGATGCTGGGCATCATCCCTGGGATTCTGATGATCATCATCGTGGCATTACTCACGGAAGCGTCTATCGACATGCTTGTCAGATGCAGTCACCAGGGCAAGATTACATCATATGGGTGGCTGATGGGCGAGGCTTATGGACAGTGGGGGAGGATTGCACTGCAGACCTCTGTTGTCATAAACAACCTTGGTGTGCTGATTGTTTACATGATCATCATTGGTATTCTTTCTAAACTCAGCAATTACGCCTCCTACATCTCATATTACTTCTGAACGTTTTGTCATGTAAAACAGAAATTCACTAAGAATGGAAAATCTGATTTTTCTTTCTATATTGTAGTGCGCCAATGACAAAACTCTTTAGGATCAAACTTTCAGGGCCCAAATAGTTATGAAATGTCCTTAAAATTGTAGCTGTACCTTAAAATCACATTTGTAGTATATTTTTAAGTCCATTTCCTAGCTATTAGATTTTGGTTTCTTTCGTATATTGCTTTGCTTTCTGGTTGATCAAAGCAACTAAGTCATGATCTTACCTACAATTGTTCCCTTCCAGTGTAAAAAAAATGAATAACTTTGTATGGTATGCATTGCAATTGACATTGGCTCTTAAACTTTTGATAGGTGATGTTTTATCTGGAACAACATCAGCCGGCGTTCATCATCGTGGTATATTGGAGGGCTGGTTTGGAGCTCATTTGTGGAATTCTCGTGCCATTGTCCTTCTTGCGACAGCGCTTTTGGTGTTTGCTCCTTTGGTGAGCTTAAAACACTTAGGTATGTGTTCATGTTGGCATGTTGAGAAAATAGATTATCCTTCACCATATTTTCTTTTTAGCTATGTGATTTTTGTGTAACTCTTGTCATTTCCTGACAGATGCATTGAAGTACACGTCTGCCCTATCAGTAGCTCTTGCTGTGGTTTTTGTTGTCATTACTGCTGGGATTGCCATCATCAAACTCTTCACTGGAACTGTGGCGATGCCAAAACTTTTTCCAGAATTAGATGACCTTAGTTCCATCTGGAAGCTTTTTACGGCTGTCCCTGTTCTTGTCACTGCCTACATCTGCCACTATAATGGTATGCAATCTCATTGCATAGATACTCTTCCACGTGTTCAATTGTTTGTATTCTAATTGCGTTGTGTTCATGATTCCACAGTCCACAGCATTGACAATGAACTTGAAGACAGAACACAGATTAAACCGATTGTGCGAACATCATTGTTCCTGTGCTCCAGCGTTTACATTGCCACAAGCTTCTTTGCATATCTTCTCTTTGGTGAGGGCACATTGGATGATGTGCTTGCCAATTTTGATGCAAATCTCGGCATTCCTTTCAGCTCTGTCTTTGATGATATAGTACGAGTGAGCTATGCTGCGCATGTCATGCTTGTTTTTCCCATCGTCTTCTTTGCCCTTAGGCTCAACTTGGATGGATTGCTCTTCCCCACATCAAGGCACATTTCTTATGATAATAAGAGATTTGCTATCATCACTATCTCTCTCCTCACGGCAATTTATCTTGCTGCCATTTTTATACCAAGCATTTGGGATGCATTCCAGTTCACTGGTGCAACAGCTGCCGTCCTTATTGGTTTCATTTTCCCAGCGATGGTCATACTTAGGTAACTAAATGTCTCCAATTCGTTGTACTCACTATCACATTTTATAGAGCACATAATAACTTGAGTCATCTTTTACAGGGATCCATATGCGATTGCAACCAAGCGTGACAAGATCCTGGCTGTAACCATGATTGTGCTAGCTGTTATATCAAATTCTGTTGCCTTATACAGTGACACGATTAACATCTTCCGTAAGGAGGTGGCATGACCTCCAGGCTTAAAAGTAGAGTTGCCATTCATGCAGGAAGCATGACTTCGTATTGCAAACTGAGCTGCTGAGAAGGATGTGGTTTACTACGATGTAGTGAGAGAAGATCATTTCTGGGTAAGCAGTTTAGAATTAGGCCCCTAGAAAGATTAGGCACTTGAAGTTGCCTGGTTGTCTGTCCGCAAGTCGGTTCAACATCGAATTGAGCCGCTTGCAAAATATGTAATTCTATGTGCAGGTATTAGCAGGGCGACAGACTAGTTTGAAAAACTTTGTCCACAATAATGTGAAGTTCAGTGAATCTATGATTCAAATTAAATCTGTTACATGTAAACAAGAACTGGTCACGTTTGATTAAAACTGAAATGATTACTGTCTCTATGCCCATGATGCAAAAAAAATCTGTAGTTTTGAATACCGTTGTTGAACTTGCAGTGCCTTTGGAGATTACGGCTGTACTCCCTCTATTCTAGAATAAATTAGGAAAGCAAATTTAGTTAAATAACTAGATTTGCTATCCTAAATGTCATTAATTTCAGAGCATATAGGGGGTATCAGTAATTCAGAACACCTCTTATTACAAGTATTGCATGAATTTTGTGATTCAATAGTCAATACAAGCAGCCATCACATTGCAGGTACCGTATATCACAAACAGAACCGAGGATACATCACATAAAGAAATTCGCCGTGGGTCCATTTGTTCTTGCCTTCTGCTGTGACCAAGAGCCACCTCTGGAGCTGAGTCTTTCTGCATCTTGAAAGGCCAGGGTGCCAAACAATCATAAAAACAGAGACACCAGGCCCCAGGGCCCTGGGTGCTGCTGACAGCTCTGAGGTGTGGGGCCCTTGAAAGAAACAATCGTTCTTTCTTGCACTTATTTTGTTTCTTCTGCTAATTAAACTGTTGGGATTCTTAGAATCCTCTTTTGATATTCAGAAGAAAAGAAGATTAAAAAAACTAGCAACATGGTTCAAGTATCAAATTCGCAATTCAGTATCGGATGGATGTGGTGTGGGGCTAGTTTATAATCGAGGAGTTTGATTGGACTAGAACTCTTCGCATAACGACAGTTTCGAAGAAAACCGTGGACACGAATATATGATAATTAAGTTACAGATGGCAAGTTTAGAGCCACAAGTCCAGACGCTTACGCAGGCCGTTCAGAGATTGATTCGCTGAGGGACCCAAATACTACGCTTTCACAGGATAGCAATTTGTGTTTTGCAAGCTAATCTTTCCATCTCAAATTACTTGTCACTCTCTAGTTTATTTTTGAACTAGATAGTGACAAGTAGTTTGGGATGTAAGAAGTAGCTTTCTATCCTAATCGTTCATTACTTTACTTGTTCTCCACATCACCCTACGACAAATTGGTTGGTGAAAAGATGGTTTGGTTCACTGGTCATTTTTATTTACAAAAGGAAAAATATGTCGACAGAGAAAAAATGTGCAGAGTTTGAGCAGTAAGATTTACTACTCCCTCCATATTTATTTTGATGACGTTATGACATAAAGTTCGGCCGTCAAAATAAGTCTGGAGGTAAGTAGGCGGTGGGCTACGACCTGGCCACTATGTTTCCTGCTTGGGCTTCTGGCAAAAATATGGCTTCCGCCATATCCCGATATGGGCCCATATCCAGTTTACCTGCCTGTCTGGGCTTATAGCAGAGAGGCTTCATGTTCGAAGCCCACTTTTCAGAAATCCACAATCCCGATTTTACTAAAAAAAACCAAGATTCACTACACATTCTAGCACCATCCGATAGCCAACTTTTACCGTTACTCTTCGGTGATGTGCAGCGGGTCCCTTCGGTCAGGGCACGCGCTGCCTTTCTGGCAATTTCGAACAAAACCGTGAACACGAATATATGATAATTAAGTTACAGATGGCGAGTTTAGACCGTCCGCACTGGACTACTGGGAGCCCTTACTGGACTCTAAATTTCCAGGTGGGGCCCACTTCGGGTGCTGGAAATTTAGAGTATGTTGAAAAATTGAAGGTAAAATTTATGAAAATTGCGCTGTAAAATTAGAGGATGCTGGAAGTTTAGAGGAAGTTGCTGTAAATCTAGGGGACCCACGTTTTAGAGTAAGTTTTTAGAGTATACGAGTGCGGATAGTCTTAGAGCCACAAGTCCATGCTTACGCAGGTCGTTAAAGAGATTGATTCGCTGAGGGACCCAAATGATCTTTCATAGGATAGCAATTTGTGTTTTGCAAGCTAGCTCGCTATCCTAATCGTTCATAACTTATTTTCTGCATCAGTCTACGACAATTGGTTGGTGAAAAAATGGTTTGGTTCACAGGTCGTTTCTATTTACTTCATCCGCATCTTTTTATTTGTCATAAAGTGTCCACAGGAAAAAAAATGTGGAGTTTCAGAAGTAAGACTATCCGCACCAGCATACTCTAAAGCATACTCTAAACACTATTCTCCTTCAGTTTTTACAGTATGTACTCTAAATTACACTGCGAAACAGTGTATCCAGTATGCTTTACAGCATACCACTGCGGATGGTCTAAGTACTCCCTCCATATTTATTTTGATAACGTTATGACATAAAGTTCGCCGTCAAAATAAGTCTGGAGGTAAGTGGGCCACGAGTCCACGACCTGGCGACTCTGCTTCCTGCTTGGGCTTCTGGCAAAAATATGGCTTCGGTCATAGCCCGATATGGGCCCATATCCAGTTTGCCTGCCTGTCTGGGCTTATACTAGCAGAGAGGCTTCATGTTGGAAGCCCACTTTTCAGAAATCCGTAATGGCAGTGTCATAGTATCCGATAAAAGAACCCGATTTTACTAAAAAGAAAGAGATTCACTACACATATTGGTACCATCCGATAGCCAACTTTTACCGTTACTCTTCAGTGATCTTGCAGCGGGTCCCCACTGTCAGGGCACGCGTTGCCTTCCTGGCATTTGGAGTCAGCAAAGCGAGGAAGTGCTGCTTTTTCCGAAGGCAATGATTGCCGTCGTCCCTGCCACCGCCGGCAGCCTTAAAGCAACTACTTCTACTCCCTTGGTTTTTTCTTTACCGAGATTAAGGGGAGTATGCCTCCGAATTCGCCCGAATTCGCGCACTTTTCAAATATCAAAACCCGCTTAACGGAACGGGGGCCCACTTGAGTTCGCATTAACAAACCAAACCCCGTCCCCTCCGTTTCGCTTTTTTCCTCTCCGATCGCGTCAGCTTCCACGAAAGCCCCCCACTAGAAAAAAACGAGCTCGCCCTCGCCGCGCGCATCTCCTCCCTCTTCCTTCCTTGCCTTCACCTCGAGCTCCGCCCGCCACCTCCGGCTCCACCACCGCGTCCCCGGGCGCCCCGGCCTCCCGTCCCGTTGCGCGTCGGCGGCTGCACGAGCAAGCCCCCAAATGGGCGGCGTGACGTCGACGGTGGCGGCGCGGTTCGCCTTCTTCCCGCCGTCCCCGCCGTCGTACGGAGTGGAGCCGCCGCCGTCCCCCGAGGCGGCGTCAGCGGACTCGGCCGTCGTGGAGCTCAGCGGGGTGCCGCGGCGGGGCCGCGTCGAGGCGCGGCGGCTGCCCACGAAGCGCGGCACCGAGGTGGTGGCCGTGTACGTGCGGCAGCCGGGGGCCAAGCTCACGCTGCTCTACTCCCACGGAAACGCTGCCGACCTGGGCCAGATGTACGAGCTCTTCATCGAGCTCAGCTCCCACCTCAACGTCAACCTCATGGGGTAAGTTTCACTTTGCTACTTACACATGACTGCATCGAGACCCTGTCACTTTTTATTGTGCTGTAATGCTATCACACTGCCTAATTAGGTAAACGCAGTATAAATTTGGACCAGCATTTGTTTGTATGGCCTAATCGTGATCTCGTTCATTTTAGAACTTGTTATGCGTGCTTGTAATTGTTGGGTTACATTTGGGATCTCGCACTAGTCGCGCATTGTTCAACTCTGTCGCTACCTCTCCGCTTAATTAAATGGTCGTTTCACTGGTTCAAGTCAGTTTTGTCGAATTGAAGTCATATCTATTGTCTGACACTTGACGCAAAGCTTATCTGGATGTGTGGTTCAAAAGGTTAGGCGGTTTGCAAACAGTGGGTGGATTGATTGAAGCTGATAATTGTTTCCTAGTGAATAGTAAATCTGATTGAGAAGTTTGGATGTTGACGTGCTGTACTATTGATTGAGGGGTACGTTTGCTTCATGTCAGTACTCGAGTTGTTTGGAAGTTCTTGGATCTGGGGAAAGAAGAGCATTCGTCCGCATTGGAGTGTTTGTTTGTGAATCTTGATATGAGTGCTAAATAATTTGATTGTACTACAGAACTGAATAACTGATACAGTAGTTGTAGGGGGACCCATGTTGGTTACCAACCTCGGTTAAAAGTTGAATAACACCACTCATCTGTGTAGTACATAAAGGGGACTTTTATTTATAGCTTTTATTCCACAGAGCCCATTGGAGTGGAGCAGGTTCTTGCTGAGGTAACTGGGCATTTTTTTTATTGATAGGAAATAGGCATATGCATATCTTATTTGCTGATTATGTCCAGCTGATGGACTGGGATGAGCTGTCAGTGATTAAGATCCTTGAGTTGTACAGTCAATCTAGCGCTTATAACCAATTTCAAATCGTGAGGAGTATTTGGTCTGTACTTTTCCCCCACTTTAAATTTTCTCACGAGTCATTTTCTTTCTCTATATGTACTATGTAGTGGTTTACCTCCATCCTGGTTCTGTATGTTGTTCGACTTTCCAACTAGTCTATGGGAATGTTGCCTTGACAAAATAAAAGCTATAATGTGATTGATTCTTTTACAAAACTCTGGCTCCGTGTAGTTTTGTATCCCGATGCCCTTTTGTTTTGCTTCATTAATATTAACTTACCTTTCTCTACAGATATGATTACTCTGGGTATGGGCAATCATCTGGGAAGGTAACTCACCTTTCCATATGAAAGTAATTTCAATTTCCCTTATTAGCTCAAGCCTTTTTATGAATTCAGCTCTCTTTTATATGGTTTACTGATTGGCTTAATTCTATCTGATTCTTCAGCCAAGTGAGCAGAACACTTACGCTGACATAGAGGCTGCTTATAGGTGTCTAATAGAAACTTATGGAGCCTCTGAAGAAGACATCATTCTGTACGGTCAATCAGTTGGTAGTGGCCCTACTTTAGATTTAGCTTCCCGCTTGCATCATTTGAGAGCAGTTGTTCTACATAGCCCAATTTTGTCTGGTTTGAGGGTGATGTATCCTGTTAAACATACATACTGGTTTGACATATATAAGGTGATTGTTTTACTTTATTTCTATTGATTTTTTATATGCTTGATCTAATCTCTACTAACTTATTTGCAGAACATTGACAAAGTTCCTCTGGTTAAATGTCCTGTATTAGTTATCCATGTGAGTATTCTGCTGGCAGCTAGTTTAATAGTAATGTGTTACTTCATGTGCGCACAGCCGCACACTGCACATGCATGTGTGTTTGTGCTGTTATGAAATTTTGTCTTGAGAGTAGGGAACTAGAGATCAATGCAAACCTTTAAGTTTGATTATTATACTTTTCTTCTTTTTTGTTTTCACTGATGTTAAAAATTTTATTATGTATACTGCATACATAGAGATCACCAGAAGAGTTGTAGTTACATGCTACTTTGATTTTGGTATCAGTTGAATGCCAAACATGTTACTAGGTATTACCTACCATCATGCCTTGTTACAGGGTTGACTGAGTAAATACATTGTACTTATTCAGTGATCAGGATACTAGTTTTGGTTTCCAGAGTCCAGATCGTAAGGTGCCTGTTGACTGTAATCTCTTCTGAGACCAAGACAGTCCTGCATATTAAATGCTGGTTAATTGTACCATACACAAGTGAAATAAGTATTTTCTGGAATCTGGATATTCGTCGTCATTCGTCACAGTTGCACTGTCCTAAAGTTTGTAGTATCATTGCTTCCATTTAGAAGTCTGTGTATGTTGTTTTGGATGAAGATGCCTGCTGACTTGGCTGAGGTTTTCTCAAGACACTAAAATTTTCTCATGTGCAGGGTACAGCGGATGAGGTTGTTGACTGTTCTCATGGGAGGGCACTGTGGGAGCTGTCTAAACAGAAGTACGAGCCTCTGTGGGTCAAAGGGGGGAACCACTGTAATTTGGAGCTCTATCCGGAGTACATTAAGCACCTTAAGAAGTTTGTCACGGCGATAGAGAAAACGCCGCCAGTGAAAGATGAATCTGCAGAGGCCTCAGGTCCATCAGATCCTGGTGAAAGAGGATCTGAGAGTGCAGGGAGCTCAAGGAGAAGCACAGATATCAGGGACAAACCAAGATCAAGCATTGATCATAGGCATAGCACCGATCGATGTGAGAAACCCAGAGGCAGCATTGATAGGAGAGATAAAAGCAGAAAGAGTGTAGATCAGCCAGAGAGACCACGGGCTAGTGTGGATCAACCTGACAGGCCACGAAAAAGCATTGACCGGTTTGTATATGTGGTTCTATGCATTCAGTTTACGTTTTTCATGTGGATTTCTTACAAGAGAGATTCTGATTTATGTCCTCTTGACTCCTGCAATGCTTCAATCTGGCAGCTTTGGAGGCATGATGAGGTCCGTCAAACTGTGCAATATCGACTGTTTCACTGCGGCTTCTGGGAGCTGAAAAAATAACTGAAGGTTAGTGTCTCTTAGTTGGCTGTATATGTGCGCTCCGTTCGTATAAAGTTATTCAATTGGGTGTTTTGATTTTATCTGTTGAGAGGGACCATTCTTTTTTAGCTGTAGTGCTGTACATATGTTGTACTATTGCACTTTCTCTTTTCTTACCACAGAAACACTTCATAGATGTCACTGAATGGAACTGGTAGTTTTGTGTTTTCCTCTCTGGCAATAACATTATCGCCAACACATGGTTTTCCTTTTTTTCCTGTAATGCCGCGGTTCACAGGCTACATTGGACCAGTTCCTTTTGACATGAAACTGGTCAGTTTCGAATATGGAAATTGATCTCTTCTTCAATCTAAAAGATAACCTAGTTCTTTTTATCCGCCCTTTCACTGCCTTTTTACAGAACATTAGGTGCATATTGATGCTTCTGATGACTCATTCGGGGTTACTCTGCAATCGAATTAACCAACCAACCATTTTCATATATATATAAAAAAAGAATTAACCAAATAACCAGGCCTTACTTCACGCTGTTTATGCTGGGTCGTTCACTCGGCCTGTCGAACGTCCAGGGCCGTTTGCGCTGCATCCCGCTTCCTGCACTCCTGCAGAAGGCTAGGCGGAGATCACGACGCGGGCGCGTTGAACGAGCAGACTCACGCACATGGGTCGGTAAGTACCAAGTGAAGCGTAGGATTGGATCACGGGGGGAAGCGAAGGTCTCCACACGGCCGACCGGGTGGCGGGGCGGCGCACATGCCGCTACCCTAATGACCAGTGAGGTCGGCGCCGGATCGGCCGGAGACCACTGACCAGGGGCTACATGATGGTGCTGCTGCGGCCTGCGTGCGATCTCGGATCATGGTGGTTGTTGGCTCGGCTCGGTGACTAGCCAGGCTGGGCTGGGACTTAATGGGGCCTTACTCCCTATGTGACTTTTGGCCCATCTATCCAGACAGAGTGAGAGTGACCTGACAACTAACCTTATTGGGGCCAGGATTGCAGGTGTAGCAGCCCAGATGAATTGGGCCTCCTTTTCTTCGTCAGTCAAACTTTAGTACAGTTATTGGACTTTCAAGTTTGTTTCAACTGATACTTTGCCACTGCATTACGGAAGGTAGCGCTAGGATTTCTTAGTAAAAGATGACCCACTCCACTGGCTGCTCCTGCAGCGGCTTAGACTGCAGTAATCGTGTGCTCCCGTGTCAACAAGAGTTTGAAACTCGGATGCACGCAACAACCCTCGATCCGAGCTGCAGTTGCCGCGAGAAGGAAAAACTGCCGCTCGGGTCGGAGCGCGCGCCCTCGTGCTCCCCATCCCGCTCTCTCGCAAGTAGAAGTAAAAATGAATGCTAATGATCTGGTCGCAGGAGCCCGAGGCCCATATGCCCCCTCTCTCGGTTGCCTTCCTCGCGGCGGGGCGGTGCCCACCTTGGTGTCCGGCTCCGGCCCGGCCTCTGCACTACGGTGGCGCCAGCACCGCGTGCGCGTCTACCAGAAGATTTCAACACACCAATGATCCTGCCGCAAATACAGCATGACGAGCAAATCTACCCCGAATCTTCTCACTTGGATGCGGTGAAACCGACAAACTGCAACACCAAGACATGGACACGCCGCCGGTACGACTCGAGTCCCAGATGATCAAGTTGACTGTCTGCGCAGTGCACTCCAGTTACTGTCTGAAATCTCATCCTTATTTGTTCTTCTGAGTCGCTGAAATCTGAATAATCACACGACGGGCGGAGAGGCCCAGGACCTGTTGCAACGACCAACACCTGGAAAGAGGAACGGCATCTAGTTACTCTACATATGCAAAAAAAAAAAAGACTAAGTTCAACCCACTGAAAGTGGATGCTCGTTCAGCTCAGCTCACTCTCTAAAGTTCCCCGATTCAATGCTCTACCGACAACGGAGGTAGAACACAAGGGCGTCTGATTCACCCCCACTACCATTTTTTTTAGGTTACCATCTAGGAGTCTGATGATCAATATGGTTTAAGGTACATGTGGGGGCGCTCAGAGCATTACCTTAAGATCAACGATGAGCGAAACTCTAGGATCTCGCCTTGGTCACTGAAAACCTTTCTATTTGGCCACTGAGATTGCCTCTTCTTACAAATTGCATGCATTGGTGGCACTCAGCAGGCCCAAGACACTCAAAATCTTCTATCCCAAGCAAGTGCTGATCCATGGGGCACTTTTACAGCTCATGAGATGAGATCCTTGGAAACCACTGCTTGGCAAATGGCAATGGACAAACTTTGAGTACATCCAAGCACATGAATATACTCAAGCCAATAAGAAAGTGCTGAGGCAACAGATTATTATATATATAGATTAAAAAGTACAGGTGCAGCATTCTATGAACAGGAGGTATTGTAACTCTACTTTGACCAATGGTGTGTCCATGTCTCTACGGCCCTATACATATGCCCTTTCTTTGTTCTGCTCCATCCTTCAATCTATGTTAGTTACACGACAGACATACCTAAAAGCATAGCGCGGCCAGACAGTTATGCAGCTGTTAAACTGTATAAGCTTCTTGCTAGGGTTGGCCATCCTCTCGGCCACCCTTGGCATGCTTGTCACGGTTGCGCATAGAGGTAGATATTGACTCTTCTACTTATTGCTATTGCATACTAGAGCCAAGGAATATCTGCTATCCTTGCTGTCTGTTTTTTCAGAATCGCTGATGGTAACTGGCAGTAAGAGAGGAGTACAAATCATGCTGGTAAGACCGTAAGATCTGGAAACACTGTAATAACTTGTATCCATATCTAAAAAATTCAGGATCTAGGACTTGATTACAGTATTCCCTGACGTGTCAAATGTAGGAACTTAGAGTTGAGAAAACCAACACAGAAGAGGATATCAAAAGCAATGTGTTGACAGGACGAAAACTGGCCTTTGGAGATCCAGTCAAGGAGAAGGACACAAAGATAGCTGGAAGGAAGACAAGCACAGATGCAAAAAATTCTGTTGGAAAATGCGGGCATGGAGGAGGGGAGTATTTTAGTATGAATTGTTATTTTAGAACTAGAAAACCTCCTCCGAAGGTTTACTTCGATGGTCACATACCCTTCACTGCTGATTATGGCCGACCTCGGAAACACCCTCCCAAGAACAATTAGAAGTAGATAGGCTATAACCAAGTAACTATAACTAGCATGTTTTTCCTTCCTTTTGGTTTGCTATCCTATTTGTCAAATGTAGTTTGTTACATACATAGTTTAGTAATGATACGCCCAATAAATTGTTTTTTTACTACACCATGATACCATTATTGCTTCATTTGTGAAAAGGTCAGCATTTATGCAGTACATACTTGTAGATTTCAATTTTCTGGCTGTTACAAGCTTTGACGAAACAAAAGAAATGTAAACAATTCTATACAGTATATACTCAGAGACTTAACATTTGCTGTTTAGTGAATATTCTTACATTATTAATGCAGGAGAAATTAAGAATTACTCAACTAATTCACACACTCCTCAAACCAGAAGGTGATCCCTTCCTCCTTCCTGGCTTCCTATGTCTACATGTTTTCCCTTGGTCAAAGGCTGGCACAGATTTATATTCTCCAGTAGTTACATGGAACTGATAATTTCTACTTCTATATATGCTGCTAATGGAGTCTTCTTATTAGCAATATATCAATATACGCATTACATGTTAAGCATGCCAAATCTTATGAAATATATGGTCAAATAGTAAAATGGGAAAGGCATTTTCCAGTAGTACATTATCTCTAGCCTTTTAAATTCAAGAACATGAGCTTCCATATGCGCTCAAGTGACTATATTGCACCACTATCTTCTAGGAATCCCCTTTCCAAACACAGAAAATTTGTCCCAGAAAGTCATCCTGACATGGCGTCTATCTTCTATTTTCCCTGTGTTCTATTAGTTACTGAATGATCACTACTAATTTCCTAACAAAATCTCTCAGGACAGTAGTAGCTCCAGGATGCAGGCAGGGCCATCCATGAACAGGGTAAAACTTGAAGGAAGCACATCAGAGCTAGCACTGAACTTTCCAAATCCTCAATATATCAGAAAATTCCCTTCCAAGTGTTCTTCCAGGAATTTGTAAGCACACAACAATCGCAACAGGGGGAAATAGAGCGATCACAACAGAAAACCCACGTCACAGAAATGCAAATCGAGCAACACCAGTGATTCGGCTCTGAGCAACCCAGATGCGGGCTCCCACTTCATCTCCATTCCACCAACTTGTAGCACACGAAAAAGTTCAGAGAGGTAGAGGAGGTTTAGGGACGAGGGAAGGGAGACGGGAGGAGATGAGATCGAGTTTGTTACAATCCAACCAAATGTCGTCTCTCACACGCTCACTCTCCTTAAGTACAAAACGAAATGGGCCGGGGCCGAAAGTAAAAGTTCAAAAGACTGGGCCAGAATTGCACTCGACGCTTCCAGTTAAGTTCCTCCAGTTCCCGCGCTTTATCCAGCACCATCGTTCTTCATAGTGGTGACAGTACCCCCTCCTGAAGAATCAACTTGTCCCCAAGCTGGAGCGAAGGGAAACCAATCGCGCAGAACTGTGTAATCTTCCCAGGTTGCAGAAGAGACCGGAAGTGCGGACCATTGGACCAATACTTGAGAAATAGCAGAGTTCCCCTTCTTTGCCAAACGTCGGTCCAGTATCTTGACAGGGCAGAGGTCTTTCACATCCAATTCAGGGATAGAAGGTAGTGTAGAGAACACCGGCTTGTAATCAGGAGTAAAAGGCTTGAGTTGTGAAACATGAAAAACCGGGTGTATCTTGCTGTCCGGTGGAAGATCCAGTTTGTATGCTGCAGAGCCCACCTGAGCAAGGACCAAGAATGGACCATAGTACTTATGTGCCAACTTGAAACAGGGGCGATAAGCCACAGAATTTTGCACATACGGCTGTAACTTCAAGAGAACTTGTTCACCATTCTGAAAAGAGCGCTCTGATCGCTTCTTATCTGCATAAGCTTTCATCTTGTTTTGAGCCTTGGACAATTGCTCCTTTAACAGTTCAGAGAACAATGTTCTTTCCTGTAACATGTTAGTTGCTTCGGCATTTTCAGTGGCACAGAAGGAGGGAAGAAATGCTGCTGGAGGATCGACACCATAAAGAGCCTTATAAGGTGTGCAATTCAATGAAGAGTGAAAGGAAGTGTTATACCATAACTCAGCCAAAGGTAACCATTGAATCCATTTAGGAGTGGCATGGACAGAGCACCTCAAAAACATCTCGAGACACTGATTCACCCGCTCAGTCTGCCCGTCCGTTTGAGGATGGTAGGCTGTCCCCAATTGAAGTTCAACATGCATTAAGCGAAATAGCTCAGACCAGAAGGAACTGGTGAATACTTTATCACGATCAGAAATGATGGTTCGTGGCAGGCCATGTAACTTCACAACATTATCCAAAAAAAGCTTGGCAACCCCAGCAGCAGTAAATGGATGCTTAAAGTGGAATAAAATGTGCATACTTAGTGAACCTGTCCACCACAACCAAAATAACTGAAAAGCCAGAGGAATTAGACAGACCTTCTACAAAATCCATTGAGAGATCTGTCCAAGAGGATGCAGGTATAGGGAGTGGCTGAAGAAGGCCAGGGTATTTACAGAGTTCATGTTTAGCTCTTTGACAAATAGCACATTGTCGGACAAAGGACTCTACATCTGCTTGAAGCCCTTGCCAATGAAATAGTTTTCTGATCCTCATGAATGTCGCCTGAGAACCAGAGTGGCCTCCCATGGCTGAAGAGTGAAATGTGGAGATGAGTTTGGTTTGTAATGCACTATTGGAGCCAACCCAAATCTTCTGCTTGTATCTGATAATACCATCTTCCAGAGAAAAGCCTTGGGCATTTGGACTCACAACTGCAAGCTCCTGCAGTAGCTTTTGAGCTTCACTGTCATTATGATAAGAGTTGACAACTTCTTGAATCCAAATGGGAAGAACTGAAGAAACTGCAGTAGCAGTAAGCAAGTGTCCCACACGTGACAGAGCATCAGCAGCACAATTGTCTGAGCCTTTTTTATATGCAAACCTGAATGACAACCCAGCCAACTTACGCATAGCCTTTTTTTGAAGATCAGTTGACAGATTCTGATCTTGGAGGTGACAGAGACTTTGATGGTCTGTGCGGATGACAAAGGGTCTGCATTGGAGGTAACTACGCCACTTGTCCACAGCCATCATCACAGCAATGAACTCCTTCTCATAAGTTGAAAGCTTTTGGTGATTGACGCTAAGGCCCTTGCTGAAATACGCTACAGGGTGGCCCTCCTGAGACAAGACTGCACCCACACCTGTCTCACAAGCATCAGTCTCAATTACAAAGTCTTTGGAAAAATCTGGAAAAACCAGAACAGGGGTTGTAGTCATAGCCTGTTTGAGCTTCTCGAAGGCCAATTTTGCTTGCTCAGTCCACTGAAATGTTTTAAGATGGAGAAGGCTAGTCAAAGGCCGAGCCAAAATCCCATAATGCCTTACAAATTTTTTGTAGTATCCTGTAAGGCCCAGAAAACCTCAAAGCTCTGTAAAGTTTGTAGGTGTTGGCCATTGAAGCATGGCAGATGTTTTGGATGGTTCTGTTGCAACCCCATCTTTGGAGATAATGTGACCAAGATAGTGGAGTTGTTCCTGAGCAAACACACATTTCTTGAGCTTGATAAACAATTTATTCTCTTTCAGAGTTTGAAAAACAATTCTGAGATGGTTAACATGGTCCGAAAATGTGCTACTATAAATGAGGATGTCATCCATGAACACCAAAACAAATTTCCTCATGTACTGGGCAAAAACAGCATTCATTAGACACTGAAAAGTGGCAGGTGCATTAGTCAAGCCAAATGGTATTACTCTAAACTGAAAATGACCATTATGGGTTTTGAAAGCTGTTTTGTGTTCATCAGAAGAATGAACTCTGATCTGATAAAACCCAGATGCTAGATAGTTGAAAAGAATGTAGCACCAGCTATCTCATCCAGGAACTCATCAATCACTGGTAAGGGAAATTTGTTCTTAATAGTAATTGCATTAAGCTTCCTATAATCCACACAGAATCTCCAACTGCCATCCTTTTTCTTGACCAGTAAAACAGGAGATGCAAATGGACTATAGCTAGGGACAATAATACCTGACTGGAGCATTTCAGTTACTTGCCTTTCGATTTCATCCTTTTGCTCAAGAGAATACCTGTAAGGCTTACAATTAATGGGCACTGAATGTGGAAGTAAGGAGATGGAATGATCATAAGCCCTTGAAGGAGGCAAAGACCTCTGCTCCTCAAAAAGGGTACTGAATTCCAATAGAAGTTGATTTATCTCAGGAGGCAAAACAGTGCTATCAGGTTTGTCAGTAACTGAAAAATGAGTATGCAGTGGCTCCACCATAATAGTGGCCCATATATCATTACCTTTTTGCCATTTCAAAAGTTGTTCACCTGATGTTGGCTTCAATTCGGTTGGAACAGTAGATAGAATGCTTTGTAACTGGATGGTTTTGCCACAGTATGAGAAAGAAAGCCATTTTTGCTTCCAATGACAGTGCATGGGACTATACTATTCTAGCCAATCCATCCCCAAAATCAAGTCATAAGCACCAACATCTAAGACCTTAACAGTATAAGAGAAAGTGAAGCCTTGTATGTACCAACAGAAATTTTGAACTTCTTCAGTACAAGACAAGGTGGCCCCATTAGCGACCTTAATGTGAATTAGAGAAATAAGTGAGGTCTCACAATGTAATCTCTTAACAGCTGACTCACTGATGAAAGTATGAGAGCTACCACAGTCCACCAAAACCAATAAAGCCTGATTACCAGTTAAAGCATGCAACTGAATAACACGATGCTGAGGTTGACCTGAAATAGCATATAAAGGAAGGTATCCTTCATCTTCATGTCGGGGCATAGAAGTCAACTCCAAGGCATTCAGGACTTCATCAGATAGGAGCTCACCCCCATCAGCAGCATCTGTGGTCATACTGTTAACTTGAGCAATAGCAGGGGGGCTGCACAAGTGTGAGTAGGAGTGAACTTTTCACCACATTTATAGCAAAGATTGTTCAAGCGTCTGTACTTTCTCAACTGTCTGACTTTCCATAAATCAGGTGAACCAGTGATGAACTTAGTGTCCCCTTTGGCACTGGAAGCAGGGAACCCCCTGAATGCATAGAGCTTCCCTTGTCTCAGTTTAAACTCATCATTCAATTGTTCCTGGACTGAAGCTAGTATAGCTGCCTGAGAGATAGTATTAGGCTGGTGCATTTCTACCGCACGCCTCAAGTCAGACTTCAAACTCTTAAGGAATTGAGAAACAAGCATAGTCTCACTCAGTTCCGCATCATATAAGCGAATGCAGTAAACCAATTCCTCAAACTTAATACGAAATTCATCTACTGTGCCAGTTTGCCTCAGATTAAGGAGTTCCATAATCTTTGATTTGTGAATATTAACATCAAACTCAGCGACCACCATAGCAGAAAATTTGTGCCAATCATCATAAGGAATTGCATGCTTACAGGATTGTAACCAATGAGAGGCTCTATCACTCATGTGTAACATAGCAGCAGTGACACGAAAATCAGGTGGAATATCATAAAGAGTAAAGTAACTGGCACACTTATCAATCCAAATACGAACATCAGATCCAGAAAATCTAGGGAACTCCAACTTGGGTAAATGATGTTTCCTACCCCTGGAACCATACTGATCCCCCGCATCATAACTCCCCATCACATGAGAATGAGACTGGAAGGGGGTGATACGTGTTACCGGATTTGGTGACGGCAACAGGCCATCACCCTGAAGAGATGAAGAATGATCAGAGATCGGGGTCTTCAGACTTTTCACCAACTGCACTTGTTCCTGTTGCAGTTTGCTGATCGACTTCAACGACAGGTCCACTTGAGACTACATCTTCATGAAATCAGCACCCATGGACGAAACTTGCTTCACCACTTCATCTAGTGTCCCGGCGAGTTTCTCCATGTCCTGCTGCAGAGTAAACTGAGATTCCGCCATCTTGTCCACCAGGAAACGTGCTTGCGGTCCAGGTTTGTACGGAAGCGCCGTTGCTGCGACGCAGGAGGATCCCGCCTGAATCTGATACCAATGTAAGCACACAACAATCGCAACAGGGGGAAATAGAGCGATCACAACAGAAAACCCACGTCACAGAAATGCAAATCGAGCAACACCAGTGATTCGGCTCTGAGCAACCCAGATGCGGGCTCTCACTTCATCTCCATTCCACCAACTTGTAGCACACGAAAAAGTTCAGAGAGATAGAGGAGGTTTAGGGACGAGGGAAGGGAGACGGGAGGAGATGAGATCAAGTTTGTTACAATCCAACCGAATGCCGTCTCTCACACGCTCACTCTCCTTAAGTACAAAACGAAATGGGCCGGGGCCGAAAGTAAAAGTTCAAAAGACTGGGCCAGAATTGCACTCGACGCTTCCAGTTAAGTTCCTCCAGTTCCCGCGCTTTATCCAGCACCATCGTTCTTCATAGTGGTGACAAAATTCAAATTGAGATTCCCTTAATGGAGATTGGAAGCAGAAAATGCTAGAGGCCAGTGATGAGATTCTAAAATTTCTTAAAATGGATTACAATTACCATGCCCATAAGAGGAGACATGTTCATAACTAAGAAGGATAAGGCATTAGCCAAATCCTAATCTTGTAGCCTGAGTCAATGCTCCTTGGCAAATGCCAGTATCGAATGCTGCTCATTTCATAATGTGTTAAATAACGGATAATAATAACCTCCCATTTGAGTTACTTTCCAAGAAAAGAATAACTCTAAAAAGGGCAGCCCGGTGCATGTAGCTCCAACTTGCGCAGGGTCCACGGAAGGGTCCGACCCATTTGGATTAGTCAGACTCTCAGTGTAAAAAACTCTTAAATCAGCCTTAAGTGATAAAATGGATTAGTCAGGCCCACCAGTAATACCTTATGAAGAGTAACAAGTGATATGTATTAATTTAAAATAAACCCCCTCACTGTTTACATGAAATGCAAAATAAATGCATATGCAATAAGAAACACTGATTCAAAATTGAGGGAAGTTACCTTTGCCAAATTCTGTCGCTGACGGGAAATACAACATGTATATGCACCTCGCTCTTGTGGACCAGAGTGCATTCTGCTCTTTTCTACATCATAAAAGTTCTTGATGGATCAGACCAACCCCCTTTTCTCTTCATTTCTGAGTTAGCACATCCATATCACAGTTTATCACACACAAAAAATCCATTATATACAAAGTAATGAATTTAGCATGCAATTGAAGAATCGATCAGCAGGGGCTTGAAATGCAATATTCTGTCAAATGAACTTGAGTTTCAGCAGATACAATCACTCACATGATATGCAGGTTGCAGGGCAACGCAAACAGAAGTTTCATCGGTTGTACAATGTTTCTTGGTTTCTTGATGGAGTGATATCATGAAAAGGATGATAACCATTTGCTGATACATATTTTGTTCAACCAAATGACATGATATGGTGCCATCATCGCTGCTATCAGCATGTTTATGAATAGACGTTGATTGACTTCCATCGTCATATGGACTGGGGAACGAGAAGCAGTCTCAAGATGCACTAAACAGTAAACAAAGAAAAGAACGATACATCAATATCATATTAATGATTGAATCAAGAAATATAACATTTTCTTATCAAATAGTTATTGCATCAAAAAGCTAATATAGTAATATACCAAGACAAAAATTGGAATGAATGCAACATTCAAAATGCGAATTCAGATTCCACTGTCAGTAAAGATACTAGAAGAGTCCCTTTTATTTGTTTAAGGAAAGGTGATATAATACCATCATTTCTTCCTGGTCATGTGCAAACTGAAGGACCACTATGATTAGATCAAAGTTCAGCAGCCGCCTAGCCTACCTATATATGCCTAGTGCCTAACTGTTATCTAGTCTGTATAGGCAGTGAGCCAGTGATTAGGTTCCACCCCATGGCCTACCTGGCGGGTCAGTACGTTCTTGCGAACTAACAACTAAACTGATGTATTCTAAAGTCAAATCACTCATTGAAAGGACCTGCTCCAATATGAAGGCTCATTTCACAAGCATGCCAGTATGCCACTGGGTTGTCTCAGACAAAATCATACTATGTTTAGATAACAATGTACACATTTACAAGCATTAAATCTACTAATTGAAGGGAGATGTGTCTTCTTACTGTAAAAAACAACAAATATCATCTTCGAGTCATCTAACCAGGGAACCAAAATCAACTGATTGAAGGGAGATGTGTCCCAGATACAGATCTTTAACGTGCTGGGTACACAATCCAATCCTTCTACCATCCAAACTCCCATGAATTGATGATAAGAAACCCGTCTTCCATCCTGGAAAACGTTGCCTCTCCTTCACATGAAGTGCATACATACTCGGTGACGCAGATTGGCAGCCCATGACAAAGCAGTTGAATTGTCGAGCAGGGACTTGAACTCTTGACAGTGTTAAAACAAATAAACCACTATTAGAAATCCCATACATCAAGGCTTCATTGGTGGAAGCTAAAGGATAACTACATTCTAAAGGTTTAACTATTGCCTCAAAATCCTCAACCATTGGAATGCCATGATCATCAAGGTCAAACCGCTTTTCTGTCAACTTCTCATACATTCGATACTTTGCTGATAATGTCCTGATGCAAGACTTCCTGACGCGTTCGACAAACATGAGCTGAAGTTCTTTAAAATTGTCAACCTCAGAGAACCATCTTATCCAACGGTTTATTATTCCTGCAAACCAACTTACTATTAACTCATCATCTTGCAAGACAAGGGCAGAAACATGCCTAGGGAAACCTTCCAGATTGATTACACCATAGCGATGAAGACACTTCTGGATATAGCTCAGAGGAGCATGAATATTAATGACAACACTATCATTGCAGGTACTAGTTGATTCGTTATTTTTTAAACTGGACAATAATGCTTCAGTAGCAGCAGTTTCAGAGGCGACGTAATCTTTAGCTTGCTTCTGAAAGTTGTAGAATGCATCTTTGAGTTCTTGTGGAAGTGCTGGTTCAGCAATGTATTTTGACAGGAGAACATCCTCATTAAGCTCGTTTTTGGCATTGACATCCTGCATCCATACCTTTAGCAAGGTTTTGAACCAATGGTCAGTCTTCATTCCCTCTTTTCTGAATTGTGCAATGTGATCTAGCAAAGGGGTGCTCAGGTTGAGTGACTTGATCTCACTTTCTTTTATCCTTCTCAAACCATGTGCCAACCACTTCTTTCCTACTCTAAGATTCATGGCATCCCATATCTCTTGCTTCTGAGAAGCAAGCAAACCAACCTTCTGCTTTAGCTTATGCACAGATTTCAATCTGGCATTTTCCTTTGTTTCTACTCGAATCATGGTACCAGCAAACTGTAACCTCCGGGAGTTTGCTCTAACTGGCATAAGATATAATCTATCATCAACATCCAAACAAAGAGACGTTCTTAAGTAAGCAACAACTTCAGATTTTATATCTTCTGCTACATCTCTGGACCCAGCAACTGCAACAAAAATTTCATCCATATATCTACAAACATATAGCCTTATCTTTGTCTGATGATCTGTTTGGCCTTCACTATTTTCATCCCTGGCCTTCAATTGACTTCGAAACCAGCGGCGTAAGTTTGACCCATTGTCTTCCGAACCATTTGTTCTCTCTGATCCAAGGCCTTCATGTTTCAAGCAAATCCTAAACACCTCACGGTCAAAACTATCAAGATATATGTTCATCAGGATTGGTGCAAGTACCCCTTCTTGAGGAAGCCCATGCCCCTTGGGGTAACCACCAAATACCAAATTGATCACCTTGGCATCAAACATATCTTGGAGAAAGTTAACTAATTGAACGTCCTCGATCTTTTCCTGTATTAGCGAAATAAGCTTAGAGGTCACATTGTTATCAACCTCCTTATGCATGGGGACAGTGAAGCACCAATCTGGAACCCCGATTTCATCAGATATGAACTTGAGAGCTGAGTGGTACCCACGCCCACTACGACAACCATGTGATATCTTTGAGAATTGAGGCCTGTACACAACCTCAAGCACCACCCTCACCGCTTCCTGAACAACCTTCAGTTTCAGTCTTGGAAGAACAAGGGGCTCACCTCCTCTTGGCCTCTTCGCAGCCACTGAGAAAGCATTTGCTCCAACATCGAACTCACCGGTACTGAGCTGCTCCGCCAGCATGACAAAGCAGGCATCGTCCCTAGCAGACGCTAGATCAACGTTTGAGTTGAGACGGACAATGTCGTAGGCATCCTCCAGCGTCTGAGAGTTAGCGACCACCTTACCCATGAGGTCGTAGAACTTGCCGTTCAAGTACTGCGCCTTGACCCTCCTCTTGATACGGAGCTCGGCCAACCGCTTCCGCTCCATCCGCGTGAGGGGCCTCCTCTGCCTCTGTGCGGCCTCAGCCGACTCCTCGGCGAGAGAGGCCAGGCTCTTCGCCAGAGACACCGATGGCGGAGGCGACGGAGGTTCGTCGGGTTGCTCCGCCGCGTCCTCCACTCCATCGAGCGAGAAGTGCTGCGTCCTGTACCGTCGGGAGCACGCGGCGTAGCCTCCTGGTTCCGGGAACAGAGAGAATGCAGCAGTGTTAGCCCTCGACGACGTTTCGGCGCCGGGCGGCTTTGGGACGATGAAGAGTGAGAGGAGAGGCGGCGTACCATGCCGGTCAGCCCGCGGCGGGCAGCGCCTGGAGAGCACCCGGAGGAAGCGGCTGCGGCCGTACGCCAGGAAGGCCATGGCGTCAGGCGCTCTGATCTAGCGGGGCATTGCGTCGAACAGGTAATGGCCTGATGGGCGCGCGACGAGGCTGGTGGCGTCGTTCACCAACAGAGAGTTCGCGTGAGAGCGCCGCGATGACGGCGCGAGGCGTCGCGGCCTTCGCCAGTTTACAGCCTGGTGGGGCCAACCATCCCACGGCCGCCGCGTCGGGACGTGTGGGACCCTTCTGTCTCCGTGTACTCTTTGCAATCGGCGACGGCTACGGCCCAGGAAAAGTCATCCGCTAAGCCTGTCCGCAGGCGCAGAGTCATAAGCATAATGAATATATCTAAATTTAGAAGATTTAAAGAAAAATACTGAAAAAATAAAAGAAGAATAGTGTATAAAATATGTTTTAAAGGACTCTAATACCCTGTTTTAAACTAATTTAAAAATTATTAGAGCACTTTTAAGACTCCTAAAAAATACCCTCCAAAAATATTTTTTGAGCACTTTAATCCCCCGGTTCTTAAAATTTTGTCACATTTTAATTTATTTGAACTAAAAGTGGCAACGGGGGGAGTTTTAGAGACATTATCCCCCCACAACGAACGATCACATTCATTTTAAAAGTGCAATCAAGTCCAGCAATGCAACGAATCTGCTTATGCTGACAGCAAGGAAGGTAAACACCCGTGAGACGCTGCACAAAAAAAAAACATAACCGGATCCGCAAGTTTGAATAAATGACCATATGGTGAAACCAATCCGTCCTGCCATCGAGTTCCAAAACTCCACTAACAAGGGCACCAGATAAAAACAGAAAGGACGGTTTTAACACTACCAAACTTGATGTGGACTCGACGAGACATGCGAGCCAAACAAGGGTGCGCTGTAAATGAATAATACCCACCCAAATCTCACTGTTTTACACTCTTAACACCTGAAGTAGGTACGGGGTGAAACGATACACTAGAAAAAAAAATCGTGGGGAGGGGGAAAGTAAGGAAGCTGCTAGCTTCAGATGGATAGTGTGTTCAACCAAGGGCGTAGGGGTTTTCTGCGAGCTACACCTTCTGAATGATTACCGAGTTTGCCACACCGGCTTCCTCAATAGTCTTGTTCGCGTCATCAAGTGCCTTAGGGGGGAAACCGGCCTGCAGTGTGTACTCACTGGCTTCTGGCCTTGTTGAGTCGATGAATGTTCGCACGTCACCAATCGTGTGGCTTGTGTTGAAACGTGCAACCAAGCGACTGCCATCAGCAAACCTTATTTGGAGGGAGGTTGACGGCAGAGAGTCGTCCACCGTGATTGTCTTAGTGGCAGTTGCCGTACTTGAAGCAGCACCAGCAGAAGTGGCATCAGAATGCGTCTTCCCAAGAGTTATTCGTTGCCCTTGAAATGGAGCAGGGCGATTGACTGGCTCCTGAATCATGGCAACCATAGATATTGTTACTAAGACAAAAAAAAAACTTGAAGAACAATCAAAGCAGCAGAATGATACTTACGGGGCATTCTTCTTCCTTCCGATCAAGATTCACATTCACCTTTGATTTACCATCTGCTGGCTCAAGCTCAGTTGGGCATTCAGAATTCTTAATGCTCTATTATATATTAAAAAAAGGTGTCTGATTAATTTATTTACATTCCATTCGACAGGAGAAAGTCAGAAAACATAACATGGAAAGCTAATATGCAGTGCAACAAAAAATCATTGATCACCAAAGTGCTTAAGTACCAGGCAGACCAAGTGAGTTGACATGTATACAAGATGATGCTATGAAACTAAAAGAGAATATTGCCAATATTAGTCAGAATTGTAGTCGGTCTGAAATAGAAATACTGACGGAGGACTCGTGACATCAGGCAGCAGCAGGAACGTGTGACGTCTTCGGTTCCAAGTCAAAGTTAGATATTAGTTTCCTTTACAAAGCTGTATTTTTTTTAGAAATAAGTATTAAGAGTCCTAGTTGGAGTAGCTTCAATCTTAGGGGTGCACTATATAATGCCACCAAGTGAACGAAGACAGGGAAGTATTTGCCTAATCCTGCATCCGCGCCTTAGTTCTCGGCAACGCCACAACGCGTGCAGATCCAAACGTGCGGTCATGCCTTCGTCCTCCTGTTTTTTACCCATGTAATCTTCATTCCAGAGCTCACGATCATTCATTCGCAGCCAAGGGTCGTGACACTGTGCTATCTACCTCTCCCCAATGGCTTGAGGATTTCAACTGATGGTAACAAACTTGATAATAACAGAACAGTTCCTCAACAGATTAAACTTTCAGAGGAATTGGTCATAGAACTTGATAAATATAGGCAATAGGCCAAAGTGTTACTTCCAGTTTGAAGGTAGGAATTAGGTTGAGTGGTTTTCCTCCCTTATAAAGCTAACAAATTCAAAAGTGGAAAGTGGAATGGGACTTTATTGAGGCACATTTCTCAAACAGCAGTCTAGTGTGGATATCTAGCAAACAGCTCCTGTCATGCATTAAATTAATTAGGGACCAGAACCAAGAAAAGACAGTTGGGAGACATTATAATGAAAGCCATCTGAGAAGTATTACTTTCCTATTCCGAATTTGGAAAAAAAAAAGACTATTCCCTTGACCAGTCAGATTCTCCTAAGAAATTTGATTGACACATTTAAGCACAATGCTGGGATATGTATTGACGGAAGAGAATTCAAAAGGTAGCAATATGGATTGTAAATGAAAAAGAAATGAACATAAGACCTGGAATCAAAGAAATGGTGCTATCTCTATCTAGTATATAAATCAGGCTAGAAATCAGCAGAAATATGATATATGCAGAGTTACATAGAACACAGTTCTTTACCTCTAAAAAAGATGCATTTTCTGGATCATCGAAACTTCTGAGTGGACCATCATTTACAGTGAAACCATTGCTCCAGAAGCAGATGTTATGAACAATATCTTCTGGTGGCGTTGGTGCATCAGGCTGTAAGGTTTCACCTGTCAGAAGTCTGCCAGTCCCAGTAAAGTTCCTTGAAGATCGCTTGCGTGGCTTAAATGGGCCTTGCTTAGCCCCCTTTCTCTTAGCTTGCTTAAATACCTCATCTGCATTGTTTCTGCGTTTTGATCGATCCCTAATGGCCATTCCGCTGAATACAGTAAACAAAAGTTAAAATATCTTATAAATTAAAATGAGCATGTAAAGGATGCAGTGTATTGAAGCCATTGACAATTGCGCTACATAAATTTGCACATGTTAATAATGAGATTAAATAATTTGAATCACAGATCCAATGATGGTATACCATGACACTTCATTAGCATACAAGCTAGACACTCAGTTTATGCAACTCTATTCTCACGATTAAACTCTTCACAATCAACACATCGCCCAGTCCTCTGCAAAGAGTACTACCATAACAATAAAAACTCCTAACCAATGCACAGCATTTCTTCATTCAATTAAAAGAACTGAAACATGATTACAGTCACAAACTCATGCTACTAATGCTGAACAATCAGGCATATTATAGGAACATCTGAAGCTCACATCTAGTCAAGTAATCTAACACTAAAACATCAGTAGTGCAACATAACTTGAGCCGAATTAAAACTCAGCAGAAGTAGAACTACTCTGTAAACAATGTTCCAGCACTCCAAACACGTTTAGTCAGAGAATTATCCCACAGTCTAGCATCCCTTTAGAACTAACCATGCAATCCCAACACTCAATTTTAGCAACAAACCAACCTGAAACCCTAAATATGAGTGAGCCAACGATCTAATTTGAAACGAGGAAATTGTTCGAAAACCATAGCATATAATTTGAGATCACCTCTTCTCGCTGCCAGTGTTGTGCTCGGGCGGCGGCGCCCACTCATCGTCCTCATCTGAATCTTCATCGGACCCCGCTCCTCTCTTGCCACCACCGAGATCGGAGAGCGTCCGCACATTTCCCCGCCCACTCGCACCATTCGCCTTGCTGCCGCTGCCGCTGCCACCCCGGGCGTCGTGGCTCTTCTTCGACCTCTTCGAGGGCCTCCTCCTCCTCTCCTCCGCCGCTACGTCCGCAGCCTCGAGCGCGGCGTCCTCATCGTCGCCGTCGTCGGCCCCCACGTAGTCCGCATCGTCCTCCTCGTCGTCCTCCTCGCCGCCGCAGTAGTCCTCGTCCTCCGATTCCGTCCCATCTGCTGCGGCGGGTGGATCCACCGGCGGGGCCACCGCATCGGCCGCGTCTCCGTCGGCGTCCCCCTCCGTGGAGTCGTAGAAGGAGCGGACGGCGGATGCGAGGGACCAGTTGTGGCTCTCGAGGAAGAAGGCGGCCTCCTCGGGTGTGGCGGCGGTCACGGCGCAGAAGGACTCCAGCATCGACTGCGCGGCCGCGGCCGGCGGCGCGCGCTCGGCGTCTCCGGCGGCCATATCGGCTGCGGCGACCGCGTGTCCGGCTGAGGCCTGGCCGCTGGGGTCTGGTCAGCAGGCTTTGGGTTTGCCCGTTTTTTTTTCTGCTCCTTCGTTTTGACCTTCTCCTCCTCTGGGCTCCGTAGGAAATGTCAATTAAGGCTGTACTTGTTGGGCCTTCCACCAATATTTGGGCTGAAGCCCACGTACAAATAGGGGGAATGGCCGGAAGAATTGTTCCATCGGAAAATAAAGAACGCTCCATCTTTCTATTTGTCACGGAGGGTGATAAATAAAGCGCACGTAATAAAACTCACGTTGATAAATAAAAATATTCAGAAAGTACTCCCTCATTATCTTTTTAATTGACGTTCAGACACAAATCCTAGTTCATTTTTAGTTTAAAACCTTGTCTGAAACGTCAAATAAAAGAATCAGGAGGGATTACAATACAAGGTTTATAGTATTTCATCACGTTCTTAACATATAATCCCTTCTTTCTCAAAAGATTATGACTTTCTAGTTCATTTTTTGTACACCGTTTACATGTCAGAAACACTTCATGTAAAAACTACTCGAAACGTCAGTGCCTGTCGCACTTCATAAAGATTTGGAATTCATTTCGTGAGTTCTAATATAGGGCTCCTTCGTGTGCACAAGATACCCCCTAGAGACGGAAGGGCAATGATTCCGCAGTTCCAATGACAATGGTCTTAATCTCCTAAAGGAAGATGTACCCAAAAATTCAAAAAAGAAACTATCTATACATAATAAAATAAATTTCCCTAAAACGTTTTGTTGGTTCACAACATGATATTACAAACCTGGAATACTCCGTCTCAAAAAAATTGTCGTTTTATAGTTCATTTTTGAACTACAAAACGACAAGCTTTTGAAGACGGAGGGAGTACAAGTCTACACGAAATTTACAAGAGCGGCGGTGACACGGGCAAGCTGCTCGCAATCTACACACATCACACACAGATCTTTAGCAAACATACATACGGTACAACACTCCCGTGCGCCGCCCTCGATCTCTAACGGGCACAGGAAATAGGCCTCTTCTTCCACGATGATCATAACGGACAGCAGATCTCATCTCCAAAAAAAGGCAACAAAATCATGTTTCAACCCTCGAGAACGAGTGAACGACGATCACCTAGTGGACGTAGTACGTTCCACCTTCAACGTCGTCGTCTTCCTTCACGAGAAACCGACCGTCTTGCCGAGGAGCCACAGGAAGAGCGTCCACTCGAGCATGAAGATAGTGTGCAGGTACGCCCGGTCCAGCGTGCACCCGAACACGGTGATCCCGGCTCTGTTGTTCTCCAGGTACGTCACTGCAAAACGAAGCCAAATGAAATCGCCACGGATTAAGATCAGTTGTGCAGCAGCAACGGTGTAAAGGAGAACCAAGCAGCGTCAGGGCGATTGATTACCTAGCGCCTGCCGCTTCTGGAACGAGAGGACGTGTGCTTGCGGCAGCATGAACTCTGTGTTCTCCAGCACGTCGTCGTCGTCGTCGTCCCCGGTCTCCTCGCTGGACGACTCATCCGTGTCGCTTTCGGTTGCGGGGTTTTGCTCGATCATGGAGTTTTGGTTGGACCCTGGTTCGGCCTCCTCGTCATGGTCTGGCTCGATGGTGCAGCAGGCATGCCACTTGGTGGTGTGTCCGGTCAGGGCCTGCGCCTGGTGAGTGATCTTCGCGGCGCTGCTCAGGATTATGATCAGCCCCGACATGAGCACGACGGAACATAGCTGCAAAAAGAGTGAAGAAAAACGTTAGCATGTGTGAACAGAGAGGGTCAAATTTGGCTGTTGAAATGTTCATTCTGCTGGAAACAGGAAGAATTGTGGGTGAATTGAGCTAGCATGCGAGTGTCAGGATCACATTCTGAGATTGATATTTTGAACTGTAGAAGTGTAGATGGCCATGCTTGCGAGTACCAGGGCAATAGGTGACTCACCGCGAGCTCGCCTGTGTTGAGGAGGTCGTCGACGGAGTCGCGGCGCGTGGTGAGGAGCACGGCGGCGAACTGGCTGGCGGTGGCGATGAGCAGCGCGGCGACGATGAACTTGCGAAACCGGTGGCTGATGACCTTGAGCTGCTTGCGTATGTCGAGGTGCTCCCGTAGTACCTGCTCGACGCCGATCCTCCCTTCCTCGACCTCGATGAGCAGCGAGCCAGCGAAGTCCTCGAGCCTGAGCCCCTGGAGGTGGCAGATGAGGCGGAAGAGGACGCAGGTGAGGAGGTAGATGGCGCTGCGGTACATCCAGGAGGCCATCTCGAGGGAGCAGGCGAGGACGTCGTTGGTGAAGGAGGGACGACCGCTGTCGGCAGCGGAGGTGGTGTACCACCAGACCTTGTAGGCGGCCTCGGCGGCGAAGCAGGGCGCGACGAGGGAGGCGAGGAGGCGGAAGGAGGAGGTGTGGCGGGCGGTGTAGTTGAGGCGGACGCGGTCGCTCTTGGTGCGGAGCTTGTCGAGGTAGAGCAGGCGGCGCAGGCCGACGCGGCGGAAGGAGGAGGAGAGGCAGAGGAAGCCCGCGGCGGCGGCGGCGGAGAGGGACAGCTGCACGACGACGGAGAACGGCCGGCGCGCGTCGCGGAAGGCGAGGAGGAAGTGCTCGGCGGCGGGGACGAGCACGGCGGCGACGAGGAAGAGGAGCCAGGACAGCGCGGCGCCGGCTGGGCCCGAGTGATCCATGCACACCCACCGCAGGCAGGACCGGAGCCCCTGCAGCTCGTCGTCCGGCCGCGACACCCACCGCTCCAGCGACGCCGCCGCCCGGCTCCCGCGCTTCAGCGGCGCCGCCGGCAGCAGCGGCTCCGCTGACGCCACGGGCGACGCGTTCGACCGCCGCCCCATCGATCAATCGCTTGCTTGTTACTGTACTTCGCGCGATAACGCGCGCTCGATCGGGCCTCTGTTCCTTGCTTTCCTTTAGTTTGGGCGCGTGGCTTGGCCGCTTGGCACCTTGGGTGGTGGTGGTTCTGGTGGCACAGAATCCAAGTGGAATCTGATCCGAGCGGAGAGAGACGGCGCGGGCGTCGTATATAAAGGTGGCCGGCTCTATGGCTGGCTGTGACTGCGAACGGGATGGCGTGCACCTGGGATCCTGTTCTGGTATCTCGCAAAGTCGGATGCGTGGCGAGGGCCGAGGGAAGAGGGCTGACAGTAGCAGTTCCATTCTTCCGTGGCAGAGAAAATGCACGGCACGACGGCGACGGGTTATGGCCTTAGTTAATTCTACGGTTGCGACCTGGTTTGTGCTGCGTTGCAGTCTTGATCGCGACGCGGTACTGCAAGTCGGCAGCCACTGATTCCTGCGTCTCCGGACACCTGCCAAAGTTGACACTTTCTGCAAGAAACTACCGTGGCGAAGCGTGCAATAAAGCTCCGCGACCTGTGCGTCAGTCTCACCTGTCGCGACGCGCCACGGCCGGAGGATTGACGACATCCAGGACAGGGCGGAGGGCAAGGAGACCACGGCACGACGACGGGGTCGCGCTCACACCTCTCGGACGTTGCCGTGGCCAAAAAGGACACTGTTCGGCTGCCGGCCCGCCGCGTAAACGGACGACGCGCCCGTCTGTGCCGCCTGTTGGCCGTCGCCAACGCACGAGAGCTGATCTTTTCCTGCGCCCTCCTAGAACCATTTCGGCGTGGGCCTTCGGATGATCTGAAGGGCTTGCGATCGCAAAACTGAAGGAACGAAATGATACGAAGTTTGTTGTACTCGGATCAGGATTCGGCCTGATCATGCGCGCCGTGTCGTGCTGGTCCAGTTTCCGAGAGCTCTGAAGTTAACGGTTCGCGAAGGGACAAAACGGCGGACCAGGTGTTCTCTTTTCCTATCCTGTCCACTTATCAGGCACTAGTATGCTCATGCTCACCACCCTGACGATACAGCTTGCTTATCAGACGAATAAGAACTCGACAGCACTTCGTTCTCCCCGATGGAAACGCAAAGGGATGCTTCAGACATCAGAGGAAGGAAACTGTCAGAACCGGCCCTTCTCTCTTTCAGGGGAGGAGAAAAGGGCACGACCTGCTTTAAAATGCAAGGGACTGGGACTTTCATCAACAATTGCAATACTAAAGGTCGGATTGGTCTGGACAAACCAATTTTTATGTTCCAATTGTCTAGAGAGCTATTTGGAACGAGAAAAATACTTCCTCCGTCCCGAAAAGTTTGTCGCTTTGTAGTTCAAAATGAATTACAAAGCGACAAGTTTTCCGGTACGGAAGGAGTATCTGAGGTCAATGCACAGCACTATACAATCAAATGGGCAGCTCTTTACCTGTCCCTTTGGGCACTCAGGGTATTGTTGATGATGCAGAGCATCAGACGAGGTCGTCTGCCTCAAATCGCAGGCAACTCTTGGTGACGCAAAAGGAGGAAATCGAATAGATAAACGCGAAAAGGGTTCAATTACCGTTTCTCACCTGCAAAAAAGGAATGCACTGATAGAAAATATATGGAAAACTTAATTTCTTTAATTTCTCAGGTCAAATCAAGCTTGATGGTACCACGACTTCCAGCTCAGCCGCTGCCGATCATAACACAAAATTGAGGGCCTGGGGAAAATTAAAACGCAAACTGAGCATGACAACACTGACGATTTTTCGTTCATGCACCTTTCTAGTAAAAAGTTAAGGCTTCACAGGAACCTTGACCTGCGATTTTAATGTATACGAAATTCATTTTTTTCAAAACCCAGGTTCCAACTTTTTTTAATGTATATATCAGGTCCTGCGATTTGGGGAAATACATCAGGCCCGACCCATCCCAGCCCAGCAGTACTAAAAGAACCAGCCCAAGAGCATCCTGCGGAAAAAATAGTCGTGGGCTTGCTTTTTTACCTTTTGAGTTCCGTCTTCTTGTTTCGAGCGCGTTCACTTTCGGGCCGTTGGTGGGCTTGATGAGGGCGCGAGGCAGCGCCGGCATTCACTTCCGCGGCGTTGGTGGTTCGGTGCGGGCGCGAGGCGCATGCATGCGTGCATGCATGGAACGCAAAAACGAAATGGCCAAGGGGGAAGAATCCAGGTCAGCCCCAAAGCGTTACACATCCAGCCAGAGCCAGCACATACTACCGCCTGCTGGCAATCTGTTTGACTCGCTCGCGAAACCGGTGGCAAAGGGCCTGCACCTGCACTGCACGCGGCACGTCGGGCCCAAACTGCGCACGTCACTGCTCCGCTCATCCACCCCCCCTGGATCGTCCCTCGCATCGCACATCGCAGCAGCGGAAACGGGCATGGCAATTGGCAATACATCGCGGCACGGAGCGCGCCAGGTCAGTGGCACATCACCACGCCATAAATGATAGCCTGATTCGTTTCCTGATGTTTATCCCTTTGCTTCCAGGTTAAGTATCTCTAGCAGCCCATTGCTCTTCCTGCAGTCCATTATTAATTTTGTGAACTTAAATGATACATCTGGACAAGTTTATAAATTATTAATGCACTTTACTCTTTCTTAAAAAAAAACAGACATTTAAAAGTGCCAATATACAAAAATCCTAGTTCGCAGGTGCCTGAGGGCACATGCAGATATCAGAGCGATGCCTGCCCGAGCGCGCAGCAGAGACCACCACACGGTGGAAGATGATTAACTTTATTTTTATTTTCTTAATTGTTACTTCCTCCGTCACGGCTAAAGTCTATTCCTAGGATTCAAACAACACATGAGTGGCGAAAAAATGACATCAATACCTTTCATTAATGCATATCAATCCCGCAGTCTCAGTATTCCATTCATTTGATTTCAAGAATCAGAAGACGTTCTGACGAAAATTTGTGCTATAGCTAGCTCCCGCCAAGTTCACCGGCCAATTAAATTACACCAGGAGACCGAAGTAGGCATTGGAAAGAAAGAGTGGATCACCGGAGCAGACAGTGGAAGAGAAAAAGGAATAGAAGTAGAGATAGAGTTCTCACGGGACAAATTAAATTTACAAGTGTAGAAATAAGGTTCTGCTGCGACGGAGGTAGTAATCTGTAATTTGTAATAATTATGTTAATTATAAAATAATAAAATAAATATTTTTGTGATTTATTAACCTACATAATTAAGAGTTAATGATAAAATACATATATTAGTGATTAACAATAGTAATTAGATGCTAATTAACGATGCTTGACATTTGAAAAAAAAAATCAAACACCTGAAATATAGACAAACCCGCCGATATAATGATAGCTTTTCTTTGGCAGCAGGGGGTGGGGATAAACGTGAGAAGCTTGTTCGAGAGGAACAGGAGGAGCGAACGCCGAATGGCTAATCCATTTCCATTAGATTGGACTGGTTTCAGTGGAAAAAAATTAATCAATGAAGAAAACCTGTGCTAGTTCTCTGATAAAAAAGTTGTGTGTAAGTGTACACATATACTTATGATTTGTAAACAAAAACACACCTTTCGTATACGTGTACACATATAACTTGCATCTCAAAAAGACTCCAAAAGGAACATGTTTCTTTGGAAGTCTTTCTGAGATGCAAGTTATGGTCTCTGTGTTTTGTAGTTATGAACTGATGTAATAGTTTTTGGGGTGTGTTCCTATCCGAGATAGCTTCCTAGAACCTGTTGGCTATATAGGAATATTAGTGTAGGGGGAATCCTTCCTTAAAAGTGTGGTCGATCGCACGTGTGATGTATTTTTATGAGATCTCCATTGCTCGATCTTGAAATGAAAGTGGATGATTCCGAGTAAAAAAATCACAAGTATATGTTGTTCTTTACTCATTCCAGTATATTACAATCACAGTTATCATTAAAATATTGGAGTTTCATTCCACAAGATGATCCATTGTGCTAAAGAAAATTAATGAGTAAGAGCTTGTTATTTTAATCATGTATTATCAAAACTTTTACAGACTCAACATGAGTTTGTCAACAACCATATTTGATGGAAATCAAAGAGTGACCTTTTCTTATATTTTAAAATTATTATAAAATGCAATTGTTGAAATATGTGATAGTTAAATATTGAAGAACTAGCTCAAATTTTCTTGTCTAAGTATTAAAATAACATAGACGTGCATTTTTTGAACTCGTGTTTTGTTAAATGTTGAATCTAGGTTTCTGAAGCGTTGAGGTGCATAAAATCATAAGCCTACAACATGACGACTAATCATACAGTTTATTTTGATATTTTACAATAAAATGTGAAAATAGTATATGCATATATATATATATATATATATAAGTCTATTTTGAAAAATTTTGAGTAAAAATTCTTTCAAATAGATTTTTGATGACGATTTATCGCTGGCATTTTGAAAAAAAAAATGACTTGGGATCTCAGGCTCCGTGGGTGGACGACCTTGGCCTGTAGAACGATAGTCGATTGCATGCTCTTGAACTCATTCGTGTTTTCACGTACGTCTGGGGGCTCCTGGGCCTTGCTACGCGCGGCGAATTTGGCCATCGCCCCACCGGTCGACGGTCTTCCCCATCGTCGTCTCCCCCGCTCCGCAAACCGCCAGCGCGTGCTAGGACGCAGACAAAACAGGCAAGACTTGAATCAGTGGGCGGAGTGAAAAGGTGACGCCAGCGACTGCAAGAGGAGGTTAGGTGGCTGCCTCTGAGATACATGCACCCACTGCGCCCTTAAAATCCCCCTTCCGTTGGCACATAGGGTAGAGGTGTAGACAGCCAGGCATACACCAATCTTGTTGGCGGCGGCATCACACCTTCGTAGTAGGCGGCGGTGAACTAGCTAGGGTTCCGGATGGAAGGTCTGAAGGAGTTTGCCAAGATGGCTGCGGCCAAGATTAAGGCCGATAGGGAGGCGAGGGGGGAGAAGCCGTTTTCGGAGGGGAGGAAGTACCACGGAGTGAAGCGGTGGCGCGGTGGCAATAATTTCGCGGTGGAGATCCGAGACCCTTCGAGACCGAAGAAGGGGCTGTGGCTCGGGGTTTACGACGACATGGAGGAGGCCGCTTGCGCGTACGACGCCGCGGCGCGGACGCTGAAGAAGCACCCCAAGACCAACCTCCCCGATCCGGGGCAGGAGGAGCTGAGGGTCACCGTCGTGCGCGAACTGGTCGCGAAGGTGTACCGGAGACGCGCTGATATCCTGGCCAAAAGAGCCTCGCGGATGAAGGAGATCGCCGAGGCGGCTACGGCCGCCGTCCGCGGCGAGGTTTCCGCCGTACCGCCGCCTGCTGCGCTCGATCCGGTGGGCGACGTGTCCGCCTCCCAGCTGGCGGAGCATCCTCCGGTGGGCGACTTGCCCGATCCCCAAAGCACCGCCATGCCCAACCTCGTGGAGCCCCCCATAATCTTACCGGGAGAGGGGGACACGATGACGGCCACCGTACTCTTGCGCCCGCGCGTGGAGAAGCAGCAGTGGGAGCGGAAGAACGCCGGAGCGGTGGATGACGCGGACCCCCAAGAGGTTTCCGCCGTGTCGCCGCCTCCCACACCAACTCCGGCTGGCGGCGCGCCCGTACCCCAATCTGCACCAGCTCCGGCGGCCGACGCGTCCGCCAACCAGTCTGTAGACGTTCTCGATCCGGCGCCGCTCGCCTTCAGTTTTCCACTCGCCATTGCACCTCCACCCGCTCCTTTTGCTGCTTTCCCTGCAGATGTTTCCGCCCCACCGTCGCCTCCTGCACCCGCTCCGGCTGGGGGTGCATCCACCTACCATCTTGCAATGGCTCCGGCTGGCAACCCCAACGCGTCCGCATCTCAGTCCGCACCCAGTCTCGCCCCTGAAGGGTCCGACTTCCATTTTCCACACTCCACTGCACCGCCAACGGGCTTCCACCATGCTCCTGCTCCCGCTGCGCCGGCAACCACGCCTCAGCAGGCTGATCGGGAGCTCTACTGCTCCGCCGCCATACTAAGAAGCTTGTCACAGAGTCGGACCGTCCAGTACCAGATCACACCCCCTCCACTTTTGGTCCCCCGCCAGCAGGCAGCGCCGGCTGAAGTCCCTACCATTGATGGGCAGCAACCATTGGACCAGCCACCTCTCCGTCCCACCCCTGTAAGTGCATCCAGAACCTCGGTCTTCTGGCCATTTCCCAGACCGGACGCAGACACCACACGTGAGCCGGGTGCGCCGATGTCCACCTGGCGTTCGCGGGACGACTGATGGGTCTGTGACCGGGGCGGGGCAGCTCCACCTCCACGGACGCCAGCGCCTCCCCGTTTTCGTTCTCCTCCTGTGATGTCTCCGGACCTCCAAGATCTGTATCGCCTGCTCGAGGTGCAAGCAGCCGGCGGGCTTGGAGCTGTTCGCGACGACCCTGGCATGAAGGACGGGAAGCGCCGGAAGAAGCGGAGGACTGGAGCTCGAGCCTGAGTGCACAGCGCGCCGCCGCCGTATTTTGCAGATAAATAAGTGAATTCTTATTCACTCTCGTCGTTGTGGTCTGATCGATCTACCATATCTATCTATTATAATTTACTTATCTAGTACTTCCTCCGTCCTAAAAAGATTGTCACTTTGTAATTCAAAAATGAACTACAAAGCGACAAACTTTTTAGGACGGAGGGAATACTTTTTATTAGACCAGATCTGGAGTTCTCGTGCTAATAAGTTGTAGTGATATTGGACTTGTGGTTGTGGTAATGTGTGGTTCAGTAAACCAAACTTGTTTCTCTAGTTATTATGTGGTTTGTTTAAAAGCACATGATGTTATTACATATCTATGCATATGTTGATTAGTTACTTCGGGAATTTGAGGTACGTCGTTCAGCTTGAATGATCGGATTGGACGACATGGTAATAAGATATGATGACTCTAGAAGTATTGGGCTTGTGTATCAAATGAAGAAGGGATCGTGATTTTCTCTCGTTCCTGGAGCTTCCTAGAGCCATTCACACCATTCCCAGTTACCTCAAAACTATACTCATGCGCCGCCTTTCTTCATGATAATGGATGATATCTTGGATCTATATGGTTCTTCAGGTCATTGATCCATTCCCGCAAGGCCCCGGTTATCTGTCTCCAAAATAAGCCGAGGTGGACTTCTGGGCAAATTGCAGATCCCTACATGCTTCAAAGAATGCTCATACCAGGTACGTTACTATTTTCTTCTCATTATCAAGGGCGAAGCTAGAGTATAAAACAGACGTACTGGTGTACAATCTCATTGTGCATAAAAAGCCTATATAATTCTCAAGTAATACTCCACTAGATAATCTTGTACAGTCTTTCTGGACCCAAGTGTCTGTGCACCAGTGTGAATCAACATGATTTTGCCCCACAACTTATTACTCCCTTCATTCCCAAATATTTGTCACTGTTAGTTCAAAAATACAATAATCAGTGACAAATATTTAAAGACGGGGTGGGGGGGGGGGGGGGAGGTGTTATGATTTAGTGTTGAAATTGAAGGAATATCTAAACGGTCTATATTTTGTAACGTGCATCCCAATAATAGATACACTCAACCTTTTAAGAACCACCACATATCTATTTCCTACCTGCATCCCAGGTGTTGATATAACTGGAATTTTGTTGTTCTACGCTGGTAATCGTACGTCGTGGCCTTGTGTTGTTCTGTAATATAAAGCTTAACAGCTCTATTTTGTTCCACGAGAAAATAAAAATAAGATGATAAAGTTATTGAATCTTTATGTTACGTGTAATTTTGTTTACTGTGTCATGTTTGCTTACTCTATATATGCTAGTTATTCTATGCCTTGATACCTTCATTCAGCAGGATTCTTTCGGAAGATGTATCTAAATTGGATGTAGAGATATCAGGAGGGCAAACGTTATGTATTTAAACACAAGCAGGTATTTTGAACAAATCCGTGATGTTTGATTGTAGGTACTCTTTCAAATGCAATATTTATGAATGAAAAAAGTAGCTATAGCTAACATATTTATATGCTTCTCCAGTTTTGTAATTATAATTAGCTAGGTTGCGTTCAATCCAGTTGTATAAGGAATTACGGAGATCCTATATAGTTTATAAAACACATACAATATAATCTAAACTTAATTATTCAAGAGGCTATCGGATAAATTATATATTTGGATGGTGATATTTTTTTCTTTTCCAAAAGCTCCGTAGGGATCTGGCTAATATATTAAGGATATGAAGAAATTTGGTTACATGCACCAGAGGTGCAGATCAGAAAAATAATAGATACAAGAAAAACAAAAGAGCAGACGAGCAGCCAGAATTTTGTTCAATGAGCAGCTCAGGATCCTCCGTGCAGCAACCCAAAGCCTTGCTTCGTCCTGTATCCTGGATGGTGATATCTATAATCTTTGAATATATGGAATAGTCAACAGATGTCCCAACTTCTTGACAAAAATGTTTCAATGTATAGCAAAGCAGCCGTATGTGAATAACTTTTTTTATCACGTCGTTTAATGCGAGTGTTAAAGTGCATAAAGTTAGTTTGTAAGAGAACCTCACATCGGCGATTGTTGATACATTTTTTTCATTAAAAAACGTAACAACAATCGATGTGAGGTACTCTTGCGAACTAACTATGGTGTCATGTATGGCAGCATGATGCGACATAAACCAATAGCATCTGAAGAAAATGGAAAAAAAGAGAAAATTTCGACTTAAATCTGTGTGTAGAAAAATTACAGAAGAGAGAATGGTTCAGTAATTCTACGAAACAGATTCCATCTAGGCCTGTCTGGGTGAAAGAGATCAGGATTCTTTAGAATTCCAGCTATTCTTCTTTGGACTGCACATGATTTTTGATGTAATTTCATAGAATTTGAAAGGAATTAGCTGAATGGCTGCAGTATTCGTGAAAAACTCATCCATTCTATCCTTTAGTTGTTTGTTATGCTTAAATGGTTCCTAACATGAACTTGCCTGATTGTGATTGTTTTCAATATAAGCATGGTTAGGCAGTGGCGGAGCTAGCAGATATATGAAGAGGAGTCAAGTTAGTGTAATCTTTTATCTAAATTAAAATTAAAATGGATGGATTACTTCTTTCATGCAACGCTAATGTATGCACTCCCTCCGTCCCAAAAACATTATCGCTTTGTAATTATATGACGAAGGGATCGTGATTTTCTCTCGTTCCTGGAGCTTCCTAGAGCCACATTCACACCATCTCTAGTTACCTCAAAACTTTACTCATGCACCGCCTTACTACATGATAATGGATGATATCTTGGATCTATATATATGGTTCTTCAGGTCATCGATCCATTCCCGCAAGGACCCGGTTATCTGTCTTCAAAATAAGCCGACAGACTTCTGGGCAAACTGCAGATCCCTACATGCTTAAAAGAATGCTCATACCAGATATGCCACTATTTTCTTCTCATAATCAAGGGCGAAGCTAGAGTATAAAACACACTGGTTTACAATCTCATTGTGCATAAAAAGCCTATATAATTCTCAAGTAATACTCCACTAGTTAGTCTTGTACAGTCCTCTTCTGGACCCAAGTGCCTGTGCACTAGTGTGAATCAACATGATTTTGCCACAACTTATTACTCCCTCTGTCTTCAGATATTTAACACCGATTAGTTCAAAAATGAACTAATTAGTGCCAATATTTTTGTTTGGAAAAATCAATGCCAATATTTAGGGACAAAGAGATTATGCTTTATTGTTGAAATCGAAGGAATATCTAAATGTTCTATATTTTGTAACCTGCATCCCAATAATAGATACACTCAACCTTTTAAGAACCAGCACATATCTATTTCCTACCTGCATCCCATGTGTTGATATAACTGGAATTTTGTTGTTCTATGCTGGTAATCGTACGTCGTGGCCTTGTGTTTGTTCTGTAATATAACGTTTACAACTTTATTTTCTGTCATGAGAAAATAAAAATAAGATGATAAAGTTATCGAATCCTTAAGTTTTACCGTGTAATTTTGTTTACTGTATCATGTTTGCTTACCCTATATATGCTAGTTATTCTATGCCTTGATACCTTCTTTCAGCAGGATTCTCCCGGAAGATGTATCTAAATAGGATGTGGGGATATGATGTATCTAAATTGGATGTGGGGATATCAGGAGGGCAAATGTCATGTATTTAAACACAAGCAGGTATTTTAAAGAACAAGTCCGTGATGTTTGATTGTAGCTAGGTATCTTTTTCAAATCAATATTTATGAATGAAAAAAGTAGCTAGCTAACATCTTTATATGCTTCTCCAGTTTTGTAATTATTATTAGCTAGGTTGCGTTCAATCCAGTTGGATAAGGAATTACGGAGATCCTTATAGTTTATAAAACACATACAATATAATCTAAACTTAACTATTCTAGAGGCTACCGGGTAAATTAATTATATATTTGGATGGTGATATCTTTTTTCTTTTCCAAAAGCTCCGTAGGGCCAGGATCTGGCTAATATATTAAGGATGTGAAGAAATTTGGTTACATGCACCAGAGGTGTAGATCAGAAGAATAATAGATACAAGAAAAACAAAAGAGCAGACGAGCAGCGATAATTTTGTTCAATGAACAGCTCAGGATCCTCCCTGCAGCTACCCAAAGCCTTGCTTCGCCCTGTATCCTGGATGGTGATATCTATAATCTTTGAATATATGGCATATTCAAGATGTCCTAACCTCTTGACAAAAATGTTTCAATGTATAGTAAAGCAGCCATATGTGAATAACTTTGTTTATCACATCGTTTAATGCGAGTGTCAATGTGCATAAAGTTAGTTTGTAAGAGTACGTACCTTACATCGGCGATTGTTGATATTTTTTCATTTAAAAAATGTCAGTAATCGATGTGAGGTACTCTTGCGAACTAACTGTGGTACCATGTATGGTAGCATGATGCGACGTAAACCAATAGCATTTGAAGAAAATGAAAGAAAAGAGAAAATTTTGATTTAAAACCGTGTCAAAAAATTGCAGAAGGGAGAACGGTTTAGTAATTCTATGGAACAGATTCCATCTAGGCCTGTCTGGGTGAAAGAGATCAGAATAAAGAATTCCAGCTTAGTCTTCTCTGGACGGACACATGAGTTTTTGATGTAATTTCATAGAATTTCAAAGGAATTAGCTGAATGGCCGCAGGATTCGTGAAAAACTCATCCATTCTGAAGGATCCTTTAGTTGTTTGTCATGTTTAAATGGTTCCTAACATGAACTTGCCTGATTGTGATTGTTTTCAAATAAAACAGATGGCTAGGCGCAGTGGCGGAGCTAGCAGAGATATGAAGAGTGGTTCAATTAGTGTAATCTTTTGTCTAAATTAAAATTAAAATGGGCGGATTACTTCTTTCTTGCAACGCCAACGTATGTATGTGGTTGCTAATCTATATTCTTCTACAGAATAACACGCACTGGATGATAAGCGCTGAAGAACATCTGAAATTGTACTACAGCTCACTCTCTCTCTCTCTCCGCACATCAACCAAGATTTATGCACCAACCTTGCTTCTCTGTTTCCTGTTCTTTGATGTATCAAAGCATTATAAGCGTACGCATAATGTCAATATATACCAAGGGAATGAAGAGTCTATAACTTTCATTGCATATGATCTCTGCATTCAACCCACCGGTCGAGCCCAGCACACCCATGTTTGAGTTTTTTTTTCGAAAAACCACCCATATTGAAATTTTAATCAGCAGCACACGACCCGTGCCCTCGCCTGTACGTACATGGTTAATCATCAGCGTTTGCTTCAGAAAATGACGCCTGAAAGTAGAGAACTTCTGAAGTACATGCCATACAACTTTATTTTTCCCTTTCTTTGGTCCAGCATGCTGCATGACATTAGCACTGGACTGTCCTTCATGCACCTTAGACGCACCATCTTTTGCCCGAGCTTTCTCCTCCACATCAAGAGAAGCCAGCAAATCCTCAACGGAAATGTTCTGTCTCTTATGTTTCAGAGATGTGGCAAATCCCCTCCAAGATGGAGGTAATTTGGCAATAATGCCCCCAGCCACAAATCGATCAGGCAAATTTAGTCCAAGTTGTTGGAGCTCTCCGACAATAAGTTGTATTTCATGAGCCTGCTCAACCACTGAACGGTTGTCTGCCATCTTAAAATCGTGATAGCGCTCCATGACATACAACTCATGTCCAGCATCCGACGCACCGTACTTGTGTTCGATGGCCTCCCAGAGCTCTTTTGCGCTCTTATGAGTCATATAAACATCACACAGTTTGTCGGACAGCACACTTAAAATACATCCCACTGCCATCACATTAGCCTTATCAAACTCAGCCTGTTTTTCAACAGTCATGGGTCGATCTACAGACTTTAGAACATAAGATATGTCCATAGCAGTGAGCCACAAGTCAAGTTTTGTAGCCCATCTCTTAAAGTTCGAACCAGCGAACTTCTCAGGTTTCATCGCATCAGCAAAGCTATTACCCATCTTAAAGTGCCTATCAGGTTTTTGAATTGGTAGTTTTGCGCGAGATGGTTTCATTTAAAGACCAAACTGATACTAGGCGCCTATTGGGCCAGTCCTCGGGTGGAGCCTATAAGTCATACTCCCGTGTCTCTTTCATGAGCTTCTTAGAGAGTTCCAGAATCTCACAGACTGTGACCAACAGTCAGCTCATATAGGTGTGTTCGTACAAGAATACTCTGTAGGACAGTATCTCGCACTATAGCCTCCGAACACATTAAGACTTAAAGTCATCCTTCCTTACAGAATGGAGAGTGTTGCATCTTCACTGGAGTGGATACTACATAGTTATATACTCTCCTAGTTATACATACAGCTTGTTCTTCCCAAATTCTAATTCACGGGATCTCCGATCACATAGGTTTGGGTTACCGCTGTGTATAACTCACGTGGGTCTCAATCCCATCTCCTTCGATGCACTATCTATCACATTTCTTGATAGACCTTTTGTAAACGGATCTGCCAGATTTTTCGCCGTTTGAACATAATCAATGGCTATCACTCCGGAGTTTCTCAATTTTCTGACAGATTTTAACCGTCTTTTCACATGTCTTGAGGATTTCATATTATCCTTTGTACTTGACACCTTCGCAAGAACTGTTTGATTGTCACAGTACATAAGAATTGGAGGAATTGGTTTTTCCACCACTGGTAAATCCATCAAGAGTTCCTTCAGCCACTCTGCTTCTACCGAAGCTGTATCTAATGCTGTAAGCTCTGCCTCCATGGTTGACCTCGTCAAAATAGTCTGTTTACAAGACCTCCATGAGACAGCTGCTCCTCCAAGAGTAAAGACATAACCACTTGTTGCCTTTATCTCATCAGCATCAGAAATCCAATTGGAATCACTATAACCCTCTAAAACTTTGGGGTCTCCTGTATAGTGAAGTCCATAGCTCATTGTACCACATAAATAGCGCATAACTCGCTCAAGCGCGCGCCAATGATCATCGCCTGGGTTAGCAGTAAACCGGCTCAATTTGCTAACCGCGAAGGAAATGTCAGGTCGAGTAGCACCAGCTAGGTACATGAGCGAACCAATAATCTGAGAATATCTCAGTTGGTCTCTTCCTAGTCTTTTATTCTTCCGAAGAATTATACTAGGATCGTATGGTGTTGGTGAAGGCTTGCTGTCCAAATAGCCAAAACGGCTCAAGACCTTCTCAACATAATGAGACTGTAAGAGAGTAATCCCATTCTCATTCCTTATCAGCTTGATGTTTAAGATAACATCAGCCTCCCCTAAGTCTTTCATATCAAAGTTTTGGAACAGAAAAGATTTTACCTCATTTATCACATCAATATCAGTTCCAAAAATTAATATATCATCTACATATAAACACATGATCACTCCTCTACCCCCACCATATCGATAATATACACATTTATCAGCCTCGTTGACAACAAAGCCTGCTTGTGTCATGGTACTATCAAATTTCTCATGCCACTGCTTTGGTGCCTGTTTAAGACCGTATAAAGATTTCTTTAACTTACACACCTTATTTTCTTGACCGGGTATCTCAAATCCTTCTGGCTGATCCATATAAATCTCCTCATCCAACTCTCCGTTAAGGAAAGCCGTCTTCACATCCATTTGATGGACTAGAAGACCGCGTGAGGCAGCCAAAGAAAGAAGTACCCGAATTGTTGTCATTCTAGCAACGGGTGAGTAAGTATCAAAGAAGTCTTCTCCTTCTTTCTGTGTATAACCTTTCGCCACCAGCCTGGCCTTGTACTTCTCAATAGTACCATCAGGCCTAAGCTTTTTCTTGAACACCCACTTACACCCAATCGTTTTACAACCAAATGGACGATCCACTACATCCCAGGTTCCGTTAGTCATGATGGATTCCATCTCACTACGGATTGCTTCCTTCCAATCGTCTGCATCAGGAGATGCAAACGCCTCATGGATGGATTTGGGTGTATCATCCACAAGGTAAACAATGAAATCATCACCAAATGATTTTGGGATCCTCTGTCTCTTGCTCATTCTATGAGCTGTTTCATTGTTTTCTCCATCATACGGCTGTAATAGATTTTCTGATGGTGTAAGAAGAGGTTGTTCTAAGGTTTCGAATGAAGGATAATTTGTGTCATGCGTATGACCATATGAATTACGTGCATCATTCATAGGAAAAATACTTTCAAAAAACGTGGCATCTCTAGATTCAACTATTGTATCAACAAGTACAAGTGGTGAATCAGATCTGATTACTAAAAATCTATAAGCAGGACTATTCGAAGCATAGCCAATAAAGATGCAATCAACAGTATTAGGTCCGAGCTTACGCTTTTTAACTATTGGTATATTTACCATAGCAAAACACCCCCATGTGCGTAGGTAAGAAAGAGATGGTTTTCTTCCTTTTCAGCCTTCATATGGAGTTTTCTCACTATTCTTAGTGGGAACTCTATTTAGTACATGGTTTGCAGTTAAAACTGCCTCCCCCCACCAATCCTTAGATAAACCAGCAGTATCTAACATGGCATTCACCAAGTCTGTTAGAGTGCGGTTTTTCCTCTCGGCAACCCCATTTGATTGAGGTGAGTAGGGTGGTGTTCTTTCATGTACAACTCCATTCTCAACACAAAATTGGGTGAACTCATTGGAGAAGTACTCTCCCCCACGATCAGATCTAATTCTCTTGATTTTCCTTTCTAGTTGATTCTCAACCTCAGCCTTATAGATTTTAAAGTGATCTAATGCCTCATCCTTTGATTTAAGTAAATACACATAACAGTAACGAGTTGAATCGTCAATAAATGTCATTAAGTATTTCTTTTCTCCCTTAGTTAATATGCCATTCATTTCACAGAGGTCGGAATGAATGAGTTCCAAAAGTGTCGTATTTCGTTCATCAACAGCAAAGTGAGGTTTTCTTGGCTGTTTAGCTTGCACACAAGCTTGACACTTGGAACCTTTCACTATAGGAATTTTCGGAATTAAATTCAAGGTAGATAGCCGTGAGATGCATCCAAAATTTATATGACATAAACGTGAGTGCCAAACACTCGCTTCATCGTCTTTATTCAAAAAATTCACCACAGAGCTACTAGAATGTGAAAGGGAAAAGCGGAACAAACCTCCGCTGTCATAGCCTTTTCCAATAAAGAGTCCACATTTTGACACGACTACTTTATTAGACTCAAACACCAACTTAAATCCGTCTCGACACAACAAAGAGCCACTGACGAGATTTTTATTTATTGAGGGGGCATGCTGCACGTTCTTCAGCTGCAAGGTCTTTCCCGAAGTGAACTTCAGACTGACCGTACCAACACCATGAACAGAAGCACGTGAGCCGTTTCCCATCAGGACGGAGGCACCGTGGGTAGCCTGATAAGAAGAAAACATAGATACATCAGCACAGACATGAATATTAGCCCCTGTATCAATCCACCATTCGGTAGGTTGACATGCTGTTAAAACAGTATATGCATTACCATACCCTGCTGTTCCAGCATTGCTAATAACCATGTTGGCAGATTTTTGCTGAGTTTTCTTGCCTTTCCTGTCTGTGCACTTTTTGGCAAAATGCCCAACCTTGCCACAGACATAGCATTCAACCTCAGCCATGTTTATCTTCTTCTTCTCCTTTCTCTTGAAGTTGGTGGTGTGTACAACTTTATTTTTCCCTTTCTTTGGTCCAGCATGCTGCATGACATTAGCACTGGACTGTCCTTCATGCACCTTAGACGCACCATCTTTTGCCCGAGCTTTCTCCTCCACATCAAGAGAAGCCAGCAAATCCTCAACGGAAATGTTCTGTCTCTTATGTTTCAGAGATGTGGCAAATCCCCTCCAAGATGGAGGTAATTTGGCAATAATGCCCCCAGCCACAAATCGATCAGGCAAATTTAGTCCAAGTTGTTGGAGCTCTCCGACAATAAGTTGTATTTCATGAGCCTGCTCAACCACTGAACGGTTGTCTGCCATCTTAAAATCGTGATAGCGCTCCATGACATACAACTCATGTCCAGCATCCGACGCACCGTACTTGTGTTCGATGGCCTCCCAGAGCTCTTTTGCGCTCTTATGAGTCATATAAACATCACACAGTTTGTCGGACAGCACACTTAAAATACAACCCACTGCCATCACATTAGCCTTATCAAACTCAGCCTGTTTTTCAACAGTCATGGGTCGATCTACAGACTTTAGAACATAAGATATGTCCATAGCAGTGAGCCACAAGTCAAGTTTTGTAGCCCATCTCTTAAAGTTCGAACCAGCGAACTTCTCAGGTTTCATCGCATCAGCAAAGCTATTACCCATCTTAAAGTGCCTATCAGGTTTTTGGATTGTTAGGAAACAATGCACTTTAGAGACAAAATTAATTCCTAAAATTACAACATTACGCATGATAGATAGTCCACAAAACATGAACACGAACATGCAAATAAAACAGATTATATCTATCATATTCATGCGTAGAAAACTCATCTTCACTTACAGTGCTGACGCTTCCAGCTTGAAAAATGACGAGAGGAGTGTGTGAAGAAGATCGTAGATGAAGCAGATCTTCTATCGAGCAGTCGCGCGAACGCTACCCAAAAACCTGATTCGTCCCAATCCGTGCAGATCCTTCACTAGGACGTGGTTTCGGAGACACTGCTCTCCCACACGTCGGTGACACGCCGACAGGAGGGATGGACTAGCCTGTAGCTGACGCTCAACACGGTGGACTAGTGAGTCTGTTCACCTCTGTACTCCAGAATGAAAGCACTCATTCTGTATATATAGTGACAGACTCTAGTAACTGAAAGAATTAAGTATACAGTAAAGCAGCACAATTAAGCTCTAGTAACTGAAGACAATAAACTTCAGTATTTGCAGCATAATTGCGTCAGTTACTGCATACCATTATTTTCCAGAAACTGACTCATAAAGTGCCACGAATTGCAGCAAATTAAAGTCATATTAGTGTCAGTTTTATCAAAAGAGAGAGAACAGATTTACTGCGCCAGTCGCCACGTTGCAAGTCACAAGTCACGCGTTAACTCACGCGAAAATACGCGAATACGCGAATACTCGCGCGCGCGTGCGTGTGATTTGTTTGTGGCTATAGCCACCATTCTCTCACATATTCCACACATAGAAAATAGCTTCCCTTATAAATAAGTGCTACTCTCCTCAAATAGTCAATGTGGGATTAATGCCTCCTTTACACCTTTGGAATTCAAGAGAGAATAGTTGGGCCTAGGCCCAAATATTCCAACATCCGGGTTAGGTGAGAGGGGGGGGGGGGGGGGAGTCGGGCAGTCGGCACACGGCGCAACTAACACAGGGCTTGTACGGGTTTGGAACGGCTGTAGAAGGAAGCCGCTTCACATTGAACACGTACGTACATTGAACGTAGTCGTGTCGTCTTCGATGGATCGTGCCACTGCGCATGCACGCCGACCAGGCCACCAACAGCTAGCGCCATGCACCGTTCGGTTCAGCTTTGGATCCACGCAGACGACGGGCGTACTGCATGCCTCGCCAGGCGCGTGGCGAGGGCGAACCTTTGGAGCGTACTACCAAGCGCGCGGGACGCAGCACCGGCGAACATGCACGCTGCCAAGCGCCACGGACGATTACGTTGTTCACAGCTGTCGCTAAGCACGTACGTCACCATGCTGCGCCGATCGAGAAAAAGCAATGCATGGTTGCACGCATGAAAGCCCGTCGGACTGATCGACGACCAGACGGGCATCCCTTGGCTCATCAGCCACGAAACATGTAAACTGACATTGCGCGTGTTCTTACTTGTAGCATACGCAGACTCATTTCATGTATATCAGCAATATCTGAGAATGGTCATGAAGGATTTTATTTGGTGGGAGCAATATAAATATACATTAATGGTAGTCAATAAACAGAGATGTAGGAGTATATCTTGATAAATCAATGCTCCTAGCAAGAGCATTGATTTGATGCTTATCTGTGTCTTCTCGCGTGTAGTGATCTCCTCTCCTCACCAACCATTGCCAGCGCGAGCCGTTAATGAAGTGGTGGGCGGAGCAAGAAACAGTGGGAAGGCGAAAGGGGAAAGCAGTGACGAAGTGGACGGCCAGATAAGACACGGGTGGGTGACGGATGCCTTGCTCCCCGCTCTGCGACAAGCCAGCCTTGCCTTTAAAGCCACCTCTGCGTGCGTCTCGGCGGATCGGGCAGACCACCTGAGAGTAGTGAGGAAAAGGCATTGGAGAGATGGTGAGTAGGGCAGCGGTGACGGCGGCGAGAGCCAGGCGAGATGCACGAGCGGAGCAGCGGCGCTCGCCCCACCGCGCCCTGCGCTCGAGTGCCGCTCCTCTCGCCGGGCGAGAGGCGCAAGCGGAGCAGCTGCGCCCGCCCCACCGCGCCCTTCGCTCGAGTGCCGCCCGGAGGGGGCGCGGCCAAGTGGAGGAGAGCACGGGTAGGCGCGCGATCCAGCGTCGCGCACGAGCTCCGGCGCGTGCGGGCACCGCCCAACGTCCCGCGACTGCGGTGACGCGCGCGCCATACTGGACTCGAGCTGTAGCGAGAGCCGAGCGACAAGAGCAGGCGGCGGCGGCGGCTACGGCTGCGGCAAGAGTCGAGCGGGAGGCGCAGGCGGAGCAGCCGCGCCTGCCTCACCCCGTCTCGTCGCGCACGCGTGCGTCGAGCGGCGACGAATTGGAGGCGGCCAGGTCAAGGACGACCATAACGACGGTCGATTACGTCCCTGTCGTAGTCCGCCCCCTGGCTATGGGGATAATCCATCTAGAGGTGAGGACAGAGATGCTGCCGGACCAGCCCGACCGTGGTGCGACGACCTCACCCAGCTGCCTGCGTCGTGCACGAATTCAAGCGTGTGCACCCACCAACCATTCAGCACCAAATACAAGGATGATACACCTGCCTCGGGAGGCTGCAGGGAGAACGGGGTTACCGTCGCGATACGTGTTGCCGGCGCGGATACTGGCTGCAGTGAGAGCACAGGCGGCGCAGCCACGACGGTGGTACCGCTTTCCGCGCATGAGTGTGCGGCCCATTCCTCCTGTGGTGCGCAATAATCCATCTGTTTAGTCTTTGGCGACTTCAGAAAATTATCTTTATCTTTCTTATTTATCCTAGCTATCTGTTATCTTTGAATAATCTGTCTCTGTTTATGTTGTCAGTCCATTTTCTAGTAGTGTCCAGTTGTATGCGTGTCGATGACTGCAATGTTATCTTACTTATCATGCTATATGTTGTTGCTTACTCTTGGGTTTATTGTACTCGTTCCTTCTTCTCCCCATTCAGTTATGAAATTACATAATAATAATGGCATGTAATGTGTTTCAAAGATGTAAGGGCTCTTCGATAAGGAATAGTTAAGATGTATGAACTTCGCACCAAAATTATTCGATTGAAATAGTAACCAATTATGTTTTTTGAAACTTTAGTTACCAATCATGTTGAAGAAAATGCATCTTAGTTACTTGTTTTGTCATATCTCATAGAAGCCAATAAGTGGAAAACCTAGATATGTAAGGATAATTACGATCGTTACGAATGATGCCAAAAGATGCATAGGATGTTACGATTTTGCGAATGGCACCAAAATATGTTATTTTTTCCGTGGGGTAACTGAAGCAACTCACATAAGATACATAGAATGCAGAATAATTTTGCAACTAATATCAAAAGACATTGTTTATTTTCGTATGAGAAACTGGAGATCCTCATAAAAGATTTGTAGAACATAGAAGTTTGCTAATGGTGTCAAAAGGAAAACTATTTATTTCCACAATAGGGATAAAATCAACTCATTAGTTGTTACGATGCCTATAAGTCAAAAAATCTAGATATGTAAGCATAGGTCAGAAAGTTAGGATTCAGAAAATAATGCCGAGGGATATGTACAAGCGTTAGGATTTCATGAATAACGCCAAAATATGCGTAGGGGTGTTAGGATTTTGCGTATGGCACCAAAAGGCATTATTCGTTTCCGTACAAGGAACTGAAGCAACTCACAAAAGATGCGTATGACGTAAAATTTTGCAACTGATACCTAAATACAATATTTGTCTTTTGTACGAGAAACAGGAGCAACTCATAAAAGATACGCAAAACATAGAACTTTTGAATGGTGTCAAAAAGAACTACTTATTTCTGTAATAGGAACCAATCAACTCATTAATTGTTACAAAGCCGATAAGCGAAAAATGTAGATATTCAAGGATAGGAATGGGTGTTAGGATTTTATGAATGGCGCCAGAGTAATAAGCATGAGTATTAGGATTTTATGAATGACATATATATGTATAGATGACATCTTGTTCTACAGAAACTGGGAATTAGCGAGCACTTTCCTGTGAGTATTTCTGATAATTGACCTATTGTATCATCTTGATACTCTTGAGTTAAATAAAGTATTCATTATCTAAAATGTGTACATCTGATATTCATTTCTTTAGTATGCAACAAAAGTACCTAATTTGGAGCTGACCCTGTGAAGAAGTTAAGTCCGAGGAATGATAAAGAACATGATCTAATCTGCTACTGCTAGCAAAAGGGTTTCTTTTTTTACCTCTCTTTGTTGGAGATAGTCTTAGGATCTAATGGTTACTGGTTGTCTAAATGCTCCAGTCCATAATACCGTTGACCCCAAAGAGCTTATTTGGATCCTTTTTTGTACCGAGAGCGTTGACAATCACAATTGTATACGCGATGAGTCATTCATATCTCCCTATCTTTGTCAGAGCAAGCATTTAGAGAAGAAAACAACTCAATATATACTACCGTGAGAGAAAGGTTGGCACATTATGGATTATTAAGCTGGATTTGATTTGCTTGAGTATTGTTAAATCATATTTATATACTGGGCACTGTAAATGTACTACTTTACTTTGTGACACTAGCTTCCTGAATTTTTGCGTCCAACAGAAGCATGATGCTGATCTGTTACCGCATTACAGTTGTATTTGTAAATATAATTTCCAAACAGAAATTTTGTGTACTTTGTGAACGTTTAGTTCTCAAACTATATATGGGCATGGAGGACAAGATTTCAGCCTCTCGTGGAGACTGATGTCTCCTGTCAGTCCTTGTGTTGTCAAGCTAATTACCAAATACATTTTTTTACCGATATTTCATTATTTTAGGAGTTTATACGTGTTTCGTCGTCACTTAGAAATGTTGAATATTGTTGTTAACTTCTTAGTAAGTACTTAATTACATATGTACTATCCATGTCAAATGTTAAAAGAAAAAACCCAGCAAATGAAGCTGATTTTATTATTCTGAAATAATTTAGGACATTGTCCTTTGTTCATAGACGGTTTCCTCAAACTTATGTTTGCCAAGGATCCAAACTAATAGTAGCAAATACTACCTCCGTTTAGAAATAATTATCGTCTCAGACAATCAAAATAACTAGAAATGAATTAATAAAAGTTGTCCTAACCACAAATAAATTGAAACGGAGAGAGTATATATTTCATCATTCTTTTATCGCTTTTTTCCAACTAATGGTAGCGCTGCTTGCTGACTACAAATAGGGAAGGCTTCAACACGTCATATGCATGGTACGTACACTGCGCTTCCAGTAAAGGCTAAGCAGAATCATGTTGGTACAAAAATACTGTTCATCTGAACATTTAAGTTCCAATATTCACGAACCTGCGGAAGGTCATGCAGATTTATTTTTCTTCTTTTGAATTAATCCTGTGGTACAGGTGGATCGGTTGAGTGAAATGTCCATGTCGAGGTCAGTTGTTTTATTTGATTATAACTGAATATCTCCATCGCAGGTCAACATGACAAACATATTTCATGCCGAGAAAGCCAGCGACGACGATTCCGAGGGGGACGAGGTCAGAACGCAGCGGCGACAAGGAAGACGTGGAGACTCGGTTTCTCGGATTCTTGGCAGGGTTTCAGCTGCTCTTCTTCTTCTTCTTCCTGCCCATAAAAGCTGGAGACCAACCTGGGCTGCCGCTATTTTGCTGCTTCCTCCTGCTTTTATTAGAGGGTCGTCAAATTTAAGCTGCTGAAATCGTGGTGCATTTGTGAGGCCATCTTGGGTGGGGCGTTTCTTTGGCTGTCTGGCGCCTCCCCTACCTCTCCTCTCTGCTGGAGAGAAGGGGAGAGGAAAGAAGAGGGCCTCACCGTTACCATTGCCGTTGCCGTCGCGTCGCCACCGGTTGGTTCCTCTCCGGGCGTATGGCTGTGAGTAATTCTTCCCTGCCTGCTATTTGGCTCTTAAGTTTCTTGTGTGTTCATCCGCCGAATTCATGGGTACTCGGATTGGAGCATGCATGTATGTTCTCGAAAGAAATGAAGGGGATTGTAGCACGTCCCACGTATGCAGGAAGGATTGTCATATGTTATTGCGCTTGCGCCATCAGGTCCATTTCTAGGCATTTGATTAGTCGTACCATTTCTAAGCATTTGACCCGAATATTCATAAGCCCTTTGCTCAGGATTAATCAAATATAAACACGACAATTTGCTACTTTCTTAGCCATTTGAATGATTTAATTTGGTCTTCCTAGCGTTGCGTCGAGTAATACCAACAGATTGTAGTGTCATACAAAACATCAGTCGGCATTCGCATATTCATCATTTGTCGTTCGTGTTTCCGGGACGTGCAGAAACGCCCAACCGTGCCCAAGTTCGGCACCTGGGACAAAGACAATGCCGGATACACGGCCTACTTCGACAGGGTGCGCGAGAACAAGGGCGCCAGCGCGCCGCCGCTGCAGCACCGGCCATACAACCCCGACGACCTCGAGGAGGGCCCGTTGAGGGCAGTCCCTCCGCCGTCGACCGCTGGCAGGAGGCCGAACGGGCAGACCCACGGCCACCGGCGAGCCGGGAGCAGCAGCAGCGAGCCGGGCTGCAGGGGCGCCGAGCAGAGCAAGTTCGCGCCGCCTCCACAGTACCACCCGCGGCTGAGCCCGGAGGCCCCCCAACACCAGCACCACGGTGGCGGTCACCGCCATCACCCTTCCACAACCGGGCACGGGGGCGGAGAACACCGCGGCCCGCAGGCACCCAGGCAACACCACCACCACGCGGCGCCGGCTCCGCGTGCGCGGTCTGCCTCCCCGCAGAGCAACGCACCGGTAAGTTATCGCTTATATATTTAGGGGTCGTAGAAATCCATGCACACGCATGCAATCACGGCTGACGTGCCGCCGTATTGGACTCCTTGCTCTTGCGTTTGTCAGAATCGCCAGAGGCCGTCGGCCGTGCCCAGGTTCGGCGTGTGGGACGAGCAGAGTGCCGCGGCGGCCGCGCAGGGATTCACGGTGCAGTTCGAGAGGGTGAAGCGGGATCGAGAAGTGGCCAGGGCACGAGGGGTGCCCGTGGTGCCTCGCCCGCCGCCGCCGCCGCCGGAGCCGCGGCGCTCTCATCGGGACAGCCCCTTCTTTTCCAAGGTACGGTGATCATACTCCGGCCAACCTCCGTGAAGACGTTTATGCACAATACGTACGATTCTTGTGGTTTCTGTAGTTACAAATTTGAGTTGAAACCTGCTATTATGTTTGGTGTTCGCAGATGTTTGGGTGCTTCCGGCCTACCGACAGACACTGAGCACGATGTAATGTACCCGAATATGCGACCTTTTGTCATGGAATTAGGCGGGGACTATATCTTCCAATTTCGTGCCCTATGATTGTTATATGATGCTAGTGTCAATTGTGCTCGTCTATTTCGTTCATCTGGTTGGTGACCTAGCTGAAGGGGAGAAACAACAAGTTGGGTACGCAAGATTTCGTTGTCATTATGTTATGTTGTTTATTTATACACATGTTACAATGTAAGAACTACAGGTCTCGTTCTGCACATGTTATAATTACAACTTATGTGGCTAATTTGTTCAGCAATTGTTATTAGTTCGTATGAAATATCTGCTTAGCTTGAGAGAAAGCAGTCAATTTTCGTATGAATTGGCCTCTTCCCACTCCCTACGGCTACGGGCCTGACGACGGACAGGGAGCGGGCAGCGTATGGGCCCCCGTTTTCTGACCACCTATCCAGGCCCAGCAGTGTACCAGGAAGAAAGCGTTGGACGCATGAATAATCACGCTTTCGCTCAGTTCAAGTTCAAATGGTAGAAGGCATGAGCGCTTGCGCCAACTCCTCAATCACTATAAATTCGCAGTCCGTTCGCTAGCCAGCAAATCTAGGAGTACAATATGAGAAAAAAAAAGGAGAGCGAGGTAGACAGGGATGGGGTATTGGGATGAGACATTTGTGGAAACCAATCACGCCAGGGGATTTCAGGTTACATCCAGATCAGAATACAGAATGTAGCTGCTGTCAAAATCCTTGAGCAGGGAGCAACCTCTATCATTGTGTTACCCTGACTTTTCTGAGCTTTCCAACACCACACCAGAGTCCATTGAACGGATGCTTCCAAGTTAGGATCTTAGGTAATTTAAGAGATATCTCGTTGGCAGCCAACAATTGGATAGATATGGATATGTTGCTGGCGTGATAGTTACAACATATTAGTATTTTGAAAGAGATAGATGGTTTGGTATGGGAGTGATTGTGATCCGATTGAACTTTGGAATATTGATTCCTTGTATCTGTTTGACTTTGGAGTTTGGAAGGTACAAATTATCATGGAAACGGTATGGACTAATGTTTCTTATGTGTGTTAGCCCTACCAAACAACGAGTGATTATTCACTAGTACTACTTATGTAAGAAAAGGGCAAAAAGTGTTCCCATGCTGCTGCAAGCCTATAAAGCCTGACAAGAAGAAAATGCAATCCATTTCTAAACAAAGGCAATTTGGAGACATACCAGGCCAAGCCTTTGACAATAACCAAGTTTTTGGTGTCTAAAAACAAGAATTGCAACTATCATACTGAGTACCGGCAAGGCCACAAAATACAAATTTCACTTTAATTTACATCATTCCACTTCAATAGCTATGTATGTCAGGGTTTTTTCCTAATCAGAAGCCCTAAACGAGAGGTACTAAAAAACATACTCTTCTCAACGACCAAAAACTGAGAAAGCAATACAACGTGTGTAGCAGAGTTTTCTGCATGTTCCGAGTTCAAACTTCAGACATATATACAGCATTGTATGGGTCTTCACTTCCAATTAGTATAAGCCCTTCTACAAGAACAGGGAACATGCACCTCGTCGGCTGACAGCCGGTGGAGACAACACCGGTCGGCGCGTCGACAACGTCGTAGGCGTGGTGTTTCTTCTTGACGCCTATCACACTTTTTCGAAAGGCGCAGGACGCCTATCACACTTGTGCATTCCCCTTTTGTGATTAACCTGCCAAATTCCAAAGCGCAGTCTTTGTGAGCAGTGGTACTTGAACATTAGATTTTCAACACAATTGTCATGACCTGTGGCCAGCATAGATTTCTTGTGCTCTCAACGCAAACATGAAATTCAGCGCTCATGTTATGTGTGCAAAGTGTCACAATATTAATGTGATATCTAGTTCTCCACTTCTCTCGTCTATAAATCCCTCGTCAAACTTTTGTTGTGAGTGCTAGTTGGTTGCAAGCTAAATAGACCACTAAAGAATTAGAGATCATCGTAACAGATTGACTTCATAACAAATCGTTATATAATCTCAAGTGAGATATTTGAGGGAAACAAATTAGTCTTTTCTATACACTATGGCTGATGTGGCGTTCCTTTTGCCTATATTTTGCTATAGGGTCGCGTTCTGTTTTGCAACCGAGTGGTTAATTGTGATCTGTTGAAAGGCTAAGCGATTTACTATATTTTCAATTCCTTCATTGCTGATATGGTTCTTATGTGACAGTGAGTGCTTGCCAGAACACAGGTTAGTACCTGCTGAGGACCAAAACTTGAAAAGAACAAGTTCTACATAGCATAGACCGATGTCAATTATAATTAATTTTATTTTTACAATCGATATTGATGTGTACTGCTTTTCTTTTTTACATAACAATTGTTTTGAATCTCTACCACATTTTTCACACTAATTTATCACTGGAGCATGAATGGTCTTACCCTTTACGCGTGCATTGCCATGGCAGGATAAATCAGTGCTTGCCATTATGTTCTTCAAGTGCCTTGAGCCACCCTTCGTGTCGCCGCCAAATCTGATCGTTTTATTGGAGTGATGTTGGCACCTTCGCCTGCACGAATATAGAACCTCTTCCCAGAATTCCAATCAGAGATGTAGAAATTTGTCACCCGTGCCTGCCAAAGAGGCATGTTCGTTAATGCCAATAGGTAGTAAAAGTTTGCTGTAACAGGCACTACTGCGTCACATGAACGAGTGATCACCAACGGAGCTGACCTCGGAGTACCGGAGTTGCCACCGGCGGCAGCAACGAGCCCATCCGCGGTGTTCGAGCAGCTGGACGGGCGTGAAAACGCACCGGGCCGCGTCGTGGAAGTAGGCTTCCAGAGGTTGGCGGCCGCAGGTGACTTGCTGCAGGACACGGCGGTTCGATTAGAACACAGCACGCCAGTAAAAACATTCACTAGAAACCGGTACACTGTAACATTCACGATGCCATTCCCATTCCGTGGATACTGGCTCAAGTAGCACCAGCAGATGCAGGTAACAACTAAGGTTAATTTGATGATGAGAGTGCAACGCAGCTCACCCCGGTGATCTTGACGAGCTCGCCGATTGGCATGTCACCCCCCTGGTCGAACACCGTGTCGGCGAACCGCCGCAAGAACCTCTCCGCCTCCGCGGACTTGCAGCACGCGTTCCACACGAACAGTGACGCGACTGCGGCCACCGCGCCGCCCGCCGCTGCGAGCACCTCCCACATGCGCCACGACACGTACGACGCAGTACACCCCGGCGCCCAGCGCGGCCGCGGCCAGAAGCACGTACCACACGAACGGTACCCCGAGCCGCGCCTTCCCGCGCGCCACGGCCGACTCCACCTCATTCCCGACGCTGCACCTCGACGAGCTCCCCTTCCTGGACGACCCGTGCACCGGTGAGGGCGACGGCTAGACGAGGAGCCCCGGGTGCGAGAGCTGCGACAGCGGCCCGGACGCCGGCGAGGGCCGGGGCAGCGGGCCCGAGCTCCTGCGCGAGGAGGCCTGCGACTGCGACGAGGAGATGTCGAACATCCGGCCGAGCTCGCCGGACCGCGCCGGGTCCCCGCCCGTGTAGGGCGGCGTGGCGACCGACCTCAGCTGCCGCTCCTTCTTCCTGTCCGGCAGCGGGCCGGACACGTACATGCCGCTCCCTATCTGGTGCATCGACCCCGGCCGGCCGATCAACCCCCTTCCGCCTCCGTGTCGCGCCGCGATCGCGTAACAGGTCGCGACGGTGGAAAGAAAGAAACCGCAGGAGCACGATCTGAGCAAGGAGACGAGACTGATGATGTGAGGCTGCTTTAGCCCGCAACGTGACGTCGTGGTCGTGAATCATATCAAGAACAGAGTAGGACGCACTGCACCGCGCCCGCACGGTGCTCCGATGACCGAGCGAGGTTACTCCACGCTGTTGCTTGTGATCGCGAATTCGTTCCAGGCCGGCGAGACCGGGTTCCGCACAAAACTCAGTCACAGTAGTTCGGCCGTAGCGGCTCTGACTGCGTTTTGGACGTCATGCCGCCGGAAAGAGGAGGTAAAACTGAGGCGAGCCACCGTGTTTGTTCTCCTCGTCCAGCGCCGGCGCGGGTGCTCGCGTGCGATACGCTGCGTTAAAGCGGCGGCGGGGGTTTAATGGTGGTTTTGGTCGCTGTCAGTCTGCCGAATATCGAGTTGGCCGGTTTTACTGCCTTTTTTACACGGGACGGAGAATGACGCAAAGCACTTGCACAAATTGCGCGCAGTAGCCCACCGATTGACCACGCACACGATACGCTACCAGCAAGTGGAAGGCCGAGATAATGACAGCATCAGCGGCAAAGCAACCGCGCCTTAATCACCATATCGTGCGCGCGGACGTGTCGCCGCCAGTTAAGCCCCTCCGCGGCCGACAGTTCTCGTCGGGAAGTACGGGTGGACGAGCGTGATGGGGGCACGGCTCGAGCCGCGGACGGTGGAGATGCGTCGGAGGAGGATCGGATGGTGCGTGCGGGGCGAGGGTGACGTGTGACAGGGCTCCTGGTTTCGTCGTTTTCGGGTTCACACGATCACACCGGCGTCCAAAAAGAGGCTCCACACTGTTATTGCGCGTGCTCCACACACCGATGCCATCCTTCTGGGCCACATGTACAACTCATATCTAGACCCACTATGTATTCTAAATCGGGCCCAATAAAGCCCAGATCTATCGAAATCGGCCTACTACTAAATACTGGCACTATGAATACCCATTTGCCTTCACATCTCTCTTCCCCCCTTCACCAGCGAAAGTTCCCCGCCCTGGCTGGCAAGATAGGGCGCATTTCATCTAAAAAAATAAAATATATGACGCATTCGCTGATGCCATACGATCGACGGCGCATCGTTGTTGCCACAAAACGCCTCCATCGCCTCTGTTCTGCTTATTGACACCACCCTTTTTCCGACGCATTTTATGCTTAGCGTCTCGATGCATGTCACGTCATGTCATGCAAAGCTTTCCCTTTTCCCCGCTTTTCTGCAGATTTTTTTTTTCGTTGTAGATACTTATCTGTCATGTGCCGAAAAAAAGCTGCTGGGGTGATGAGCACCGATCGATCGATCTAGCCACTGGAAGAGAAAAGGTGCGGTCTTTTCTGAACTGCTTCTTCACGAGACATCCTTGATCGAGCGCCTTTACTCTTTATGCATGGCTTATCTCTAATCTCTCTCGGGAGTCAACAACACCACCACCATCACCAGCGTTTTCAGCTGGCTTCGTTCTCTCCTTGTTGCCGCTGCCTGCGCACGAGCGCCCCGTTTCGCTTTTCTTGCCATTTGTATTGTGTTGTATACTTGTATCCTCCAACCAGCTTCTCTTCTCAAAGGTGTAGTGTAGCGCCGGTACGAGCAGGCGGCGAGCAATGCTCGCGGTGGTGCCGCGGCCGTCGTCCTCCGGCGTGTCGTCGCTCCTTCGTCTCCCCGACGCCGGTATGCCATTCGCGTCGCGCGATTCTTCATAGCGCTCGACATGTTTTCTTGCTTCCGGCTGCCGCGGCCGGCCGCGGCCGCCGGGGACACGGTCCCGGCCACGGCGTCTCCCCGGCGGCCGTCGATGCCATTATTCGCGGCGGCGTCCCCGTCGACGTCGGGGTGGGGGAAGAACCCGTGGCCGCCGGAGGCGGACGACATGGAGAAGAAGCGGTGGGACAGCATGGACTCGTGGTCGATGCTGCTGGACACGGCCATGGGTCCTACCGGCGAGGGCTCCAGCGACGGCGGCCAGCGGGAGGAGTGGATGGCCGACCTCTCGCAGCTCTTCATCGGCAACAAGTTCGCCTCCGGCGCCAACAGCCGCATCTACCGGGGCATCTACAGGCAGCGCGCCGTGGCCGTCAAGATGGTCCGCATACCGGAGCGCGACGAGGCCCGCCGCGCCGTCCTCGAGGACCAGTTCAACTCCGAGGTCGCCTTCCTCTCCCGCCTCTACCACCCCAACATTGTGCAGGTCATCTCCATCTCACCCTGCTCTGGAGCTAGCTCCCCTGCATTTTCCCTTCTTTTTCCCCATGAATTCACAGGACGAGACTGGCTGACACCGTACGCTTGCGCACACGCCTGTCATGCAGTTCATCGCGGCGTCCAAGAAGCCGCCGGTGTACTGCATCATCACGGAGTACATGTCCCAGGGGACGCTGCGCATGTACCTGAACAAGAAGGACCCGTACTCGCTGTCGCCGGAGACGATCCTGAAGCTGGCGCTGGACATCTCGCGGGGCATGGAGTACCTGCACGCGCAGGGCGTGATCCACCGCGACCTCAAGTCCCAGAACTTGCTGCTCAACGACGAGATGCGCGTCAAGGTGGCTGACTTCGGCACGTCCTGCCTCGAGTCGCGGTGCCAGGCAAGCAAGGGGAACAAGGGCACCTACCGGTGGATGGCGCCGGAGATGACCAAGGAGAAGCCGTACACCCGCAAGGTCGACGTGTACAGCTTTGGCATCGTGCTCTGGGAGCTCACCACCTGCCTCCTCCCCTTCCAGGGCATGACGCCCGTCCAGGCAGCCTACGCCGCCTCTGAGAAGGTTTTCGCACTGCTCCCATCTCAACTCATATATCGTGAATACGTACAGTATTTGTCTAGCTAGAATCGGAACTGATACTACCGCTAGCTCCTCCATGAATCTTTGTTTGATCCAATTAATGGTGATCGATCATTCTGATTCTGTTTCGTGCTCATGCATGTTTAGAACCTGCGCCCACCGCTGTCGAGTTCGTGCCCGCCGGTGCTGAACAACCTGATCAAGAGGTGCTGGTCGGCGAACCCGGCGAGGCGGCCGGAGTTCAGCTACATCGTGTCGGTGCTGGAGAAGTACGACCACTGCGTCAAGGAGGGGACGCCGGTGATGGTGCACCAGGAGCTCAGGCTCTGGCGCTCCTTCGCCAAGATCTTCCGGATGGAGTGCATCACCAACAACTTGTCCATATCGGTGCACGTATAAAATTGGTGCTGAATTGGAATTGCTTGCTGCTGATAAAGATTTATAGCCTCTGTAACTACTACGCCTACAGAGCTGTTTGGCTCTTCTAATTAATTTGTCTGAGAAACCAGGAAGTATATATCTTCTGTCTAAAAAATGTGGGACTCAAATGTGTCAATATTATTTTTCTGATAATTTAAAACCCAAAGAATCGGCGCATCCAAAGGGAGTAATACATCAAGTAGCAGCTCTCGACGAACCATATACAGGGCGTCGGGTCCGCATCGCCGTCGCGAGTTATTGGGCGGTTGGTTTGGGATCCAAGTGACACCAGCAATCAGATGCATCTACAAGGCACAGAGAGATCAGTAATCAGAGATCCGTGTAACACATTTCATCAATCAAACACACATGATTCAATCCTTATTTATCTCTCAAAATCATTCTGTAACACGCATGGCAACGGAGAGTCTTGGCTTTTTTCACGAACTAAATTTCGTTCACTTAAAAAACTAACTAAAATTAGCAGTGATGGAGAGACCGCCCGTCTCGCTCTACCTGTAAACCAGGGCTACCATCCGGACAATAGCAAGAACTCGTTCAGCGGTTTCCCCTGGAGACGTTAGGTTCCGAGCCATGCAAACCAAACCTCTCCCCCATGCATAAATCCCCTGTCAATGCCGCCATTAACACCCGATCGCCTTCCCAAAACTCTCGATCTCTGTCGCACCAACCGAAGAACAAACACATAGTATTATGGCGCTGCGGCCGGTGCGCGCGTGGGTGCTGGCCATGTCGCTGGCGTGCGCGGTGCTGCTGCTGCTGCTGCGGTCACCAGCCACGACAGACGCCGCCGCCGACGCGCCGACGAAGCAGGCGGTCGTCTCGTCAGGGGCCGCGAAGCCCAAGTGCGTGCCCGGCGCCAGCACCGACAAGGCGTGCCGCGTGGGCGTGGGCCACGACCCGGAGAACCAGGAGGAGGAGGGCGCCTTCAGCCGGAGCGCGACGATGGCGCCCACCGGCGCGCCCGACGCCGAGAGCGACGACGACTACAGCGACCCCGACATACCCGACGACGACAGGCTCGAGGTCGTCGGCCACTGACCGATCGAGCTGTGGTCGTGGTCGTGGTCGTGGTCAGTCCGGAGCTGACTGGACTTGTCAATTGCGAGTTGTTTCGTTGTTGCATCGATTGTTCATTTTTAACTAGTATTAGTTCATGCTCACTGGTAATATAAGTTGGTTGAATCATATAATGAACCATTTCTGATGCGAAACGAAGAGCTCTGACCCTTTTTATCTCGTTTGTCTTCAACCATTCAATCGAGTTGTTTTTTCTCTCCCTCTCTTAGAAATGCTCTTACATGAATGCTCTCAAAACTTATTGTTCAGCAACGCGCCCGTTGATCCATCTTGGCCCAGGAAAAGTTGAACCAGCCCATTATTCTGATCAACAATGTGGTGGGTAAGATGGGCAAGTAGTCTGGGCCTTACCGACGTGAAAATATAGGCTGGTCATCCGGCCCGCAGAATCAAAATGCCAAAGTCTGGCCAGCCCATGAAGACTGAGCTGGATTTTGGAGGCGTGGGCGGGTCGCGGGGCTTACGATGTCCGTGGTCAGCGCAGGCCGCTCGACCCGGCGCGGCCAGCGAGGCGACGGGCCGGGTGTCCAACGCGTCGTGCACGGGCGCCGCCGCCGCGCGCAAGGGAAGGGACGGCCGCGGAACGGAGAGCGGCGACATGCATGATTACGGCGCGCGCGGGTACGCGGCTCTACACTACACTTGCGCGTATTCTGGCGTGCGCGCCGAGAAATCGAGCGCCCAAACTACGCGGACACTGGTCTGCACGAGCGCGTGCGGCGGCCGGGCGCGCGCTCGGGCGGGCTACACAAGGCAGCGGTCGGTCGGTGCCGGGCGGGAGCGAGATGAGAGCGCTGCAAGGGGCGATGATTACGGACAGCAACGCTCCAGACCACCTTACGCGCGTACAGTACTATACTACTCGTAGTACTGTATTTCTACCCAGCCTTGTCTGTACCGTACAACGACGGGGCATAAGTACGCATCATGAACCAATGGTAATAATTAAGCACGCCGTAAATTCCAGTTTGACCTGCCCCAGACCAGTCTGCAGGGACACACTTTTCACCGCGCGCGGCCGGCCGGCCGGGGTTAAAAAGCGGGGATATATGATTTTGTTGGGTTAGCGCGTGGGAATCTGATTATCACGCCACACCACACCTGAACCTGAGCTACTCCTATGTATCATGGCATGTGTAAAAGACACTTTTTGAGCGAAAAGAAGAGGAAGCGGAAAAGATAGAAAACTGCTGCACTAATCAATAATGCGAGCCCTATGCGCGAGAGGCGTGTCCCCTGCGCCGGTGTCAAGGCAGACCCGCTTTGGCGCCGCTGTCCCCGGCCGGCCGCTAGCTCTCGATCCTCCTCTCCTGTGCTCCCACGCACGCACACGGCACACGGCGTTGGCTGGCGCAGCAGGTTAAGAAAAGGATTACACAAACTGCGGCAGACAGATTTACGTGCAAGCTGCTCCCGATTAAGAAACTGGGGGAGCTCTTGTACGGGTCTCCGAGGCTTCTTTCTAGGCACACACATTCTGCGCTCCTGCTCCCGATGCTGCCTACTCTCCCTTCGTTCCTCGTCGTCTTCCTCCTCTCCCTGCTCCTCTAAATGAAACTCAACGGTGTCCTTTTAATTTCTGCATGTTACTCCACGAATTCATCGCTGCCAAATTAAAATTATCATAATTACAATAATAATATATACACTACTAACTGAAACGCATGAATTGGCATTCATCCGCAAAACGTTCGACCTACTCCTACTCCACGATTGTGTGCCGACCATGCATGCATGCAACTGTGTAATGAGAGAGAGAAAGAGGTATATACCCTTTGATCTCTGCCCTTTCCTCATCATTCTGCTCACTACCCCCTCATGGAGGTCGAGCATAAAACCCGGCCCGTCGCAGGCCCCCTCCAGCATTCTGCACCTTCTTCAACCTCATCTCCTTACCTTTTCTTGGCCTGCAGCTTGCTCCTGCTTGGCTAATTACCCTGCCAATAGCATAGCTCATGTGTCAGATGTACCATGTATGGAGCTACCTAGTCCTGCAGTACCTAGCAGCAACATCATAGACGACAACACAAATTTGCATTAGTGCCCCACCTTATTTCTATAATGTATCATGACTCGTTCACCGCTGATCCACGAGAGCATGATGATCTCGATCTGGTATGTACATATCCTTACTTCTATATGTTTCAAGGATCGATCATATTATTTGTTGATCCGTTGATTTTAATATTTCAGTTGTTTGATCTGAATCTCATGTCAAAGATATGCAGGAAAGGAGATTTGTAAACCAGTCGTGCTGCAGGATGGAACTGTGGGAACTCCATCATCCATGCCATGTATGACCTATATGCGTGGTTGGTCAAGGGAAAGAGCGATATTGGTGAGGTTCAATCCGATGATAGATTTTACAGCAGATGTAAAATCATTATCTGATTGAGCCGCGCCAATATCTCTTCTCCCTATTTGGACCCTCTCTTTGTCTACACCATAAGGTGTCCTTTCATAACACGCAGAAGCAGGTGAGTATATAATGATTCGGCCTATATCATCTATTTTTGCGCAGGCAATTAATTGAAATGATAGTCCTCCCTAGTTCGTTCCACTTAGTGCCGTGTATATCTATTGCAATAGATCGACTTTATTATGAATAAAACTGACACGTACTGAACAAGGTACACACACACACACACACACATATATATATATATATATATATATATATATATATATATATATATATATATATATATATCAAGATTCATAAACAATCTCTTCTCTTATTCTTAATATTGTTATTCATGATTATTTACGAGAATTACACAAAAAATAGACCGTGGGAGTATCACTAAAAGATCAAACACTCAATATAATATGTAAGGTTTCGCTTCATGTATGAATTTGGTTGTATGTAAATGCATGGCTCATTCATGATTAACTACGCTACTGATCATCCTATGTGTTGGTATTCCGTACGTTCCAATCTGCATCGACTACTTCTTTTCTTTATATTCTTGCTAGTATTGGCACGAACATGCATCATATTTTTTGCATTCTAGTTATTCCCACTATCTAATCCTCATAAAGACATTTTTAAGAGCACAAGCAACTCTCTTCTTCAATTTCATTAAAATCAGCAAATGGTACATCCATCCTTTTGTGCACAGCCTCTGACTAGGGATGGCAATGTGTATCCATTACTCGCGTATCCGCAGATACCCGATCCGATGGATATGGGTTTGGGTACGAATTTGTACCCGCAAATACGAATTCGGGTAACGGGTTGTACCCAATGAGTATTTCTTATCGGTTAATAAAGTGTTGCATCCATACCCGTATACCCGTACCTGCATTAACATATGTGGGTCTAATAAAATTTCACATATATATATATATATATATAATGTTTAGGATTTCATGGACTATTGTATATGTGTTGCACATGTGTTTTATTATATGTTGAATTATTATAGAAATTTATATGCATTATGCTTCATTTTGTTAATATTTTTTGGGTAAACGGTATACCCCCGGGTAAAAAATATCCACGAGTAACGGATATGGGTAGCGGATTGTAGCCGTTGCGAGTAACGGGTATGAATACGAGTACAGTTTTTGTCCAGCGGGTACGAGTATCTAGAGACAACATGCGCAGATTTTTTACCCGTTACCATCCCTACCTCTGACGACTTCCCTGATCATGGTGCAGTTAATAACCAGAAAGTGGTTTATCTTGATAAAAATATAGATAGGACCAGCACGTATAATAGTGCATGCACCTACATTCGGCCACTCATTGGCTCCAACGCCCAGCTCAGAATTTCTTTTTACTTGCATATAGAACAAGTTAAATTCTACTCCTGTGTCTTCTCATATGTTTTTTTTGAAAACCGTGTCTTCTCAGATGTTGATTGATCAGATTTTTCTGATAATAGGAAATTCTCTTTCTACTACACAATCAGAAGTTTTTAGGCACAATCTTGCCATAGAAAAAAAGAAGCTATGATTGAGAGTGTTAAATAAGGTTTGTAAAATGGTACTCCCTCCAGTCTGATTTATTTGTCATTTCTGACAAGTTTGATTAGATTAAGGAAGCGACAAAATTACCTTTCTGCCCTCGTCTCCTACCTCTGTCCGTAGACAGCAAGCTCCAATGTTCACCGGAAGAATGAGGGTTACAGCTCAGATCCGGTGCGGTACCTGCGCCTCCCGCTGCCTCCTTCGCACCGTGCCAGACCCTCGGCCCCCGCCGCCTCCAGCCTCCTCCCTCCGACCGCTCCACCGCACCGCACAACCCGCGGGTTCCAGATCCAGCGGAACAAAAACTCAGAGAAAGGTGAAGGAGACGCAAAGAGGAGCTAGCCTGGCCGGAAGTGAGGAGACGAGATGGAAGAGGAGCTAGCCTGGCCGTAGCCTGCCCTGGAGTGAAGAAATAAGGGCAGGCCTCGATACGGGCGAGCAGGTGGACGGACGGAGTCCGAGATGGAGGTTCCAGGTTCGCAGGCGTAGGGGCATTGATGGAAAAAATAAATGAACGGAACTATCGATGAGTAAAAGGACACATTCTGCATTGACTTGCGGCGACCAGAGGGAGTATAACAGTATATCATTTACAACCATATATAATTTATCAAAGTATATTTAGTAGTGTAGCTAGGCTGCTATATATAGAAGTATATTTTTAGTAGGTTAGATAGACTGCTATTATATATCTTTAAGTATATTTGATAGGCTAAATAAACTATCATATTTATCGTAGAGTTTTATTAGTCTTTAAATCTCTTCTATACTTAAATATTACGGCCAAAAGATATAATGTATGATATCCAATTTTATCACTCACCCTCTAATTAATTCTCAAAGGGAACTGTCAATGCAAGAGCCCGTAGATCCCTCAACGTAACAGCTCTGTATATATAAACCTCATAATGCAACATCTGAGATACAAACAGAGTTTGGTAACTTGGATGATCTGACCACAAGAGCTAGCCACAGTTACAAGTAAAAGACACACACCTGCAGCTGTTTGCGGCAGCAGTTAGTGCTTGCTCCTGGATCATCCGATTGACAAAGAATGGCTGCCAAGATCAGGGCGGGAGCACTGGCCGCCCCCGTTGCTCTCCTCCTCGCGACGTGCCTGGTCCTTACGACGATGGTCTTAGTGACCGCCGAGCACGACGACGTTGGTGACAGGGGTGGGTACAAGTTCCCGGTGAGATCAACGATGAAGGTTCGAGCTCCAGAGATGAGTCCCGACAATCCCGGTGGGTCCAAGCCGCAAGGCCCAAGCAAGGGCGGCGGTGGGCATCTGAAGCCGCCTTCCTCGCGCTTGGCGTCATCAGGCTACAGTCCTGATGATGGTTTATTTCATGTTAAACATGATCCCAATAATTATACAATGTATGGTTTTATTTTGAGATAAAAAATATTTTAGTATCTCTAAGTATAATCAGTTGTTGACTTAACCCCTAAATATTTTTTTGTTCTATTTACTCTCTCGATCTATTTAGATTTGATCACATTCTAGTATATTAATTTTTTATTTCTTTTTGTATGAGTTATGTGTGTAGTTAAAATTTTATAGGATGATAGGTGACATCATACACTTATGTTAGAAAAAATCTTTAAGAGTTATTCATAATTTTTTCTTGCATTAGTCTAATCTCTCATGTGAGATCAGAATTACATGCTTCCAACATACGAAATAATTATAAAAGTTCTTAAATATTTTTATGGCATACAGTGTGATGCACTCATTCCATCCTAAAATACTTGTCTTCAGGACAAGAATTTAAGTTCAAAAATAAACTAAGTCTTTTGTTCTAATAATAAATATTTTGAGATGGAGGGAGTAACATATAACCTCCCCGGCCGCTAGCTCTCGATCCTCCTCTCCTGCTCCCACGCACGCACACGGACACGACGTTGGCTGGCGCAGGTTAAGAAAAGGATTAACAAACTGTAGCAGACAGATTTACGTGCAAGCTGCTCCCGATTAAGAAACTGGGGGAACTCTTGTACGAGTCTCCGAGGCTTCTTTCTAGGCACACACATTCTGCGCTCCTGCTCCCGATGCTGCCTACCCAGCTGCGGTCTCTCCCTTCGTTACTCGTCGTCTTCCTCCTCCCTCTCCCTCTATGAGAATGGAACTCAACGGTGGCCTTTTAATTTCTGCGACAGAAGCAAAAAAAAAAAAAACATCCTCGTTACCGGCAAGTGTTTACCAAATTCATAACTGCCAAATTGAAATTATCATAATTACAATAATAATATACACTACTAACTGAAACGCATGAATTGGCATTCATCCGCTCGACCTACTCCTACTCCACGATTGTGTGCCGACCATGCATGCATGCAACTGTGTAATGAGATAGAGAGAGCGAGAGAGATATCTACCCTTTGATCTCTGCCCCTTCCTCATCATTCCGCTCACTACCTCCCCTCATGGAGGTCGAGAGGTCCCCTCCAACATTCTACCCTTTCCTCGGCCTCATCTCCCTCAATCCTCTTCACCGTTGTCGGTGTTCGGATAAGGCAGATCTTTCGACACTACCTTTGGTAGATTAAGGAGTTGTAGTTCGGTAATGGGCGCACAGAGATTCGAGAAGTTGAAAGACAAGTGTACACAGAGATTTACATGGTTCGGGCCACCTGAGCGTAATACCCTACTCCACGGGGTGTGTTGGTGATGTATTAAGCGTGTGAGTCTAGAAGAAGCTCCAAAAGAAGAAGCTCGTCTAACTCAGGGAGTTCAGTAGTGGTCTGGAACCGTCCCTTGTGTATCGTCGATCAGTCCTTTTATAGTACAAGGACTGGTCGTTACAACATTAGCCTGGCCCGACAGGTGCCCCCAGCGGTTACACATGCTTGATACATAATTAACAAGGTTAATTACCCTTAATAACCTGGTAACAGGCCTTAACAGTGCCATTACCAGTATTAAAGGTCATCCGATCGTGTGTCATTAATATAGTATTAATGATACTTAATCGGGTCTTGAAGTCTTTGATTGCTCCTTGAAGGTCCGGAGCTGTTGGGGGGGGGGGTCCACCAGCCTGATTGTTGAAGCTGAAGGTCCGGCGGTTGCCACATAGCAGCTTCGAAGCTTACCGTTGTGGACGGGTAGTTCCGGTGCTGTTGGACACGTGTCAGTACCGGAGCTTTCCTCTGTTTGAGGTTAGGTTCGGGAGTGCCATACTGGTATTCCGACCGGAGCTTCCCATGTATGGGTGATAGCTTCGGACTTATGATACACGTGGTGACCCTGGGACTAACCATGTCGGGGAAGCAGGTCCGGTTACACCTGACATATGGGGCCTTCGGAGGTCTTCAAATCTGGTAGATGGAGTGTACTTGTGATCTTTGCAATCCCAAGGGATATCTGGTACGGAGAGTGGCCCCCTGGGCTCACCTCCGGGAGAGACCTTCCAAGGATCTTCGAACGTGCCTTTGGCGCCAGTTCGCAGTTAAACCTCCGCCGCGTGGCATATCCAGGAGGCGGCAGGTGAGATCTCAGCGTGCGGATCTCACACAATTGAAGGTCGCCAGTTCTCGATACGAAAATCGTATCGGTTCCGCGCGCCCTGTTAGGTCGCCGCCTTCGGATTTCCCGCTGTCGAAGGTCGTAAACGACACTTCCCCCGGACCTGCTTAGAGAGCAGCCCGCAGAGGTTCTTTGGATTCACGAGGGCTAGTCCTAGGATATCAAACACAGCAGAATGATGGACACCGGGGATTTACGTGGTTCGGGCCGCCAGAGCGTAATACCCTACGTCCACGGGAGTGTTGTGTATTGCCTTGCTTTCGCGTGTATCAGCCTTGGTCTAACCTTTTTTCGTTGTCTATGAAGGTCGTCTGCAGATCCCTTTTATAGTTCAAGGACTCTGTAGTCACAAGCTGGGTCCTAGTACCCGACAGGTGGTCCTGGGGAGAGCCAAATCCTATACAAGATCTAGGATTAATTGCTATCTACTTCCCTTTGTCAGGGGAGTCAATGCGCCGTCCCGCCGCGTCGTGCACCAGGGCTACACATAGTTGGTGATGATGGCAGAGCACGTCTCGTCCGTCTTGTCCTCGCGGCCCATTCGTCCGTCTTGCGGCGTGGGTCTATACCGGCTACTCGGACAAGACAGGACACTGGAGCCTTGACTATCGTAAGCGCGGCTCAGCGTGCCTGGGGAAGGCGCGTGTACTTAATGCCTGTCTAAGCAGCGCACGCATTCCTTTACTGCGGCTTGCTACCACACTGAGTTGGGCGTCCGCCACGTGGTTACGCCGGAGCCTGCCTTTGCAGGAAGTAAAGCACTCGACGGAACAGGCCACGTGGCGCATTCGGAACCCACCCCTATGGAGGGGTGGAGGCTCAGCCCTGCAGGCCACATGGTAGCTCTGGTGCCTTTCCCTGCGCGGGCGCGGACTTGGCCCTGAGGTCCCGAATGGCCACGTGGCGGCTCTGGAGCCCTCCTCAGCAGGGGGGGGGGGGCGGTCTTGGCCCTGAGGTCCCGAATGGCCACGTGGCGGCTCCGGAGCCCTCCTCAGCGGGGAGGCGTGGGCTTGGCCCTGCCGGCCACGTGGCAGCTTGGGAGCCTCCACCGAGGGGGAGGTAGGATCGGGTCCTTCCCTCCCCTACGTGGCAGCCTCGGATTCGGCTTCTTTGGCTGAGGCGGAGTACTTAGCGGTTTTCTCCTGTGCGCGCCCTTTTCTTCCTGCGCAACTCTTCCGATTCCGCTTCACGGTAGTTTCCCATGCGACACGCCCCTGCCGTTGAGGCGACGTGTCTCCTTCTGATAAGCAAAGGTGCTGAACAGGCGCCGCACGGTGTGACTCCTGTCTTCAATCGTGCTTTAACTGCGGTGGTTCCCAAGGTGGCTCCTGCACTTCCGCTACTTTTGCCCTTTCGGAAACCGCAGAGTTACCTCCCGCACAGCTAGCTGCCCGGCTTGCCTTCTTTGTCAAGCGACCCGGGCCCTCATTTCATTGCCCATACGGGTTCATTACTCTTCTACTAGGGCTGCGGCGATCCATATTTTTGCGCCTGTTGGCCTGCAGGGGTGCATAAAAAGAGAACTTTCCCCCTGAGGGTTCTTTCTCCCGCCTCTACATCCCTGCGCTCGTGTTTCCGCCTCAAGCCCAGTTCTTGCGCTCTAGTTCCCAGTCTCCCCATCCAGAGCTTCCAACCTCAACCCTCATAGTGAGTATCTTGCCCAAGTCCAGGCTGTCCAGGCCCACCGACCTGGCCCCTATGGGCTTCTTGGCTGGCACACTCCTGAGCGGGAGTTGTGGCTCCGTCCTGGGAGGCTCCCGCTGAGCCTCACCGCCGGGGAGATGGTTCTCTTCTCGTCATACGTGCTGGTCGGCTTCGTCCAACCGACATCCGCCTTCTTGGTCATGCTCCTGGAGACCTTCGGCCTCCAACTCCACCACCTCGCGCCGAACTGGATCGCTATGCTGGCGGTCTTCGCTCACCTCTGCGAGACGTTCGTGGGGGTGATGCCGTCAGTAAAGCTCTTCCGGTACTTTTTTGTACTGAGGGCCACCGGCAGGAGTTCGAAGGAGCACCTCAGCGCCTACTACTTCCAGCGCCGGACTAAGGTCCCCACGAGGTAGATTGCTTCCTTCAACTCGGCAAGGTGGGAGATGTGGCGCGAAGATTGGATGATCGCCAAGGTCGAGGCCCACGACCGGAAGTGCCTCCCCACCGGGATCCCTTACTCCGAGCGATCATTCTGGGAGGAGCGCCCAGAGCTGGAGGAGGCGTTCAACCTGGTGCTGGAGAGGATCCAGATGCTGGCGGACCACGGGCTGTCATCTGCCATGGTGCTAAGGGACTTCATGTCCCGCCGCATAGCCCCGCTTCAGCACCGTGCCCGCCCGGCATCGATGTTCACCGGCCTGTCGGACTGCACCCGGCTCAAGACTGGCCCCGGCTCCAACCTGGGCGAGCAGTTGCTGCTCGACATGCTGGCCTGGGTCTGCCCCGACGACATCTCCACCGAGGCACTTTCTCTCCCGTCAGCCTGCCGCCCCTTGTGCTTGGACTCCGAGTTGAGGAGGCAGCTGCTGAAGATGATGCCGACCCTTGACGAGTCTGGGCTGGCGCGACGCCAGATCGGGGACCCGTTCCGGGGGGTTAGCATTGCTGACGACGCTGAGGGAGGCGAGGCTCTCTTAAGCGATGCTAGTTCTTCAAGCGGCGACTCCTCGAGCGGCCCCCAGCACCATCCATGGGGTGGCGTCGTCGCCCCCGGCGACAAGGGGAAGGGGAAGGTGCCGGTTCCGGTGCTGGACCCGTCCCCCAAGAAGCGCGCCCGGTCGCCGCCTCCGGCCCCTTCTGCCCTTCGTCAGGGCTCCGGAGCCCTGCCGCGCTCGTCGCCAGGGGGCGCCGATGGTGCCACCTTGCCGCCCGAGTCTTCCACACGCAAGAAGGGGAGGCTCCTCAGCGCCAACGGGACCCCAACGTTCCCTCTCCGTTCGGAGGGGCGCCATACCTCGGGGGTGCCGCCGACACCACCACCACAGGGGCCCCCAGCACACTCAGGGGCCCCCACTACGGGTTCGGGGGGTCCGAACCCCCCCAACCCTTTCAGGAAGCGGTGGAACTTCAGCGTCCCCCGGTAAGCCTACTCAGATTTTACCTTGGGTGTTCTTTGCTGTGCGCGTACCCTGTCAATCTCTTATGGTCTGAGCTTGCTTGGTTTCAGCGCTTCCACAACTACTCCACCACCCGCGGGCACTTCTGCTGGAGGGTCTGCCGCTCCAGCCGGCTCACGAGGATCGTCTGCTGCCTTGGGCCCTGCTCCGGTGCCCCGGGCCCTGCTCCGGTGCCCCGGGCTGTTGCCGCTGGGGTACCTCGGGCTCCCGTGTCTGATACCCCCGCAGCGGCTGTCGGAGCCCAACCGCGCGCGCCGATGACCGCCGCCGCGCCTACCAACGACACCGCATCCACCGGCCACTCCGTGCCGGCCGACGCCGCCGCGCCCTCCGACACTGCTGCGTCGGCTGGCGCCACCGCCCCGGGTGCTGCCATCCGGGAGGGGGCCCTGGTCCTCGCCTCCCCAGTGGTCCTCCAAATGGAGGACGATATTGAGGAAGTGGGGAGGCAGGGGCCTGCTGCTACGGTAGAGCCCCTCCCCATGTCCGAGGCTATGGTCGTGGCCTACTCCGTCTTCCGGCAGGCCCAGGCGGCCCTTGCTCGGGAGAAAGGGTGGCTCGAGGACGAGGAAGACCGGCTCCGGGAGTGGGCGAGGGCCCTGGAGGCCCGGACTCGGCTGGCAAAGAGCCGAGCGGCCCAGCGGGAGGCGGTCGTTCGGGAGGAGATGAAGATCCTCGAGCAGGAGCGCGACCTCATCGCCCAGCTGGACGCCGTCACCCAGAAGCTGAAGGCAGACATCGAGGCCATCCACGCTGAGGCCAGCTCACGCCTCCAGGCCTGCGAGGACCTTCAGCACCTGCTGTCCCTCCGGGAGGCCGCTCTAGCCGAACGGGAGCAGGAGCTGGCGGCGAAGCGTGCCGAGGTGGAGGCGACCTGCCGCGGGCTCATCCTCCAGCAGGAAGGGGTGAGAGTCCGCGCCGCCGAGCTGGACCGTCGGGAAGCCGCCGTAGTTGAGGCGCAGCAGGCCCAGTCCGCTGAGCGCCAGGCCCTTCTGGACCGCGAGTTCAACGTCGCCCTCAAGGAGGGTGACTTGAACCGCCGTGAGGCGGTGGTCGGCGAGCGCGAGAGGGCCCTGGCGGCCAGGGAGAAGCGGTTCCTAGACGGCGGCCCCCGGGCACTGGCGGCGACCCAGCAGGAGGTGGCAGAGCTACAGGCGGCGCGCTCCGCCAAGGCCCAGAAGGTCTGGGAGTTCCTCGGTGGTGCCGACTCGGCTCTCGTGCCACTCGGCTTCAGCCCGACGTGCGTGGGGGAGCCGGCGCAGGAGGTGAGTCAGGTGTTCCCAGCGCTCGACTCTACCAGCTCGAGGATGCGCTCGCTGGGGGCCATCCTTGACAACCAGCTGGAGGCCGAGGGACGGATGCTGCTGAAGGAGGTGGTGACACACATCCTATCCTGCTACCGGATCTAGTACCCCGACGTCTCCCTGCAGCCGGTCCTCGAGGGGACCATCGCCAAGAGGGAAGAGGCCGCCAGGTCTGAAGTTTCGGATGCGGTGGCACTCATCGCCTCAAGGTTCCAGCGGAGCGGCTGAGGGCTCCCCAGGCGCCTGTTTAAGTTTTTGTCTTTTTGTATTTTGTCTTGTTGTTGGCTGTGATGACAAACTCTTTATTTGTGCGATAAAAAATCTGTCTGTGGTGCCCTTTTATACCCAGCTTGCTTTTATTTCCAGCAATGTCTTCTGGCTGCTTATTGTTCCTTAAATTCCAGGACCTGTCGTCCCCCAAAGTATGGCCCCCTGACAGGCGTGGCCAATTGTTATGGGCACACCTGTCATATACTTAGGGCTTAGGGCGGACCGGTGCAGGAGGAGCCTAGGATTTGTAGGTAGCATTGCCGTAGCTGAGTATGCAGGTATGTCGACAGCGGCCCCCCTGGGGGTGCCGTCGGAGCTTCAGTTCTGCGGTGGCCACCATCTTTATTGAGAGGTCGACAGCGGGCCCCCTGGGGGTGCCGCCGGAGCTTCAGGCCGGCGGTGCCCGCCATTCTTCAGTGAGAGGTCGACAGCGGGCCCCCTGGGGGTGCCGCTGGAGCTCCAGTCCGGCGGTGCCCGCCATCTTCAGCGAGAGGTCGACAGCGGGCCCCCTGGGGGTGCTGCCGGAGCTCCAGTCCGGCGGTGCCCACTGTCTTCGCGGGTACTCTGACGATGGTTGCTAGAATACCCTCCTCAAAGACCTGTACATAGATAAAAAAAGAGAAGTAATTCTGTCCGCTGGTCACTTCACCCCTGCTTGTTTTGTAGTGTCGCTTGACTTACGATCCTGGGCTGACTCGTGGGGCTTGGGTAATTCAGTGTTTCTGCACCCATGGCTCGTTGTCCAGAATACCCAAGGGTGGTCCATCTGGCCCCCAGCACTTGGCTGTAGTGCTGGGGAGGCAGAACGCACAGGATTAGGGTACGGGACCAGGCTAAGCAGGCTGTGGCCCTGGACCTCCCGCTCGGCGTAAGCCGTTTCCGGGGGGGGGGGGGGGGGGCATCTGGAGACACAGGCCCCCGAGTATTGGAACAACCGAGGCCCCAGGCGCATCGCAGGTACCTCAAGCAACCCCACCTGCAGTCCAGATAGCAAGGCTCCCACTACTGTTAAAGCAGGGGAAAAACGACAGCGCTCATGATAGATCACGAGCTATGGCGGGCTTACAGCAACATCATAAAAATTAAAGATAATTTTTGAATTGACAAACCCTATACCAGGCAGGACAACATTCTTTCATTGTAGTTTCTCATAAGATGAAGCAGACTTTACAAGGGGAATAACCCGACCTGGGTGTTAGGTGGAGCCGAGTGCACCTACTTAGGGTTCTGGGCCAGGCTAAGCGGAATGTGCACTCGGGGCCCCATCCCCTATACTAAGTGCTATTCTGAGATAATGTGTAACCTTTACAATGAAATAGCATTGCCCCGACCCTGGTCTAGGGGTAGAACTTACGGAGGTGTTCGATGTTCCATGGGTTGGGCAACCGCTGTCCATCCTCCGTAGCTAGGTGGACGCATCCTGGGCGGCAAACCTCTGTTACCCGGAAGGGGCCCTCCCAACTGGGGGAGAGTTTGTTAGACCCTTCTCGGGAGAGTATGCGGTGCAACACCAGGTCGTCTACCTTTAGCTCCCTACTCCGCACGGTCCTCTGATGGTAGCGCCGGAGCGCCTGCCTGTACCGTGCATTTCGGAGAGCTGCTCGCACTCATACCTCGTCGACGAGGTCCAGGTCTTCACGCTGGAGCTGGTCCTGCGCGGCTTTGTCGTACCCCCGGGCACGGGGAGAGCCCATGGTAATTTCTGGGGGGGAGGACGGCCTCCGCCCCGTACACCAAGAAGAAATCCGTTTCCCCGTGGCCCGACTGGTTGATGTTCGGCTAGCCCACAGCGCACACGGAAGCTCATCCACCCAATTTGCACCATGCTTCTCAAGGTGCGAGAACGTGCGAGTCTTGAGGCCCCTGAGAATCTCTACATTGGCTCTCTCGACCTGCCCATTGCTCTCTGGATGAGCAACAGATGCATAGCAGACTTGGATCTCCAGGTCCTCGCAGTATTCTTGGAACGCTGCACTTGTGAACTGGGTCCCGTTATAAGTGATGATTCTGTTCGGAACCCCGAACCAGCAGACGATCGACTTAATGAACTTTACTGCTGACTGCTTGTTGATGGTGACAACTGGGACGGCCTCCGGCCACTTGGTGAACTTATCTACGGCGACGTAGAGATGCCGGAATCCTCCGACGGCTCTGGGAAAGGGTCCCAGGATGTCCAATCCCCATACAGTGAATGGCCATGAGGGAGGGATCATCTGCAGCGCCTGAGCTGGTGTATGGATCTACTTGGCATGAAACTGGCACGCCTTGCATCTCCTTACCATCTCAGCGGCATCCTGGAGTGTTGTCGGCCAGTAGAAGCCATGCCGAAAGGCTTTACCGACCAGCGTGCGGGAGGACGCGTGGTTCCCGCACTCGCCTCCATGGATCTCTGCGAGCAGGTCGCAGCCCTCCTCCCGGGTAATGCATCGCAGTAGGATGTCGTTGGCGCCACGCCGGTAGAGATCCCCTTCCACCAGCGTGTACCTTTTAGCCATGCGAACAATCCTTTCTGCCAGGGCATGTTCTTCGGGAAGGATATTGTCCTTCAAGTAGTCCCGGACCTCCGAGATCCATGCATCGGGACTTGCTTGAGCTTCTGGATCTTGGGCGCCCGGTAGCTCGGAGCCCTCGGTGGCGCATACGATCCTTGGTGGACTCCATGGTAGCAGGGTCGCCGGGACTACCAGCTTCGAGGTGCTGGGCTCGCCCCCTTCGCCCAGCTCGGTTGCTCAGGCGGTTGGTCGCGGTAACGTCCTTGCAAAGACTCTTTGGGGCACTGGGGACCCTGTGGAGGCCTTCGTTGATAGGTCGTCTGCGACTGAGTTGTCGGCTCGGGGTACATGACACAAGTCCAAGACTTCAAAGTCCTTTTCCAGCTTCTGGACGTGCAACAGGTATGCAGCTAATTGAGGGTCGTTGCAGCTGCACTCTCCTCTAGCTTACTTGATGATCAGTTGAGAATCACCTTTAGCCAGGAGCTGTCGGACATTGAGGGTCAGGGCAGTCTTCAGCCCAAATATTAGGGCTTCATACTCCGCCATGTTGTTTGTCGCCTTGAAGTCGAGGCGCACCATGTACTTGAACTGCTCCCCAGTCGGGGTGAGAAGCATGACCCCAACGCCAGCCCCCTGCTTCCGCGAGGAACCGTCGAAGTAGAGCGTCCAGGGGGTCTCGGTGAAAACCAGAGCCTTCGGCACCGTTTCGCCGTTGTCCGCCCCCCCCCCCCCCCCCCCCCCCCGGGTTGCTTGGTGATGGGGTCCATTCGGCCAAGAAGTCCGCCAGTGCTTGGCTTTTGACTGCATGTCGAGGTAAGAACTCCAACTCGAACTCAGCCAGCTCCGCCGCCCACTTGGCAATGTTGCCAGTCGAATTGGGGCTGTGGAGTATGGTTTTCAGTGGGAAGGAGGTGACCACTGAAACCCGGTGAGCCTGGAAGTAATGCCGGAGCTTCCTCGATGCTATGAGCACTACATACAGTAGTTTTTGTACCTCCAAGTATCTTGTCTTTGCTTCATGGAGGACCTCACTGACGTAGTAGACTGGCCGTTGGCAGGTCCGAACCCTCCCTGAGGGGTCCAGGGCTCCTTTCAATGCGTCTGTCTCCTGGGGAATGTGGCTCCCAGGGTCTAGCTGGGCCTCTGGGGGCTGGGACCCGTAAGGAACTTGGTCACTGGAACTCACAACAGGGGGGGGGGGTTCTTCTGGGTTTGGGCCTTGAGGCTCGGCCTCCCCCTCTGGGGCTCCTTCTGGTACTTGTTGCGGTAGTAGCTCCGGCCATTCTGCAACCAAGACCATGCTGACCACTTCCATTGTTGCGATGATGTACAACAGGAGCGGCTCGCCGGGTTCTGGCGCCACCATAATGGGTAGCGTCGTCAGGTGTTTCTTGATCTCCTGGAAGGACACTTCAGCTTCCTCAGTCCACTCAAAGGGGCCTGACTTCCGCAAAATCTTGAAGAAGGGCAGGGCTCGCTCAGCCAGTCTTGAGATGAACCGACTGAGGGCTGCCAAACATCCTGCAAGCTTCTGCACGTCCTTGATGCGGGTCGGCGGCCGCATCAGCTCTATCGCCTTGATCTTCTCTGGGTTAGCTTCGATCCCTCGGTGCGATACCAAGAAACCAAGGAGCTTCCCTGCGGAGACCCCAAAGACGCACTTGTCGGGGTTCAACATCGTGCGTGTCGTGCGCAGCTCGCTGAAGACTCTGGTTAGGTTGTCTAATAGGGATATGTTGTCCCTGATTTTTACCACGATGTCGTCGACATACACCTCTACCAGGTCTCTAATGAGGTCCCCGAATGTCTTATGCATTGCACGTACAAAGGTGGGGAGGGCATTTTTGAGACCATAAGGCATGGAGACATAACAATACAGGCCGTCTACTGTTATGAAAGCAGTGTGCTCCTCATCTTCCCTAGACATAGGTATTTGATGAAAACCGGAATACGCATCTAGGAAACACAGAAGGTCACAACCTGATGTTGAGTCTACTATTTGATCTATCCTAGGAAGAGGGAATGGATCCTTGGGACATGCCTTATTGAGATTGGTGTAGTCGATGCACATCCGGAGCTTCCCGCCAGCCTTAGGAACGACAACAGGGTTGGCCAACCACCGTGGGTGGTGAACCCCCCGGATGAAACCAGCATCGAGCAGCTTCTTGATTTCTTCACGGATGAAGTTCTGCCGCTTGATGGACTGTTTCCTAGGCCTCTGCTGTACCAGCCGGGCGTCGGGGTAGATCTTCAGATGGTGCTCAATCACCTCCCTGGGGATTCCGGGCATCTGTGATGGTTGCCATGCAAACACATCGACGTTGTCCCGGAGGAAGGTGATGAGCGCGCATTCCTATTTGCTGTCCAGGTTCCCCACGATTCGGGTCGTCTGGGAAGCCTCATGGCCAATCTTGACGACCTTCACAGGGACGTCGTCGTCGTTGGCGGGTTGCACACGAGGTGCAGCAGTGGAGGCTCGCTGCACCGGGCCTTGCTCTGGCTGACTCTTCGTTGAGCCTCCTGGGACCGGAGCCCTCCCTGCTGCCAGTGCTTGGAGCTGCTCCAAGGCTGACACTGCGGCTGAGCGGTCCCCTCTGATCCTGAGGACACCGGAAGGCGTCGGCATCTTCAGGACGAGGTAGCCGTAGTGGGCTACATCCATGAACCTGTAGAGGGCTGGACTCCCGATGATTGCATTGAAGGGGAGATCGACGTCTACAACGTCGAATAAAACACTCTCCGTACGGTAGTTCTCCGGGGTCCCGAAGGTCACCGGGAGGTGTATGTTACCATACGGGAGGATTTGCCCAGGTCCGACACCCAAGAACGGGCTCGACGGTGTGAGCTGGGACATCGGCAGTTGTAGCTTCCGGAAAGCCGCAGTGGAGTTGAGGTTGAGGCCCGCCCCTCCATCTATCAATACGTGAAAGACCTTCATGTTGGCGATGGTCGGGGACACCAGCAGCGGGAGCACTCCTGCCCCTGCCATGTTCTTCGGGCAGTCCAAAGCGTCGAAGCTGATCGCCGTGCTCATCCACTTGTGGTGGGGAGCCGGACTTGGGGCTGGGGCCACTGCGGCCACTGCCCGACGTAGGGTTTTTACTGCGTTTCGGGACATGGGGTCGGTGGCTCCCCCGTAGATGACATGGAGGGTCTTGCGGCGCTCCTTATCACTGCTGGAGTCGGAGTCGCCACCCTCGAAGTGGCTTTGACCGCCCGCTGGGGTTCCTGGAACCCCATCTCCCTGTCATCCTCTTTCTTAGGATCAGCCTTCTGCTTGCCCTCCCTCTGGCAGGGGGTGCACCCTCCTGGCGCTGTTGCCTCTGTTTCTGTTCGCGAAATTGTTCCGCGAATCTCCTCAATTCCCAGCACTCGCTAGCAGTGTGGCTATTTGTACGGTGTACCGGACACTTGAAGTCAGGCTCCTCGGGATCAGGCGACTGCCTAGGGCGCTTGTCTCGGCGCGACGCTCGGGCTACGCCGGGCGCCGCAGCCGCCACTGCCTTGGCTCCGGGCTTTGGCCTGTTCTTGCCACCGCCTTTCTTCTTCTTGCCGCTGCTCCTCGCAGAGGCCCCTTCCTCAGTCGGGGTGGTTTCCCTTGCTTCTGAGGATGGCTGGGAGTGCCAGTTGCGCCGCTCAGCTGCCCTAGCACATCTATCTGCCAGGGAGAATAGCTCGGAGACATCACGCACCTCATGCGTGGCTAACTTCTCGAGCATCTTCTTGTCCCTCACACCCTGTCTGAACGCAACGATAACCGATGCGCTAGCAACATGAGGGATGGTGTTTCGTACCTGGGAGAACCGCTGGATGAACGATCGCAGCGACTCTCCAGCGCGCTGCCTGACGGCGTGGAGGTCAAGCTCGGTGCCAGGGCGCTTGTAGGAACTGACGAAGTTAGCCACGAACTGTCGGCACAACTCATCCCAGGAGGTTATGGACCCCTGGGGCAGGTTCATGAGCCATGACCGAGCTGGGCCGGTCAGGACAACGGGGAAGTAGTTAGCCATAATGGCCTCGTCGCCTCCTGCAGCTAGTATCGCAGTGGTGTAGATCTGCAGGAACTCGCTCGGGTTGACACTCCCGTCATACTTCTCCGGCATGTGTGGCCGGAACTTTCGTGGCCAGACCACGAAACGGAGGTGAGGCGCTAGCGCCGCACACCCTTGGCTAGGGCTGACTGGTGCTGGCGGCGGCAGCGCATACCCTGGGTGAGCAGGCGGGCCTGCGCACACTTGGGGCTGGAGTGGTGTTGCGTACGCCTGTACAGGAGGTGCGACGTACGCCTGGTGCGGTGGAGGCACGACGTACGTTTGGTGTGGTGGAGGCGCAGCATGAGCCTGGGGCACGTGGCCCGGCGCGCTGTAATTGGCCTCAAGGTTGTGCCGACGTTCCCTCTGGCGCTCGATGGTGACTCGGCAGTCCTCTCCATCCCTGCAGCGCTGCAGCCCGGTTCTCAGATCCGTTGTTGAGATCCTGGTTGAGCGCGAGTCTGCCGTCCACCGGTCAACTGTCGGCGTTCGCGACAATGACACATGCACCGACTGGGCATGTGTTTCCCTCCGTGGAGGCGCATTGAGTGCGGCAGTGACGAGGTGGTCGACGTCATTGATCCACTGCTGAGCTGCTCCCTGAGGGGCATCCCCAGCCGGAGGGTTGTGGAGTAGTGCGCGCGCTGCCGCGAGCGCGCTCTCCGGGCTTGCAGCCGGTGGCGCCGTGACTGCTGTCACGGCAGGAGTACGCCGTGGAGTGGCGTGTCGGCCTGCAGCCGACGAAGTGACTGCAGGGCGGCGCGAAGGTCCTGACCTTCCTGCCCTAGAGCGGTAGCCTGCTCTAGAGCGGGATGACGCCTGGTCCTCTACCATAGTCTGTCGCCGTGACTACGCCCTAGATGATCCAGCGTTGGATTGGTCGTTCACCATTGCTGCTGGTGGAGATCTGGACGGGGAAAAAGCCCCCTACCTGGCGCGCCAAATGTCGATGGTCGTAAACGACACTTCCCCCGGGCCTGCTTAGAGAGCAGCCCACGGAGGTTCTTTGGATTCACGAGGGCTAGTCCTAGGAGATCAGACACAGCAGAATGATGGACACTGGGGATTTACGTGGTTCGGGCCGCCGGAGCGTAATACCCTACGTCCACGGGAGTGTTGTGTATTGCCTTGCTTTCGCGTGTATCAGCCTTGGTCTAACCTTTTTTCGTTGTCTATGAAGGTCGTCTGCAGAGCCCTTTTATAGTTCAAGGACTCTTTAGTCACAAGCTGGGTCCCAGTACCCGACAGGTGGTCCTGGGGAGAGCCAAATCCTATACAAGATCTAGGATTAATTGCTATCTACTTTCCTTTGTCAAGGGAGTCAATGCGCCGTCCCGCCGCGTCGTGCGCCAGGGCTACACATAGTTGGTGATGATGGCAGGGCACGTCTCGTCCGTCTTGCCCTCGCGGCCCATTCGTCCGTCTTGCGGCGTGGGTCTGTATCGGCTACTCGGACAAGACAGGACACTGGAGCCTTAACTATCGTAAGCGCGGCTCAGCCTGCCTGGGGAAGGCGCGTGTACTTAATGCCTGTCTAAGCAGCGCACGCATTCCTTTACTGCGGCTTCCTACCACACTGAGTTGGGCGTCCGCCACATGGTTACGCTGGAGCCTGCCTTTGCAGGAAGTAAAGCACTCGACGGAACAGGCCACGTGGCGCATTCGGAACCCACCCCTATGGAGGGGTGGAGGCTCAGCCGTGCAGGCCACGTGGTAGCTCCGGTGCCTTTCCCTGCGCGGGCGCGGACTTGGCCCTGAGGTCCCGAATGGTCACGTGGCGGCTCCGGAGCCCTCCTTAGCGGGGGGGGGGGGGGGGGGGGGCGGACTTGGCCTTGAGGTCCCGAATGACCACGTGGCGGCTCCGTAACCCTCCTTAGCGGGGAGGCGTGGGCTTGGCCCTGCCGGCCACGTGGCAGCTTGGGAGCCTCCACCGAGGGGGAGGTAGGATCGGGTCCTTCCCTCCCCTACATGGCAGCCTCAGATTCGGCTTCTTTGGCTGAGGCGGAGTACTTAGCGGTTTTCTCCTGTGCGCGGGGGTATCCGGTTTGCAGGGTACCGACACCCGCCTTTCATGATGACAACCGTTCGTCTGGGGTAAGAACCTCGACTTGATCGTCGGGGTGGCCCCGGGCCCCCTTGTCATTGTCGGGGTGAAATTTTTGACTGGTATCGTCGACTCCTCTGCGGTTTCCATCCAGACGTTGCGGGGGATTACTTAAGAAGGAAAGCACGCACCGTTTGGAGTTCTTTACGCCTTCCAATCGATCTTGCGCTCAAACCTTCCAAACTTTTGTTTGACTTTCCTCTCTTGCCTCGTTGTGCCGCGATGGAGTTGGGTCTCCACCAGAGCCGACTGAAGACCGATGACGATTTGAAGAAGGTACAGGCCCTCATGGGATGGTCCCCTGACTTCTTCAACCACTTGGTACGCGTCGGCAAGCTCCCGTTCGAGAAGGAACACGCCGGTGACATGGTGTACTTCTCCGCGTATGCCATGGTGGGACTGATCCCACCTTTTTTCTCTTTCTTCTTGATGTTGCTAGACTTCTATGGTCTGCAGCTGTACCACCTTGGCCCCCACTCCATTCTGATGGTGTCAATCTTCGTCCACTTCTGCGAGATGTGGGTGGGCATTCCCCCCTGCATTGAGCTCTTCCGCACCTTCTTCACTGTTCAAACTACGGGCAGGAGTATCGAGTACCTTGGCTTCTACTATTTTGTCAAGCGCAAGAAGTGCCCGTACAAATACTTGCGATCGTTCCCTTCTGGGAAGTGGGACGACTGGAAGAAGGATTGGATTGTCATCAGGGTGGAGGAGCACGAGAAGCTGGAGCTGCCGGAAGGCCTCCCCAACATTGACACTGCAGTTTGGAGTGAAGCTCCGGTGCTGTCGGATGCCTTCAACCCTGCTCTGAACAGGATCCGCCTGTGCGTGGAAGGAGGGGTGACTCCCCAGGCAATGTTTTGCAACTTCCTGACCAAAAGGTGGGCTCCGTTGAAGAGGAGGGAGAAGTTGGCTTGGGCCCTCAACAGTATGCTGGACGACGACCGGATCGAGACCGGTTTGAAGTCCAACATGGAGGGTGCAACTTTGTAGTTCCACCTCAAGAAGTTCTAGCACGGCATCGATGTCGAGGGTGACGACTTGGCTCCATAGGCAGCTTTCCTCCCTCTGAACATGGAGGCAGAATTGAGCAGGGAGCTCCGACGGACAATTCCGATGCTTGATGACCTTGGTATCGTTGAGAGGCGTTTGATCACCGGAGTGGCGATCTCTGAAGCTCCTGAAGGCAGCTCCGTCCCTGCTCTGAAGCGAAGAACCAAAGTCGTCGGCAAGGGCAAGGAATCGGCTGAGCCCTCGAGCCGTAAGAGGAAGCATGCTGACAGAAGGTCCGCCAGGCATACTTCTTCCGCGGCGTCTCCTTCTCCCCGGAGGGGGAGGTCTACGATGACAGCATCTACTCCAGTAGCGGCTTCTTCTCGGGGTGCTAGCTCCAGCCAGGTGACTCCGGTACCAGGGGCAGCTGAGGGCTCCGAGTCCGGAGGTCCTTCCCGGTCGAGGGGGGCCTCGACCAGAGCAACGACGACAACATCAACAAGCTCCGGGGGACCCTCCGGGACTACCACGCCAGTGGCAGCTGGGGCCAGTCCGGAGCATCCGGAGAAGAGGTTCTGCGGTAACTGGTGCGGAAGCCTTGCGAGGTAATTTTTGATTTTTTACCTCAGTCAGTTGTTTTATTGTTAACTGTATCTTGAGTTTCTTCGTCCTTCATCCACAGCGTGCCCAAGAAAAGGGTTGAAGCTCCGGTCCCTACAACAGTGGTTGAGGCTGTGCAGGCTGAAGCTCTGGCTTTGATTCCAGCGCCGCCCCAAGAGGTGGTTGAGGTTGCGGCAGCCCCGGCGCTGGCTGTCGTGGTTTTGGACGACTCATCTTCAGAAGCTCCCGTGGTAGCGCCGGACCACGGGAATGAAGACGTACCAGCGGTGCCAGTTCCGGAGGTTGAAACTCTGGGCTTGGATGTTGAGATGTTGGACGCTCCGGCCGTAGAGCCGGAGGTAGCTGCGATTCCGGCCCTAGAGACAGATGTTATTGAAGCCCCGACAGTTGAGCCGGTGGTTGATGAGGTCCCGACAATGGAGTCGGGTGTTGATGAAGCTCTGGCACTTGAGCTGGTTGTCGAGGAAGCTCTGGCGGTAGAGCCAGTTGCTGCAGAAGTTCCGGCTGTGGACCCGACTGTTGAAGAGGTTCCGGCTTCTGAGCCAGTTGCTACGGAGGTGTCGGTGCCTGAGCCTTTGGTGGTCGAAGCACCAGCGCTCGAGCCCATGATGGTCGAAGCGCCATCACCTGTGCTAGAGGCAGAGGAAGCGCCTGTGCCGGAGCCAGAAGTAGCTTCTGCTCCGACCGAACCTTCAACACACGCTCGAGAAGCGGTGATCCCAGAGGTGCCCTCTGCTGAGCCAGGGTGCCAAGATGAAGTTGCTGGCCCCCCGCCAGAGGGCCAATTGTTGATGACCTGGCGGCTGGGCCCTCGGAGTCAATTCCGGAGGTCGGAACTTCTGCTGCAAGCACCTCCTCGGCGGAGACCGAGGCTATCCCGGAGGATGTCCCTAGTGCCGTGGAAGCTTAGGGGACCGCTCTCATAGAGTGGGACCCAATTTTTGTTGCTGAAGATCTGCTGGAGCCAGCGGAGATGACCCCAACAGGTCCGGACCCGATCCCCCTATCGTTGTCTATCGACAACGCCTGTTCAAGTCTTCGCCAGGTTCAACCGGCCTTCTACCACGACAGCAAGGCCCTCGAGGAGGAGCACCAAAATCTTAGGAGGTGGCACAACCGACTCCATTTCGAGACCAAGCTGGCGCAGTCGAGGCTGACTGACGACAAGGAGTTGGTACAAAGGGAGTAGGTCCGCCTGGAGTACTGGGGTAAGTTGTTGGATGAGAGGGAAATCATGACGCAGACCCTCGACAACCAATCCCGGGCCATCTATGAGCAGGCCAAAGCTGCAAATAGCACAGCGGATGAACGCCAGGAAAGGCTCGCCGCCATCCATGATAGTCTCGTCAAGCGCCGGGAGGCTCTTGAAGCACGGGAGAGACGGCTCGAAGATGAAGAGCATAAATTCTTGGAGCTATGGGACGACCTCAAGAAGAGGGAGGAGGAGTTTATCCAAAAGATAGCTCTGGCTGACAAGAGCCTCGAAGAACGCACCAAGAAATTGGATGAGCATTGCAAGGAGGAGGAGAAGAAGGCCTGGGAGCGAGGGCAAGATCTCTACAAGCAGGAGAATGCCATCACAGCCAGGGAGAAGAAAGTATGGGGCCGAGAGAAGGATCTGGTCAACCGCTGGAATGAGATCCACCTCCGGGAGGAAGATCTCGGCAAACTCGAAAGGCAGTTTGCTGAAACGATTAAGCAGAATGCCAAAGAGGTGGAGCGTCTTGCTCGAGAGAGCTCGGAGCTTGCAGTGGCCAAAACATCCTTGGCAGAGATGCGGAGCGGAAGGTTTGTAGAGTCCCAACAAGTTTTGGACTTCCTGGTCAAGGCCAACGACGCATTGACGCCAATGGGCTTTAGTCCCGTGCGTCCAGATGATCCGGAGCCAGAGCTGGATCAGGCGTTGAGGCGCTGAGTTCAGCAGGCAACAAGCTCTCCAAGATGGGCGATATCATAGCGGACCAGCTGGAAACAGAGGGTCAGTACCTGGCGAAGAACGTCGCAGGGTTTTTGCTGGCGTGCTACACCAGCCGGGACCCTCAATTCTCTCTGGACCCGGTGCTTGAAGGCCCCATCAAAGGAGAGCGTGAAGCCGCCCGAGCCAGCGTGTCGGAGGTGGCCCAGAAGGTCGCCCAGTTCTTCCATAGGGTCTAGGACCATCTCTCTATAGCTCCCGCTTGTATTCTCTCTTCTTCTTCTCCAATTTTGTAATCTCTTGTCTCCAGATGAATGAAATCCAAATTTTTGCAAATTCAAATTTCATTTTTTTTGTCTTCAACACTTTTGTCTCACTTGTCCCTCTGGTAGATGTACACAATTTTATTGTGAACATGTACCAAGAGGATGTAACGGTTGTTGAAGACTTGTGTGCTTCGAACTTGTAGAATGTAGGTCCGAAGTCTTCGATAGTGTAGGCCGCCTGAAGCTGTCGAAGCTTAGTGGCTCCGGCATTGACCATTGCCGGTGCTTAGTAGCTCCGACAGTAGTCTCCATCGATGCGTAAAGCATCAATGGTTAGCCTTCTGGGGTGTCAGAGCTTGGCAGCTCCGGCAGTGACCTCTATCAACACGTGTTGTGTCAACGACAGACTCCACTTTCGAGTCTTTCCACCATCTTTGTGTTGACGGCTTGCTCCCTAGCTTTACCGGAACTAAGTAGCTCCAGAGATGCTCGATGTCAATGTTTAAACATCGACCACAAGCCGCCTATAGGATGTCGGAGCTTATTTATTTTTCTTGCACACTGAAGTCAAGGAAAATAGTAAAATATGTTTCCTATCTATAACTTCATTGTGACTTACTGTTCTGGAGAAAGTTTTAGGTCGAACACAATCCTAAATACAATCAAGAGCACCGTCTTGCTTCCTTCAGGTCCGATCGTTTCTGGACTCGCCTTACTTCGGCCTGCCAGGGTATAGGTAGAGTGGCGTACTTAGGGTGCATGACCAGGCTAAGTCGATAGCACACTCCGACCCTAGATTGGCTTGGCGGCATTTAGACAAGTAGGCCATCAACAATGTTTGAACCCGGAAGGATAGACAATGCGACTCGAATTGTACATGAACTGGTCGAGCTAAAGTTTCTTAAGAACTGCACAACTTTGTTATAGACAAGAAAGAGAAAAATAAAAAATATTGAGTCTGTACAAAGTAAATGCACGTGGAGTCTATTTTCACACAATGATGTCTTTCATTATAGGTCTGGGGTACAGGGGAAACAAGTACACTCTTAGGGTACGGAACCAGGCTAAGTGTGTTTCGTTTCTCGTTTGACCCAATGTATCTAGCTACACTTTTAGTTCTGAGACTGTGACAAGTGTTGCATGGACGTTGCGGACCTAGCGGGGTAGGTCCGGCTGCCCTCCCGGAGGAGCTACCCGACTCTGTACAATGACTCTATAACATACACCACATGTAATTACAGACTCACCTCCGTGATATTAAGCGTAGAACTTATGGAGGCGCTCAATGTTCCAAGGATTTGGGAGAGGTGTCCCATCCTCGGTTGCCAAGCGAACGCATCCGGGACGGGATACTTTGATCACTCGGAAGGGTCCCTCCCAGCTGGGGGAAAGTTTGTTTAATCCTTATCTGGATTGTATTCATCATAGCACCAGATCGCCTTCCTCGAGCTGTCGGCTGTGAACATGCCGTTGGTGATAGCGCCGGAGAGCTTGGCAGTATCGGGCATTCCAAATAGCTGTTCGACACCTTCCCTCTTCAAGGAGGTCAAGGTCTTCACGCCGGAGATGGTTCTACGTGGCTTCGTTGGAGGTCCGGACCCGGAGCGACCCCAAGGTTATTGTCGGAGGAAGGACTGCTTCAGCTCCGTACACCAGGAAGAAGGGTGTCTCTCCAGTTGACCGGTTTGGAGTTGTCCTGTTGGCCCATAAAGTGGGCGGAAGCTCTTCAATCCAGTTGGCTCTATGTTTTTTCAGGCGCTCATATGTGTGCATCTTGAGTCCTTTCAGGATTTCTGCATTTGCCCTCTCGGCTTGGCCATTACTTGCCGGGTGAGCTACGGAGGCGTAGCTGACTTGGATGCCGAGGTCTTCGCAATATCCTTGGAAAGCAGAGCTTGTGAATTGGGTACTTATCGGTGGTTTTGATCTGGCAGATCTCCCGACACAACTAAAAGTTTTTGCGGAGTTTGAGGTTCGGTGTGGGCGCGCGGAGATTCAAGAAGGTGATATGTAAAATGGCACAGGAGACACAAAGATTTACGTGGTTCGGGCCGCCTTAGCGTAATACCCTACTCCACGGGGTGTGTTGGTGTTGTATTGGATATATGAGCTCAACGTGAGTTGAGAGCGCGTGTTAGTCGATCAGACTAGTCCTCAGTAGGTCAGATCCGGTTCTCTCTATGTATCGTCGGCTTGTCCTTTTATAGTATAAGGACATGCCGTTACAAGTTGGCCTAGCCCAACATGTGGCCCCGGCGGTTACTAATATTGATACACATTTTATGTGCTTAATTACCCTTAATGACCGAGTTACGGGCTTTGACAACACCGTTACTGGTAATTAAGGTTGTCCGATCGTGTGTCATTAACATAGTATTAATGACACTTAATCGGGTCTTGAAGTCCTTGATTCCCCTTTTAAGATCCGAAGCCGTTGTGGAGTCTTCCGGAGGTTTGAGGCTGAAGATCCGACGATTGGACACGTGGCAGTTCTGGAGCATACTGTGGGGAACAGATAGGTCCGGTGCTGCCAGACACGTGTCAGTTCTGGAGCTTCCCTCGGTCTGGGGTTAGGTCCGGGGATGCCGTTATGGTACATAGCCCGGAGCTTCCCCCTTGTGGGCGGTAGCTCCGGTTTTGATGGTACACGTGGCGACCCGGGGACTAACCATGTTGGGAAAGCGGGTCCAGTTATGTCTGACATGCGGGCCTCTGAAGGTCTTCAATTCATGTAGATGACATTTCCTTGAGATCTTTGCAATCTCAAGGGGTATACGGTACTCAGGATACCGATAGTGGCCCCCTGGGCCCACCTCTCGGGAAGACCCCTTGGGTGAAGTCATTCCGCCGGAGGTGGGTCCATCCTTCAACTTCCGAGCCGAGTCTTCAAAGGTCTTCAGAGGCGCCGTTGGCGATAGTTTTGGAGTTAAATCCTCGCTGCGTGGCACATCCCGGGTGCGGCAGATGAGATCTTTGGCGTGCGGATCTCACGCAATTGAAGATTGCCGGTTCCCGATACGAAAATCGTATCGGTTCCGTGCGCCTTGTCAGGCTGCCGCCTTCGGGCTTCCCGCCTTTCGTGATGACAACTGTTTACCTGGGTAAGAGCCTCGACTTGATCGTCAGGGTGGTCTCGAGCCCTCTTGTCATCGGTAGGGTGAAATTTTCGAATAGTATCTTCGGCTTCCTTGCGGTTTCCATCCAAGCGTTGCGGGGGCTTACTTAAGAAGGAAAGCGCGCACCGTCTGGGTTTCTTTACGCCTCTAATCTGAACTTGCGCTCGAACTCCCAAACTTGTGCTTGATTTTCCTTCCTTGCCTCGCTGCGCTGCGATGGAGTTGGGTCTCCGCAAGAGCCGCTTGAAGAACGAAGGTGACCTGAAGAAGGTTCGGGCCCTCATGGGGTGGTCCTCGGACTTCTTCAACCACCTGGTCTGCGCCGGTGGGGAGCTCCCGTTCGAGAAGAGCACGCCGGCGAGATGGTGTACTTCTCTTCAAACGCCATGGTGGGGTTGATCCGGCCTTTTTCCTCCATTTTCTTGATGCTGCTAGACTTCTATGGTCTGCAGCTGTACCACCTTGGCCCCCACTCCATTCTTCTAGTGTTTGTCTTCGTCCACTTCTGCGAAATGTGGGTGGGAATCCCCCCTGCGTTGAGCTTTTCCGGACCTTCTTCACCGTCCATACCACCGGAAGGGGTGATGAGTAACTTGGCTTCTACTACTTTGTGAAGCGCAAGAAGTGCCCATTCAAGTAGCTCTGGTCGTTTCCCTCTGGAAAGTGGGACGATTGGAAGAAAGACTGGATAGTCATCCGGGTGGAGGAGCACGAGAAGCAGGAGCTGCCCGAAGGCCTCCCCAACATCGACACTGCATTCTGGAGTGAAGCCCCGGTGCTGTCGGATGCCTTCAACCCTGCTCTGACCAGGATCTGCCATTGTGTGGAGGGCGGAGTAACTCCTCAGGCGGTATTTTGCAATTTCCTGGTCAACAGGTGGGCACCGTTGAAGAAGAGAGAAAAACTCTCTTGGGCCCTCAACAGTGTGATGGACGACGACCGGGTCGAGACCGGGCTGAAGTCCAACATGGAGGGGGCGACCTTGGAGTTTCATCTCAAGAAGTTCCAGCACGGCATCGATGTCGCGGGTGATGACTTGACCCCGCCACCAGCTTTTCTCCCTTTGAACGTGGAAGTAGAGTTCAACAGGGAGCTCCGGCGGACGATGCCGGTGCTTGACAACCTTGGTGTCGTCGAGAGACGATCGACTTCCGGGATGGTGATCCCTGGGGCTTCTGAAGGTGGCTCCGATCCTGCCCCGAAGCCAAGGACCGAAGACGTCGGCAAGTGTAAGGAGGCGATGGCTGAACCCTCGAGCTGGAAGAGGAAGCTAAGGCATGCCGACAGAAGGCCTGCATCCTCTACATAAGCTCATTATCCCCGGAGGAGGAGGTCTTCTACAACTGCGGCGATTGTACCTGCTGCAGTGTCTTCCCGGGGTGCTAGCTCCGCGCATGCAACTCCAGCACCAGGGCCATCTGAGGCCTCTGGGTCCGGAGGTCCTTCTCGGTTGAGGGGGGCCTCGACTAAGGAAATGCCCGCGGCTGCAATAAGTTCCGGAGGGCCTTCCGGAGCTACCACGCCGGCGGCGGCCATGGCCAGTCCAGAACGCCCGGGAAAGAGATTCCGCGCAAGCTGGTGCGGAAGCCTTCCGAGGTAATTTTTAATCTTTACCTCATACAGTTGTTTTGTTGTCGCAACTGTTTTTTAAGTTTCTTCATCCACCATCTGCAGCGTCCCCAAGAAGAGGAGTGAGGCTCCACTCTCAGCCACAGCAGATGAAGCTGTGAGGGCGGAGGCTTCTGCTCCCATCTCGGTGCTGCCCCAAGTGGTGGCTAAAGCTGCCGCAGCTCCGGCGCCAGCTGTCGTGGTCATGGACCTCGACTCATCCCCCGAGACTCCCGTGGTAGCGCCGGACCACGAGAAAGAAGATGCGCCAGCGGCACCTGCCCCGGAGGTTGAAGCCCGGGTCTTGATGCTGAGATGTTGGAAGCTCCGGCCGCTAAGCCGGAGGAAGCAGTGATTCCTGCCCCAGAGCTGGAAATTGTCGAAGCCCCGGCGGTTGAGCCGAAAGTTGAGGAAGTCCCGGCGGTTGAGCCGGCTACCTCCAAAACTCCAGCCTCAGAGCCGGTTGCCACTGAAGCCCCGGCTGCAGAGCTGGTTGCAGTTGAACTCCTTCCGGCACCTGAGCCGGTTGAGGTTGAAGCTCTGGCCTCAGGGCCAGTTGTTGCGGAGGCATCAACACTCGAACCCTTGGTGGTCGAGGTGCCAACACCCGAGCCACCAGCGGAGGAGGAGCCCAGGCCGGAGCCTAAAGTTGCCCCTGCTCCGGAAGTGATGACGGCGGAGGTGCCTGCTGCTGACCAGGGTGCCCAGATGAAGTCGCTGGCCCCCTGCCCGAGGGGGCAAATGAAGACCCGGTGGCAGGGCCTTCGGAACTACTTCCGGAGGTCGGAACTTCTTCTGCGGGACCCTCCTCGGTGGCGACTGATGTAAGGACCGAATGCCCAAGAGGGGGGGGGGGTGAATTGGACTTTCTTCGAAAAATTCTAAGCAATGAAACTTAATTTCTAAAGCCCAATTCCCTATGCGACTATCTATGCATTCTAGTAGATAGAAACTTTGCGGAATATAAAATGTATAAAAGTAAGGGAAGGAGAAGGATGCAAACTCCCAAGGAGACAAGGATTTATCCCGTGGTTCGGCAAGATCGTCAAGATCTTCCTACATCCACGTTGTGGCACCCACCAAAGGGTTTTGCCACACCCAAGTCACCAAGACGAGGGTTCTTCACTATTCCTCTCCGTTCACCTCCTTTGGCAAGGTGGAGCTCAAGCCTTGTACAACTTCGACCTTTCGGGCTTCCACAAACGCCTTGGCAAGCTCCGGAAGTCTCCTCACAATTAAAAACACCAAGGGCACTCCCTTGAGGCTCTCACACTATCCTAGAGAGTCCACTCACCCAGAATGGTGGCACACAAGCTCTCTCTCTAGCTAGTTCTAGCCTAAACCTTGGTGTAGAGATGATCGAAATGGTGTGGAAGTAATTGCTCTTGGTCTTGAATGCTTGTGGATGTGTTGATAGTGTCTGGCGCTCAAGACTTGACGAAATTACAGGGTTAGGGGGTATTTATAGCCAGCCTCCCCGAAATAGCCATTGGAAAAGTAGGCTGATAGAACTTTACTGTGAATACCAGATGATCCGATGTCTCCCCTTTAGTTATCATCGGTCTAATTACTTTGGCTGACGTCATTGTGTCATATATGACCGTTGTTAGACCGATGTTGCTCCTGTCATCTCATCGGATGATCCGGTGGCTCTTCCTCCAGAATTTGCTTAATCTTGATGCTTACTGGAGTGATTGACCGATGTGTGTAAGTCTGTACATCGGATGATCCGGTGCTACACTTGGTCCAATGGTATTGCAAACTGTACTGATGGACCAATGTCACTGAGCCATTCACATCGGATGATCCGGTGAGTACATTGTTCTGAGGTCTTCTTCTTCAGTTGAACCAACTCGACCGATGTGTACATTTCTGAAATCATCGGTTGATCCGGTGAGTTGATTTTGTTTGCTTCGAGTTGTTTTTGAGTGAATCTTTTGTGTCTTGCTCAGATGACCTCTTAGACATTTGTTTCATAAGCCTCTCTGATGATCTTCAAGCATTGTGTGTTGTCAACTTATGGTTGAGTGACTTAGACATAAGAGCTTTCACTTCTTGTCTTTATCTCATTGATTTGATATCAAAATTTGATTGTATATGGGTCTCCAATGACATATTCATTTCATTTTATTGAGTGATTATGGGGACCTTGCATTCACAAATTCATTAGTAAAGTTCAATGGTTGTCATTAATCACCGAAACCGTACTTCATGGGGGGCCTAGATGCTTTCAATCTCCCCCTTTTTGGTGGTTGATGACAACACAATAATCAAAGCGCAATAGTAATGAATTTGATAGAATGAAACTTAAAGGAATATGCAATGAATACATGATGTCACACTTGAAGCTTAAGCATCAATTAATAACTCAAGTGTGAATAATAAGTGATCATGAACATAAATAAACACCAAATGAGCCCAATCGATTATTAACTCATGGAAATAAGTTCATTAGAGCTCAATAAGTAGCAAATGAGAAGCAAACACACCAAATGTACACACTGAATTACAAGAATGATAAATGATAAATGATAAATGAGACTCCCCCTGACACTAAGATGCTCCCCCTGACTCCTCTAACTCTTCTCCCCCTTTGGCATCAAGACACCAAAAAGGGACCCGAGCGCCTAAGGACCCTGAGTACTGGGCGCGATGACGAACTGGTCACCGTTGCTGTCGTCGGAGGTGCTGGCTGGAGTAGCGGTGGAGGGAGCTGCCGGAGCCGTAGGAGCCACCGTCGGTGCCTGCTGTGGAGGAGCTGCTGGAGCAGGGGCACTGACGACGGAGGTCGGCGACTGCTGGAACAGGGTCGTGGCCGGCAGCGGGGAGTGGCTCGGAGCACCAGGAGCCAGAAGTGGAGACATGATGAAGGAGGGAATCAGCGTAGTCGGCACCAGAGCGGTAGTTGGAGCGAGGACAGGTGGCGGTGGAGCAACTCCTGGCTGCTGCGACGGGAGGGCAATCCCGGTCTGGGTGTAGAGGTTGGTGATCAACCCCAGGATGCCCATCATCGCCTGCTGCGTCTGTTGCTGCTGGTCGAGAGTGCGCTAGTGTATCTGGTCGATAAGCCCCGTCAGCCTGTCAGTGTCTTCACGCCTCTCACGGGCGATCTGACGCTGCATCTCCTGATGCTGCTGCTGGAGCTCAAGGAGACGGGCAGCCTGCTCCGCTCGGGCCTGCTCGGCTGCCAGCCTGTCCAGACGCTGCTGCTCAACCATCTGCTGGAGGAGCGACGTCAGCTCTGACGGCTGCGTGACCTGCGCCTCAGTGATGGGAGGTGGAGTAGGTGGTGGCACTGTAGAGCCTCCAGCCTCCGCGTCGTGCTGCCTGGGTGAGGGCGGAGGAGGGAAGTACTCCTCGACACTGTCGTGGGTGTCGCTCTCTGACCAGATATGCTGCAAGTCCTCCCCCCTGTGCCTCAGCCTCGGAAAGACTCTCATCCTCCTTCTCTAAGTCAGACCAGTCCTCCTCAGAAAGGCGAGCCCTGACCTGGCGCTCGACTGGACGGCCAAGGCGGCGGTCTCCAGGAGCTGGGGCACGGTAGTGACCGAACCGTGTCACACTCTAGTCAGTGAGACGGTCGTGCACGGCGGACTCCTCAGGGACCATCATGGTGAGCAGGTAGCTGATCCAGTGTCCATACACGAGCTGCCTCATCCTCCCCACTCCATCTGTGATCACATCCTCCATCTCGCATATGAGGACCTCCACTATGTCGAACTCCATCCCGTTCATGATGTAGAACAGGAGAGTCTGCTGTAAGCTGGTGAACCCCTCCAGGTAACCAGACCTCAGCAGGAGCGTGCGGCGCAAGGCGAGGTGCACTATGCGCGCAGCTGGAGTCAACAAGGCCGGTACTCTCGGCTGGTCAGGAGAGAAAGTAGGACCGAACAAAGAACGGATCTCCTCCAGAGCTGGTGCCACTCCTCCAGTGAGTGGCCTCCTCAGCGGGTCTGCCTGACCATAGACCCTCTCATGCACGCAGGAGTCGTGCAAGTCCACTCCTAGCAGCTGTGCCAGCGTCTGCCGCGTCAAGTGGTAGTGCTGACCCATGAACATGAAGTCAATTGATCTTCTGCCCTCAGAGACATAAAGGGTGGCGTAGAAGACGCGAACCCAATCTTCCACATAGGCACTCCGCTCATATGACATTAGCTGCACCAAACCTCGGTACCTCTCAAAATAAGGACGGATCTCCGTCTCTGCTGCCAAAGCTAGCTGACCCCAATCCAGATAGTTGTGTTGAAACAGCTTGTGACCTTGATGCCTGTAGGTCTCATAGAGTGATGCCTGGGTGATAGTCCAGAAGCGACTATCCACCAGAGCCTCTCTGGGCTGCGGGTACCACTCCTCAAGCAGCACATTCCACCTGAGCTTGCGAAGCTGCTTGGCCTTCATCTTCCGGTAGTCGGTCAACCGGACTCCTTCCGCGACATGGACAGTGGTGTCTATCTCGTAGATCGCTCGCTGGGCCTCCCTGTCCTCACGACGGTCGGCAGCCGTCGGTCTCGGATGTGGTGCTGCCGCGGTGTGACCCCCACGGGTCCGGGCTGAGCGACGATGAACGGGAGGCTCTACCGGCTCTTCTTCGGCCTCGGAGTCGTCAATCACCGGAGGCTGCCTCGGACAAGCCTCACGGATCCTTCGGGATCCCCCTCGGCCACGCTCACGCTCCTCGGCGGCGCGAGCGGCCATCAAAGCCTTCTTCTCCTCCTTCGACAATTTTTGCTTCTTCGCGACCGGCTCCACGATAGCCTTCCCCTTGTTCTTCTTGTCGCAAGCCATTGCGATCGCTCGATTGAACAGAGTCGACGAAGGTGATGTGGAGATTGACGGGATAGGAAACCCTAGCGGCGATGGATGCACCGCGATGGCAATGTGCTTGACGGAGGTGAGGGAGAGCGATGGTGGTGCTTCGGTGGAGAGGCGGCTGCGGCGGTGATTGGAGAAGCAGCGGCGGTGAGTGGTGGAGGCGGCGGCGCTTGGAGACGGCGGCGCGTGGCGATGAAGGTGGTGTGGCGGCGGCGGCTGCAGTGGTGCTGCGGCGGCGGCGGTGGGAGCACGGCGGCGGCGGCCGGAGACGGCGGCGGCGGTTGGTGGTGGTGCGGCGAGAGGAACGGCGGGGGCGGCGTCGGGATCGGGAGAGAGTAAAGGAGAAGGGCGAACGACTGTTTAAATAGTGGGTCCCAAACCCTAGCCGACTTTTTAACACCGGATGGACTGATGATGAATGACGAGAGCATCAGTCGAATGATACAGTAAGGTTTTTCAGAAAAGTGCAGATGACACCGGATGGACCGACGTTGAGGGTTGGGATCATCGGTCGAATAGTACAGTAAGGGTATTCAAAAGAGGAATGTTGACACCGGATGGTCCGACGTGGGAGGAAGTAGCATCGGTGGAATATGGCACAGTTCCAGAAGAGTGAACATCGGATCGACCGATGTTTTTAAGAATGAACTCGTCAGTTGAATTTGGGATACTGACTGAACTGGCACTTGGTCTTTGAACACCAACTGATCCGATGAGGGATTGACCTAGGCATCGGATAATCCGATGAGAGCAGAACAAAAACATCCCATATATGTCCTTTGACCAAAAAAACAAGCAAAGAGGAACACATGTCTTAGGACCTTTTGGGCAACCCCTTACCCCTCAAAAAGCTAATATGCCAATAACTTGGCTAGGCCTTAAAGCAAATAGAACATCGAGAAAAATAGGAGGAAAATTGTCCAAATAAAATGTAAGGCCCATGCTTTGTGAGGTAGAGTATGAAGACTTCTATCTCTTTAAAGCATGTTCCTCTAGGCATTAACGCACCTAACATTTTGTTCTTTCCACCTTATTTGAGTTGAGATATTGCATTTCAAACAAGTCTCTTTCTCATGAGGTGGGTTCCCCTTTGTGACAATCTACCGTATGCAATGCCAAACAAATTATAGTGCAAGAAATTTAAGTATGAGTGCAAGTCTATATGGCAGGCATCCTGCAAGACATAAAGTAAATCTATCTTGCCAAGTTTGAACCTTTCAAAGGCTTCTTCAGGGGGAGCTACTCTCCAAGCCTTGGGAAAACCCAAAAGAACCACCATCCCAAGCTAACCCTTGCTCACCCCTATCCTTTGAGAGTTAGGCAAGACCTATATGACATGCATTCTTACATGATCATGGCAACTTACATGACGTTTGATGCATCTAGCACATTTAATTCACTCCTTAGCCTAGAAAAAGTTTTCTCATCAAGTGGTTTAGTGAAGATATCCGCCAATTGTTCTTCGGACCTAACACCTCGCAATGAGATGTCTCCCTTAGATTCATGGTCCCTTAAGAAATGATGGCGAATATCAATGTGCTTAGTGCGGGAGTGTTGAACGGGGTTTTTAGATATCTTAACCGCACTTTCATTGTCACAAAGGAGAGGCACACAACCAAATTTAATACCAAAGTCCAAAAGGGTTTGCTTCATATAAAGAATTTGGGCACAACATGCACCGGGGCCTAGATGCGGTAAGATAAAGCAATGAACCAATCTTTAGAACGGTAGTTGGATTGATCAATAGGTTTACCGTCCTTATCCGCATCGAGATGACAATTTGTTGCCATTGAAGTGCTTCTTGAGCTGCAATCTCCCATCTCAAATTTCTTCAAGAGGTCATTGGTGTACTTCTCTTGATAGACGAAGGTCCCCTCTTGAAGTTGCTTGATTTGGAATCCAAGGAAGACGTTGAGCTCTTCAATTATTGACATCTCTAGATCCCTAGAAATTATTTTTGCCAAACTCATGGCTAAGAGCTTTGTTAGTTGAATTAGAAATAATATCATCGACATAAATTTTACAAATGAATAATTCTCCGTCGATGTGTAGATGTTGAAACTTGAGGCTCCCCATTGATCATGGTTCTCCTCAACTTTAAGCTTGTTACAACATCGTTCTTGCTATAAGTGCATGTTAGCCCAAAATCGCAAAGTTTATGCAATAGAAAGCAAATTGAAACTAAGTGTCTTAACGTGCAACAATTTGAAATAAATAAACCATGAAGAATACAATCTTACCCAACCAAATTACCTTTCCCTTAGAATTATCACCCATGGTGACATGTTCATGATTTTTGGGGATCCTTTATGGAGGTGAACATACAATTGTTGCTGGTCATGTGTTGAGTGCACCTAATGCTTTCCACCGGCTTTGTAGTTCACCTATACTCATGAATTCAACTTTTGATTTTGGGCACCCAAGCCAACTTAGGTCCTTGTATGTGTGATACAAGTGTCTTTGGGATCCAAAGTTGCTTGGGGAGCTTCCCCTTCATGTCCTTCATGTCATTGCCAATGAACCTTGCCTTCACCTTGCCATGTACTTTACTCAAGAGATAGTAATGATCATTGAAAGTAGATTTGTAGTTAGTAGGCAATTTAGGAGAAGGTCGGTTAGGAAGAGGACACTCCCTTGTGTGGTGGCCGGTGACGTCACAATGTTGACAATAAGAACCAACTTCCTTGATGAAGCTTGTTCTTAGCTCCGGTGAGGGCACTTTTCCTTTGTTGGGCACCGGTAAGGATCCAAGTCCTCTTTTGTTGAAGGCCTTTGCTTGTTGGAAGAGGATTTCCTTGTGCTTGACTTCTCCTTTTGATAGTCTAGCCACACTAGTGCGGAGACTCTCAATTTCTTCCAACAAGTCCTTCTCCCTAGCATTTTCTTTCAAAGACAAAGACTTGTGCAAATCATTAGTAGCATGAGAAGTAATGGATATCTTATCATTAAGAGTTTGTTTCTTCATATATTTTAACTCTTGATCAAGCACTTCATAAGCAAGATTAAGTGTTTGATGTTCTTGTATTAACTTGTTGTGCTCTACCAAGAGTGTTTGGTGTGCTAAGTTAAGCTCATGATGATCTAGCTTGATTTTAGCCTTATCTTCCTCAATTTGCTTGACATGGGATTTGAGCGTGTCATGCTCTTTAAGTATGCTTTCATACTTGTCAAGCAAGTCGAGGTTAGCACTCTCAAGTATAGCATGGGTTTCTTCAAGAGTTTTAACCTTACTCTTTTCCCTCTTAATGATAGCATGATATTCATTTATTAGAGAGGTAAAATCATCGGGGGAAAGCTCATCATCGCTAGAATAATCATATACCTTGGTGTTACCTTTAGCCATGAGGCACATGGGAGGTGGAGGTAGAGGTGAGTCATCATTGTTGGCAATGGCGAGGCCAGCCAAACTTTCTTCTCCCGCTTCACTCTCTTCATCACTTGTTTCTTCGTTGGTGACCCATTCATTTGCCTCACACATGAACACCTTTTGTGGCCCATTTCTCTTCTTTGGAAAGAGTCTTGCCTTCTTGCCCTTGTCATATCTCTTCTTCCCAAAGGTTCTTGGTTTAGGTTTGGCCTCTTCTTCATCATCATCACTTTCTTCAAGCTTGTGATGCTTGCTCTTGTGGTTCTCTCTTCTTTTGTCTGATTTTGGACAATCATAGGAGATATGACCTTGATCACCACAATTATAGCAAGTTTTGTTGTCATCTCTCTTTGGTAGAAATGCTTTCTTTTTGGGATCAAAGGTGTATCCCTTCTTGGCAATCTTGGAGCTCAAGCGAGAGAACTTTTTCATCATTGATGCAAGCTCACCATCATCATCTTCACTTGACGCTTGCTCATCTACACTTGGGCTAGGCTCAACCACTTTCTTTTTGTTGAAATTTGTTCTCTTGGTGTAGGCCTTTAGAGCATTTGTTTTTGAAGATGATTGCTCCATCATTCCAAGCACACTCATCTCATGAGCGTGAATCTCTCCAATGAGCTCCGAAACTTCAATGTGGTCAAGAGACTCTTTTTGGAGCATGGAGTTGATGATGTTGTACTTTGGCTTGGGGAGGAGCATGAGGATCTTGCGATTGATGAGTCCCTTGCCAAGAGAAGCAATGTTAAGAGCATTTATTTCATCAATAAGCACATTTAAGCGAGAGAACATCTCATTGACATTTTCATGAGGAAGCATTTTGAATTCATCATACTTGGCTTTAAGCATATGATATTTTAGTTCTTTGACACGAGAAGAGCCCTCATGAATTTCTATTAAGCAAGCCCAAATTTCACAAGCTTTTTCTTTACTAGCAATTCTAGCAAATACATCTTGACTAATACATTCATAGATTGCATTCCTAGCTTTAACATCCCATTTAATTTGATCACCAACATAATTATGTTATCCAAACCCCGCGTGGGTCGCTTCCCAAACTTCGGGAGCAATAGCCTCTAGATAAGCGCGCATGTGTGCTTCCCAATAGGCAAAGTTCTTGCCCTCGAAGATAGGAACCGAACCCCCAACCTTGACCATTTTAGCTCTCTAGCGGTGCAGCTAGAATGATCCTATGAGCAACCTTGCTCTGATACCAATTGTAAGGACCGAATGCCCAAGAGGGGGGGTGAATTGGGCTTTCTTCGAAAAATTCTAAGCAACAAAACTTAATTTCTAAAGCCCAATTCCCTACGCAACTATCTATGCATTCTAGTAGATTGAAACTTTGCGGGATATAAAATGCATAAAAGTAAGGGAAGTAGAAAGATGCAAACTCCCGAGGAGACAAGGATTTATCCCGTGGTTCGGCAAGATCGTCAAGATCTTCCTACATCCACGTTGTGGCACCCACCAAAGGGTTTTGCCACACCCAAGTCACCAAGACGAGGGTTCTTCACTATTCCTCTCCGTTCGCCTCCTTGGCAAGGTGGAGCTCAAGCCTTGTACAACTTCGACCTTCCGGGCTTCCACAAATGCCTTGGCAAGCTCCGGAAGTCTCCTCACGATTACAAACACCAAGGGCACTCCCTCGAGGCTCTCACACTATCCTAGAGAGTCCACTCACCCAGAATGGTGGCACACAAGCTCTCTCTCTAGCTAGTTCTAGCCTAAACCTTGGTGTAGAGATGATCGAAATGGTGTGGAAGTGATTGCTCTTGGTCTTGAATGCTTGTGGATGTGTTGATAGTGTCTGGCGCTCAAGACTTGACAAAATGATAGGGTTAGGGGGTATTTATAGCCAGCCTCCCCGAAATAGCCGTTGGAAAAGTAGGCTGACAGAACTTTACTGTGAACACCAGATGATCCGATGTCTCCCCTTTAGTTATCATCGGTCTAATTACTTTGGCTGACGTCATTGTGTCAGATATGACCGTTGTTAGACCGATGTTGCTCATGTCTTCTCATCGGATGATCCGGTGGCTCTTCCTCCAGAATTTGCTTAATCTTGACGCTTACTGGAGTGATTGACCGATGTGTGTAAGTTTGTACATCGGATGATCCAGTGCTACACTTGGTCCAATGGTATTGCAAACTATACTGATGGACCGATGTCACTGAGCCATTCACATCGGATGATCCGGTGAGTACATTGTTCTGAGGTCTTCTTCTTCAGTTGAACCAACTCGACCGATGTGTACATTTCTGAAATCATCGGTTGATCCGGTGAGTTGATTTTGTTTGCTTCGAGTTGTCTTTGAGTGAATCTTTTGTGTCTTGCTCAGATGACCTCTTAGACATTTGTTTCATAAGCCTCTCTGATGATCTTCAAGCATTGTATGTTGTCAACTTATGGTTGAGTGACTTAGACATAAGAGCTTTCACTTCTTGTCTTTATCTCATTGATTTGATCTCAAAATTTGATTGTATATGAGTCTCCAATGACATATTCATTTCATTTTATTGAGTGATTATGGGGACCTTGCATTCACAAATTCATTAGTAAAGTTCAATGGTTGTCATTAATCACCGAAACCGTACTTCATGGGGGGCCTAGATGCTTTCAACTGAGGCTATCCCAGAGGACGGCCCTAGTGCCGTGGAGGCTCAGTGGACCACTCTTGTGGAGTGGGACCCAATTTTTGTAAGCGAGAACCCGCTGGAACCAGCGGAGGAGACCCTAGCAGGTCCGGACCCTATTCCCCCGTCGTTGTCCATTGACAACACTTGCTCCAATCTGCGTCAAGTCCAGCTAGCGTTCTACCACAACAGCAAGGCTCTTGAAGAGGAGCGCCAAACCCTTAGGCGGTGGCGTAATCGGCTCTACTTCGAGACCAAGCTGGCGCAGTCGAGGCTGGCAGACGACAAGGAGGGGATCAAATAGGAGAAGGTCCGCCTGGAATAATGGGGCAAATTATTGGATGATAGGGAGAGCTTGACTCGTGCCCTCGACGCTCAATCCCGGGCCATTTATGAGCAGACCAAGGCAGCTAATAGTGCGGCTGATGATCGCCAAGAAAGGCTTGAAGCCATTAACACTACTCTCATCAAGCGTCGGGAGGCACTTGAGGAGAGGGAGAAGAGGCTCGAAGACGAAGAGCAAAAACTCTTAGAGCTGCGGGATGACGTCTTGAGGAGGGAGGAGGAGCTCGCCAAAAAGGTGGCTCTGGTTGACAAGGGCCTCAAGGAACACACGAAGAAGTTGGAGGAGCATTGCGTTAAGGAGGAGAAGAAGGCCTGGGTGCAAGGGCAGGAACTCTACCAGCAAGAGTGTGCCATCGCTGCCAGGGAGAAGAAAGTTAGGGGCCGGGAGAAGGACCTGGTCGACCGCCGGAACAAGATCCACCTCTGGGAGGAGGAGCTCGGAAAACTCGAGAAGCAGGTTGCTGAAAAGATTCAGCAAAATGCCAAAGAGGTTAAGCGCCTTGCTCGCGAGAATTCTGAACTGGCGGCGGCCAAAAGATCCTTGGAGGAACTGAAGGGCTTGAGAACTACGGACTCCCTACAGGTTTGGGAGTTCCTGAGCAAAGCCAACGACGCGCTGACACCAATGGGCTTCAGTCCTGTGCGTCCGGATGGTCCGGAGCCAGAGCCGGACCTGGCGTTGCAAGCATTGAGCTCGGCGGGTAGCAAACTCTCCAAGGTGGGTGACGTCATCGCGGACCAGTTGGAGGTTGAGGGGCAGTCCCTGGCGAGGAACGTCGCAGAGTATGTGCTGATGTGCTACACCAGCCGGGATCCCCAATTTCCTCTGGACCCGGTGCTTGAAGGTCCCATCGAAGGAGAAGGTGAAGCCACCCGAGCCAACGTGTCGGAGGTTGCTCAGAAGGTCGCCCAGTTCTTCCATAGGGTATAGGACCATCTCTGTAGCTCCCACTTGTATTCTCTCTTTTTCTTCCCCAATTTTGTAATCCCTTGTCTCTAGATGAATGAAATCCAAAATTTGTTAATGAATTTCATTTTCTGTCTTCAACACTTTTGTCTTCACTTGGCCCCCTCGTAGATGTACACAATTTGATTGTGAACATGTACCAAGAGGATATTGTGTTTTGTTGAAGACTCATTTGCTTCGAACTTGTAAAGTGTAGGTCCGAAGTCTTCGATAGTGAAGGCCCCCTGAGGTTGTCGGAGCTCAGAAGCTCCGGCATTGACTACCGTCGGAGATTAGTAGCTCCGGGAATAGTCCATATCAATGCGTAGAGCATCGATAGTTAGCCCTCCAGGGTGTCGGAGCTTAGTAGCTCCGGTAGTGACCTTTGCCAACGCGTAGCTTGTCAGCAGCAGACCCCGCTTGTGGGGTCTTCTCACCATCTTTTATTCTGCGTCGACGGCTGGCCCCCCTAGGTTTGTGGGGGCTTGGTTGCTCCGGTGATGCTCGTTTTCAATGTTTAACATCGATTACAAGCCACCTAGGGGGAGTCGTAGCTTTGTTAGCTCTGGCTTTTCTCCATCAACGTGGATTCTTTATTTTTCCTGCACACTGAAGCCAAGAAAAATAGTAAAATTCGCTCCTTGCCTATAACTTTGTCGCGGCTTACGATTCCCAAGAAAGTTTTAGGTCAAACACAATTCTAAATAAAACCGAATGTGTTGCCTTCTTTCTTTCAGATTCAATTGTACTTGGACCCACCTTACTTCGGCCTGTCGGGGTGTAGGTAGAGTGGCGTACTTAGGGTGCTTGACCAGGCTAAGTCGATAGCACACTCCAGCCCTAGATTGGCTTGGCGACATTCAGGCGAGTGGGCCATGAACAATATTTGAATCCAAAAAAATTGACAATACAACTTGAATTGTACATGAACTGGTCGAACTAAAATTTCTTAAGAATTGCACAACTTTGTTATAGACAAGAAAGAGAAAAATAAAAAATGTTGAGCCTGTACAAAATAAATACATGTGGAGTCTGTTTCACATGAAGATGTCTTTCATTATAGGTCCGGGGTACAGGGGAAACAAGTACACTCTTAGGGTACGGAACCAGGCTAAGCGTGTTTCATTTCTCGTTTGACCCAGGGTAGCTAGCCACACTTTTAGTCCTGAGACTATGACAAGTGTTGCATGAACTTTGCGGATGTTCTCCCGGAGGAACTACCCGACTCTGTACAATGACTCTATAACATATACCACAAGTTACTACAGACTCACCTCCGTGATATTAGGTGTAGAACTTACGGAGGTGCTCAATATTCCAAGGATTTGGGAGAGGTGTCCCATCCTCAGTGGCCAAGCGAACGCTTCCGGGACGGGATACTTTAATCACTCGGAAGGGTCCCTCCCAGCTGGGGGAGAGTTTGTTTAACCCTTCTCTGGATTGTATTCTCCGTAGCACCAGATTGCCTTCCTCGAGCTGTCGGTTGTGTACATGCCGCTGATGATAGCGCCGAAGGGCTTGGCGGTATTGGGCATTCCGAACAGCTGCTTGGCACCTTCCCTCCTCAAGGAGGTCTAGGTCTTCACACCGGAGCTGGTCCTATGTGTCTTCGTCGAAGGTCCGGACCCGGAGTGACCCCAAGGTGATTTCCGAAGGAAGGATTGCTTCAGCTCCGTACAGCAGGAAGAAGGGTGTCTCTCCAGTTGACCGGTTTGGAGTTGTCCTGTTGGCCCATAGGGTGGGCGGAAGCTCTTCAATCCAGTTGGCTCCATGTTTCTTCAAGGGCTCATAGGTGTGTTTTGAGTCCTTTAAGGATTTCAGCATTTGCTCTCTCGGCCTGTCCATTGCTTGCTGGGTGAGCTACGAAGGCGTAGCAAACTTGAATGCCGAAGTCTTCGCAATATCCTTGAAATGCAGAGCTTGTGAATTGGGTCCCGTTATCAGTAATGATTTTGTTTGGGACTCCAAATCTGCATACAATGGACTGCAAAAAGTTGATAGCAGATTGCTTGTTTATTGTCACAACTGGAGTTGCTTCCGTCCACTTGGTGAACTTGTCAATGGCGACATATAGGAACCTGTAACCTCCGATGGCTCTTGGGAAAGGTCCCAAGATGTCCATCCCCCACACGTCGAAGGGCCATGTAGGAGGTATCATTTGTAGAGGCTGAGCCGGTGTGTGAATTTGCTTTGCATGAAATTGGCATGCTTCACATTTCTTCACCAGCCCAATTGCATCCTGGAGTGTTGTAGGCCAGTAGAAGCCACGCCGGAAGGCTTTACCGACCAGCGTGCGGGAAGACGCGTGGTTCCCACACTCGCCTCCATGGATTTCTGCAAGGAGCTCGCAACCTTCTTCCCTTGTGATGTACCGCATTAGGACGCCGTTGGCACCGCGCTGGTAGAGATCCTCTTCTACCAATGTGTATCTTTTAGCCAATATGACTATCCGGTCAGCGGATACATCATTGTCAGGAAGGATGTTGTCTTTCAAGTAGCTCCGAATCTCCGAGATCCATGCATCGGAGCTAACTTGAGCATTTGAGTCTTGCGTGCTGGGTTGCTCGGAGCTTCTGGCAGCACCTACGACCCTTGATGGCTGCCATGGTAACAGGGCCATCGGGACCGTCAGCTTCGGGATGCTGATCTCGCCCCATTCTCTCAGTTCGGCAGGCTGAGCTGTGGGTTTTGACAACCTCCGAACAAAAGTTCCGTCAGGAGCCAGAGCTCCGGTTGACGCTTTCGTCGAGAGTTCGTCAGCTTCAGCGTTGTGGACATGCTGAACGTGGTGGAGGTCTAGGACTTCGAAGTCCTTCTAAAGCCTCTGGACTTCAAGGAGGTAAGCAACCAGCTGGAGATTGTTGCAGGAGCATTCACTCTTCACTTGTTTAATGATGAGCTGTGAATCTCCCTTGACCAGCAGCTGCTTGACACCGTATGACAGTGCCACCTTTAATCCGTAGATGAGTGCTTCGTACTCCGCCATGTTGTTGGTCGCCTTGAAGTCAAGGTGTACCATGTATTTTACCTTCTCCCCGGTTGGTGCGAGGAGAAGGATTCCAGCTTCGGCCCCCTGCTTTTGCATGGAGCCGTCGAAGTAGAGGGTCCAGTGAGGCTCGGTGAAGACCGGAGCCTTGTGTTCTGGCTTCTGCTCACTGGGGCCCCCAGGGTTTGATGGAGAGGGAGTCCATTCCGCCACGAAATTCGCCATTGCTTGACTCTTGATTGCTTGTCTTGGAATGAATTCGAGATCGAATTCGGCCAATTCCGCTGCCCACTTTGCAATATTCCAGTTGAATTGGGATTATGCAAGATTGCTCGAAGTGGGTAAGAAGTCACCACTGAAATCTTGTGAGCTTGGAAGTAATGGCAAAGCTTTCTGGAGGCGATAAGAACTGCATAGAGCAGCTTATGCACCTCTAGGTATCGAGTCTTAGCATCATGAACTACTTCACTGATGAAGTAAACTGGGCATTCGATGGTCCGGACCCTCCCGGAGGGGCCCGAAGCTTCCTCTTTATTGACCCGAATCCTCCCGAAGGGATCCGAACCTTCTTCGGGGACCTCCGGGTCTTTGCTGGAGGGACCCGAATCTTCTTCAGAAGCGACCTGGACCCTCCCGGAGGGGTCTGGGTCTTATGAAGTAACTTCTTGTGGAATCAATTCTGGGCACTGGGACTCAGACTCGCTTTCAGGAACCTCCAGACCCTTCCGGAGGGGTCCGGATTCCTGAGCATGGGATGGTTCTGGTCTCTCCGCAACCAGGACCATACTGACGACTTCGTCAGTTGCTGAAATGTAAAGCATCAAAGGCTCACCAGGGTTCGGAGCTACCAGAGTTGGTAGGATGGTGAGGAGCTGTTTTAGCTCCTGGAACGCTTTTTCTGCTTCTTCAGACCATTGGAATGGTCCGGACTTCCTCAATAACTTGAAGAAGGGAATGCCCGTTCCGCCAGTCTTGAAATGAACCGGCTGAGGGCTGCTAGACATCCAGTCAGCTTTTGGACATCCTTGATGCGGGCTGGTGGCCGCATGTCTTCAATGGCTTTGATCTTCGCCGGATTATCCTCTATACCCCAGTGACTTACTAGGAAACCAAGAAGTTTTCCGGAGCTAACCCCGAAGACACACTTGTCTAGGTTTAGCTTTGTGCGGATGATCCACAGCTTGTCGAAGACAACCTGTAAGGTGTCAAGGAGTGACTCCTTGTTCTTGACCTTGACCACGATGTCATCGACGTACACTTCCACTATGTCTCTAATGAGTTCTTCAAAAGTTTTGTACATAGCTTGTACAAAGGTTGAAGCTGCATTCTTGAGACCAAATGGCATGGCTGTATAACAGTACAATCCATCTACTGTGATGAAAGAGGTATGCTCTTCATCTTCCCTAGACATTCTGATTTGATGATACCCAGAATATGCGTCTAGGAAACACAGTAATTCACACTCGGAGGTGGAATCCACTATCTGATCTATTCTAGGTAGTGGAAATGGATCTTTTGGACATGCCTTATTTAGTGTTGTGTAGTCAATACACATCCGAAGTTTTTCGCCGGCCTTGGGCACAACGACTGGGTTTGCTAGCCATTTTGGATGGAAGACTTCTCGGCTGAATCCAGCTTCGAGCAACTTCTTCACTTCTTGTCGAATGAAGTTTTGTCGCTCCAAGGATTGCTTCCGAGGCTTCTGATGCACAGGCCGAGCGTCAGGGTTGATCTTCAGATTATGCTCAATCACTTCCCTGGGGATCCCAGGCATTTGTGATGGTTGTCAGGCAAACACGTCGACATTAGCCCGGAGGAAAGCGATGAGCACGAGTTCCTATTTGTCATTCAGTCCCCCCGATATACGGGTGGTGTGAGCAGCATCGGAACTGATTTGGATGACTTTGACGGGAATGTCGGTGTCGCCGCTTGGCTGCACACGAGGTGCAGAAGTCGAGCCTCGTTGACGAATGCTCGGGGGTTTTGGAGCTTGCTCCTGCCTGGAGTCCTCCTCTTGCGCCGTAGTAAGCGCATGAAGTTCTTCCAGAGCGGTTACTCCGACAGTGCGATCTCCGCAGATCCGGAGAACGCCTACTAGTATTGGCATCTTTAACACCAGGTGGCCATAATGAGCAGCTGCCATGAATTTGTACAAGGCAGGCCTTCCCAAGATGGCGTTGAAAGGTAAGTTGATCTAAGCAACATCAAAGACCAACTTCTCAGTGCGATACTTCTCCCGGGTCCCAAAGGTAACAGGGAGAGTAATAGCACCAAGTGGGGTAATGGCTCCCGGACCTACTCCGGAGAAAGGTCGAGAGGGGTGGAGATCCGAAGGTCGGAGCCGAAGCTTGGTAAAAGCTTCGAAGCTTATGAGGTTCAGCCCCGAACCTCCGTTTACCATAACATGGTGGAGTTGAATGTTATTGATGGTAGGAGATACCATCAAAGGTAACTGGCCTGCTCCAACCATGCTTCGAGGGCAGTCCGAAGCATCAAAAGTGATGGTTGTGTGCATCCACTTCCGATGAGGCTCCGCCCTGGCTGTAGGAGCTACAGCGGCCATGTCCCGACGCATTGTCTTGAGGACGCGGCGGGAGGTGATATCCCATGATCCACCAAAAATGGTGTTCATGGTCTTCCGACGCTGTCGACGGAGGTGTAGACGGCCTTCAGGACCTTTTTCGGATCCTGAAAACCTAACTCCTCTTCAGCTGGAGCTTCGTCAACCTTTTGTTTTCCTTCCCTCTATCGGAAAGGAACTTCTTCCCGGTGCTTGTTGTAGCGCTCGACAAGGTTTTGGACCTCCCGGCAGTCTTCCAAACTGTGGTTGTCTGTTTTATAAATTGGACACCACACCTTGGGTTTGCCACCGTCTTCAGAAGATGGTCGAGGTCGCTTCTCGGGGCGTGGCCCCCGGCCACCCGGAGCTGCAGCAGGTGCAGCATTAGATGCGCCGGCCGACAGCTTCTTCTTGCCGTTGGTCTTTTTCTTCTTTTTGCCACTCCCAGAGGTAGTGACTTTGCCTTTGGAGGATTTCTTGCGATCCTCCGGAGGTGGTTTGTAGTGCATTTCACGGCCCTCCGCAGCTCTGGCACATTTGTCAGCCAAGCTGAAGAGTTCCGTGACACTGGTGATCTCTTTGATCGCCAGTTTCTCCAACATCTTCTTATCTTGTACGCCCTGTCTAAATGCCATAATGACAGAAGTGCTAGAGATAGAAGGGATAGTGTTTCATATCTGAGAGAATCTTTGGATGAATGATCGCAGGGATTCTCCCCCTTTTTGCACGACTGCAAAAAGGTCCAGTTCGGTGCCTGGTCGGCTGTATGAACTCCCGAAGTTGGCGGTGAACTGGCGGGACAACTCCTCCCAACTGTTGATGGAGTTGGGTGGAAGGCTCATAAACCAGGACCGCGCGGTCCCAGTTAAAGCCACTGGAAAATAGTTGGCCATTACGGCCTCATTTCCTCCAGCTGCCAGGATAGCAGTGGAGTAAATCTGAAGAAATTCGACAGGAATAATGGTCCCGTCAAACTTCTCCGGCAGGTGAGGTCGGAATTTCTGTGGCCACCTGACCATACGCAGATGCATGGCCAGGGATGAACAGCCTCCTCCTACTGCTTCAGGAGCAGGAATGTCCTGAGCTTCTCGTCTTTCACGAGCACGCTCAATATGGACTCGGCCGTCTTGTTGATGGTATCGGCGATCAAGCTCCGCCCGGAGGTCATGAGTTGAAAGCCTTGATACCATGTGAGTGCGTCGCGCCCCGGAGGGCAACGACGTCACCTGCTGTGACGCAACACGTCTCCTGTTGTTGGAAACGTGCGGACCAAGTCTACTAGACAAGGCCCGTCGCTGCGTCGGGGCCCGTCCTGAAGGAGAGGGACCCTGGTTGCTGATGCGGTCGACTGCTGCTGCAACCAAGTGTTCCACATCGGCCCTCCACTGCTCCATTGCATCCCGGGATGCATCCGGAGGTGGTGGGCACTGAAGGAGATCACGTGCTGCATGGAGCACGTGTTCCGGGTTGTCATGATTCGCCGATGCAGTGATTGACACCGGTGCACCATCGCGCTGCCCAGCTTGATTTGCTAGTGGAGGTGGTGGTGGTGGAAGTGTGACTCCTGCTGGAACTGAGGTTCCTGCTGGTGGATACATATTGGAGGGATTGCCCCCAGCAGCTTGAACAGCGGGATGACCATTGGATGATTCAGCCGCTGAGTTCACCATTCTTGAAATCTCAGGCGCCCCTTCCTGGCGCGCCAACTGTCGGTGGTTTTGATCCGGCAGATCTCCCGACACTACTAAAAGTGTTTGCGGAGTTTGAGGTTCGGTGTGGGCGTGCGGAGATTCAAGAAGGTGATATGTAAAATGGCACACGAGACACAAAGATTTACGTGATTCGGGCCGCCTGAGCGTAATACCTTACTCCACGGGGTGTGTTGGTGTTGTATTGGATGTATGAGCTCAACGTGAGTTGAGAGCGCGTGTGAGTCGATCAGACTAGTCCTCAGTAGGTCAGATCTGGTTCTCTCTTTGTATCGTCGGCCTGTCCTTTTATAGTATAAGGACAGAATGTTACAAGTTGGCCTGGCCCGACATGTGGCCCCAGTGGTTACTAATATTGATACACATTTGATGTGCTTAATTACCCTTAATGACCGAGTTACGGGCTTTAACAGCACCATTGCTGGTAATTAAGGTCATCCGATCGTGTGTCATTAACATAGTATTAATGACACTTAATCGGGTCTTGAAGTCCTTGATTCCCCTTTTAAGATCCGGAGCCGTTGTGGAGTCTTCCGGAGGTTTGAGGCTGAAGATCCGACAGTTGGACACGTGGTAGTTCTGGAGCATACTGTGGGGAACACATAGGTCCGGTGCTGCTAGACACGTGTCAGTTCCGAAGCTTCCCTTGGTCTGGGGTTAGGTCCGGGGATGCCGTTATGGTACATAGCCCGGAGCTTCCCCCTTGTGGGCGGTAGCTCCGGTTTTGATGGTACACGTGGCGACCCGGGGACTAACCATGTTGGGGAAGCGGGTCCGGTTATGTCTGACATGTGGGCCTCCAAAGGTCTTCAACTCATGTAGATGACATTTCCTTGAGATCTTTGCAATCTCAAGGGGTATACGGTAGTCAGGGTATCGACAGTACTATTATCTGTTATGATTTTTTTTTGGGACTCCAAATCTGCATACGATGGACTGCAAGAAGTTGATAGTTGATTGCTTGTTTATTATCACAACTGGAGTTGCTTCCGGCCATTTGGTGAACATGTCAATGGCAACATACAAGAACTTGTAACCTCCGACAGCTCTTGGGAAAGGTCCCAAGATGTCCATCCCCCACACAGCGAAAGGCCATGTAGGAGGTATCATTTGTAGAGGCTGAGCCGGTATGTGAATTTTCTTTGCATGGAACTGACATGCTTTGCATTTATTCACCAGCTCAGTTGCATCCTGGAGCGCTGTAGGCCAGTAAAAGCCATGCCGGAAGGCTTTACTGACCAGCGTGCGGGAAGACGCGTGGTTCCCACACTCACCTCCATGGATTTCTGCGAGGAGCTCACAGCCTTCTTCCCTTGTGATGCACTGCATTAGGACGTCGTTGGCACCGCGCCGGTAGAGATCCCCTTCTACCAGCGTGTATCTTTTAGCCAATCTGACTATCCGGTCAGCGGATACATCAATGTCAGGAAGGATATTATCTTTCAATTAGCTTCGGATCTCCGATATCCATGCATCGGAGCTTGATTGAGCATTTGAGTCTTGTGTGCTGGGTTGCTTGGAGCTTCCGGCACCTACGGCCCTTGATGGCTGCCATGGTAACAGGGCCATTGGGACCGCCAGCTTCGAGATGCTTGTCTCGCCCCCTTCGCTCAGTTCAGCAGGCTGAGCTGTGGGTTTTGACAACCTCCAGACGAAGGTTCCGTCAGGAGCCGGAGCTCCGGTTGATGCTTTCGTCGAGAGTTCGTCAGCTTCAGCGTTATGGACACGCTGGACATGGTGGAGATCCAAGACTTCGAAGTCCTTCTGAAGCCTCTGGACTTCAAGGAGATAAGCAGCTAGTTGAGGATTGTTACAGGAGCATTCACCCTTCACCTGTTTAATAATGAGTTGCAAATCTCCCTTGACCAACAGCTGCTTGACACCGTACGATAGTGCCACCTTTAGTCTATAAATGAGCGCTTCATACTCTGCCATGTTGTTGGTCGCCTTGAACTCAAGGTGGACCATGTATTTTACCTTCTCCCCTGTTGGAGTGAGGAGAAGGATTCCAGCTCTGAACCCCTGCTTTTACATGGAGGCGTCGAAGTAGAGGGTCCAGCGAGGTTCGGTGAAGACCGAAGCCTTGAGTTCCGGCTTCTACTCACTAGGACCCCCAGGGTTTGATGGGGAGGGGGTCCACTCCACCACAAAAGTCTGCCAATGCTTGACTCTTGATCGCTTGTCTTGGGACGAATTCAAGATCGAATTCGGCCAATTCCGCTGCCCACTTTGCAATGTTCCCAGTAGAGTTGGGATTATGCAAGATCGCACGCAGTGGGTAAGAGGTCACCACTGAGATCTTGTGAGCTTGAAAGTAATGGCGAAGCTTCCTGGAGGCGATGAGAACTGCGTAGAGCAGCTTGTGCACCTCTAGGTATCGAGTCTTGACATCATGTAGTACTTTACTGATGAAGTACACTGGGCGTTGGACTGTCCGGACCCTCCCAGAGGGGCCCGAAGCTTCCTCCACATCGACCCGGACCCTCTCGGAGGGGTCCGGACTTGCTTCGGGAACCTCTGGGTCCTTGCTGGAGGAACCCGGAGTTTCTATTGGAGCGACCCAGACCCTCCCGGAGGGGTCCAGATCTTCTGGAATAACTCCCTATAGATCCAAGTCTGGGGTCTGGGACCCAGACTCACCTTCAGGAACCTCCGGACCCTCCCGGAGGGGTCTGGATTCCTGGGCTTGAGATGATATTGGTCTCTCCGCGACCAGGACCATGCTGACAACCTCGTCGGTTGCTGAAATGTAAAGCGGTAAGGGCTCACCGGGGTTCGGAGCTACCAAGGGCGGTAGAGTGGTGAGGAGCTGCTTTAGCTCCTGGAATGCCTTTTCTGCTTCTTCAGACCATTGAAATGGTCCGGACTTCCTCAATAGCTTGAAGAAGGGTAGTGCCCGTTCCGCCAGTCTTGAGATGAACCGGCTGAGGGGGGCTAGACATCCAGTCAGTTTCTGGACATCTTTGATGCGGGCTGGTGGCCGCATCTCTTCTATGACTTTAATCTTCGCCGTATTTGCCTCTATGTCTTGGTGGTTTACCAGGAAACCGAGAAGCTTTCCGGAGCTAACCCCGAAGACGCACTTGTCTGGGTTCAGCTTCGTGCGGGTGATCCGTAGCTTGTCGAAGACAGCTTGCAAGGTGTCAAGGAGTGACTCCTTGTCTTTGATCTTGATGACGATGTCATCAACATACACTTCCACTACGTCTCTGATGAGATCTCCAAGGATTTTGTACATAGCTCGTACAAATGTTGAAGCTGCATTCTTAAGACCAAATGGCATGGCAGTATAACAGTACAATCCATCTACTGTGATAAAAGAAGTATGTTCTTCATCTTCCCTAGACATTCTGATTTGATGATACCCAGAATATGCGTCTAGGAAACACAGTAATTCACACCCGGAGGTGGAATCCACTATCTGATTTATTCTAGGTAGTGGGAATGGATCTTTTGGGCATGCCTTATTCAGTGTTGTGTAGTCGATACACATCCGAAGCTTCCTGCCGGCCTTGGGTACCACGACTGGGTTTGCCAGCCATTTTGGATGGAAGACTTCTCGGATGAATCCAGCTTCGAGCAACTTCTTCACTTCTTGTCGTATGAAGTTCCGTTACTCTACGGATTGCTTCCGAGGCTTCTGATGTACGGGCCGAGCGTCAGGATAGATCTTCAGATTATGCTCGATCACTTCCCTAGGGATCCTAGACATTTGTGACGGTTGCCAAGCAAACACGTCGACATTAGCTCGGAGGAAAGTGATGAGCGCGAGTTCCTATTTTTCATTCAGACCTCCCGATATACGGGTGGTCTGAGTGGCATCGGAACCGATTTGGACAAATTTGACGGTGATGTCGGTGTCGCCGCTTGGTTGCACGCGAGGTGCGGAGGTTGAGACTCGTTGACGAATGCTCGGGGGTTTCGGAGCTTGCTCCTGCCTGGATTCTTCCTCCTGCGCTGTAGAAAGCGCATGAAGTTCTTCCAGAGCAGTCACTCCTGCAGTACGATCTCCGTGGATCCGGAGAACACCAACTGGTGTTGGCATCTTCAACATGAGGTAGCCATAATGAGCAGCAGCCATGAATTTGTACAAGGCGGTCCTGCCCAGAATGGCATTGATAGCCAAGTTGATCTGAGCGACGTCAAAGATCAACTTCTCAGTGCGATAATTCTCCCAAGTCCCAAAGGAGGTCGGGAGGGGCGAAGGTCCGAAGGTCGGAGCTAAAGCTTGACGAAAGCTTCGAAGCTTATGAGATTGAGCCCCGAGCCTCCGTCCACCATTACATAGTGGAGTTGAATGTTATTGATGGTAGGTGATACCATCAAAGGTAGCTGCCTAGCCCCGATCATGTTCCGAGGGCAGTGCGAAGCATCAAAAGCGATGGTGGTGTCCATCCACTTTTGATAAGGCTCTGCCCTGGCTGTAGGAGCTACTAAGGCCATGTCCCGCCGCATGGTCTTGAGGACACGGCGGGAGGTGATGTCTCACGAACCACCAAAGATGATGTTCATGGTCTTCCGACGCTCATTGTCGGAGACGTCGGAGTCGTCGTCGACGGAGGTGTAAACAGCTTTCAGGACCTTTTTAGGGTCCTGGAAGTCTTACTCCTCTTCAGCCAGAGCTTCATCGACTTTCTGTTTTCCTTCCCTCTGAAAGAAAGGAACTTCTTCCCGGCGCTTGTGGTAGCGCTCGGCAAGGTTTTGAACCTCCCAGCAATCCTCCAAGTTGTGGCTATTTTACTTGTGAATGGGACACCACACTTTGGAGTTTCCACCATCTTCAGAGAACGACCAAGGTCGTTTCTCGGGTCGTGGCCCCCGGCCACTAGGAGCCGCTGCAGCTGCAGCGGTGGATGTGTCGGCCGACGGCTTCTTTTTGTCGTTGGACTTTTTCTGCTTTTTGCCACTCTCGGAGGTAGTGGCTTTGCCTTTGGAGGATTTTTTGCCATCCTCCGGAGGTGGTTTGAAGTGCATTTCGCAGCCCTCCGCAGCTTTGGCACACTTGTCTGCCAAGCTGAAGAGCTCTGTGACGCTGGTGATCTCCTTGACCGCCAGCTTCTCCATCATCTTCTTATCTCGTACGCCCTGTCTAAATGCCACGATAATAGAAGTGCTAGAGATAGAAGGAATGGTGTTTCATACTTGGGAGAACCTCTGGATGAATGAGCGCAGGGATTCTCCCCCCTTCTGTACAACTGCAAAAATGTCCAGTTCGGTGCCTGGTCGGGTGTATGAACTCCCAAAATTGGCAGTGAACTGTTGGCACAATTCCTCCCAACTATTGATAGAGTTGTGAGGAAGGCTCATGAACCAGGACCTGGCAGTCTCAGTCAAGGCCACTAGGAAGTAGTTGGCCATTACGGCCTCGTTACCTCCGGCCGCAAGGATTGTGGTGGTGTAAATTTGGAGAAACTCAGCGGGATTAACAGTCCCATCAAATTTCTCCGGCAGGTGAGGCCAGAACTTTTGTGGCCATCTGACCATGCCTAGATGCATGGCCAGTGCAGAATAGCCTCTTCCTACTCCCTCGAGAGGAGGACTATCTCGAGCCTCTCGCCTTTCGCGAGCACGCTCCATATGGACGCAGTCGTCCTGTTGACGGTAATGGCGATCAAGCTCCGCCCGGAGGTCATGAGTTGAAAGCCTGATCACCGTATGAGTATGTCGCGCCCCAGAAGGTAGCGACGTAACTTGTTGTGACGCATCACGCCTCCTATTCTGGGAAGTATGCGGACCAAGTCTGCCAGACACGGTCCGGCGCTGCGATAGGGCCCGCCCCAAAGGAGGAGGACCTTGGTTGTTGATGCGATCGGCTGCTGCTGCAACCAGATGTTCCACATCAGCCCTCCACTGCTCCATTGCACCCTGGGATGCACCTGGAGGTGGTGGACATTGGAGGAGAGCACGCGCTGCATGAAGCGCGTGTTCAGGGTTTTTGTTGTTCACCGATGCGGTGACCAACGCCAATGCACCGTCACGCTGCTCAGCTTGACGTGCTGGTGTAGGTGGTGGCGGTGGAGGCATGACTCCTGCTGGAGCCACGACACCTGCTAGTTGCTGCATGTTGGAGGGATTGCCTCCAGCGGGTTGAACAGCAGGGTTGTCGTTGGATGATCCAGCAGCTGAGTTCACCATACTCGAAATCTCGGGCGCCCCCCTACCTGACGCGCCAACTGTCGATGTTCGGATCCGGCAGATCTCCCGACACTACCTTTGGTAGATTAAGGAGTTGTAGTTCGGTAATGGGCGCGCATAGATTCGAGAAGGTGAAAGACAAGTGTACACAGAGATTTACGTGGTTCGGGCCGCCTGAGCATAATACCCTACTCCACGGGGTGTGTTGGTGATGTATTAATGTGTGAGTCTAGAAGAAGCTCTAGAAGAAGAAGCTCGTCTAGCGCAGGGAGTTCAGTAGTGGTCTTGAACCGTCCCTTGTGTATCGTTGATCAGTCCTTTTATAGTACAAGGACTGGTCGTTACAACGTTAGCTTGGCCTGACAGGTGGCCCTGGCGGTTACACATGCTTGATACATAATTAACGAGGTTAATTACCCTTAATAGCCTGGTAACAGGACTTAACAGTGCCGTTACCAGTATTAAAGGTCATCTGATCGTGTGTCATTAATATAGTATTAATGACACTTAATCGGGTCTTGAAGTCATTGATTGCTCCTTGAAGGTCCGAAGCTGTTGGGGGGGTCCACCAGCTTGATTGTTGAAGCTGAAGGTCCGGTGGTTGCCACGTGGCAGCTCTGGAGCTTACCGTCGTGGACGGGTAGTTCCGGTGCTGTTGGACACGTGTCAGTACTGGAGCTTCCCTCTGTCTGGGTTTAGGTCTGGGGTGCCATACTGGTATTCCGACCGGAGCTTTCCATGTATGGGTGATAGCTCCGGACTTATGATACACTTGGCGGCCCTAGAACTAACCATGTCGGAGAAGCAGGTCCGGTTACGCCTTACATGTGGGGCCTTCGAATGTCTTCAAATCTGGTAGATGGAGTTTCCTTGTGATCTTTGCAATCCCAAGGGATATCCGGTACGGAGGGTACCGACAACCGTGTTCTTAGACCGTTCGCAGTGGCACGCTGTAAAGCACACCGTATACACTGTATCGCAGTGTAATTTAGAGTACATACTATAAAAGTAGAAGCAGAATAGTGTATAAAGTATGTTTTAGAGTACGCTGGTGCAGATAGCCTTACCTTTTCTTGGCCTGCAGCTTGCTCCTGCATGGCTAATTACCCTGCCAATAGCATAGCTCATGTCAGATGTAGCACATACGGCGCTAGCTAGTCGTCCTGCAGTACCTTGCTCCATTAACCCTAGCAGCAACATCATAGACAACACAAATTTGCATTAGTGCCCCACCTATATATCATGACTCGTTCACTGCCGATCCCAGAGAGCATGATGATCTAGATCTGATATGTACATATCCTTCATTCTATGTTTCAGGGATCGATCATGTTATTTGTTGATCCGTTGATTTGAACATTTCAGTTCTTTGATCTGAATCTCATATGTCAAAGATATGCAGGAAAGGTGATTGTAAATCCAATCGGGCTGCAGGATGGAACCCTGGGACCTTCATCCATGACATGTATGACCTATACGCATGGTTGATCAAGGGAAAGAGCGATATTGGTGAGGTTCAATCCGATGATAGGTTTTACGGATGCTGTAAAATCATTATCTGATTGAGCCGCCCTAATATCTCTTCTGCCTATTTGGACCTTCTCTTCCTTCTTCTACACCATAAGGTGTCCTTTCATGACATGCGGAAACAGGTGAGTATAATGATTCAGCATATGTTGGTGTTCTTTCTCATAAGAGTCATCGTCTATTTTCGCGCAGGCAATTAATTGAAATGATAGCCCTCCCTAATTCGTTCCACTTAGCACCGTGTATATCTATTGCAAGAGATCAACTTTATTATGAATAAAACTGACACTCAACAGGTACATGCATATATATAATCAAGATTCATAAACAATGTCTTCTCTTATTCTTATTATTGTTATTCATGATTATTTACGAGAATTACACAAAAAAATAGACCGTGGGAGTATCCCTAAAAGATCAATCACTTGATATACTCTGTAAGTTTTCGCTTCATGTATGAATTTGGTTGTATGTAAATGCATGGCTCATTCACGATTGACTACACTACTGATCATCCTATGTGTTAGTATTCCGTATGTTCCCATCTGCACCGACTACTTCTTTTCTTTATATTCTTGCTAGTATTGGCTCGAACATGCATCATATTTTTTGCATTCTAGTTAATCCCACTATCTAATCCTCGAAAAGACATTTTTGAGAGCACAAGCAACTCTCTTCTTCAATTTCATTAGAATCAGCAAATGGTACATCCATCCTTTTGTGCACAGCCTCTGACTAGGTATGGAAATGAGTATCCACTACTCGTGTATTCGCGGATACCCAACCCGATGGATATGAGTTTGGGTACGAATTTGTACCCGCGAATACGAATTTGGGTTACGGGTTGTATCCAATGGGTATTCTTATCGGGTAAAAAATATCGCATCCATACCCGTACCCGCATTAACATGTGTGGGTCCAATAAAATTTATATATATATATATATATATATATATATATATATATATATATATATATATATATATATATATATATATATATATAGACACACACATACACACACATATAAATAATGTTTAGGATTTCATGGACTATTGTATGTGTTGGACATGTTTTATTATATGTTGAATTATTATAGAAATTTATATGCATTATGCTTCATTTTGTTAATATTTTTCGGGTAACGGGTATACCCGCGGGTAAAAAATATCCACGAGTAACGGATATGGGTTGCGGATTGTAGCCGTTGCGGGTAGCGGATACGGATACGAGTACAATTTTTGTCCGCCAGGTATGGGTATCCAAAGGCAATATGCGCAGATATTTTACCGTTACCATCCCTACCTCTGACTTCCCTGATCATGGTGCAGTTAATAACCAGAAAGTTGTTTATCTTGATAAAAATATAGATAGGACCAGCACGTACAATAGTGCATGCACCTACAATAGGCCACTCATCGGCTCCAACGCCCAGCTCAGAATTTTTTTTTTACTTGCATATATAACAAGTTAAATTCTACTCTTGTGTCTTCTCAGATGTTTTTTTTAAACCGTGTCTTCTCAGATGTTGATTGATCAGATTTTTCTGATAATAGGAAATTCTCTTTCTACTACACAATCAGAAGTTTTTAGGCACAATCTTGCCATAGAAAAAAAAAGAAGCTATGGTTGAGGGTGTTAAATAAGGTTTGTAAAATGGTATAACAGTATATCATTTACAACCATAATATATCAAAGTATATTTAGTAGTGTAGCTAGGCTGCTATATATAGAAGTATATTTTTAGTAGGTTAGATAGACTGCTATTATATATCTTTAAGTATATTTGATAGGCTAAATAAACTATCATATTTATCGTAGAGTTTTATTAGTCTTTAAATCTCTTCTATACTTTAATATTATGGCCAAAAGATATAATGTAAGATATCCAATTTTATCACTCACCCTCTAATTAATTCTCAAAGGGAACTGTCAATGCAAGAGCCCGTAGATCCCTCAACGTAACAGCTCTCTATATATAAACCTCATAACGCAACATCTGAGATATAGACAGAGTTTGGTAACTTGGATGATCTGACCACAAAAGCTAGCCACACTTACAAGTAAAAGACACACACCTGCAGCTGTTTGCGGCAGCAGTTAGTGCTTGCTCCTTGATCATCCGATTGACAAAGAATGGCTGCCAAGATCAGGGCGGGAGCACTGGCCGCCGCCGTTGCTCTCCTCCTCGCGACGTGCCTGGTCCTTACGACGATGGTCTTAGTGACCGCCGAGCACGACGATGTTGGTGACAGGGGTGGGTACAAGTTCCCGGTGAGATCAACGATGAAGGTTCAAGCTCCAGAGATGAGTCCCGGCAATCCCGGTGGGTCCAAGCCGCAAGGCCCAAGCAAGGGCGGCGGTGGGCATCTGAAGCCGCCTTCCTCGCGCTTGGCGTCATTAGGCTAGAGTCCTGATGATGGTTTATTTCATGTTAAACATGATCCCAATAATTATACAATGTATGGTTTTATTTTGAGATAAAAAATATTTTAGTATCTCTAAGTATAATCAGTTGTTCACTTAACCCCTAAATATTTTTTTGTTCTATTTACTCTCTCGATCTATTTAGATTTGATCATGTTCTAGTATATGAATTTTTTATTTCTTTTTGTATGAGTTATGTGTGTAGTTAAAATTTTATAGGATGATAGGTGACATCATACACTTATGTTAGAAAAAAAATCTTTAAGAGTTATTCATAATTTTTTCTTGCATTATTCTAATCTCTCATGTGAGATCTGAATTACATGCTTCCAACATACGAAATAATTATAAAAGTTCTTAAATATTTTTATGGCATACGGTGTGATGCACTCACTCCATCTTAAAATACTTGTCTTCAGGACAAGAATTTAAGTTCAAAAATAAATTAAGTTTTTTAGTTCTAATGATAAGTATTTTGAGATGGAGAGAGTAACGTATAACCTCCCGGCCGCTAGCTCTCGATCCTCCTCTCCTGCTCCCACGCACGCACACGGACACGACGTTGGCTTGCGCAGATTAAGAAAAGGATTAACAAACTGCAGCAGACAGATTTACGTGCAAGCTGCTCCCGATTAAGAAACTGGGGGAACTCTTGTACGAGTCTCCGAGGCTTCTTTCTAGGCACACACATTCTGCGCTCCTGCTCCCGATGCTGCCTACCCAGCTGGGCTCTCTCCCTCCGTTCCTCGTCTTCTTCCTCCTCTCTCTCCCTGCTCCTCTAAATGAAACTTGCATTGACGGTGGCCTTTTAATTATTTTCTGCGACAGAAGCAACAAAAAACATCCTCGTTATTACCGGCAAGTGTTTACCAAATTAATCACGACCAGATTAAAATTATCATAATTGCAATAATAAACAGATACACTACTAACTGAAACGCGTGAATTGGCATTCATCCACAAAACACTCGACCTACTCCTGCTCCACGATTGTGTGCCGACCATGCATGCATGCAACTGTGTAATGAGATAGAGAGAGCGAGAGAGATATATACCCTTTGATCTCTGCCCCTTCCTCATCATTCCGCTCACTACCTCCCCTCATGGAGGTCGAGAGGTCCCCTCCAACATTCTACCCTTTCCTCGGCCTCATCTCCCTCAATCCTCTTGTTGTCGGTGTTCAGATTCGGCATATCTTCCGACACTACCTTTAGTAGATTAAGGAGTTGTAGTTTGGTAATGGGCGCACAGAGATTCGAGAAGGTGAAAGACAAGTGTACACAGAGATTTACGTGGTTCGGGCCGCCTGAGCGTAATACCCTACTCCACGGGGTGTGTTGGTGATGTATTAAGTGTGTGAGTTTAGAAGAAACTCCAAAAGAAGAAGCTCATCTAGCTCAGGGAATTCAGTAGTGGTCTGTAACCGTCCCTTATGTATCGTTGATCAGTCCTTTTATAGTACAAGGACTGGTCGTTACAACGTTAGCCTGACCCGACAGGTGCCCCCGGCGGTTACACATGCTTGATACATAATTAACGAGGTTAATTACCCTTAATAACCTGGTAACGGGCCTTAACAGTGTCATTACCAGTATTAAAGGCCATCCGATCATGTGTCATTAATATGGTATTAATGACACTTAATCGGGTCTTGAAGTCTTTGATTGCTCCTTGAAGGTCCGGAGCTGTTGGGGGGTCCACCAGCCTGATTGTTGAAGCTGAAGGTCCGGCGGTTGCCACGTGGCAGCTCCGGAGCTTACCGTTGTGGACGGGTAGTTCCGGTGTTGTTGGACACGTGTCAGTACCGGAGCTTCCCTCTGTCTGGGGTTAGATCCGGGGGTGCCATACTGGTATTCCGACCGGAGCTTCCCATGTATGGGTGATAGCTTCGGACTTATGATACACGTGGCGGCCCTGGGACTAACCATGTCAGGGAAGCAGGTCCGGTTACGACTGACATGTGGGGCCTTCGGAGGTCTTCAAATCTGGTAGACGAAGTTTACTTGTGATCTTTGCAATCCCAAGGGATATCCGGTACGGAGGGTACCGACAGTGGCCCTCTGGACTCACCTCCGGAAGAGACCTTTTGAATGAAGTCATTTCGCTGGAGGTGGGTCCATTCTTCGGTTTTTGAGTCGTGTCTTCAAGGATCTTCGAACGTGCTGTTGGCGGCAGTTTGCAGTTAAACCTCCGTCGCGTTGCATATCCAGGAGGCGGCAGGTGAGATCTCAGCGTGCGGATCTCACGCAATTGAAGGTCGCCAGTTCTCGATACGAAAATTGTATCAGTTTCGCGCGCCCTGTCAAGCCGCCGCCTTCGGATTTCCCGCCTTTCATGATGACGACCGTTCGCCTAGGGTAAGAACCTTGACTTGATCGTAGGGGTGGCCCCGGGGCCCCTTGTCATTGGCGGGGTGAAATTTTTGACTGGTATCGTCGGCTCCTCTGCAGTTTCCATCCAGGCGCTGCGGGGGCTTACTTAAGAAGGATAGCACGCACCGTTTGGGGTTCTTTACGCCTTTCAATCGATCTTGCGCTCAAACCTTCCAAACTTTTGTTTGCCTTTCCTCTCTTGCCTCGCTATACCGCGATGGAGTTGGGTCTCCGCCAGAGCCGACTGAAGACCGATGACGATTTGAAGAAGGTATGGGCCCTCATGGGATAGTCCCCTCACTTCTTCAACCACTTGGTACGCGCTGGCAAGCTCCCGTTCGAGAATGAACACGCCGGCGACATGGTGTACTTCTCTGCGTACGCTATGGTGGGACTGATCCCACATTTCTCCTCTTTCTTCTTGATGCTGCTAGACTTCTATGGTCTGCAACTGTACCACCTTGGCCCCCACTCCATTCTGCTGGTGTCAATCTTCGTCCACTTCTGCGAGATGTGGGTGGGCATTCCCCCCTGCATTGAGCTCTTCCGCACCTTCTTCACTGTTCAAACTACGGGCAGGAGTGACGAGTACCTTGGCTTCTACTATTTTGTGAAGCGCAAGAAGTGCTCATACAAGTATTTGCGGTCGTTCCCTTCTGGGAAGTGGGACGACTGGAAGAAGGATTGGATTGTCATCAGGGTGGAGGAGCACGAGAAGCTGGAGCTGCCAGAAGGCCTCCCCAACATCGACACTCCAGTTTGGAATGAAGCTCTGGTGTTGTCGGATGCCTTCAACCCTGCTCTGACCAGGATCTGCCTGTGCGTGGAAGGAGGGGTGACTCCCCAGGCGGTGTTTTGTAACTTCCTGACCAACAGGTGGGCTCCACTGAAGAGGAGGGAGAAGTTGGCTTGGGCCCTCAACAGTATGCTGGACGACGACCGGATCGAGACCGGTTTGAAGTCCAACGTGGAGGGTGCAACTTTGGAGTTCCACCTCAAGAAGTTCCAGCACGGCATCGATGTCGAGGGCGATGACTTGGCTCCGCCGGCAGCTTTCCTCCCTCTGAACATGGAGGCTGAATTCAGCAGGGAGCTCCGACGGACGATGCCGGTGCTTGACGACCTTGGTATCGTTGAGAGGCGTTCGATCACCGGAGTGGCGATCTCTGAAGCTCCTGAAGGCGGCTTCGTCCCTGCTCTGAAGCGAAGAACCAAAGTCGTCGACAAGGGCAAGGAATTGGTCGAGCCCTCGAGCCGTAAGAGGAAGCATGCTGACAGAAGGTCCGCCAGGCGTACTTCTTCCGCGACGTCTCCTTCTCCTCGGAGGGGCAGGTCTACGATGACGGCATCTACTCCAGTAGCGGCTTCTTCTCGGGGTGCTAGCTCTGGCCAGGTGACTCCGATACCAGGGCCAACTGAGGGCTTCGGGTCCGGAGGTCCTTCCCGCTCGAGGGGGGCCTCGACTAGAGCAACGCCGACAGCATCAGCAAGCTCCGGGGGACCCTCCGGGACTATTACGCCAGTGGCAGCTGGGGCCAGTCCGGAGCGTCCAGAGAAGAGGTTCCGCGGTAACTGGTGCGAAAGCCTTCTGAGGTAATTTTTGATTGTTTTACCTCAGTCATTTGTTTTATTGTTAACTGTATTTTGTGTTTCTTCGTCCTTCATCCACAGCGTGCCCAAGAAAAGGACTGAAGCTCCGGTCCCTGCTGTCGGTATCCTAAAAACCGTACACCCCCTGAGGTTACAAAGATCTCGAGGGAAGGACGTCTACTTGAATTGAAGACCCTCGGAGGCCCACTTGTCAGACATGACCGGACCTGCTTCTCCAACATGGTTAATCCCTAGGTCGCCACGTGTACTGCCGAACCGGATCTACCGCCCACAAGGGGGAAGCTCCGGACCAAGTACCGAAATGGCACCTCCGGACTTAACCCCTGACCGAGAGAAGCTCCGGACCTGACACGTGTCAGATAGCTCCGGAGCTACCTGCTTTCCATAGCAAGCTCCAGAGCTGCCACGTGTCCAAACGTCGGAGCTGGCAGCCTCTAACCTCCGGAAGACCTTGTAACGGATCCGGATCTTCAAAGGAGAGCCAAGGACTTCAAGACCCGATTAAATGTCATTAATGCCATATTAATGACACTTAAACGGACGATCTTAACACCTGTAACGGCATAGTCGGGGCCCGTTACAGGATCATTAACAACAATTAATCGTGTATCAATACTAGTAACCGCCGGGGCCACATGTCGTGCCAGGCCAGCTTGTAACGGCCTGTCCTTGTACTATAAAAGGACAGGCCGACGATACACACGGACACGCGTACACAAACGTGGAGATCATATGTGACAAACTAATACAACACCAACACACCCGTGGAGTAGGGTATTACGTTCAGGCGGCCCGAACCACGTAAATCCTAGTGTCTCCTGTGTTAAACCGCAATTCACCTTCTTGAGTCTCCGCGCGCCCACACCGAACCACAAACTCCTTCAACACTTTAGCAGTGTCAGGAGATCTGCCGACTCCAACAGTTGACAGTTGGCGCGCCAGGAAGGGGCGCTTGAGATTTTCGAGAATGGTGAACTCCGCGGCTGGATCATCCAACGGCCAACCTGCTGCTCAGGCTGTTGGGGGCAATCCCTCCAACAGGCAGCCACCAGCAGGAGCCTCGGCACCAGCAGGAGCCACACTCCCACCACCACCATCTTCTCCAGCAAATCGTGCTGGGCAACGTGATGGTGCGTCGGCGTCACTTACTGCTTCGGTAAGTCATGACAACCCGGAACACGCGCTCCATGCAGCGCGTGCTCTTCTCCAACGACCACCAGCTCCGGACGCATCTCGAGATGCAATGGAGCAGTGGAGGGCCGATGTGGAGCATTTGGTCGCAGCAGCGGCCGAACACCTCAACAACCAGGGTCCTCCTCCTTCGGGGCGAGCCCCGTCGCAGCGACGGACTTTGTCTGGAAGACTTGGTCCGCACGTCTCCAACAACAGGAGACGATCTGCGTCACAGCAGGTGACGTCGTTGCCCTCTGGGGCACGACGCACCCATATGGTATCCAGGCTTTCGACTCATGACCTCCGGGTGGAGCTTGATCGCCGATACCGCCAACAGGATGGCCGTGTCCATATAGAGCGTGCTCGTGAAAGACGGGAATCTCAGGACCTTTCTACTCTGGAAGGAGTAGGAGGAGGCTGTTTAGCCCTAGCCATGCACCTGCGCATGGTTAGATGGCCACAGAAGTTCCGGCCACACCTACCAGAAAAATTCGACGGGACTGTCAACCCCGCCGAGTTCCTTCAGATATACTCCACTGCAATCTTGGCGGCTGGAGGAAATGAGGCTGTAATGGCCAATTACTTCCCAGTGGCCTTAACCGGGACCGCCAGGTCCTGGTTTATGAGCCTTCCATCCAACTCTATCAACAGTTGGGAGAAGCTGTGCCGTCAGTTCACTGCCAACTTCGGGAGTTCATACACCCGACCAGGCACTGAATTGGACCTTTTTGCGGTCGTGCAAAAAGGGGGATAATCTTTGCGGTCCTTCATCCAGAGGTTCTCTCAGGTACGCAACACAATCCCTTCTATCTCAAGCGCTTCTGTCATTGTGGCATTCAGACAGGGCATACGGGACAAGAAGATGTTGGAGAAGCTGGCGATCAAGAAGATCACTAGTGTCACGGAACTCTTCAGCCTGGCAGACAAATGTGCCAGAGCTGCGAAGGGCCGTGAAATGCACTCCAAACCAGCCTCGGAGGATCACAAGAAATCCTCCAAAGAAGAAGCCGCTACCTCCAGGAGTGGCAAGAAGAAAAAGAAGACCCACAGCAAGAAGAAGTTGTCGGCCGGCACATCCAATGTTGCAGCTGCTGCAACTCCTGGTGGTCGGGGGCCACGCCCCGAGAAGCGACCTCGACCGTCTTCCGAAGACGGTGGCAAACCCAAAGTGTGGTGTCCCATTCATAAAACGGGCAGCCACGGTTTGGAAGACTGACGGGAGGTCCAAAACCTTGTCGAGCGCTACAGCAAGCGCCGGGAAGGGTCTCCTTTCCGACAGAGGGAAGGAAAACAGAAGGTCAACGAAGCTCCGGCTGAAGAGGAGTTAGGTTTTCAGGACCCCAAAAAGGTCCTGAAGGCTGTCTACACCTCCGTCGATGATGACTCTGACGTCTCTGACAAAGAGCGTCGGAAAACCATGAACACCATTTTGGGTGGATCATCGGACATCACCTCCCGTCGCGTCATCAAGACTATGCGGCGGGATATGGCCGCTGTAGCTCCTACAGCTAGACCGGAGCCACATCGAAAGTGGATGGACACATCCATCACTTTTGATGCTTCGGACTGTCCTCGAAGCATGGTCGGAGCTGGACAGTTACCTTTGATGGTATCTCCCACCATCAATAACATCCAGCTCCATCATGTTATGGTGGACGAAGGTTCGGGGCTGAACCTCATAAGCTTTAAAGCTTTTACCAAGCTTCAGCTCCGACCTTCGGATCTCCAGCCCTCTCGACCTTTCTCCGGAGTAGGTCCGGGGGCCATTACCCCACTTGGAGCTATAACTCTCCCCGTTACCTTCGGGACACGGGAGAAGTATCGCACCGAGAAGTTGGTCTTCGACGTCGCTGAGATCAACTTACCATTCAACACCATCTTGGGTAGACCTGCCTTATACAAATTTATGGCAGCTGCTCATTATGGATACCTTGTGTTGAAGATGCCAACACCAGTAGGCGTTCTCCGGATCCGCGGAGATCGCACCGCCGAAGTAACTACTCTGGAGGAGCTCCATGCACTCACCACGGTGCAAGAGGAGGACTCCAGACAGGAGCAAGCTCCGAAACCCCCGAGCATTCATCAACAAGGCTCAACCTCTGCACCCCGTGTGCAGCCAAGCGGCGACACCGACTTTCCCGTCAAAGTCGTCCAAATTGGTTCCGATGCCGCTCAAACCACCCGTATATCGGGAGGGTTGAACGACAAATAGGAACTCGCGCTCATCACTTTCCTCCGGGCTAATGTTGACGTATTTGCCTGGCAACCGTCACAAATGCCCGGGATCCCCAGGGAAGTGATTGAGCACAATCTGAAGATTTACCCCGATGCTCGGCACGTGCATCAGAAGCCTCAGAAGCAATCCGTAGAGCGGCAGAACTTCATCCGGCAAGAAGTGAAGAAGTTGCTCGAAGCCGGATTCATCCGAGAAGTCTTCCATCCAAAATGGCTGGCGAACCCAGTCGTTGTGCCCAAGGCCGGCGGGAAGCTTCGGATGTGCATCGACTACACCACGCTGAATAAGGCATGTCCAAAAGATCCATTCCCACTACCTAGAATAGATCAGATAGTGGATTCCACCTCCGGGTGTGAGTTACTGTGTTTCCTAGACGCATATTCTGGGTATCATCAAATCAGGATGTCTAGGGAGGATGAAGAGCATACTTCATTCATCACAGTAGATGGATTGTATTGTTACACAGCCATGCCATTTGGTCTCAAGAATGCAACTTCAACTTTTGTACGAGCTATGTACAAAACTTTTGAAGAACTCATCAGAGACATAGTGGAAGTGTACGTCGATGACATCGTGGTCAAGGTCAAGAACAAGGAGTCCCTCTTCGACACCTTGCAGGCTGTCTTCGACAAGCTGCGGGCCACCCGCACGAAGCTAAACCCAGACAAGTGTGTCTTCGGGGTTAGCTCCGGAAAACTTCTTGGTTTCCTGGTAAGTCACCGGGGCATAGAGGCTAATCCGGCGAAGATAAAAGCCATTGAAGACATGCGGCCACCAACCCGCATCAAAGACGTCCAAAAGTTAACTGGGTGTCTAGCAGCCCTCAGCCGGTTCATATCAAGACTGGCGGAACGGGAACTTCGCTTCTTCAAGTTGTTGAGGAAGTCCGGACCATTCCAATGGTTCGAAGAAGCAGAGAAGGCATTCCAGGAGCTGGAACAGTTCCTCACCACCCTACCAATTCTGGTAGCTCCAAACCCTAGTGAGCCTTTGTTGCTTTACATTTCAGCTACTGACGAAGTTGTCAGTATGGTTCTGGTTGCGGAGAGACCAGAACTACCCCATACTCAGGAATCCAGACCCCTTCAGGAGGGTCCGGAGGTCCCTGAAAGTGAGTCTGGGTCCCAGCTCCCAGACTCAAATCCACAAGAAGTCACTTCAGAAGACCCAGACCCCTCTGGGAGGGTCCAGGTCATTTCTGAAGAAGCTCCGGGTTCCTCCAGCCAGAACCCGGAGGTCCCCGAAGAGAATCTCGACTCCTCCAACAGGGTCCGGATCAATAGAGAGGAAGCTCCGGACCCCTCCGGGAGGGTCTGGACCATTCAACGCCCAGTATACTTCATCAGTGAAGTACTACATGATGCCAAGACTCGATACCTAGAGGTGCATAAGCTGCTTTATGCATTTCTTATTGCCTCCAGGAAGCTCCGACACTACTTCCAATCTCATAAAGTCTCGGTGGTGACCTCCTATCCACTTCGAGCGATCTTGCATAATCCCAATTCAACTGGGAATATTGCAAAGTGGGCAGCGGAATTGGCTGAGTTCGATCTCGAATTCATTTCGAGACAAGCAATCAAGAGTCAAGCGTTGGCAGATTTCGTGGCGGAATGGACTCCCTCTCCATCAAACCCTGGGGGCCCCAGCGAGCAGAAGATGGAACATCAAGTTCTAACCTTCACCGAGCCTCACTGGACCCTTTACTTCGATGGCTCCATGCAGAAGCAGGGGGCCAGAGCTGGAATCCTTCTCCTTGCACCGACTGGGGAGAAGGTAAAATACATGGTACACCTTGACTTCAAGGCAACCAACAACATGGCGGAGTATGAAGCACTCATCTACGGACTAAAGGTGGCACTGTCATACGGTGTCAAGCAACTGCTGGTCAAAGGAGATTCACAGCTCATCATCAAGCAGGTGAAAGGTGAATGCTCCTGCAATAATCTCCAGCTAGCTGCTTACCTCCTTGAAGTCCAGAGGCTTCAGAAGGACTTTGAAGTCCTAGACCTCCACCATGTTCAGCGTGCCCACAACGCTGAAGCTGACGAACTCTTGACTAAAGCGTCAACCGGAGCTCCGGCTCCTGACGGAATCTTTGTCCGGAGGTTGTCAAAACCCATAGTTCAGCCTGCCGAACTGAACGAAGGGGGCGAGATCAGCATCCCGAAGCTAACGGTCCCGATGGCCCTGTTACCATGGCAGCCATCAAGGGTCGTAGGTGCTGCCGGAAGCTCCGAGCAACCCAGCACGCAAGACTCAAATGCTCAAGTCAGTTCCGATGCATGGATCTCGGAGATCCGGAACTACTTGAAAGACAACATCCTTCCTGACGATGATGTATCCGCTGACCGGGTAGTCAGATTGGCTAAAAGATACACGCTGGTAGAAGGGGATCTCTACCGGCGCGGTGCCAACGGCATCCTAATGCGGTGCATCACAAGGGAAGAAGGCTGCGATCTCCTAGCAAAAATCCATGGAGGCGAGTGTGGGAACCACGCATCTTCCCGCACGCTGGTCGGAAAAGCCTTTCGGCATGGCTTCTACTGGCCTACAGCGCTCCAGGATGCCACTGAGCTGGTGAAGAAATGCGAAGCATGCCAATTTCATGCAAAGCAAATTCATACACCTGCTCAGCCCTTACAAATGATACCTCCTACATGGCCCTTCGCTGTGTGGGGGATGGACATCTTGGGACCCTTCCCAAGAGCCGTCGGAGGTTACAAGTTCCTGTACGTCGCCATTGACAAGTTCACCAAGTGGCTGGAAGCAACTCCAGTTGTGACAATCAACAAGCAATCTACTATCAACTTTCTACAATCCGTTGTAAGCAGATTCGGAGTCCCAAACAAGATCATCACTGATAATGGGACTCAATTCACAAGCTCCGCATTCCAAGGGTATTGCGAAGACCTCGGCATACAGGTTTGCTACGCTTCCGTAGCTTATCCCGCCAGCAATGGCCAAGCCGAGAGAGCAAATGCAGAAATCCTTAAAGGACTCAAAACGCGCACCTATGAGCGCTTGAAAAAGCACAGAGCCAATTGGATCGAAGAGCTTCCGTGGGCCAACAGGACTTCTCCAAACCGGTCAACCGGAGAAACACCCTTCTTTCTGGTGTACGGAGCTGAAGCAATCCTTCCTCCGGAAATCACCTTGGGTTCGCTCCGGTTATGGACCTTCGATGAAGCCACGCAGGACCAGCTCCGGCGTGAAGACCTAGACCTCCTCGAGGAGGGAAGGTGCCAAGCAGCTGTTCGGAATGCCCGATATTGCCAAGCTCTACGGCGTTATCACCAGCGGCATGTACACAACCGACAGCTCGAGGAAGGCGATCTGGTGCTACGGAGAATACTATCCAGAGAAGGGTTAAACAAACTCTCCCCCAGCTGGGAGGGGCCCTTTCGAGTGATCAAAGTATCCCGTCCCGGAAGCGTTCGCTTGGCTACCGAGGATGGGACACCTCTCCCAAATCCTTGGAACATCGAGCACCTCCGTAAGTTCTACACTTAATTCCACGGAGGTGAGTCTTAAGTAACTTGAAATGTATGTTATAGAGTCATTGTACAGAGTCGGGTAGTTCCTCCGGGAGAGCAGCCGGACCTTTCCTGAAAGGTCTGCAAAGCTCATGCAGCACTTGTCACAGTCTCCGGACTAAAAGTGTGGCTAACTACCCTGGGTCAAACGAGAAACTAAGCACACTTAGCCTGGTTCTGTACCCTAAGAGTGTACTTGTTTCCCCTGTACTCCGGACCTATATTGAAAGACATCTTCATGTGAAATAGACTCCACGTGCATTCATTTTGTGCAGGCTCGACATTTTTATTTTTCTCTTTCTTGTCTATAACAGAGACGTGCAATTCTTAAGAAATTTTAGTTTGACCGGTTTATATATGATTCGAGTTGAATTGTCAGATCTTTTGGATTTAAATATCGTTTATGGTCAACTCGCCTGAAAGCTGCCCAGCCAATCTAGGGCCGGAGTGCGCTATCGACTTAGCCTGGTCAAGCACCCTAAGTACGCCACTCTACCTACACCCCGGCAGGCCAAAGTAAGGCGGGCCCATGGACAATTGGATCTAAGAGAAAAGACAACGCATCCAGTTGTATTTAAAATCGCGTTCAACTTAAAATTTTCTTGAGAATCGTAAGCCGCGACGAAATTATAGACAAGGAACGAATTTTACTATTTTTCTTGGCTTAAGTGTGCAGGAAAAATAAACTCTACGTTGATGGAGAAAAGCCGGAGCTAACCAAGCTCCGACTCCCCCAAGGGGGTCAACCGTCGGCGCTGAGTAAAAGATGGTGAGAAGACCCCATAAATGGAGTCTGTTGCCAACAAACCAAGTGTTGGCAAAGGTCACTGTCGGAGCTACTAAGCTCCGACACCTTGGAGGACTAACTATCGACGCTCTACGTGTTGATAGAGGCTATTGCCGGAGCTACTAAGCTCCAGTGATAGACAGTGCCGGAGCTTCTAAGCTCCGACAACTTCAGGGGACCTTCACTATCAAAGACTTCGGACTTAAATTCTACAAGTTCGAAGCAAATTCGTCTTCAACAAAACTCAATATCCTTTTGGTACATGTTCATAATCAAATTGTGTACATCTACCAGGGGGCCAAGTGAAGATAAAGATGTTGAAGACAAAAAATGAAATTCGCAAAAATTTGGGGATTTCATTCATCTGGAGACAGGAGATTACATCTGGAGACAAGGGATTACAAAATTGAGGAAGAAGAAGAGAAAATACAAGTGAGAGCTAAAGAGATGGTCCTAGACCCTATGGAAGAACTCGGCGACCTTCTGGGCGACCTCCGATACGCTGGCTCGGGTAGCTTCGCCTTCTCCTTCGACGGGGCCTTCAAGCACCGGGTCTAGAGGAAATTAAGGGTTCCGACTGGTGTAGCACGTCAGCACATATTCTGTGATGTTCCTCGCCAGGGATTGCCCCTCGACCTCCAGTTGGTCCACGATGACGTCGCCCACCTTGGAGAGCTTGCTGCCTGCTCCGCTCAACGCTTGCAGCGCAAGGTCCGGCTCCAGCTCCGAATCATCCGGGCGCACGGGGCTGAAACCCATCGGCGTCAGCGCATCATTGGCCTTGCCCAGGAACTCCCAAATCTGCAGGGAGTCTGCCGTCCTCAGGCTCTTCACCTCTTCCAGGGATCTCTTGGCCGCCGTCAGTTCGGAATTCTCACGGGCGAGGTGCTCAACTTCTTTGGCGTTTTGCTGAATCTTTGCAGCAACCCGCCTCTCAAGTCTTCCGAGCTCCTCCTCCCGGAGGTGGATCTTGTTCCGACGATCGACCAGGTCCTTCTCCCTAGCCTCCACTTTCTTCTCCCGGGCAACAAGGGCACACTCGTATTCGTAGAGTTCCTGCCCTCGCACCCAAGTCTTCTCCTCTTCCTCGAGGCAGCGCTCTTCCAACTTCTTAGTGCGCTCCTCGAGGCCCTTGTCAGCCAGAGCTACTTTCTCGGCGAGCTCCTCTTCCCTTCTCAGGACGTCATCCCGCAGCTCCAGGAGTTTTTGCTCTTCGTCCTCGAGCCGTCTCTCCCTCCCTTCAAGTGCCTCTCGGCGCTTGATGAGCGCGGCGTTGATGGCCTCAAGCTGCTCGAACCGAGCATTGGTCGCGTCGTTGGCAGCCTTGGCCTGATTGTGGAACTCCCGGGATTGAGCGTCGAGGGCATGGGTCATGCTCTCCCTCTCATTGAGCAGCTTGTCCCAGTACTCCAGGCGGATCTTCTCCCGCTTGATCCACTCCTTGTCGTCCGCTAGCCTCGACTGCGCCAGCTTAGTCTCGAAGTGGAGCCGATTACGCCACCGCCTAAGGGTTTGGCGCTCCTCTTCAAGAGCCTTGCTGTCGTGGAAGAAGGCTAGTTGGACCTGACGTAGACTGGAGCAGGCGTTGTCGATAGACATCGACAGCGGGATGGGCTCTGGACCTTCTGGGGTCTCCTCCGCTGGTTCCAGCGGGTCTTCACATACAAAAATTGGGTCCCACTCTACGAGAGCGGAACCCTGAGCTTCCAAGGCGCTAGGGTCGTCCTCCGGGATGGCCTCAGTCGCCATCGAGGAAGGCCCCGCCGCCAAGCCTTCAGGCAGGGTCCGGCGACTTCGCTTAGGCACTCTGGCTCGGCCACAGGTACCATTGATGTCGTCGCTTCCGGAGCAGGAGCTACTACTGGCTCCGACCGGGACACCTCTTCCGAGGGAGGCTCGAGCTCCCTCGCCTCCTCAACCGCCGGCTCTGTGACCGGCGCTCCAACAATAACCGGCTCAGCGACCGGTACTTCGGAGGTAACCGGCTCCACTGCCGGAACTACCTCGACTTCCGGCTCGCATGCCGGAGCTTCAGTCACCTCCGGTTCAATCGCCGGGGCTTCGACAAGTTCCGTCTCCGAGGCCGGGACTACTACTTCTTCCGGCTCTACAGCCGGAACTTCCACTACTGCGGCACCAGGACCCGGAGCTTCAACCTACGAGACAAGTGCCGCTGGCGTGTCTTCACTCCCGTGGTCCGGCGCTACCACGGGAAGTTTTGGGGACGAGTCGAGGTTCATGACCACGACAGCCGGCGCCAGAGCTGTCGCAGCCTCAGCCACCACCTGGGGCGGAACTGGGACCAGAGCAGAAGCTCCCACGGCCCCAGAAATCGTGGCCGAGGGTGGAGCTTCACTCCCCTTCTTGGGGACGCTGCAGGGGATGGATAAAGAAAATTAACAAACAATCGCTACAACTAAAAAGTTAACCAAGGTAAAAATCAGAAATTACCTTGGAAGGCTTCCGCACCAGCTTGCGCGGAACCTTTTTCCCGGACATTCCGGGCTGGCCATGGTCGGCGTAGGAGCTCCGGGAGGCCCCCCAGAACTTGTCGCAGCCACGGGCGTTTCCCGGGTCGAGGCTCTCCTCGATCGGGAGTAACCCCTGGACCTGGAGGCTCCCACCGCCCCAGGTGCCGGAGTTGTGCACCCGGAGCTAGCACCACCGGAGGGCTCCACCATGGGGACAAATGCGCTCCGGGAGGATCCCACTGTAGGAACAGTCTCGTTCCGGGAGGACCCCACCACGGGGACAGTCGCCACAGCGACAGAAGATCTTCCCCCCTGGGGAGAAGGAACCAATGTGGAAGTAGCGGGCCTGACGGACCTTCCGTCGGCATGTCGTAGCTTCCTCTTCCGACTCTCCGGCTCCTCCGCCAGCTCCTTGCCCTTACCGATGACCTCGACCCTCGGCTGTGGAGCAGGGACCGAGCCATCTTCGGGCACCCCGGGGATTGCCACCCGGGTGGTTGGTCTTCTCTCGACGACACCAAGGTCGTCAAGCGCGGGCATCGTCCGTCGGAGCTCTCTGCTGAACTCCACTTCCACGTTCAGAGGGAGAAAGGCCGACGGTGGAGTCAAGTAATCTCCGTCGATGTCGATGCCGTGCTGGAATTTCTTGAGGTGGAACTCCAAGGTCTTCCCCACCATGTTGGACTTCAACCCGATCTCAACCCGGTCCTCGTCCATCATGCTGTTGTGAGCCCAGACGAGCTTCTCCCTCCTCTTCAGCGGCGCCCACCTGTTGGTCAGGAAGTTGCAGAACACCGCCTGGGGAGTCAATCCTTCCTCCACACATCGGCGGATCCTGGTCAGGACAGGGTCGAAAGCTTCCGCCAGCACCAGAACTTCACTCCATATCGACGTGTCGATGCCGGGCAGACCGTCTGGCAGCTCCAACCGCTCATGCTCCTCCACCCTGACGACTATCCAATCTTTCTTCCAGTCATCCCACTTCCCGGAAGGGAACGACCGGAGGTACTTGAATGGGCACTTCTTGCGCTTCACGAAGTAGTAGAAGCCAAGGTACTCATTGCTCCGGCCGGTGGTGTGAACGGTGAAGAAAGTTCGGAAGAGCTCGATGCAGGGGGGATGCCCACCCACATCTCGCAGAAGTGGACAAAGATGGAGACGAGGAGAATGGAGTGAGGGCCAAGGTGGTATAGCTGCAGACCATATAAGTCTAGCAGCATCAAGAAGAAAGAGGAAAATGGTGGGATCAGCCCCACCATGGTGTACGAAGAAAAGTACACCATCTCGCCAGCGCACTCCTTCTCAAAGGGGAGCTCTCCGCCGGCACGGACCAAGCGGCTGAAGAAGTCCGAGGACCACCCCATGAGGGCCCGGACCTTCTTCAAATCGTTGTCGGTCTTCAGGCGACTCTCGCGCAGACCCAACTCCATTGCGGCACAGCTAGACAAGAGAAGAGGAGCAAAGTACGAGTCGGGAGTTTGAGCGCAAGATCAGATGGGAGGCGTAAAGAACTCCCGACGGTGCACGCTTTCCTTTTTAAGTAAGCCCTCGCAACGCTTGGATGGAAACTGCAGGGGAGTCGGAGATACTACTCAAGAATTCAACCCAGCCGATGACAAGAGGGCCCGGGACCACCCTGATGATCAAGTCGAGGCTCTTACCCAGGCGAACGGTTGTCATCACTAGGCGGGAAACCCAAAGGCGGCGGCCTGACAGGGCGCGCGGAACCGATACGGTTTTCGTATCGGGAACCGGTGACCTTCAATTGTGTGAGATCCACACGTCAAAGATCTTATCTGCCGCCTGAGGTGCGCCACGCGTCGGGATCTAACTGTAAAACCCTGCCAACGGCACCTCCGAAGACCCTTGAAGACCCAGTTCAAGAGTCGCAAGGATGGACCCACCTCCGACGGAACGACTTCACCCCAGTGACCTTCCTCGGAGGTATGTCCAGGGGGCCACTGTCGGTACCCTAAAAACCGTACACCCCCTGAGGTTACAAAGATCTCGAGGGAAGGATGTCTACTTGAATTGAAGACCCTCGGAGGCCCACTTGTCAGACATGACCGGACCTGCTTCTCCAACATGGTTAATCCCTAGGTCGCCACGTGTACTGCCGAAGAGCTACCGCCCACAAGGGGGAAGCTCCGGACCAAGTACCGAAATGGCACCTCCGGACTTAACCCCTGACCGAGAGAAGCTCTGGACCTGACATGTGTCAGATAGCTCCGGAGCTACCTGCTTCCCACAGCAAGCTCCGGAGCTGCCACGTGTCCAAACGTCGGAGCTGGCAGCCTCTAACCTCCGGAAGACCTTGTAACAGATCCGGATCTTCAAAGGAGAGCCAAGGACTTCAAGACCTGATTAAATGTCATTAATGCCATATTAATGACACTTAAACGGACGATCTTAACACCTGTAACGGCACTGTCGGGGCCCGTTACAGGATCATTAACAACAATTAATCGTGTATCAATACTAATAACCGCCGGGGCCACATGTCGGGTCAGGCCAGCTTGTAACGGCCTATCCTTGTACTATAAAAGGACAGGCCGACGATACACACGGACACGCGTACACAGACGTGGAGATCATACGTGACAAACTAATACAACACCAACACACCCGTGGAGTAGGGTATTACGCTCAGGCGGCCCGAACCACGTAAATCCTAGTGTATCCTGTGTTAAACCGCAATTCACCTTCTTGAGTCTCTGCGCGCCCACACCGAACCACAAACTCCTTCAACACTTTAGTAGTGTCAGGAGATCTGCCGACTCCAACAGTCGACACCTGTAGCAGTGGTTGAGGTTGTGCAGGCTGAAGCTTCGGCTTTGATTCCAGCGCCGCCCCAAGAGGTGGCTGAGCCCCGGCGCTGGATGTCGTGGTTTTGGACGACTCATCTCCAGAAGCTCCTGTGGTAGCGTCAGACCACGGGAATGAAGACGTACCAGCGGCGCCAGTCCCGAAGGTTGAAACTCCGGGCTTGGATGTTGAGATGTTGGACGCTCCGGCCGCAGAGCCAGAGGTAGTTGCGATTCCGGCCCCAGAGCTGAATGTTATTGAAGCCCTGACAGTCGAGCCGGTGGTTGATGAGGTCCCGACAATGGAGTCGGGTGTTGATGAAGCTCTGGCAGTTGAGCCGGTTGTCGAGGAAGCTCTGGCGGTAGAGCCGGTTGCTGCATAAGTTCTGACTGTGGAGCCGGCCGTTGAAGAGGTTCCGGCTTCTGAGCCAGTTGCTACGGAGGTGTCGGCGCCTGAGCCTTTGGTGGTCGAAGCGCCAGCACCCGAGCCCATGATGGTCGAAGCGTCATCACCTGTGCTAAAGGCAGAGGAAGCGCCTGTGCCGGAGCCAGAAGTAGCTTTTGCTCCGACCGAACCTTCAACACCCGCTCGAGAAGCGGTGATCCCGGAGGTGCCCTCTGCTGAGCCAGGGTGCCAAGATGAAGCTGCTGGCCCCCCGCCAGAGGGGCCAATTGTTGATGACCTGGCAGCTGGGCCTTCGGAGTCAATTCCGGAGGTCGAAACTTCTGCTGCAAGCACCTCCTCGGCGGCAACCGAGGCTATCCCGAAGGATGGAACTAGTGCCGTGGAAGCTCAGGGGACCTCTCTCGTAGAGTGGGACCCAATTTTTGTTGTTGAAGATATGCTGGAGCCAGCGGAGATGACCCCAGCAGGCCCAGACCCGATCCCCCTATCGTTGTCCATCGACAACGCCTGCTCCAGTCTTCGCCAGGTTCAACTGGCCTTCTACCACGACAGCAAGGCCCTCGAGGAGGAGCGCCAAACTCTTAGGAGGTGGCGCAACCGACTCCATTTCGAGACCAAGCTGGCGCAGTCGAGGCTGACTGACGACAAAGAGTGGGTACAAAGGGAGAAGGTCCGCCTGGAGTACTGAGGTATGTTGTTGGATGAGAGGGAAAGCATGACGCAGACTCTCGACAACTAATCCTGGGCCATCTATGAGCAAGCCAAAGCTGCAAATAGCACAGCGGATGAACGCCAGGAAAGGCTCGCCGCCATCAACGATAGTCTCGTCAAGCACCGGGAGGCTCTTGAAGCACAGGAGAGACAGCTCGAAGATGAAGAGCAGAAATTCCTGGAGCTACGGGACAACCTCGTGAAGAGGTAGGAGGATCTTATCCAAAAGACAGCTCTGTTTGACAAGAGCCTCGAAGAATGCACCAAGAAATTGGATGAGCGTTGCAAGGAGGAGGAGAAGAAGGCCTGGGAGCGAGGGCAAGATCTCTACAAGCAGGAGAATGCCATCGCCACCAGGGAGAAGAAAGTACAGGGTCGAGAGAAGGATCTGGTCAACCGCCAGAACGAGATCCACCTCTGGGAGGAAGAGCTCTGCAAACTCGAAAGGCAGGTTGCTGAAACGATTCAGCAGAATGCCAAAGAGGTGGAGCGTCTTGCTCGGGAGATCTCGGGGCTTACGGCGGCCAAAAGATCCTTGGTAGAGATGCGGAGTGGAAGGTTTGCAGAGTCTCAACATGTTTGGGACTTCCTGGTCAAGGCCAATGATGCGTTGACACCAATGGGCTTCAGTCCCGTGCGTCCGGATGATCCAGAGCCAGAGCTGGATCAGGCGTTGAGGCGCTGAGTTCAGCAGGCAACAAGCTCTCCAAGATGGGCGATGTCATCGTGGACCAGCTAGAAACAGAGGGTCAGTCCCTGGCGAAGAATGTTGCAGAGTTTGTGCTAACGTGCTACACCAGCCGGGACCCTCAATTCTCTCTAGACCCGGTGCTTGAAGGCCCCATCGAAGGAGAGGGTGAAGTCGCCCGAGCCAGCGTGTCGGAGGTGGCCCAGAAGGTCGCCCAGTTCTTCCATAGGGTCTAGCCACAACACCTGCTGGTTGCTGCATGTTGGAGGGATTGCCTCCAGTGGGTTGAACAGTAGGGTTGCCGTTGGATGATCCAGCAGCTGAGTTCACCATACTCAAAATCTCAGGCGCCCCCCTACCTGGCACGCCAACTGTCGGTGTTTGGATCTGGCAGATCTCCCGACACTACCTTTAGTAGATTAAGGAGTTGTAGTTCGGTAATGGGCGCGCAGAGATTCGAGAAGGTGAAAGACAAGTGTACACAGATATTTACGTGGTTCGGGCCGCCTGAGCGTAATACTCTATTCCACGGGGTGTGTTGGTGATGTATTAAGCGTGTGAGTCTAGAAGAAGCTCGTCTAGCTCAGGGAGTTCAGTAGTGGTCTGGAACCGTCCCTTGTGTATCGTCGATCAGTCCTTTTATAGTACAAGGACTGGTCGTTACAACGTTAGCCTGGCCCGACAGGTGGCCCCAGCGGTTACACATGCTTGATACATAATTAACGAGGTTAATTACCCTTAATAGCTTGGTAACGGGCCTTAACAGTGCCATTACTAGTATTAAAGTCCATCCGATCGTGTGTCATTAATATGGTATTAATGACACTTAATCGGGTCTTGAAGTCTTTGATTGCTCCTTGAAGGTCCTAAGCTGTTGGGGGGTCCACCAGTCTGATTGTTGAAGCTGAAGGTCCGGCGGTTGCCACGTGGCAGCTCTGGAGCTTACCGTCGTGGATGGGTAGTTCCAGTGCTGTTGGACACGTGTCAGTACCGGAGCTTCCCTCTATTTGGGGTTAGGTCCGGGGTACCATACTGGTATTCCGACCGGAGCTTCCCATGTATGGGTGATAGCTCCGGACTTATGATACACGTGGCGGCTCTGGAACTAACCATGTCGGGAAAGAAGGTCCGGTTACGCCTGACATGTGGGACCTTCGAAGGTCTTCAAATCTGGTAGATGGAGTTTTCTTGTGATCTTTGCAATCCCAAGGGATATCCGGTACGGAGGGTACCGACAACCGTGTTCTTAGACCGTCCGCAGTGGCATGCTATAAAGCACACCGTATACACTGTATCGCAGTGTAATTTAGAGTACGTACTGTAAAAATAGAAGCAGAATAGTGTATAAAGTATGTTTTAGAGTACGCTGGTGCGGATAGCCTTACCTTTTCTTGGCCTGCAGCTTGCTCCTGCATGGCTAATTACCCTGCCAATAGCATAGCTCATGTCAGATGTAGCACATACGGCGCTAGCTAGTCGTCCTGCAGTACCTTGCTCCATTAACCCTAGCAGCAACATCATAGACAACACAAATTTGCATTAGTGCCCCACCTATATATCATGACTCGTTCACTGCCGATCCCCGAGAGCATGATGATCTAGATCTGATATGTACATATCCTTCATTCTATGTTTCAGGGATCGATCATGTTATTTGTTGATCCGTTGATTTGAACATTTCAGTTCTTTGATCTGAATCTCATATGTCAAAGATATGCAGGAAAGGTGATTGTAAATCCAATCGGGCTGCAGGATGGAACCCTGGGACCTTCATCCATGCCATGGATGACCTATACGCATGGTTGATCAAGGGAAAGAGCGATATTGGTGAGGTTCAATCCGATGATAGGTTTTACGGATGCTGTAAAATCATTATCTGATTGAGCCGCGTTAATATCTCTTCTGCCTATTTGGACCTTCTCTTCCTTCTACACCATAAGGTGTCCTTTCATGACATGCGGAAACAGGTGAGTATAATGATTCAGCATATGTTGGTGTTCTTTCTCATAAGAGTCATCGTCTATTTTTGCGCAGGCAATTAATTGAAATGATAGCCCTCCCTAATACGTTCCACTTAGCACCGTGTATATCTATTGCAAGAGATCAACTTTATTATGAATAAAACTGACACTCAACAGGTACATGCATATATATAATCAAGATTCATAAACAATGTCTTCTCTTATTCTTATTATTGTTATTCATGATTATTTACGAGAATTACATAAAAAAATAGACCGTGGGAGTATCCCTAAAAGATCAATCACTTGATATACTCTGTAAGTTTTCGCTTCATGTATGAATTTGGTTGTATGTAAATGCATGGCTCATTCACGATTGACTACACTACTGACGATCATCCTATGTGTTAGTATTCCGTATGTTCCCATCTGCACCGACTACTTCTTTTCTTTATATTCTTGCTAGTATTGGCTCGAACATGCATCATATTTTTTGCATTCTAGTTAATCCCACTATCTAATCCTCGAAAAGACATTTTTGAGAGCACAAGCAACTCTCTTCTTCAATTTCATTAGAATCAGCAAATGGTACATCCATCCTTTTGTGCACAGCCTCTGACTAGGTATGGAAATGAGTATCCACTACTCGTGTATTCGCGGATACCCAACCCGATGGATATGAGTTTGGGTACGAATTTGTACCCGCGAATACGAATTTGGGTTACGGGTTGTACCCAATGGGTATTTCTTATCGGGTAAAAAATGTCGCATCCATACCTGTACCCGCATTAACATGTGTGGGTCCAATAAAATTTCATATATATAGACAAACACACATACATACACACACATATAAATAATGTTTAGGAATGTTTAGGATTTCATGGACTATTGTATGTGTTGGACATGTTTTATTATATGTTGAATTATTATAGAAATTTATATGCATTATGCTTCATTTTGTTAATATTTTTCGGGTAACGGGTATACCCGCGGGTAAAAAATATCCACGAGTAACGGATATGGGTAGCGGATTGTAGCCATTGCGGGTAGCAGATACGGATACGAGTACGGTTTTTATCCACCGGGTATGGGTATCCAAAGGCAATATGCGCAGATTTTTTACCCATTACCATCCCTACCTCTGACTTCCCTGATCATGGTGCAGTTAATAACCAGAAAGTTGTTTATCTTGATAAAAATATAGATAGGACCAGCACGTACAATAGTGCATGCACCTACAATAGGCCACTCATTGGCTCCAACGCCCTGCTCAGAATTTTTTTTTTACTTGCATATAGAACAAGTTAAATTCTACTCTTGTGTCTTCTCAGATGTTTTTTTTAAAAACCGTGTCTTCTCAGATGTTGATTGATCAGATTTTTCTGATAATAGGAAATTCTCTCTTTCTACTACACAATCAGAAGTTTTTAGGCACAATCTTCCCATAGAAAAAAAAAGAAGCTATGGTTGAGGGTGTTAAATAAGGTTTGTAAAATGGTATAACAGTATACAATTTACAACCATAATATATCAAAGTATATTTAGTAGTGTAGCTAGGCTGCTATATATAGATGTATATTTTTAGTAGGTTAGATAGACTGCTATTATATATCTTTTAAGTATATTTGATAGGCTAAATAAACTATCGTATTTATCGTAGAGTTTTATTGGTCTTTAAATCTCTTCTACTTTATTATTCCGGCCAAAAGATATAATTTAGGATATCCAATTTTGTCACTCACCCTCTAAATAATTCTCAAATGGAACTGGCAATGCAAGAGCCCGTAGATCACTCAACGTAACAGCTCTATATATAAACCTCATAACGCAACATCTGAGATACAAACAGAGTTCGGTAACTTGGATGATCTGACCACACAAGCTAGCCACACTTACAAGTAAAAGACACAACTGCAGCCGTTTGCGGCAGCAGTTAGTGCTTGCTCCTCGATCATCCGGTTGACAAAGAATGGCTGCCAAGATCAGGGCGGGAGCACTGGCCGCCGCCGTTGCTCTCCTCCTCGCGACGTGCCTGGTCCTTACGACGATGGTCTTAGTGACCGCCGAGCACGACGATGTTGGTGACAGGGGTGGGTACAAGTTCCCGGTGAGATCAACAATGAAGGTTCAAGCTCCAGAGATGAGTCCCGGCAATCCCGGTGGGTCCAAGCCGCAAGGCCCAAGCAAGGGTGGCGGTGGGCATCTGAAGCCGCCTTCCTCGCGCTTGGCGTCATTAGGCTAGAGTCCTGATGATGGTTTATTTCATGTTAAACATGATCCCAATAATTATACAATGCATGGTTTTATTTTTAGATAAAAACCCCTTTTACCTCTCTTCTAATTAATTGCTTACAATATCATAAAAAATGCTGACGTGACATCGATCTACCTAATTAGACAACAGGAGATCTCTTGGCTTTCGAAGATGTTGAAAAAATATGCTGCCACTTGAATGCTAGCAATTAGTGGCACTGTTTTTTTTGTATTATGTAAGTATACTAAAAAACACTTGCCATTTCTCAACTCATCGCTGCCATTTCTCACTCACAACCATCCCGCGACTTTCCTACCCTTGGCCATTCGCGTGGACGCGGGCCCATGTGTGAGCACTTGGAGCATGCATCTACGAAGAAAGTGGGCTGTGACATGGTGCAAGTTCCGGCACTACTGATTTCAGGAGAGTGATACGAAGGGCTACTAAGGCAGTTTTTTCTGTAACCATTGACAATCATGTTTCTGACCCCTCCTATAAGTTAGTTAATGGTATTATCAGCATGTTCGGGTAACATTATACCAAATCAAGATTAGTACAAGTAAAATATTTTTTTCAAAAAGAGAAATATCCTCTCGCAAGGGTGTACAACTACTACCTAGGCGACATGATGTACCATGAGGATACCTTAATTACTGTGACGAATTCAGTTATTATTCATTATGTTTTATCTATAACTGTCTCTAGAACGAAGTTGACACTTTCATCAACTTGGTGAAGAACACATTTTTGCATGGTGTTTTGAAAGATGTCTCTATGCGGCAAAATTATGGGTACGAGGAGTCCTCTAAATTATAATATCCATGCAAATCGGACAAAAAAATTTATGGCCTGAAACATACACTGCACCTTTGGCTTGGTATATGATCGGTTGAGTTTCAAACTTTGGTACTTTGGTTTTTCTACGTCAAAGGTTGATATTTCCCTCTTTTTCTACAACAAAGGGGGAGTGTGTATATTTATATTTGTCTATGTTAAAGACATTGTTATATTTAGTTTGTTAGGGAAGCTCGTTGATGCACTTCTTCATGATCTTGTTCTAAAGATTTCTCTAAAATATTTGGGATATTTTATTTACTTTTGGGCATTAAACTCATAAAGACTGATGATGGTATTATTCTCTATCAATGAAAATATGCCAATAGATGACCCGATGTAGCGTGTGAACATGGAGATGTGTAAGTCTGTTGATAATCCTCTATTAGTCTTTGAGAAATTACCTTTGATAAAGTGTGATGGTTTGAGTAGTGAGGATTCTACGAGGTACTTTATTATTGATTATTGTGGGTGCACTTCAGTATATTGCTTTGACTAGATTCTATATATTGCTTTTTCAGCTAATAAGTTTTAATAGTTCTTACATGCACCTACTTTAGTGTACATTGGACAGATGTCAAGAGCATCTTGAGATATTCGAAGGGAAATATTTCTTTTGGCTTGCATATAAACAAGTCAAAATATACTCTTGTGAGTGCCTTCTCCAATGTTGATTAGGCAAGTTTTCACGATGATGAAAAATCTACTAGTGATTTTATTGTGTTTTTTGGTCTAACTTAATTGATCGCATGGAGTGAGAGGAAACATATTACGAATTTCAGGTCTAGCACAAAGGTTGTGTATAAATCCTTAACAAATGCTATGTAGAAGTAATTTGGAGAAAGGCTTTGTTACAATAATTGAGAGTGACTGAAATAAGAGTCGCACGTTTGTTGTGTGACAACATCGGAGATGCATATCATTTTGTCAATCTTGTGTTTTATATGCAAGAACAAAATATATTGAAGTGGACTATCACTTTGTATGAGAAAGGGTGACAAAACCTCTTGGACATCAAAATTATTGCTTGAGAGGATCAACTTGTTGATGGATTTACAAAGCCTCTTTCTACTTAGACGGTATGCTGGGTATGCAGGGTGGACCCCGACACACCCTTGCCAGCCACTGTGACATACGATCCTACAATGGATTCCATCGTACATGGAAACAACATGGTATGGTGGCTCGACATACCATATGACTAGTCTAATCAGAATGTTTATGGCACGGATGGATTGCCCACGATTTTCTGGCGTCTGCGATGGTCGTGTATGTGTTGCTGGCTGCGATGGATTATGGCTACAAATCCAACGGACTCACCTGCGCACGCCTTTTGCTGCCGGAGCACTCACGTGTAGTACTCATCGTCGATTCTAGTTTTCTACTCGAAGTAATAGCTCAGAATAATTATATTCCTGACTTCGATTTTTTGAGTTAGAACAAAAAAAATTATTTCTTTTAGATTTATCCACATTCGTCGTCTTTTTCATGCTCTATGCATTTTTCTTTGTTGTAGTTGGATGAACGTTTGTGTAGTTATCATTACAAAGATTCTTATCCGTAATTTATTTGTGTATGATTTTGGTGAAAATAAAGTTAAGAACTAAGATGGGTGATAGTATTTTGAATGATTTTTTATCGTATTAACTAAGAAGAATATTTTTATTTAAAGTGAATGAAGACAATACAATTATGTCATTTACAAAATGACATTTTAAAGAAGGACGAGTAGTATTGTAAGTGTATCTTATGTCTATACTTCCTCCGTCCACCAGTTAGTTCAAAAATAAATCAATGGATGACAAATATTTAAAGATGAAGGAAATATTTTCAAATATCACTGTTACACTTAAATTATCTATATTAAAATTTGTTAAATATAAGACTTATAATATTGTTTATTGTCTGTGTGCCAAAATTTGTTATAAATTTTACATTTTTATTGAATCGATAAACAGTTCATCAAATTTTAGATAATTTTTTTGCATACTCTATCGTAAAATCCTGGATCCGCCACTGCTAGATGGTTAGAAGTTTTAGGCACATTATTAACTTAGATAAGTTTGATTGAGTAGGAGTCTTAAATCAGGTTATATAAATATTACAGTATATTGTAGTCTATCATATATATCAAAAGTATATTTAATAGGCTAGATATGTTATCATATATAAAAAATATATTTATCATATTAGATATGCTACAATATATCAAAAGTATATTTAATGGACTAGATATACTGCCATAATTATCAATCACCCATTTTCGACGACTTATGTCAGTGCAATAGCCGTAGGTCCCATAACATCACACCTATATAAACACCAGAACTCAACATTTGGGATGAATCAGAGTTTGGTAATTTGGATGATCTAACCACACCAGCTTAGTCACACTTACGAGTAAAAGGCACACACGTGTTGTTTGCCGCAGGTTGAGCTCTCTCCTTGGTCATTCGATCGAAGGTGGCAATGGCTGCCAAGCTCAGGGCGGGAGCACCAGGCACCTTCATTGTTCTGCTCCTTGCGATCGCGATGTGCTTGGTCCTCGTAGCGATGGTAGAGAGCACCCGATCACTGAAGCCGTCATCGGAGGAAGATGGTTCGCAGGATACGGTGGAATCCCCTGTAGTTCGTGAGATCCGAATGCTCCTCAAGACCGGTGAGCGCGACGGCACCGGTGATCAGGGTGGGCAGAATTTCTCGGTGAGAACAAGGACGAAGGTTCCAGCCCCGACAATGATCATAAACATTCTCGGTGGGATCAAATATGCAGGGCCGAGCCCCGCCGGCGTTGGGCATTGATAGTGGTTTACTGTCTCTGTTTTAAGAAAATGATATTGGTTAATTCAAAATTGAACTAATCAACATTATTTATTTTGAAATGGAGAGGGTATTTTATTTTAATTATACAATGTATGGTTTAGTTTTTGTTATTTTATTGACAACACATGCAAACAGAGAAATTGCAAGCTATGTAGCTGCATGTCCCGTTTTCTCAGCTCAGTAGATCTTCTACCCACATGAATTGATGGGACACGACTTTTTCCCTCCCATTTGGTACTCCCATGCGTGCTTCCGTTGTCATATTATAATTGTTTTAGTCTCTTTATTTATGCTCAGTCTAATTTCATACCTTCACAATCAATAAAGTTATAACACGTCAGCAGAAGCATGTATAGGAGGAGAGAAGATGCAAGACATGTGACGGTCTCTCCCCCTTCCTTTTTACTCCCTCTTTGAATTAGAGAGTAATAAGTAATTTGAGATGGAGGAAATATCACTCAAGTATATCCCAATTGTTAATATTCATTATACGAATCTCGAACACTAATTTGTAGCTTGCTAAATAGTAAATATTGAACGCCTATAGGAAAGACACGTGTCCGCTCCCTCCTTCCGTCGCAAGAGATCGCTACGGCCGAGCGTTCATCTGCATCTAGTCTGCCTTAGTCACCTCGCTGGCCCAAATTGCACGTGGATGACCCCGAAGGCCTCATGCGCTCCCACGGCAGGTAGGCGCAGCATAAAAACCGAGTTGGACCAGCATAAAAGCACTGGGATAACATTTTGTGACTCAACGGTACGCCTGACTTCGTCGTCCATTTCTGGCCTTTTTTCTCTCGAACTTTGTCCATTTTTGACCTGCTGACAGGCAACAAGGAGGTGCCCCGACCACGTGTGAACATGATAGACATTCATTCATTTGTCGGCTACGGTCAGCAACGAGCCTAGTCATAAAGCAGGCATACCCGTTTCCTTTCTATTACACAATTAGAAGTTTTAGGGGCAATCTTACCTTAGAAAAGCTATGATTGAGGGAGTGTTAAATAAGGTTTGTAAAAAGGTACTCCCTCCTTTTGAGAAAAGAGGGAGTATAACAGTATATCATTGACAACCACACATATATATATATATATATATATATATATATATATATATATATATATATATAAGTAGTGTAACTAGACTGCTATATAGAGAAGTATATTTAGTAGCTAACTAGGTTAGATGTAGACTACTATTATATATCTTTAATAGTGTAGCTAGACTGCTACATATACAAGTATATTTAGTAGCTAGGTTAGATAGGCTGCTATTATATATCTTTAAGTATATTTGGTAGGCTAAATAAACTGCCATATTTATCGTAGAGTTTTATTGGTCTTTAAATCTTTTGTACTTTAATATTCCGATCAAAAATTATAATGTAATAAGATATCCAATTTTGTCACTCACCCTCTACTTCTTAAAGGACTGCAAGAGCCGTAGATCCCACAACGTCACACCTCTATATATAAATCTTATAACGCAACATTTGAGATACAAACAGAGTTTGGTAACTTGGATGATGATCTGACCACACAAACTAGCCACACTTACAAGTAAAAGACACACACCTGCAGCTGTTTGCGGCAGGTAGTGCTTGCTCCTTGGTCATCCGATTGATAATAAGAATGGCTGCTAAGATCAGGGCGGGATCAATGGCCGCCGCCGTTGCTCTCCTCCTCACGACGTGTCTGGTCCTTATGACGATGGTAGAGGGCGCCAAACCACTGAAGCTGTTGTCGAAGGGAGATGGTGCATATATGGTGGAATCCCCAGGAGCTGGTGAGATCCATACGGTCTTTGGTACCGCCGAGCACGACGACGCCGGTGACAGGGGTGGGTACACGTTCTCGTTGGGATCAACAATGAAGGTTCGAGCCCCAGAGATGAGCCCCGACATTCCCGGTGGTTCCAAGCCAGAAGGCCCAAGCAAGGGTGGCGCGGGGCATCATCACAAGCCGCCTTCTAGTGCTTGGCATCATTAGGCTAGAGTTCTGATGATGGTTTATTTCATGTTAAACACGATCCAAATAATTATACAATGTATGGTTTTATTTTTAAATAAAAAATTATTTTAGTATCTCTAAGTATAATCAGCTGTTCAAACTAACCCCTAAATATTTTTTTGTTCTATTTATTCTCTCGATCGATTTAGATTTGTTCACATTCTTGTATATTAAATTTTCTTATTTCTCTTTGTATGAGTTATGTTTGTAGTCAAAATTTTATAGGATGATAGGTGACATCATACACTTATATTGGAAAAAATCTTCAAGATTTCTACATAATTTTTTCTTGCATTATTTCATCTCTCATGTGAGATCTGAATTGCATGCTTCCAACATACAAAATAATTATAAAAATTTCTTAAAATATTTTATGGCATATGATATGATGTAACATATAATCTTCATAAAATTTCACTCACAAAAATGATGTGTGCATTGATACATAAAAAGGAAAAAAATATTAGAGGGTGAATCGTCAAATCAATCTGAATAGTTTGGCAGAGTAAAGTAAGCCATTTTTTGTTTATGGTGTCAAGTAAACAATTGTGATAATTAGAGGTCGTACTAAAATGAACTTTTTTACTTTTATTTTTGTTATTTCATATACAACACATGCAACAGAGAATTTGCAAGCAATGTATACCCGGTTCCATCTTAGATAAACTCCCTTTCACTCTCTTCTAATTAATTGCTTACAATATCATAAAAAATGCTGAAGTGACATACATCTCATTGGACAACAGGAGATCTCTTGGGTTTCAAATATATTGAAAAAAATACGCTGCCACTTGAATGCTATAGTAATAGTGGCACTGTTTGTTCTTTTTTTTTGTATTCTGTAACTATAAAAAAACACTTGCTATTTCTCAAGTCATCGCTGCCATTTCTCACTCACAACCGTCCCTCGACTTTCCTCCAGGGTCCTGAAAAACCGAAGACCTCCGCACCAACTTCGCTGCGCAGCGTGGGAATTTTTTTATTTTAGTATTATTAATTTATTATTTAATATTAATAGCATCTGTCGACTGTTGGAGTCGGCAGATCCCCTGACACTACGAAAGTGTTGAAGGAGTTTGTGGTTCGGTTTGGGCGCGCGGAGACTCAAGAAGGTGAAACGCGATTGGACACGAGTGACACAGTAGTTTACGTGGTTCGGGCCGCCTGAGCGTAATACCCTACTCCACGGGTGTGTGCGTGTATTGTATTCACTTGTGAGCTTCCGAGTGTTCGAGAGTCCCCTCTCGTGTATCGTCGGTTTGTCCTTTTGTAGCATAAGGGCAAACCGTTACAAGTCAGCCTGGCCCGACATGTGGCCCTGGCGGTTACTAGTATTGATACACGAGATTAATTGTTGCTAATAACCCTGTAACGGCTCCGACAGTGCCGTTACAGGCGTTAAGATCGTCCGATTAAGTGTCATTAATGTGGAATTAATGATAATTAATCGGGTCTTGAAGTCCGCAGCTGTCCTTTGGAGATCCGGAGTCGTTACAACGTCTCCCGGGAGTTTGAAGCGGCTAGCTCCGATGTATGGACATGTGGCAGCTCCGGAGCTTGCTTGTGGGAAGCGGGAAGCTCCGGGGCGGTCTGGCACGTGTCAGGTCCGGAGCTTCTCTCGGTCAGGGGTTACCTCCGGAGGTGCCGTTTCAGTACCTAGCCCAGAGCTTCACCCTTGCGGATAATAGCTCTGGTCTGACAGTACACGTGGCAACCTAGGGGCTAACCATTTTGGAGAAGCGGGTCCGGTTACGTCTGGCAAGTGGGCCCCCAAGGGTCTTCAATTTGAGTAGATGTCCTTCCCTTGAGATCTTTGTAACCTCAGGGGGTGTATGGTTTTTAGGGTACCGACAGTGGCCCCCTGGACCTACCTCCGGGGAAGGCCAACGGGATGAAGTCATTCCGCCGGAGGTGGGTCCACACTTGCGACTCTTGAACTGGGTCTTCAAGGGTCTTCGGAGGTGCCTTTGGCAGGGCTTTACGGTTAAGTCCCGACGCGTGGCGCACCTCAGGCGGCAGATAAGATCTTTGACGTGCGGATCTCTCGCAATTGAAGGTCGCCGGTTCCCGATACAAAAACCGTATCGGTTCCGCGCGCCTTGTCAGTCCGCCGCCTTTGGGTTTCCCGCCTCGTGATGACAACTGTTCGCCTGGGTAAGAACCTCGACTTGATCGTCAGGGTGGTCCCGGGCCCTCTTGTCATCGGCTGGGTTGAATTCTTGAGTAGTATCCTTGACTCCCCTGCAGTTTCCATCCAAGCGTTGCGAGGGCTTACTTAAGAAGGAAAGCGCACCGTCGGGAGTTCTTTACGCTTTCCATCTGTTCTTGCGCTCAAACTCCCAACTCGTGCTTTGCTCCTCTTCTCTTGCCTAGCTGTGCTGCGATGGAGTTGGGTCTGCGTGAGAGTCGTTTGAAGACGGAGAGCGATCTGAAGAAGGTCCGAGCCCTCATGGGGTGGTCGTCGGACTTCTTCAACCGTTCGGTCCGCGCCGGCGGAGAGCTTCCCTTTAAAAAGGAGCACTTCGGCGAGATGGTGTACTTTTCATCGTACGCCATGGTGGGGCTGATCCCACCGTTTTCTTCCTTCTTCTTGATGCTGCTGGACTTCTATGGTCTGCAGCTATACCACCTTGGCCCTCACTCTATCCTCCTTGTGTCCATCTTTGTCCACTTCTGCGAGATGTGGGTGGGCATCCCTCCCTGCATCGAGCTTTTCCGAACCTTCTTCACCGTCCAAACCACCGGCCGAAGCGACGAGTACCTTGGCTTCTACTACTTTGTGAAGCGCAAGAAGTGCCCGTTCAAGTACCTCCGGTCATTCCCTTCCGGGAAGTGGGATGACTGGAAGAAAGATTGGGTAGTCGTCCGGGTGGAGGAGCACGAGCGGTTGGAGTTGCCAGACGGTCTGCCCGGCATTGACACGTCGGTGTGGAGCGAAGTTCCGGTGCTGGCGGCAGCTTTCGACCCCGTCCTGTCCAGGATCCGCCAATGTGTGGAGGGAGGATTGACTCCCCAGGCGGTGTTCTGCAACTTCCTATCCAACAGGTGGGCGCCGCTGAAGAGGAGGGAGAAGTTCGCCTGGGCCCTCAACAGCGTGATGGACGAGGACCGGGTTGAAGTCCAGTATGGTGGGGAAGTCCTTGGAGTTTCACCTCAAGAAATTCCAGCACGGCATCGATGTTGACGGAGAGTACTTGACTCCGCCGCCGGCTTTCCTCCCCCTGAACGTGGAAGTTGAGTTCAGCAGGGAGCTCCGGCGGAAGATGCCCGCGCTTGACGACCTTGGCGTCGTCGAGAGTAGATCGACCGCCCGGTTGGCGATCCCCGGGTTGTCGGAAGGCGGCTCCGCCCCTGTCTCTCAGCCAAGAGCTGAGGTCACTGGCAAGGGCAAGGAGCTGGCGGAGGAGCCGGAGAGCCGGAAGAGGAAGCTGCGACATGCTGACGGAAGGTCCGTCGGGCTTGCTACTTCCCTCCCAGTTCCCCATCCTCAGGAAGGAAGATCCTCCGCCGCCGTGGCAGCTGTCCCCGTGGTGGGGTCTTTTCGGAGCGCTACGGTTCCGGCGGTGGGATCCTCCCGGAGTGCAGCTGTCCCCGTGGTGGGTCCCTCCGGAGGTGCCAGCTCCGGGCAGGCGACTCCGGTACGAGAAGCGGTGAGGGCCTCCAGGTCCAGGAGTTCCTCCCGATCAAGGAGAGCTCCGACCCGGGAAACGCCCGCGGCCACGGCAAGTCCTGGGAGTCCTCCCGGAGCTCCTACGCCGACCGTGGCCAGCCCGGAAAGTCCGGGAAAGAGGTTCCGCGCAAGCTGGTGCGTGAGCCTCCCAAGGTAATTTTTCTTGCTTACCTCAATTAACTTTTAATTATAGCATCTGTTTGCTCAATTTCTTCGTTCTTTATCTGCAGCGTTCCCAAGAAAGGGAGTGAAGCTCCGCCCTCGGCCACAGTGTCTGAGGCTGCGGGGGCTTCTGCTCCAGCTCCGGTGCCGTCCCAAGTGGAGGCTGCCACAGCTCCGGCGCCGGCTGTCGTGGTCATGGACCTCGACTCGTCTCCAGAAGTTCCCGTGGTAGCGCCGGACCACGGGATTGAAGATGCGCCAGCGGCACCCGTTCCGGAGGTTGAAGCTCCGGGTCCTGGTGCTGCAGAAGTAGAAGCTCCGGCTCTTGAGTCGGAGGAAGTTGCGGTCCCGGCTTCAGAGCCGGAAAATGCTGAAGCCCCGGCGGTTGAGCCGGAGGTAGCTGAAGCCCCGGCATGCGAGCCGGAAGTTGAAGTGGTCCCGGCAATTGAGCCGGTTACTTCCGAAGCTCCGGTCGCAGAGCCGGTAATTATTGGAGCGCCGGCCGCAGGGCCGGTGATTGCTGGAGCGCCGGCCATAGAGCCGGTGGTCGAAGAGGTGAGGGAGCTCGAGCCTCCCTCAGAAGAAGTGTCCCGGCCGGAGCCATTGGAGGCGACGACGTCGATGGTACCCGTGGCTGAGCCAGAGTGCCTGAATGAAGTCGCCGGCCCCCAGCCTGAAGGGGCAAACGAAGACTTGGTGGCGGGACCTTCTTCGGTGGCGACTAAGGCCATCCCGGAGGAGTGCCCTAGTTCTTTGGAAGCTCGGGGTTCCACTCTCGTAGAGTGGGACCCAATTTTTGTAAATGAAGACCCGCTGGAACCAGCGGAGGAGATCCCGGCAGGTCCAGAGCCTATCTCTCTGTCGATGTCCATCGACAATGCTTGCTCCAGTCTACGTCAAGTCCAACTAGCCTTCTTCCATGACAGCAAGGCTCTTGAAGAGGAGCGCCAAACCCTTAGTAGGTGGCGTAATCGACTCCAATTTGAGACCAAGCTGGCGCAGTCGAGGATTGCGGACGACAAGGAATGGATCAGGCAGGAGAAGGTCCGCCTGGAGCTCTGGGGTGAGCTGCTGGACGAGAGGGAGAGCATGACTCACGCCCTCGACGCTCAATCCCGGGAGTTCCATGACCAAGCTAAGGCCGCTAACGACGCGGCCAACGCTCGGTTTGATCAACTCGAGGCCATCAGCACCGCACTCATCAAGCGCCGAGAGGCACTTGAGGGAAGGGAAAAGCGGCTCGAGGATGAGGAGCAAAAACTCCTGGAGCTACGGGATGACGTCTTGCGACGGGAGGAGGAGCTCGCCGAGAAAACAGCTCTTGCGGACAAGGGCCTCGAGGAGCGCACTAAAAAATTGGAAGAGCGCTGCCTCGAGGAGGAGGAGAAGACCTGGGTGCGAGGGCAGGAACTCTACGAGTACGAGTGTGCCCTTTTCGCCCGGGAGAAGAAAATAGAGGCTAGGGAGAAAGACCTGGTCGACCGCCGGAACAAGATCCACCTCCGGGAGGAGGAGCTCGGAAGACTTGAGAAGCGAGTTGCTGCGAAAATTCAGCAAAACGCCAAAGAAGTTGAGCGTCTCTCCCGTGAGAATTCGGAGCTGGCGGCGGCTCGGAGGTCCTTGGAAGAGATGAAGGGCCTGAGGAAGACGGACTCCCTGCAAATTTGGGAGTTCCTGAGCAAGGCCGACGATGCGCTGGCGCCGATGGGTTTCAGCCCCGTGCTCCCGGATGATCCGGAGCCGGAGCCGGACCTTGCGTTGCAAGCGTTGAGTGCTGCGGGCAGCAAGCTCTCCAAGGTGGGCGACGTCATCGCGGACCAGCTGGAGGTCGAGGGGCAATCCCTGGCTAGGAACGTCACAGAATATGTGTTGACGTGCTACACTAGCCGGAACCCTCGATTCCCTCTGGACCCGGTGCTTGAAGGCCCCGTCGAAGGAGAAAGCGAAGCTACCCGAGCCAGCGTGTCGGAGGTCGCCCAGAAGGTCGCCGAATTCTTCCATAGGGTCTAGGACTGCCTTTCTTAGCCTTTACTTGTATCTTCTCTTCTTCCTCAATTTTGTAATCCCTTGTCCCCAGATGTAATCTCCGGTCTTCAAATGAAATGAAATCCTCACTTTTTTGCGAATTTCATTTTTTTGTCTTCGGTATCTTTGTCTTCACTTGGCCCCCTGGTAGATGTGCACAATTTGATTGTGGACATGTACCAAAAGGATGTTGAGTTTTGTTGAAGACAAATTTGCCTCGAACTCGTATAATTTAAGCCCGAAGTTTTCGATAGTGAAGATCCCTTGAAGTCGTCGAAGCTTAGATGCTCCGGCACTGTCCATCACCAGAGCTTAGTAGTTCCGGTAATAGCTTCTATCAACACGTTGAGCGTCGATAGTTAATACTCCAAGGTGTCGGAGCTTAGTAGCTCCGGCGATGACCCTTGCCACGCCTGTTTTGTTGGCAACGGACTCTAGTGGTAGGGTCTTCTCACCATCTTTAAGTCAACTCCGACGGTTGACGCCCTGGTGGGAGTCGGAGCTTGGTTAGCTCCGGTTTTTCTCCCTCAACTTTGGGTTCATTTTTCCTGCACACTTAAGCCAAGAAAAACAGTAAAATTCGTTCCTTATCTATAACTTCGTCGCGGCTTACGGTTCTCAAGAGAATTTCAAGTTGAACACGATTTTTAGTACGATTGGATGAATTGTCTTTTCTTTTAGATCCGATTGTCCATGGACCCACCTTACTTTGGCCTGTCGGGATGTAGGTAGAGTGGCGTACTTAGGGTGCTTGACCAGGCTAAGTCGATAGCGCACTCCGGCCCTAGAATGGCTTGGCGGCTTTCAGGCGAGTTGGCCACAGACGATATTTAAATCTAAAAAATCCGACAATTCGACTCGAATCGTACGTAAACCGGTCAAACTAGAATTTCTTAAGAATTGCACGTTTCTGTTATAGACAAGAAAGAGAAAAATAAAAATGTCGAGCCTTATGCAAAAATGAATGCACGTGGAGTCTATTTCACATGAAGATGTCTTTCATTATAGGTCCGGGGTACAGGGGAAACAAGTACACTCTTAGGGTACGGAACCAGGCTAAGTGTGTTTGGTTTCTCGTTTGACCCTGGGTAGTTAGCCACACTTCTAGTCCGGAGACCGTATCAAGTGTTGCATGAGCTTTTCAAACCTTTCGGGAAAGATTCGGCTGCTCTCCCGGAGGAACTACCCGACTCTGTACAATGACTCTATAACATACATTTCAAGTTACTTAAGACTCACCTCCGTGGAATTAAGTGTAGAACTTACGGAGGTGCTCGATGTTCCAAGGATTTGGGAGAGGTGTCCCATCCTCGGTAGCCAAGCGAACGCTTCCGGGACGGGATACTTTGATCACTCGGAAGGGCCCTTCCCAGCTGGGAGAAAGTTTGTTTTGCCCTTCTCTGGATAGTATTCTCCGAAGCACCAGATCGCCTTCCTCGAGCTGTCGGTTGTGTACATGCCGCTGGTGATAACGCCGTAGAGCTTGGCAGTATCGGGCATTCCGAACAGCTGCTTGGCACCTTCCCTCCTCGAGGAGGTCTAGGTCTTCACGCCGGAGCTGGTCCTGCGCGGCTTCGTCGAAGGTCCGGACTCGGAGGGAACCCAAGGTGATTTCCGGAGGAAGGATCGCTTCAGCTCCGTACACCAGGAAGAAGGGTGTTTCTCCGGTTGCCCGACTTGGAGAAGTCCTGTTGGCCCATAGAGTGGGCGGAAGCTCTTCGATCCAATTGGCTCCGTGCTTTTTCAAACGCTCATAAGTGCGCGTTTTGAGTCCTTTAAGGATCTCTGCGTTTGCTCTCTCGGCTTGTCCATTGTTGGCAGGATGAGCTACAGAAGCGTAGCAAACTTGTATGCCGAGGTCTTCGCAATATCCTTGAAATGCGGAGCTTGTGAACTGAGTCCCATTATCAGTGATGATCTTATTTGGGACTCCGAATCTGCTCACGATAGATTGTAGAAAATTGATTGCAGATTGTTTGTTGATCGTCATAACAGGAGTAGCTTCCGGCCACTTGGTGAACTTGTCGATGGCGATGTACAGGAACTTGTAACCTCCGACGGCTCTTGGGAAGGGTCCCAAGATGTCCATCCCCCACACAGCGAAAGGCCATGTAGGAGGTATCATTTGTAAGGACTGAGCAGGTGTATGAATTTGCTTTGCATGAAATTGGCATGCTTTGCATTTCTTCACTAGCTCAGTAGCATCCTGGAGCGCTGTAGGCCAGTAGAAGCCGTGCCGAAAGGCTTTTCCGACCAGCGTGCGGGAAGATGCGTGGTTCCCACACTCACCTCCATGGATTTCTGCGAGGAGCTCGCAGCCTTCTTCCCTTGTGATGCACCGCATTAGGATGCCGTTGGCACCGCGCCGGTAGAGATCCCCTTCTACCAACGTGTATCTTTTAGCCAATCTGACTACCCGGTCAGCGGATACATCATCGTCAGGAAGGATGTTGTCTTTCAAGTAGTTCCGGATCCCCGAGATCCATGCATCGGAACTGACTTGAGCATTTGAGTCTTGCGTGCTGGGTTGCTCGGAGCTTCCGGCAGCACCTATGACCCTTGATGGCTGCCATGGTAACAGGGCCATCGGGACCGTCAGCTTCTGGATGCTGATCTCGCCCCCTTCGTTCAGTTCGGCAGGCTGAACTGTGGGTTTTGACAGCCTCCGGACAAAGGTTCCGTCAGGAGTCGGAGCTCCGGTTGACGCCTTGGTCGAGAGTTCGTCAGCTTCAGCGTTGTGAGCACGCTGAACATGGTGAAGGTCTAGGACTTCGAAGTCCTTTTGAAGCCTCTGGACTTCAAGGAGGTAAGCAGCCAGCTGGAGATTATTGCAGGAGCATTCACCCTTCACCTGTTTGATGACAAGTTGTGAATCTCCTTTGACCAGCAACTGCTTGACACCATATGATAGTGCCACCTTTAATCCATAGATGAGTGCTTCGTACTCCGCCATGTTGTTGGTTGCCTTGAAGTCAAGGTGCACCATGTATTTCACCTTCTCCCCGGTTGGTGCGAGGAGAAGGATTCCAGCTCCGGCTCTCTGCTTCTGCATGGAGCCGTCGAAGTAAAGGGTCCAGTGAGGCTTAGTGAAGGCCGAAACTTGTGGTTCCGTCTTCTGCTCGCTGGGGCCCCCAAGGTTTAATGGAGAGGGAGTCCATTCTGCCACGAAATCTGCCAACGCTTGACTCTTGATCGCTTGTCTTGGAATGAATTCAAGGTCGAATTCAGCCAGTTCCGCTGCCCACTTTGCTATATTCCCAGTTGAATTGGGATTATGCAGGATCGCTCGAAGTGGATATGAGGTTACCACTGAGACTTTGTTAGCTTGGAAATAGTGTCGAAGCTTCCTTGAGGCAATAAGAACTGCATAGAGCAGCTTATGCACCTCTAGATATCGAGTCTTGGCATCATGTAACACTTCACTGATGAAGTATACCGGGCGTTGAATGGTCCGGACCCTCCCGGAGGGGTTCGGAGCTTCCTCTTCATTGATCCGGACCCTCTCGGAGTAGTCCAGACTATCTTCGGGGACCTCCGGGTCCTGGGTGGAGGAACCCGGAGCTTCTTCAGGAATGACCTGGATCCTCTCGGAGGAATCATGGTCCTCTGAAGTGGCTTCTTGTGGGTTCAAGTCTGGGAGCTGGGACCCAGACCCGCTTTCAGGAACCTCCGGACCCTCCCGAAGGGGTCTGGATTCCTGAGTATTGGGTAGTTCCGGTCTCTCCGCAACCAGAACCATACTGACTACTTCGTTAGCAGCTGAAATGAAAAGCAATAAAGGCTCACCGGGGTTCGGAGCTACCAAGACTTCTGTGGCCATCTAACCATGCGCAGGTGCATGGCTAGGGCGGAACAGCCCCCTCCTACTCCTTCCAGAGTAGAAAGGTCTTGAGCATCTCGTCTTTCTCGAGCTCGCTCGATGTGGACACGGCCATCCTGTTGGCGGTATCGGCGATCAAGCTCCGCCCGGAGGTCGTGTGTCGAAAGCCGAGATGCAGTATGGGCACGTCGTGCCCCAGAGGGCAACGATGTCACTTGCTGTGATGCAGCTCTTCTCCGGTTGTTGGAGACATGTGGACCAAGTCTTCCAGACAACGTTCGTCGCTGCGACGGGGCCCGCCCTGAAGGAGGTGGACCCTGGTTGTTGAGGCGTTCGGCCGCTGCTGCGACCAAATGCTCAACATCAGCTCTCCATTGCTCCATGGCACCTTGAGATGCATCCGGAGGTGGTGGTCGCTGGAGGAGAGCACGCGCTGCATGGAGCGCGTGTTCTGGGTTGTCACGACTTGCCGGCGCAGAATGTGACGCCGGTACACCATCATGTCGTCCGGCATGTCTTGCCGGAGAAGATGGTGGTGGTGGGAGTGTGACTCCTGCTGGAACTGAGGCTCCTGCCGGTGGCTGCATGTTGGAGGGATTGCCTCCGTCAGCCTGAACAGCAGGTTGCCCGTTGGATGATCCAGCCGCAGAATTCACCATTCTTGAAGATCTCAGGGCCCCCTACCTGGCGCGCCAACTGTCGACTGTTGGAGTCGGCAGATCCCCTGACACTACGAAAGTGTTGAAGGAGTTTGTGGTTCGGTTTGGGCGCGCGGAGACTCAAGAAGGTGAAACGCGATTGGACACGAGTGACACAGTAGTTTACGTGGTTCGGGCCGCCTGAGCGTAATACCCTACTCCACGGGTGTGTGCGTGTATTGTATTCACTTGTGAGCTTCCGAGTGTTCGAGAGTCCCCTCTCGTGTATCGTCGGTTTGTCCTTTTATAGCATAAGGGCAAACCGTTACAAGTCAGCCTGGCCCGACATGTGGCCCTGGCGGTTACTAGTATTGATACACGAGATTAATTGTTGCTAATAACCCTGTAACGGCTCCGACAGTGCCGTTACAGGCGTTAAGATCGTCCGATTAAGTGTCATTAATGTGGAATTAATGATAATTAATCGGGTCTTGAAGTCCGCAGCTGTCCTTTGGAGATCTGGAGTCGTTACAACGTCTCCCGGGGGTTTGAAGCGGCTAGCTCCGATGTATGGACACGTGGCAGCTCCGGAGCTTGCTTGTGGGAAGCGGGAAGCTCCGGGGCGGCCTGGCACGTGTCAGGTCCGGAGCTTCTCTCGGTCAGGGGTTACCTCCGGAGGTGCCGTTTCAGTACCTAGCCCAGAGCTTCACCCTTGCGGATAATAGCTCTGGTCTGACAGTACACGTGGCAACCTAGGGGCTAACCATTTTGGAGAAGCGGGTCCGGTTACGTCTGGCAAGTGGGCCCCCAAGGGTCTTCAATTTGAGTAGATGTCCTTCCCTTGAGATCTTTGTAACCTCAGGGGGTGTATGGTTTTTAGGGTACCGACAGCATCCGAATTTTTTTTTTTGCAAAACTAGCATTCCTGCCGTCCACGGTATGGACGACTTGTCACGTGACAGGGTAGCCATCCACCTCGTGGACGACTTGCCACGTGGCAGCACATGTGGCAGTCTCAAAAAATCTGGTTTTTATTCACTTTTTGGCGCCCATTTTAAAGTGCATAGAGACATGTTTAGGAAATGTTGTTATTGAAGAAAATGTAGTATAAAATGTGTACTACAAATTCTTCGATAATAGTATTTCCAAAATATGCCTCTAGGTATTTAAAAATATCCTTTCAAAGTTGAATAAAACTCAGCAAAATTGGACTGCAGAGGCAAATTTGCTTAGTTCAATCACTATTCGACGACCCTTTTAAAATAGATAGATACAAATTTAGAAAATGATGATACTGGAACAACTGTAGATAACAATATTTACTACATTTTATTCAATAACCACATTTCCTTAATATGTCTCTAAGTATTTTAAAATAACCATTCAAAAGTGACTAAACACAGCAAATTTGCCTCTGCAACCTGAATTTTCTTAGTTTCATTCACTTTTGGACACCTATTTTAAAATACCTAGAAACATATTTTTGAAATATTTTTATTGAATAAAATGTAGTAAAGATTGTTTTACAGTTATCCAATATTAAAATTTCATGAATATGTATCTAGTTATTTTAAAATAGTCGTCAAAAAGTGATTGAACTCAGCAAATTTGCCTCTGCAGCCCATTTTTGCTGAGATTTATTCAATTTTGAACGTCTATTTTGAAATGTCTCTAAGTATTTTAAAATGGGCGTCGAAAAGTGAACAAAAACAAAAATTTTGAGACTGCTACATGTGTTGTCACGTGGCAAATCGTCCACGAGGTGGACGGCTATCCTGCCACGTGGCAAGTTGTCCACACCGTGAAGGGCACGGATGCTAGTTTTGCAAAAACAAAAATTCAGATGCTATTAATGTTAAATAATAAATTAATAATGCTAAAATAAAAAAATTCGCGCAGCGTGCCCTTGCCCGTTCTCGTGGACGCGGGCCCATGCGTGAATACTGGGAGCATGCATCTACGAATGAAGTGGGCTGTGACATGGTGCATAAGTTCCGGCACTACTGATTTCAGGAGAGTGCTACTAAGGACTACTTAAGGCATTTTTTCTGAAACATTGACAACCATTTTTCTGACACCTCCTATAATTTAGTTAGATGCTATTGTCAGCATCTTCGGGTAGCATTATACCAAATCAAGATGAGTAAGTACAAGTTTAAATAACTGTTTTAAAAAAAAAGATATCACAGTATATTTTAGATGATCATATATATCAAAAGTATATTTAATAGGCTAGATATGCTGTCATACGCAGAAAATATATTATATATCTTTAAGTATGTTAATTAGTTTGCGAGATATACTGCCATAATTATCAGTCACTCATTTTCAAAGACCATTATCAATGCAATAGCCGTAGATCCCATAACGTCACAACTAACAACTATATAAACACCAGAACTCAATGTCTGAGATGAAACAGAATTTGGTAACCTGGATGTTCTAACCACACCACTACACCAGCTTCGTCACACTTGCGAGTAAAAGGCACACGCGTGTTGTTTGCCGCAGGTAGTGCTTTCTCCTTGATCATTCGATCAACGGGAAGAATGGCTGCCAAGATCGGTGCTGGAGCACCAGGCGCCGTCGTCATTGCTCTGCTCCTCGCGACGTGCTTGGTCCTTGTAGCGATGGTAGAGAGCACCCGACCACTGAAGTCGTCGTCGGAGGAAGATGGTGCCCAGGATATGGTGGAATCTCCGGTAGTTCGTGAGATCCGAATGGTCCTCAAGACCGGTGAGCGCGACGACACCGGTGATCGGGGTGGGCACAATTTCTTGGTGGGAACAAAGACGAAGGTTCCAGCCTCGACAATGATCATAAACGTTCTCGGTGGGATCAAATACGCAGGGCCGAGCCCCGCCGGCGTTGGGCATTGATAGTGGTTTACTCTCAATGTTTTTTTTTTTAAAAAAATAATATTCCCTCCGTTTTCTTTTGTTTGTCGTTCAGACATGATTTCTGACCTGTGATGTTGTATGGAGCAGAATGTTGGCCAAGTAAAAGGCAACATGTCCAACAAATGAGTGTTGCGGAGATGCGCATGCTACGGTGGATGTGCAGTCACACAAGAAGAGAGAAAATTAGGAACGAGGTGATACGTGATAGGGTAGGAGTGACACCGATTGAGGAGAAGCTAGTCCAATATCGCCTACGGTAGTTTGGGCATATCCAGCAGAGACCTCCAGAAGCACCGCTTAATAGTGGGATTATAAAGAGTAGAGAAAATTTTAGGAGGGGTAGAAGTCGACCAAGGTTGACATGGCAGGAGGCGGTGAAACGAGACTTAAAGGAGTGAGACATACCTAGAGATTTGGCTCATGAAAGGACTGCATGGAAATTAGCAATTCATGTGCCAGAATCATAGTTTATTCATATTTTGTTACTCTTATCCTCTTTCTTATTAACCTATTTTTAAAATAAATAAAATGTAGAATCTTATTTTATTTATATTTATTATTATTATTATTATATTTTTATTATTTTTTTACTTTCATCTTATTTTCTATTACTTTTCTTCAAAATTGTTGGGTTTCATTTCTAGTCAACCCCAACTTGTTTGGGACAAAGACTTGATTGTTGTTGTTGTTGTCGTCGTCGTTTAGACATGATTTTTAGTGCAAAAATTGAATTGTTTCTTTTGTCTGGACGACAATTAAATTAAAAGAGGGAGTATTAGTTAATTAAAAATTAAACTAATCAACGTTATTTATTTTGAAATGGAGAGCGTATTTTATTTTAATTATACAATGTATGGTTTAGTTTTTGTTGTTTTATTGACAACTCATGCAAACAGAGAAATTGCAAGCTATGTAGCTGCATGTCCCGTTATCTCAGCTCAGTAGATCTTCTACCCACATGAATTGATGAGACGCGGCTTTTTCCTTCCTGTTTCATCCTCCCATACGTGCTTCCATTGTCATGTTATAATTTTATTAGTTTCTTCATTTATGCTCAGTCTAATTCCATACCTCTACAACTAATAAAATTATAACACGTCAGCGGAAGCACGCGTGGGAAGAGAGAAGATGCACGACACATGACGATCTCTCCTCCTCCCCTTTCTTCTCTCTTTAAACTAGAGAGTGATATAAGTAATTTGACATGGAGGGAGTATCACCCAAGTATATCTCAATTATTAATCTTCGTTATACGAATCTCGAACACTAATTTATAGCTTGCTAAATATTGAACGCCTATAGGAAAGACACTTGTATGGTCCCTCCTTCCGTCGCAAGAGATCGCTACGGCCAAGCGTTCATCTCCATCCAGCCCGCCTTAGTAACCAGCCCTAGAGCTCAGCTTGCTGGCCCAAACTGCACGTGGACGACCCGAAGGCCTCATGCGCTCCCACCGCAGGCAGGCCCAGCATAAAAACCGAGTTGGATCAGAATAAAAGCATTGGGATTGCATTGTGTGACTCAACGGTATGCCTAACTTCGTCGCCCATTTCTGGCCTTTTTTCCCGTGAACTTTGTCCATTTCTAACCTGCCGACAGGCAACAAGGAGGTAACCCGACCGCGTGTGAACATGATGGACATTCATTCATTTGCCGGCTACAGTCAGCAACGAGCCTAGTCATAAAGCAGGTGTGCCCATTTCCTTTCTCTATTACACAATCAGAAGTTTTAGGGGCAATCTTACCTTAGAAAAACTATGATTGAGGGAGTGTTAAATAAAGTTTGTAAAAAGGTACTCCCTCCTTTCTTGAAAGTTCGTCACCTTCTAGTTCAATAGAAGGTGACAAAATTTTGAGAAAAGATGGAGTATAACAGTATATCATTGACAACCATATATATATATATATATATATATATATATATATATATATATATATATATATATATATATATATATATATCAAAGTATATTTAGTAGTGTAGCTAGACTGCTATATATACAAGTATATTTAGTAGCTAGGTAAGATAGACTGCTATTATATATCTTTAAGTATATTTGGTAGGCTAAATAAACTACTCCCTCATTTCTCAAAAGATTGTCACCTTCTAGTTCATTTTTGTACTAGAAGGTGACAATCTTTTAAGAAAGGAGGGAGTACCATATTTATCGTAGAGTTTTATTGGTCTTTAAATCTTTTGTACTTTAATATTCCGACCAAAAGTTATAACGTAATAAGATATCCAATTTTATCACTCACCCTCTACTTCTTAAAGGAAACTGTCCATGCAAGAGTCGTAGATCCCACAACGTCACAGCTCTATATATAAACCTCAGAACACAACATCTGAGATACAAACAGAGTTCGGTAACATCATATACTTATGTTAGAAAAAATCTTCAAGATTTATTCATAATTTTTCTTGCATTATTTCATCTATCATGTGAGATCTGAATTACGCGCTTCCAACATACAAAATCATTATAAAAAAATCTTAAAATGTTTTTATAGCATACGATATGATGTAAAATATAATATTCATAAAATTTTACTCTCAAACATGATGTGTGCACTGATAAATAAAAAAGAAAAAATATTAGAGGGTGAATCGTCAAATCAATCTGAATAGTTTGGCAGAGTAAAGTAAGCCATTTTTTGTTTAGAGTGTTGAGTAAACAATGGTGATAATTAGAGTTACTAAAATGAACTTTTTGTTATTTCATGTACAACACATGCAACAGAGAATTTGCAAGCAATGTAGACCTGATTCCATCTAGATAAGACCCCTTTCACCTCTCTTCTATTTAATTGGTTACCATATCATAAAAAAAATGTTGACGTGACATCTATCTAATAAGATAACAGGAGATCTATTGGGTTTCGAAGATGTTGAAAAAAATACGCTGCCACTTGAATGCTAGTAATAGTGGCACTGCTTTGTTTTTTGCATTCTGTAAGTATACAAAAAACACTTGCCATTTCTCAAGTCGTCGCTGCCATTCCTGACTCACAACCGTCCCGCGAGGCCGCGACTCACCTCCCGGGCCGCGAAAAGCTGAAAAGCTTGCATCAACTTCGCTGCGCAGCGTGCCCTTGCCCGTTCTCGTGGACGCGGGCCCATGCGTGAATACTGGGAGCATGCATCTACGAATGAAGTGGGCTGTGACATGGTGCAAAAGTTCCGGCACTACTGATTTCAGGAGAGTGCTCCTAATTAAGGACTAAGGCATTTTTTCTGAAACATTGACAACCAATTTTCTGACGCCTCCTATAATTTAGTTAGATGCTATTGTCAGCATCTTCGGGTAGCATTATACCAAATCAAGATGAGTAAGTACAAGTTTAACTAACTGTTTTTTCAAAAATAACAAGATATTGCAGTATATTTTAGATGATCATATATATCAAAAGTATATTTAATAGGCTAGATATGCTGTCATACGCAGAAAATATATTATATATCTTTAAGTATGTTAATTAGTTTGCGAGATATACTGCCATAATTATCAATCACTCATTTTCAAAGACCATTATCAATGCAATAGCCGTAGATCTCATAACGTCACAACTATATAAACACCGGAGCTCAACATCTGAGACGAAACAGAATTTGGTAACTTGGATGTTCTAACCACACCACTACACCAGCTTCGTCACACTTGCGAGTAAAAGGAACACGCGTGTGTTGTTTGCCGCAGGTAGTGCTTTCTCCTCCTTGATCATTCGATCAACGGGAAGAATGGCTGCCAAGCTCGGTGCTGGAGCACCAGGCGCCGTCGTCATTGCTCTGCTCCTCGCGACGTGCTTGGTCCTTGTAGCGATGGTAGAGAGCACCCGACCACTGAAGCCGTCGTCGCAGGGAGATGGTGCGCAGGATATGGTGGAATCCCTGGCAGTTCGTGAGATCCGGAAGGTCCTCAAGACCAGTGAGCGCGACGGCACCGGTGATCGGGGTGGGTACAGTTTCTCGGTGGGAACAGGGACGAAGCTTCCAGCCCCGACGATGATCATAAACGTTCTCGGTGGGATCAAATACGCAGGGCCGAGCCCCGCCGGCGTTGGGCATTGATAGTAGTTTACTCTCAATGTTTTCTTAAAAATAATACTCCCTCCGTTTTCGTTTGTTTGTCGTTGAGACATGTTTTTTCGTGCAAAATTGAATCATTTCTTTTGTCTGGACGACAATTAAAATGAAACAGATGGAGTATTAGTTAATTCAAAATTAAACTAATCAACATTATTTATTTTAAAATGGAGAGCGTATTTTATTTGATTATACAATGTATGGTTTAGTTTTTGTTGTTTTATTGACAACACATGCAAACAGAGAAATTGCAAGCTATGTAGCTGCATGTCCCGTTATCTCAGCTCAGTAGATCTTCTACTCACATGAATTGATGAGACACGGCTTCCCCCCTCCCCCCCTTCCATCCCCCCATACGTGCTTCCGTTGTCATGTTATAATTTTATTTGTTTCTTCATTTATGGTCAGTCTAATTCCATACCTCTACAACCAATAAAATTATAACATGTCAGCGGAAGCACGCGTGGGAAGAGAGAAGATGCACGACACATGACGGTCTCTCCTCCTTCCCTTTTACTCTCTCTTTAAACTAGAGAGTGATATAAATAATTTGGGATGGAGGAAGTATCATCCAAGTATATCTCAATTATTAATCTTTGTTATACGAATCTCGAACACTAATTTATAGTTTGCTAAATATTGAACGCCTATAGGAAAGACACTTGTCTGGTCCCTCCTTCAGTCGCAAGAGAGGGCTACGGCCGAGCGTTTATCTCCATCCAGCCCGCCTTAGTCACCGGCCCAAGACCTCAGCTCGCTGGCCCAAAGTGCACGTGGACGACCCGAAGGCCTCATGCGCTCCCACCGCAGGCATGCAGGCCCAGCATAAAAACCTAGTTGGACGCTAAAGCATTATGGGACTCAAAGGTACGCCTAACTTCGTCGTCCATTTCTAGCCTTTTTTTCCGTGGAACTTTGTCCATTTCTGACCCGCCGACAGGCACCAAGGAGGCCGCCCTTTTCCCGTCCTCGCTCCATCCGCGACCGCGTGTGAACATGATGGACATTCATTCTTTGCCGGCTACGGTCAGCAACGAGCCTAGTCATAAAGCAGGCGCGCCCGTTTCCTTTCCTACTCGAGATCTGATCTGCCATATGTCCAAACCAGCAGATCACGATGAAAGCGGGGCGGGTTGCGGAGGACCGCCCCGCTGCCACACACGCCGCAAAATTTACGCGGCACGAAACGGCGCCCGCATCCTCTCCCGCCAAAAAAATGCGGCACGAAGCGGCGCCCGCGTGGCCGCGTTAGTTTGTCTCTGCCTCCGCATCATCTCGCCATGCTCGCTCTCTAGCCATGCCGCCTAGCCCGCCTCGCTCGCTCTCTAGCCAGGCCGCTAGCCCACCTCGCCGTCCTTGCGTTCCTCCCTCCCGCCGCTGTTGTACCGCCGCAACAGCCGCACCCGGCATCCGAACCCTCCCTCGCTGCTCCCGCCGTCCCTGCTTCCGCGCAGCAGGATGCGCGACAACAGCGACCGCGGCGATGCCTGGCAGTCCACCCCGGTGCCAGTCCGTGCAAGGTGCGCCCTGTAGGACGCCGCCGCCGCCGAAGACGAGGAGGAAGACACCGTAGCCATGCGCGGCGGTGGAGCCAAAGGTAGAGCCCAACGAATCGACTGCTCCTGCTATGGCGGCGCGACAGCTCGAGGATGCAACCGTCGCGGCGCTCCGCGCCACGTTCCGGGACGTCCTCCGCGCGCACGGGCGCGCGGTACGGCTGGGTCTCACCGGGAGCAGCTATGTGGCCACCCACATCGTCCACCTCTGCAACGCGCACGGCCGGCCCGCGCACGCCGCGTGGGTGTTCGCCCAGGTCCCCGACCGGAGCCTCCACCTCCACAACGCTGTGATCAAGGCACGCGCAGAACCACCAGCATCGCGACGCGGTCGAGACGTACGTCCGCATACTCCGGTGCCCTCCGGTCCCCCCCCCCCCCCCCCCCCCCCGAGCTTCTCCGGCAGCGACCGGTTCACGTAGCCGTTCCTGCACAAGGCCTGAGGCGCGCTGGCAGCGCTCGAGCTGGCCGCGCAGGCGCACGCCCGTGTGTTGCGGTCCGGGTGTGGGGAGTTCGCGGGCGCACGCCGCGTCTGGCGGACAGACGCGGGCGGCCTTGCGGCGCCGCGTGATTCTCGCGGGAAGTTATGGGCCGTTTCTCGCGGACGCGGCGCAGGCTGGCCCAGCGGGCTGGCGGCGGGGCCCGCGCCACTTTCACCTCTACCAGCAGAAAGATGCCCCGCATAGTACGGTCGTATCGTACGGGCCGCTGGAATTAGCAGCGTGCAACAATCGATGGCTCCGTAACAGGATGTGTTCGTTATAGCATTAGTACAATTTTACAGTATCCGTGTGTCGATCTACTACTAGGTAGATGGATGGCAAACCCCTGGACTATTCATGGACTCGGCGATTTATACAGTCGCAGAATCTCTCCACGCACACGGATTCAGATCCAGACCATCTCACAGATACGGCAGTTGCGCCGTGACTCAGATTCATCGGAGTGGACGGAAAGGTGAGTTCATTCAGACCCGGGATTAACCACCCATTTCGTCTTGGTTTTTTTTTTTTTTTTACATTTTATCTCCTGTACACAGGATGAGCTTTGCCCATTCTTCCCTGCATTCGTCATCCCTTTTCTAGGTTTCTGACTGCCGTTCCAGTTTCCGCAGCAGTTTGGGGAAAATAAAATTAAAACAACTGGAAACGACAGTTTGCTGCTAATAATAACATGTTTGCGCTCGTCAGTTCAACTACTCGATTGCTCCATTTGACCAAAGCGACGACGGCTACTGCATCCTCCCGGCGCGCTCCGCGGCGGCGCGCATCACGCCCTCCATCAGCTGCGGCATGAACATCTCCGCGCCGCCCTGGGCGCCACACCCGGCCCGCACGCCCACGCTCGCCATGTACCGCTGCACCTCGGTGCGGATCAGGTCCTGCATCGCGGCCATGAACGCGGGGTTGAACGGGTACGCGGCTGCTGGTTCTGGCTGAGGCGGCGGCGGCGGCGGGAGTTCCTGGAACTGGCTGTGGGCGCCGTCGTGGTGGAACCCGTTGTCCGTGCCGGGGAGCGAGAGGGATAGCGACGTGAGCGGGTCCTCCTCGTGCAGCCGGCTGATGGCGCAGTCCACCGGCTCGAACCCGCCGGAACGCGCCACGGGGCGGTAAATCTGCCCGGAGCCGGAAGCGGCGGCGCCGTGGCTGAGGTCGCTGCGGTCGGAGCCGGATCCGGATCCGGATCCCGACGGGCAGTCGTCGGGCGAGAGGCTCACTCGCTTGTTGCACGGCCGCTCGAGCTCGACCGCGTCCACGGTGCCTCCTACGCCCGACGACGCGGCGTCGAGCTTGCGCTTGAGGGAGCAGTTCCAGTGGTTCTTGACGGCGTTGTCCGTGCGGCCGGGGAGGAGGCGCGCGATGGCGGCCCAGCGGTTGCCCAGCCTCGCGTGCGCGCGGACGATGGCGGCGTCCTCCTCCGCCGTGAACGGGCGGCGCTCCACCTGCGGCGAGAGCTGGTTGCACCACCGCAGCCGGCACGACTTGCCCGACCGGCCCGGGATCTCGCGCCCGATCGCCGTCCAGTTCCGCGCGCCGTGCCGCTCCACCAGGCGCCGAAGCATGTCGTCCTCCTCCGGGCTCCACGGGCCCCTGATCCTGTCGCACTCCGCCTCCAGGCCCATGTTGACCGCGATCACGAGAAGAAGAAGAAGGTCACGACGGCGATGGCTTGTAACGGTGGATGGAAAAGGCGTTTTGGTTTCTGTCTAGTCTAATCTTCCGACTTCCGAGTGGTAGCGCCGTAGTGGTGGTGGCGGAGAGGATGAGACCGAGTTGAACAAATACTGGTGCAGGAAGGGGGCTGAATTTATAGCGGTAAGGGCACGGCGGCCGGTGACCTGACCGGCACTACAGCTGGCACCTGGTGCAACGCGTCGCGAACCCCGGAGACACCACATGCAGCCCACGTTTGTCGTTTTCCTCAGCTGAATGGCAAGTGGGGTCGGTCGTTCTATGGGCCCCTAATCAGTGAGCGTTTTCAGAGGTTGATCTGGTAGTTTTTGTGTGCGTCCCCGGTTTGCCCCGGTGGATTCATTTGAACTTGAACCGTGTCGCTTGGTTTCCGTACGTGGGGGAGTGGGAAACGGCTGGTGGTGCCGTTGCGAGTTGGGCCACTAGGGGTTGGGTAACGGACAACGGATGAATGATGGATGGTTCAAACTGACGACACCCCCGGTATTTTGGTATCTTGACAGTGTCTTTTCTGTTGCGACTCCAAATGCTTTACTAAGACTTATTTTTTCCGTTCCAAAAAATTTAAATTACAAAGCGACAAATTTTTCTAACAGAAAGTACTTTTTTGTTCTAAAAATTATTATATTTTAATTTAAAAATAAAGTAAAAAAGTGGTAAAATTTTGACAACGGAGAATCGGAGATGAACTAAATTTTGTTATTTTTTTCTAGAACAGAACAAGTAAATTCGAGTCGGTTCTGGAAGCATGCATCTCGCAACGCATCGACCGCGTAAAAGCTTGTACACGGCGTTCTTCGTCGTTTTGCGCCACAAGCACAACACGGCAACCGAAAAGCAGGGGCAAGTGGAGTGAAGATACCGGTCCGCGAAAGCAACGACGATGTGGTGGTACGTGCCCATCACCAAACCAACGACGCATGATTGCTGGATGCACGAAGAAGCGGCGCTGACCACCCGCCCATCCCCGCGCCGTGCTTATCCATCCACCCATGGCCATTTCATCCCGCACAGTCCATTCCTCTACCTAGAGGCCCCCGCGAGCGCGCACATGCATGCGGTGCACGTGCGGCCAGCCAGCCCCAACCGACCCCGATCGCCAGTTCATCGCGGCCGTCCACGCCATCCCCACGTGGGCCCCGGTTCCCGCGCCGTACAGGTGTACCGCCGGGTACGTACGCGTCCTTGTTCCTGCCGCACATTGGAGTGGTGCCTGCCGCTGCCCATGACCGGTGGTCCCGGGAGAGACGGACCGCGGCGGTTTGGGCACTGTGCGCAGGGCTGCAGGTGATAAGGATGGTCGGGTCCGCAGCCAGCCTGGAGCGCAGATATTTTTTTGGCGCTATTTTCTTTCGAAATATTATTTCTATCTTAAAAAATTTGTCGTTTTGTAGTTCAAAAATGAACTACAAAAGGACAAACTTTTTTGGACGGAGGGAGTATCTGTTTTTTGGCGCGGTTTCGTGGGAAGCAGTTATGGGTCGTGGATGTGAGCGGGTGGCCGCGGCTGCGCCACGTACGCACGAGAGCCCGGCCGTTCGTTTTCACTATACCTTGCCTCTCCACGTGCGTGCCCGGTATCTTTCGTGCAGTCGTGACAGTGCTGCCGTTCACCTTCTTTGAACGGAGTGTCACGGTAATCGAATGCAGCAGCACAGTACGGCGCACTGTCGCTGTCACAGGGATCGTTAGCGTAATGAGTCAAGGAGTTCACACCTCGAGCCTTCCACCCGCCGACGCGCGGGCCCGGAGGAGGGGAAAAAACTGTGAGTCACAGGAAGGCGGCCGGATGCCCGGCGGGGCGACCGAGGCGCGGCCAGGCTGGCGAGCTTTGATCGGCCCCCCGCCCCACCGACAGGAGCCGGTACGGCGAACTGCCAGCCTGCCAACCACCTCACCACTGACGCAGCGGGGGCCGTTGCGCACGCACGCGACGGGCAGCTTCCGGGCACCTTCCTGGGACGGTTCGTTCAACGGACACCGAGGCGACGAGATCTTTGCGCGCGCATGGCACGTGGTGGGTGCGATTACTGTAGCTTTTAAGCCAGGGATTCCTGGTGACCCAGCCCTAATCGCGCTGTCGTGCGAGGTGATGATCTGCTGCAGAGATCGATCGCACACCCGTCCCACCGCGCAGATCAGGATATTTGTCAGAGCCCCGCACGGGGCACGAGGCGTGGATCCTTTGCGCGGTTGGCTCCGTGTGCCCGGCGGCGATTACAAAAAACCGTGGACGGGAGGAGACTGCCGTGGATGCAGATTACTCCGGTTGTTTGCTGCCTTTCGTTTGTGATTAGATCTATAATAAAAGAAGGTTATTACGTGGGGCGTCAGCGCCGGTGCCGTCGCGGTTCTGATGGGCTAGCCGCCGTTCGTTGGGAAGTAAAAGAAGTGGAAAGGCGGGCGGGCGGGCGGCCTGCTTTTCGGAAAGTGAGTGAGAGACGGACAGAGAGCTGGTCAAGGATCGAGGAGCTCGCTGTCCACATCGTCGCGTGCCCCAGCCCAGATCGCACTCACACGTGTTGCCAGGCCAGATCACGGCGAGGCCTTGTGCATGTGAGGCGGTAGGAGAGTGATCGCCGGCTCGCCGCCCTGATGTTGGGCTGCCGACTGAGTGGCCTTGAGATTCCCATCTTGTCCCGGCAGATCTCGGCCCGTGTAATAGGCTGGGCCACAAGAGGAGAAATTTGGAACCGAGAACACCCTCTCCCCATCTTCATATTTTCTTTTTTCGATTTCCTACTAGGAAGTAGGAACTCCGGTGGTGGGAAATTTGCTGTTGCCAGTTGAGTCAAATTTCCCTGGTTCCTTTTCATACTAGTAGAGCACCTAGATTTTTGGATATTCAAATAAACTGATGAGCCAAAGTACTACCGAACTACACCATCGAACAGTAACAGAAGGGACGCCGTGGAGGCTGCAGCCAGATTAGATTAGCAGGCGGCAGCGCGGCGCGACGCCATGCGAGGCCGTGAGGCAGGAAGCGAATAGGTGTGGGCTCCATCGTTTTATTCGGGAAGTCGTGGAGGCAGATTGGATGTAAGGAAAGTCGGACAAGTGTTGGCCTCCATCGTTTTGTTCGGAAACAAATAGGTGTGGGCTCCCCTGGTGCCGGCCGGAGCCACGTACTCCACCGATCCAGCTTCGAGCTACACTCGTGCCGGTCGGTGCCTTCTCGCTGACCCAGAAAAACGTCAGGCCGTCCTTACAAACCAGGAAGCATCGAATAAGGGCCCAGGCGCCCGGCACAGATCTTCCGGCCCCGGCAGGACGCACCACATCACGCGCAAGCGCAGCCGGCCGAGTGCCCGAAGCCCGATAAGAGCTGCCGTTTGCCGGCTGGCAAGGCAAGCGAAGCAAAAGCAGCAGCAACTTCCGCCGCATCCCTCCGACCCCCACGCAGCGCGATTCTCCAACTCGGCGACTCGGCGACTCCCGAGTCCGGTTCAATCGATCGAACCTTCCCCGCCTCCCTCTCAAGCCGGCATGGATCCGCATCCGCCCTTCGACCACCGCCGCGCCCACCACTTCCCCGACCAGCAACGCCACCACTACGCCGACCAGCACCTGGCCGGCGGAATCGGCGGCGGCGCTGCTGCACCCGCGCGGTCCAGGTACGACTACGACTCCCACCCGATCCAGTACTTCCCTTCCGACCACCAGCACCACCTCCCGCGCATCCACCACCAGACCCCGCCGCCGCTGCCGCTTCTCCCGCCGCACCAACGCTACGACGCAGCTCTCCCGCTCCGCGCCCCACCGGAAACCTACTCCCCGCCGACGTACCACAGCCACTCGCCCCACAACCACCCGATCCAGTACCTCTCTTCCGACTACCAGAACCACCTCCCGCGCATCCACCACCACACCCCACCGCCGCCTCCGCCCCCACTGCCGTCTCCCCCGCCGCATCACCGCCACGACGCCGCTCTCCCGTTCTGCGCCCCAGCGGAAACCTACTCCCCACCACCGTACCACAACCTCTCTCCCCACCACCACTACCATCATCAGCACCACTGCGGCGATGACTTCCGTGCTGCCGAAGAGATCCGCCGCTTCCCCAGCCGCCACCAACACCATCATATGCAAAAGCAGCAGCACTACCACCATCATCAGCCGCAGCTACTGTTGGAGGAGGCTGAGGAGGAGAGGCGCCGTTATGCGACTCTCCAGCCCCGGTTATCACCCCCTGAATTGCGGAAGAGGCACCGCTGTGCCTTGCACGACTCTGGTGACCTTGAGAGCACGTCCAGCTCTGGTCCACCACCCCGCCGCCAGAGGCAGCACTTGGACACCAGCTACTGTTTGGATGAGGGTTTTGTAGATAGGACAGCCTCCCATCCAGGTTACAGCAGGCATGAGGGCTTCTTAATGCACGGCAACAGTATGGGTAACAGGAAAATGCAGACATCCACATCAACTACGCTGCCAGACTCTCCCAACAAAGTAGATGCTGGGTCTGGGTATCCGAGGCGCACCCTGCAGAAGAGTGCGTCTGCAAGGTTGTCTGTATGGCAGCGGATTGAGGAGGATCCCTCTGTGTATAGGCCATCTTCCCCACGTCAGCTGCCAAAGGAAGTTAATATTTCACCCTCCAAGTCGAAGAACATTGGGTATGCACCAAAAGAATTGGCTAGCCAGATTTCTCTTGATTGTAAGGCGATTTCACCCTCCAAGAAGAAGAATAATGGGTCTGCATCAAAGGAACTGGCCAGTGTCGTTTCTCTTGATCATAAGGCGAAGAGTGTCGATTGTAAGAATAGCGGCGATAATGGAGCAACAAAGAAGAGTACAGGAAAGAAAAGTGAGAAGGTGTTGGCTTCTGTGCTTGTGAAACCTTCACCAAAGTCCAAGGAAAAACAAATGGCTGTTCAGCAAGCAACCAGGAAGTCTGATAAGGTTCAGAACAATGCACCGGGTCCGGGTTTCACTAGTGGAAGCACAGGCTTGACTGCTTGTCCTGGGGTGGGTGTAAAGAAGGTGAAAAAGATAGTCATCAAGAAGATAGTTAGGAAGATTGGTGCCAGGGATAAACAAATGAGTACTTCAGTTATCCCAGAGCAGAAGAATAGTGTTGATGCTAATGCAAATTCTTCTGAGAAAGAAGAGGGTGAGATCACAACATCATCTTTTGAAAAGGATGAGAGTTCTGCACACGATTTGATCTGCACTAGTGATACAACTGCAGTTGGTAGTAGTGTTGTTGCTGAGAAGGAACAAAATGACTGCTTGATAAATCCATGCAAAAGCAATGCTGCTTCTGCCATTGAAGCTGTCAGTATTATTGATACAGCAAGTGTTAGTGGGGGTAAACATCCTGAATTAGAAAATTGTAAAAGTTTCGTGAATCGAGATGTTATTAACGCTACTTTGGTTGCTGATTCTACTAAAGTACTTGATACAATTGGCAGTGGCCATCCTGGGGACAGAGGTTGCATGGATTCAGTTGGTCAAAATTCTGCTCATATGTGTGAGAACGGTGATTCTCATATGGAAGAGGATGGCAAGGCTGTTCCAGGTGCAATCAATATTGTAGTTGTCTGTAATTCTCCAAGAATGCCTGACACAATGAAACTGCATGAGTATGATGTTCCTAAGGCTATGCCAGGAAATAATGATGCCTGTATGACCGGAGTTAAGGATGCTGCAAAACAAGTTTGGGAAAATGCAAATGGCGGGAGGGGAAATGGTAATATGTTGCTTGTTTCAAATGGAGAAGGTGATCACTTCACAAATAGTTCCTTCAAAAGTCCTAGTACAGCTGAAGCTAGTGTGACTGTGTGCAAGGATGTTCACAAAAAAGTGGGTAGTGAAATGTGTGTTGCTTCTTTTGGGGACTCCATTGAAACTCCCAAGATAGCTGAACCCAGCATGACCCAGGGCACCAAAAAGGAAGAAGGAAATTTTCTGACTGGTCCAAGGGATAAGGGCACATTATCTGTTAGCTCTCGGGGAACACTTAATACTACAGAACTTAGTTTCAATGAGGATATACAGGATAAAGATGGCAGAATCCCTATGGAACTAAGTAATGCAAACACTTCGATCTCGCACCATGTGAATGCTCGTGATGGATTGGAGGGTAGTTTTAATGAGGATATCCAGGAGGAAGAGTGCATAGCATCGATTGGAGTGCGTGGATCTGCTACTGCTGTGACTCACCATGAGAAGGCTCCTAATACAGTAGGATTTAGCATGAATGAGAATGTACAGAAGAAAGAGAGCCAGATGCAAATTGATTCAAATGTCCCCAAAACAACACAGCACATGGAACTCTTTAATAGAGGAATTTTTACCAATGAAGTTGTTGAGAGTGAATTGTGTTTGAACCACGTGGACAAAGATGAAACGCATGTCGACGCTTTAGATAATTCTATTGATGCTCCAGACGTCGTTTTAGCTGGTGAATCTGAGAATAGCCGCACACAAGGGCTTCTTCATGATCAGGGAATGGCATTAGAAAAGCGAAATTTGCACCGGGAAGCTGCAAACATGGAGTTCTCAGATTTCCCATTAGCCAAAAATGTAGAAAGCTCGGTCATGCTGCTGGGTGGTGATCATTTAGAGGATTCATCTGGTCCTATTATTTTGGACAATGATGTAGGAAAGGATACCATATCCCAAGCTGCAGAGCTGATGCATCTTCATAGAGCAGACTTGTCTCCTGCCAACAATTTATCCTTGTTACATTCATGTGATTCTCCATCTGTATTTGAAAATAGTGAGCTCCCTCCTACAGCTCTGACCCTTGGTAATAATGCCTATTTCAGTAGTGCAGAGAGTGGTGGGCAACCTGAGGAAAACCATAACCTAATGAGATCAGGCAAAGGGCTGGATGATGTAACAGCAACAGAATTTGGCAAGATTGAAAAGGGGAAAAGCGAATATGGCGATGACTTTATCAAGGCAGATGCTCAGAATTTGACTTCACACCTGGCAGTCAACTTTGTGAATAATGATGCTACTGTTAGTATGGAGAAATTTGATTTGGAACAAAATGTCGATGAAGGCATTTCTGTTAGTCAGGATCATGTTAGTATGCCAGATATGGGTCAGTGTGGGAGTATCAATGCCTTTGTCGATCAGGATCACAGCCTTAAGCAATCTTGTTGCAATGTGTCTCAATCTGACTCGTTGAGCCTGTTGACACTCAAAGAGGGAAATAAGAACATCGAGAATGAGAGTGAGACTGTCCTCCCGGAATCTTCAGTTTGTTCTGTAAATGTTTTAGATCAGTGTGCTTATCACACAATAGATAAACCTATAGGTAACACTAATAAACCAATTTTCTTGTCTTCACGATCTGCTGGTGTGACAGGTGGAGAGTTAGCTTCTTCTCAGGTATATGTTGATCAAGGTCAAACCTATGACAGTGATACCATGGATCCTGTGGCTGAGTCAAGCACAAAACCTGATTTGTTATCTTCTTGGATGGAGGCCACTGTCTCAGAAGCTACAGAAGAGGATCAAACATGCAAATCCACTCCAAGCACTCTTTTTGGGCAGAAGAAGGATACCAGGAAGACTTTGCCAGATCCACAATTAAATTCTCCATTAAAATCTCCTCCCACGATGAATACTGCAAGCTCAACAGTTCCGAAGGTACCTACTAAACCAGTGGCTTTGTCTGGTTCATCCCGCTTGAACCAGAACGCAAGGCACAGGACATGGCATCGTGATAGTGTATCATCTTATAAGTCATACTTGAATACTTCAAAGCCTTCAGGGTTGCCCCCCAAACTACCACTGAAGGAAAATTCCAAAACTCAAAATTGTTATATCCGGAAGGGTAATGCACTCATTAGAAATCCAGCCACCGGAAATCATTCTCAATCTTCTTCTGGTTTGGATGCTCCAAGCAAGTTGAGCAAGCCCATTATGAGGAGAAGCATGAACTTTGTTAGGAAAGCTTATTCAAATGATACTGTAGCACATTCAAATATTTCAGTCGAGAGACCCAAGACTCCTCCTTTGCCAGTTCACACCAAATCCGTCGCTACGAACATTTCAGAGCCGTTCTCTCAGTCATTGCAGAAGCAGCAGAGTCCTGAAACTGAAAAGGAAAATTGTAGTGGGCAGGTTAACTTGGTTGCTGATAATCCAAGTGTTAGTAGTATGCAGCAACCTGAACCCCTGGATGCTGACAAACTGGTTTATGTAAGACAGAAGTCAAATCAACTAGTTGCTTCACAGGGACAACAACCTAGTGACTCAATTAGCGGTTCAATAGATAAGGCTCTGTTGTTGCAACCATCCACATCAGCTGATCTCTATTTCAAGAAAAGGAAAAATCAAATTATTTTGGGGTCCGGCACTTCTGATGTCTCGAGTTCAAAAGAGATGAGTCAGGCTAAGAATTCAAGTACAGGTGAGACTAAAGTTCTAATGTTTACATCCCCCAACAAAAAACTTACTGTGGCTAAGGACAGACCACACGAAGGTAATATATATGGTTGCTTACTTTCATGAATCATGAGTTATTTCTTTATTTTTATCTACTTTGCATGTCAAGTTTTCCAGTTCACAGAAATTACATAATTATGTTTTTACTTTTTACACTTTTGTTGAGCATGTGTTTCGACTTGTCTTCTTGTTTATTTCAACTAATTTCACCCGCCTAATGAAATTTACCAACCAACAGCAAAGCCTAAGGAAATTTAACTAAGAACATTGGGAACCAGTTTCACTAGTCATCTACTGAAGCTCTTGACACGAATACCTTTCTCCTGCTAACTTGATGATAATCTCATGTTTTTTTACACTAAATTATAATTCTTTTTTATGATCTATATGCATTCCTAATTACTTATTATCGTCCTTTTTTAATTAGTCATTTGGTCTGATAGCTGTGCTTTTCTAAGGGCATGCATCCTGGTACCAGTATATATATTACTATATTAGGGTAACACATTCCTTTTGAATTATCATTGGCATAAACTTGTCTAAATGCAGCTCTTCAGACAACAAACACTGTGGGAAGTTTCTCACATGTGTGGACACTTAGTGGACGACATCCACAGGTGAAACCTTTTGTTGGAAACAGTCATTTGAAAGCATTCCCACGTATACTTCCATGGAAAAGGAAAGTATTTGGCCATAACTACAGAAGCAATTACTCTTCATTGTTGAATACAAGCTCCTTAGGGATTGTCAGGTAATTAGTAACAGGTTGATCTATTTTTTTCTCTTCTATTTATAATTGTTCCATTCAATTTGTATATGAACTCTTGATCCTCATATTATTTCCCAGAAAGCTATTAAAAACAAGAAAGAGAGGTGCAATTTATACTGTATCTACTAATGGATTCTCCCTCCGAAAATCTGGGTTGTTAAGTTTTGATGGATCAAGCTTGAAATGGTCAAGATCCCTTGAGAAAGGTTCTCAAAAGGTTAATGAGGTACCAAACATGTTCCTCTGATGGATCGTATTTTGTTGTCCATGTGAACTAGCTGTGGTGTTATCATTATATCAGCCATGGACCACTATAGCAACTTTTTTGAGAGAAAAAAATAAATGAGACTGGTGTAACCTTTTGATGCTATTGAACTTTCTTATTGAAGTTTGTTGACTACTCAACCAGCTTATTGATATCCTTACATTTTCTCTGCACTTACACTGAGTGTTTTTTTCTTGTTGGAGCCACTATATTGAACTTAGCCACTTACTTGATCAAACTAGTATACATTGAAACCTGGATTGCAGGAAGCTACACTGGCAGTTGCTGAAATTGATGGAAAGAAAAGGGAAAGGAGAAAGTCTCTCCGTAACAAGGGAAGAAATGGTAACACGATAACTTGTTTATTAGATATGGTTCAATCTTCTGTTGTTAATATCTGGGGATATTGAACTAAAATAATTTACTCTCCAGACAACAACTCCTGTAGTACACAGTTTTTTTTTTTTATTTGGTATATCTTCCATACTTGTTGAACTTATAGAGATATCCGTGTTACTGATGTACTGGATAGCATGTGAAACATGCTCTTTCTAGCCCATGTCTAAGAACCATGGTTGCAACAATAATTATTGATGATTTCCTGATGTGTTTACCATGGGGAAACATGTTACTTTGGACTTGCTTTTTGGAGTGACCAGTAGTCTCCTATTCTCATATCTGACTGTGCATTTGTTCACTGCCATTTTTTTTGCTGAGTTCATGCTTGCCTTAAAACTTGCAGATCAGTACTCTGTACCTGTTGCCAGAAATGGCAACCACACATCTTCAGATTCAAGGGTGCCATCAACTTGCAATGAGTATGCTTTTCACAATGTTATTTCATTACATAATGTCTCTTATTAGAGAGAAAAAAGGAATCATGACATTGTGTTTTTTATTTGTCCTTTAAGCAGATATATGCGCATCAACAAAGGTAACCAGTTGGTCAGAAATCCAAAGAAAGTAATTCGCATGCTAGCAAGCGAGAAAGTTCGGTGGAGTTTGCACACTGTTAGATCACGCTTGGCAAAGAAACAACAGTACTGTCAATTCTTCACCCGCTTTGGCGAGTGTAAAAAATCTGGGGGCAAGTGTCCTTATATTCATGACCGAGCTAAAGTGGCTATTTGTACTAAATTTCTTAAAGGTTTGTGTTCTAATGCTAATTGCAAACTGACTCACAAGGTAAGATATTTCTCTTAATTCCATTGTTTACCATGCTTTTGAGTTTTGACAATTTTTTTAATTGCTATAATCTATCTTGCAGGTCCTTCCAGAAAGAATGCCAGATTGTTCTTACTTTCTTCAAGGTTTCTGTCATTTCAGTGTTACTTTGCATTTTTTACCTTCGTTTGCAAACACTTTCTTGCTTACATATATGTTCGGCATTCCTAGCAGGACTATGTTCCAACACAATCTGTCCCTACAGGCATGTGAAAGTGAACACAAATGCACCTGTCTGTGAAGATTTTTTGAAGGGATATTGTGCTGATGGTGATGAGGTATTTACGATATTCGCTAAAAAAATTCTGCTCTTCTCAATTTTGTTCCCTCACTATTACCTTGAACTGGAAAGTAGGTATATGCATAGCTTGTTGGTTTTGAAGTGGGCGTGGTAGCAATGGTTGCTGAGTATTCGTCAAAAGTTTTTCGGAAACCTAGAAATTTCACATACAGTAGGAGATTCTTTCATTAATGAATATAATACTTTTTTATTGAAAATCTGGGCCGATGTGCTTTACTGCATATAACAAATGCCCGAGTTCTTATTTTTCTTTTATGTTGGAATCTAGACGGCCAATGGAATGGCTGAGGGTCTATTTGGAATGTGGGATTTGCGATCCAAACACCTTTGTATGCATGATCCACATATTCGTATTACCATCATTGCACTTAATCTAATGTAGTTTAGTGATGATTTTTGATACATAGTTATATGAGAAAGATTCTGCAAGTAGACCAAGTTATTTTGTTGCGCTTGTTTTACACCATAAATTGTTTACTGCCTTGCCACTTAATTGAAAGCATAGCTTCGCTTTAAAAGTGTTTTAAGACTTTTGAACTTTGGGGCTTTTGCTGAACTATGCATATTCTGAACCAAGATCACTAATCTTTTCATGGACTTGACACAATCTCTGTTACAAGCAGTGTCGTAAAAAGCACAGCTATGTATGCCCAGTCTTTGAGGAAACAGGGGAGTGCCCACAACAATCAAGATGCAAGCTTCATCATCCCAAGAGTAAAATCAAGTCTAAGAGAAGTAGAGTAGACACGCTCCAAAACAACAGCTGGGGGCGGTATTTTGACACGAGCATTGGGAAAGGCAGTGAGGCAATGAGAGTTTGTTCAGAGGAGGAAGATAAACAGAAACTGGAGCATGCCGCTAGTAGGCATTTTGCTGACTTCATTGACCTTGGTGCCGACATTGATGGTTCTGTAGATGTGGATGCTTCAGATGACGTACATCTGATGGAATTGGACCCAAGGAATCTCAAAATGCAGGCTGATAATCTTGATGCTCAAATCAAGCCACTTCGGATCATGAGAACAGCAAGAGTTTGACAAGTTATTTGGTTGGTCTAGATCAGATGCAGATACAGTGTTAATGCAGCTTCTTACACCCGCGGATCATGTGAACAAGCGAGAGTTTTACAAGTTATTTGGTTGACCTAGATACAGTTATACAGTATTAATACAGCTTACCGCACCTAGGTCAGGGCGCTGACTGGAGTTCTCTTTCTTTAAGACGTAGACAGGTCGTCTTTGTTCATCATGTAAATATATATTATCCAGAGTTCAATGTAACAAACTACCACTTATAGTTGCTTAAGAGAAATGAAAAGCTTCATTTTCTTAACATTGCCTCTGCCTCTCTCTTTGTTGCTGATGACTAGAATGCAAACAAGTCTTTAGTGTACTCTCTCCGTTTTTTTTTATTTGTCATCGGCTAGTTTATTTTTAAACTAAACAATGACAAATAAGAAGAAACAAAGCAAGTACTTGTATAAAAAGTTTTTCTAATTTTTTTCACTTAAACCTTTCCATCTCGCAACATTGATTGCAAAAGAATAGAGCATAGAAACTGTTGCGAGGTGAAAGGGTTTATGTGAAAAAAAAAACTGTAATAGTAGGATGAAGTGGTCTAAGCATATTTTTTGTATGATTGCATCAAAGAGTTATTTGCATTTTGGTCGTTTCTTGTTTGTTTCCCACTGCGCATATCATAATCCAGCTCATAATCTCTAAGCTGGGGGAGAGGCTGTTTATAATCTAAAGTTTGTTATAATCTGGCTGTGGATTGTTATAATCTGGTTACAATCTAAGGTTTTAAACTCGTGGTCTGAAAGGAGATCCATGTATACACGGAAAATAAAAAATATACACCGGATGCAATCTGAGGAAAAAAAGATTGGAGCACATCATGCTGGTTTAGTGACAGGGGCTCCATCTACTTGAGGCAACGTCACAGAACGCAGTAGTTCCAATGAGGAACACAGCCCAAAATAATGCGAAAGTATTGTGTTGGCTGAAGCCTGCATATATTGAGGAAAATGGCAAATAAATGATAAGTGCTTATGCTTGCTCCAGAATTCATGAGAAATGGTAGTTACTGAAAAAAAAAATAAGAAGCTAAATTAAGAACAAATTTTCCACAGTACCAAACAACCATGATAATGCCAATAAGACCAGCAGAAATTGATCAGATCGTGTTTGGAATGACTCTAAGTTTACATGTGTAAAAGACAAAAAGCTACTAGAATTTCATACTAGAAAACCTGCTGAGTAACTTCTTTCAGCTATCCTGACAAAGTATGTTCAATTATTTCTGAAGATAGTACATCATTTTGAACTATACAATAGTTAAAGCTTCCAATAGAAAATAAGAAGACTGCTTTGGAAATTTCAAGCACAAAACTCCTAGAGGTGCTGTCTCGCTGTACAGAGTGGACCACAAAGCAAAGAACCAAACAGAAAATAAACAATGGCGTACCTGAACAAGAAAAATATCTAAAGCAAGCACGGGACTCTGGCCAGGGGGTATTCCCTGGTAGTAGGGAACTGAGGAGGTAGTGAGAGCTTTTGCTACCAAAGCACCTACAGTTGCCTGCATGCCAAGAACTGCAGCACCCATTCCAAGAACATTGATCAAAGTACTATTTCTCAGATTCTTAACCACATCAGCACGAGGGGGAGCCTGTAAAAGAAGCGACCAGTTTCAGTTTTGTCTTGAGCATGTTTAATGTGGTTTAGCAAAGATTACCACATAAACACAAAACAACACAAAATGCTAGTGCACTTTTGGAATCCAAGTTGTAATAGAATTTGAATCAGAATTCTGTCCCAGCCAATTGAACTTCTAGCATATTTATTGAAAATTGGTCAAATAACTACAACTGTCGATGGTTGTATGATCTTAAGAGGGCATGAAGCGACTGTAGGCATTTCCCGGCACTAAGAAGTGGTGCATAGATAGAAGCCATGGCTGTTTTGATGGATGAAAATAGACAGTACAGTTCTATAGCCATTTAGGTGATGGGATGGGAGTACCTTTGAAGGTTCATTTGCTGTTCTTCTGAGTCTTTCAGAAAGGCGAATATAACCAAAGGACCGGAACACCGAGATAAAAGCCGCAACAATACCAACTGCAGTTGCACATAACGTAAAGGAAGCTGTTACTTTTCCCATCGCAACGGCCGATAACGACAAAATTCCCGCCGAGACCGTCGTGCACACCAACTGAGACCAGAATCCCAGGGAACCCAAATTCTTAAAATAATGTGCCGTATTCTCTAGTCTTTTGCTAACCTGTAAGACGAAAGTGTAAGCATGAATTGGTTAGAACCGTGTTGTGTTGAGTAAGAACAACATGTTGAGGATCAAACTGCCGTGTAAAACAGGATGAAACAGCCTGATAATCTATGCTGAAGAGGTTGCAAGAACCCAAATATCCCGTGGATACCGGACTGAATGCATTACAGTCCTTTGCCCGGAATCAGACATTCTACGGAGTGAGGCAGTGGCACCTGAGCAAGCTTGGCGCGCTCGGCATCGTCGTCCGCCAGTACAGGAGTGGGGTCAGAAGGACCGGGCGCCGGCGACTCCGCCGCCGTAGCAGCGAGGCGCAACAAAGAGCCTCGCACGGCTGCGTAAGATGTGGTACCGCCGATGGGCGCTGCGCGGCAAGGAGCCGAAACTCGCTGCGCCAGCGCTAAAGCGGCGACAGAAGGCAGCGGCCGCCGCCTCAGCATCGCGAGGGGCGGCCGCGGCGGCGCGGGGGAGAGCAGTGGCGCCTGCATTTGTGTGTGGGTTTCAGGCGGTGCCGGTTTCTGATTCTTTGCTTGGAGCTGGAAAGTGCTCCTATAGAAAGAAAAAGGGACAAAATTTGATGAAACGTTACAAAGTTCTGGTTTAGGTTCTCCGCCGAATTCCCTCTGAAAAAATCTGGTTGAGTTATCAAATTCAGAGTTCAAAATGGTCCCAATAATGCTGGCATTTTATCTTTTCTTTTGGGAAATAAATAGGCGGAAGTTTTTTAATTAACCTCAGCACAAATTTATCTGTCCAACATAAAACATATGAAGTATTACATACTCTCGTATCAATTTTCCATTCCTGTCATTTTTAAACTTTTATTATAAGCCACAAGCGTCACTCATTTGGCCCTTGCTACCAGCTCACGAGCAAGCCTAGTAGGACATTATAGTGGGTCCTTGGATGGCAATAATAAGGACAAAATGAGAAAACGATTATTGAAAAGGTGTGAAATGGTAATTACTTCACGCTTTGTCTTGTTCAGAACGACAAGTATATAAAAAAATGGAGGTACAGCAGATTCACATGACCATTTTAAAACGACAATATATCAACAAAGGCATGGTAGTGTTGATATGATGGTAGAGATCTGCAAGCTGAATTTACTCTGACAGAGATTATGATAATCCGTTATCTAATGTTCCACATTGGGAATATATATCACAAAACAGATGGATTAGTAGGTTAATTTCGTAACACCTCAAAAATTAATGACACAAATCTACACACTCTAGCACATAACACAACCTTGCCATCATTAGTGATCACACCACCATCGCCGTCCTCGTAGTAAAATTATTGCGATTTTTTTAAGAACAAACGCTACAAGGTTTTCTCACTCTGTTCTCTCAAGGAATGGCGACGTCGGTGCTCGACGCAGCCGGCGTCGAAGCTGCCGCCGTCCTCTCGAGCACCGTCAGGGCGTCCCTCATGGCGGGCCGCTTGCCGGGCGCCATGGCGCAGCACGCGAACGCGAGCCTGAAGCACGCGAGCAGCGCGTCCTCCCTGCCGTCGGCCTCGCCGCGGAGCGTCGGGTCGGTCATCCGGAGCACGCGGCCGCCTCGCTCCTCGGCCACGACGAGCCCGCCGGCGTGCCACTGGCACAGCTCCACCTCGGAGTAGACCCTGCCGGAGAGCAGCTCCAGGAGCACCATGCCGAAGGAGTAGACGTCCCACTTGGCGTTGGGCCGGAGGTTCTTGAGGCACTCGGGCGCCTGGTACGGCGGCGGCGGCGCGGTTGCTGCCGCCGACCCGCACGGGCTAGCGCCTGCTGGTCCCGGCATCTGGGACAGGTCGGGCAGGCTGCTCGTCGAGTGCATGGACCGCTTGCTTCCGAACAGCCGCGCAGACGCGCCGGCGCGGTGCACCGCGGCCTCGCCGGACAGCAACCGGTCCAGCCCGAGGTCGCCGATCCAGGGCTCCATGTCGGTGCCCAACAGGATGTTGCTCGGCTTCAGGTTGCCGTGCACGCCCTTCTTCTCGTGGATATACGCCAGCCCGCGCGCCACGCCCCGTGCGATCTGCAGCCGCGCCTCCAGGCTCAGGTGCAGCGGCGACGACGCTCCAAACCTTCCTGCAGAAGCAGCGCATTCAACCGGTCATTTCAAGTGAACCTCGTATCGATGCGCTACTACACCGGGTGATTTCAGCTGCTCAAGCTGCCAAGCATTGTTATTTAGACTTTTGCTTGACCTGTAAGAGAACAGTACTACTAGTACCAAAAAGCCATGGATGATTCAGTCAAATTTGCAATGATTTGCTTAATCAAGGACGTTACTGCACATGACCAGTAGGACTGAGTTCTAGCAGAAGAAGAATTAGTACTTTTGATGCGCATTTAAGCTGCAGCACAGTGCAATTAGTAAAGGTGACACCTTTAGAAAGGACTCCAAGCCGTTGGAGCCAGAGACAACAATTATGCAAATGAATGATTTGTACAAGTTGACAGCTAGTTCTGTTGAGATGTCGGATCAAATCCAGCAACTTTCTGATGCAAACTAGTAGTAAATGTTTGAATGAAATTCAGTTAAGCAAGTACAGTGAATGGTGGGAATGGCGAAGGGAACTTACTGCTGAATGCCATGTTGGCTAGGCTGCCATTTGGGGCGTAGTCATGGATGAGGAGCTTCTCGTCGGCGCCCCAGTAGAAGCCGCGCAGCCGGAGGATGTTGGGGTGCCGGAACCGCGCGACGGCGCGCACCTGCGCCTCGAAGTCCTTGAGCTTGTCAGCGCCGCCGCTCTCACCGATGCGCCGGACGGCCAACGCGGTGCCGTCGGCGAGCACAGCCTTGTACACGATGCTTGAACCGGTGGCGCCGAGGATATAGGCCGACGCCTTGAGCAGCGTCTCCATCTCGAGCTCGCCGTCGCCGTCGACTGTGACCAGCGTCGCTGCCGCGGGCGGCGGCTGCTGCTGCCGTTGGTTGTATTTCTTGCTGCCGTGGTCCTGCGGAGTGCTCCGGCCGATTAGGCTTCCCCTATTCTTGATGTCCTCACCGTCGTCGGACCCGCCGTCCGATGACGACACCGAGCATTCGGAGCTGTCAGAGCTGTCGTTCATTCGGCCAACACAACAACACCCCATCGATGTGGAGGTCTTCTCTTCTTTGCCTCTGGATATGTTAAGTGTCGTGACCCCGACGTCGCCGATTCCTCGCATGTTCTTCGGCTGCAGCGGCGTCGGGTCTTCCCCCCGCCGTTGCCGCCTCTTTTTTCTGACATGGTAAGCGTACAAGAACAGTATGAAGAGGAGCCCTACGCCGGCGATGTCTCCGGCGACGATGGCGATAATTGCAGCAGGGCGAAGCTTCTCCTGCCCGCGCGGCTCCTGAGGCGGGGCGCCCGGCGGGGAGCGACTCGGGTTTTTGGGAATGGCCGCGAACGCCGGCGGCGAGTCCGTGGCGTTCGGTGGGTTGGACAGCGATGACGGGATCGAGCAGGCCTGCTTCAACGGCGGCCCGCACAGCTCCGGGTTGCCCTCGTACGCTGCTGCCGGCTGCACGACGAACGGCCCCGCCTGCGGGATCGCGCCGGTGAGGTTATTGTGCGACAAGTCCACTGTGGCATTCGCTGGGACAACGGCGGATAACTCGGTCGGCAGAGCGCCGGTGAGATTGTTGGACGAGAGGTTCAACAGCCGCAGCCGGTTGCCGCCGAAGTCCGACGGGAGGGAGCCGTTGAAATAGTTGTGGCTCAAGTCGACTAGCTCCAACTCCCCGAGTCCCCCGATGGGAAGCTCGCCGGTGAGGTTGTTGTTCGCCAGGCCCAGCACGGAGAGGCTCGGCAGCCTGCACAGAGCGGCGGGGAGGCGCCCGACGAGCGCATTGCCTGAGAGGTTGAGCTCCTGGAGATGACTGTGCGTGTAGGCGCCGACCGACACGTCCGGAAGCTCACCGGTGATTCCGTTCCCCGCGAGCGAGAGGACGCGGAGCTCGGACGCGTCAAGCAGCGCCGCAGGGAATAAGCTCCCGTGGAGGCTGTTCCCGGAGAGGTCGAGGTGGCGCAGGTGGTCGAGGCGGCCGAGGTCCGGCGGCAGCGACCCGGACAGCCGCGCGTTGGGCAGCACGAGGCTAACCACCCGCGACACCGTCGTCGCCGCCGCCGCTAGCGACGCGTTGATGAGGCCCCTCACCACCGCGGTGCCGTTATAAGTCCCGGCCGCAGCAGCCGCGGCGGCCGTCGCCGACGTCACGTTGACCGCGGTGGCGTCGTCCGCCTGCTGGAAGCCGGCGCACACGACGCCGTTCCACCCGCACGGCTCTGCGTCGTTGCCGTAGCTCCACCCGGCGAGCGCGCCCAGCGGGTCGGCAGTGACCGCGTTCTTGAACGACATGAGCAGCACCCCGTCGGCACTGAGCCCCCACGCGCCGCCGCACGTCAGGAGCAGGAACAGCACTTGCACCATCACTCCAGCCACGGCGCTGCGTGCCACTCCTCCCCTCCATGGCCGCCGCATCAGCTGCCTGTGCTACTGCCTAAAAGCACCCAGCAGAGCACCGACGGCGAAATGGCTGACCTCTTCTCTTCTTGCCCTTGCCCGGTTGACGCGACCCGGTCGGCCGCAGCTCTCGCGACTGTACACTCCTCAGTAGGCCAAGACGGAAGCAAGCAAGCAGGAGCAGTGGGAAGGTTGGCAATGGCATGTGAGGCCCGGGGCCGGGGGCAGCGTCAGTGGATCGGAATAAAGAAGCCGATGCCAGGGTTGGTGTGAGTGGACGCGTGGGCTGTGGGGAACAAACGCGAGCCGCAACAGGCGGAAACCCCGAAACGGCCGTGAAATCGGCAGGAAAACGCCGGTTTTGTTAGCTGCCCCCGGGGCTCAGATTCGACGCCTGCCAGCGGCCGCGCCGTCGTTTGCCTCTGGCTCCGCTGCCAGCCGCTATAAATTTTCGAGATTTCCAGGGACGCAAGCCGGCATGCGGTACAATACAAACGTCGCCGTCTCGGGTCAGTCTGCCCTGTATCGATGCCGATGCTCGGCACAGCGCCACAGCGGCAAGTTGACGCGACGCCAGCGGCTGCAGCCAGGACCAGCTAGCGAGCGAGATCATGGACACTGCACGGCATCGTAAAGCGTGACGTTGAGCCACCTATCAACTGAGCACGCACTCTCTGCAATTCTGCTTGTCGCGGTACAGGGCTTGTTGGGTGGACCCTGAAAGCTGTGAATTTTGACGGGCATTTGACCATCTCATAAATACCGTGTCCATGAACAGGGTTAAGTGAGTATCAGTAGTAGTGTCGCTTTCAGAAGGAGATGACGATGATTAGGCTGTGCATCTTTGTCAGTACTTTTCAGCTGAAGTTTGTTGCAACGTCATGCATAGAACCAACAACGTTAGACAAAAGATAGTACGTATGCATGTGATGCATTATGGACCGAATCTATGGATAATAATGTTAGAATTGAACGACGTAGATTAAAACAGAGGAAATACGGATTTAACGTGAAAAACCCTTCCAAAGTGAAGAGGAAAAAACCATAGGCACCGGCTGGCAAATCTTCACTATATCAGAAGGTTTACAAAAGTGGGAGATTACAATATTTTTATGCCTCTCCCGACGGCTTACAAGAGATATTTATAGGTGACGACATGGAGTCCTATTCTATTACGATCCGACCCAAGCTTCCCGGCGACGGGTCTTCGCTTCGCTCCGGAAATTCTGCCTCTTTGTCTTCAATTGAATTTAGATCATCAAACAAAAATAATTATGTTATGTGCGTAGGGCGGTAGGTCATAAACTAATCCTAATCGTGTTATGGTGAAGCCATCTGTTTCTCCATATGTGTGTAATGTAGCGTTAAAAAAACAAAATGTACTGTTTTTATTCCCTCAGTGCAATTTAGTTTGGCAACATACGAAGGTTGCATGTGATAATCGCACGACGGACCAGACAGGGGATCATGTCGTCACCGTGATGCGAGCGTGAGACAGGCATGGATGCGAGATCGAGATATTGGCGTTTTCGTTGCAAGGATCTGACACAAAAGGGAAGGAGAGCGAGTAAAAAAGGGACCCCCTGGCCTCATCATCTGGGATCCTATTCCTTTGTACTGTGTTCGATCGAGTGCAGTGCATTGTCCGGAAGTATTTTATAAAGGTTCCGTTGGAACATCTCAAGTTTCACCATTCGTTACCCCTGTTTACTTTATCAAACAAGTCCATCTTGTTACGTAACCCGGATTTTTGAAAAGAAAAAAAAGGTCTTCAGGCCAACACATTGTACACTTCTCAGAGATGAATAGCTTATCGTTCGCCCTGTATGTGTTTTGAGCAGCTTGATTAATTACTATGGTTAAACGGGAGAGGTTACTACATTAATAACGGTCATACCGTACAGATACTCTATTACATAACTCTCAATAGCCTTAGATCCAGGGAAGGCCATCAGACAACCAGATCCTCCGGATGCAGAGGCCTGACGAAGAAGACGAGCATGCATATGATGAAGTTTATTACAACGACAGAGATCATCCCTGGCTATTACCGTAAAAAATTGTTCACGTGAGCGGGGCAAGCACCGTACATTAATTAGTTTATCTCTGGCGACACGGCGACGTAGGTATGGTGGTCGGCCTCACGCGCGCGGTCACATGCCGTTCACGGTGCCACGATGCACGCACAACGCCAGGGGAATCGACAGAGGCAGCAGAGCTACCACGCACCGCAGAGCCGGAGAGCTAGCCCGTTGCGTTGCGTTTGGCCGCCTTCTCTTCGGCTCGGCGTGAGATGCCTCGTTAATTAGCTCTAAAACCTTTCAATGATCGCTAAGTATTGTAAAATACTCAGGCAAGCGTACTACTAGCTCGTACGTTGCCATTGCCACACCAGAATCTGATACCTTCATCACCTACTCGAACGACGCATTCATTGCCACACCAGAACGGACGCGATCTAGTACAACATGGTCCCAGATGGACCATGTACTCCAGCAGCGCTCTGCAGGACGCCAAGAGCAGCACAGGCGACCACCGACCCTTCCTGAAAAAGACCGTAATAGCTTGACCGAACCTTCATGCCCAACAATAACCCTGCAGAAAAGCTTAAACCCAAGTGCGGCACAACTGCTCAAAAGCTAAAAATCCGTTCGGAGTAAAAAGCCCAGGCGTAGCATCATCATGCGGCGAATCTCTGAGCGTAATAAAGTCGCAAATGTTACCGTGGATAGCTAACGCTGGGCTCCTCTTTTCCTTTGGTGTAGGGTGCATCTGGGCGAGTCTCTCGCAATAAGAGGCAGCAGGAGCGAGGATCCAAACGCAACGGACAATATGAACACAGCGGAGAAGCGATCTATAAGGCCTTTTTGCGTTTCGCTCAAGCGCGTCACGGCTTTACGCACGCTCCTGCTTCGATGTCATGTGACTGTGTGTGCGTGTGTATTTTAGGTGCACTATGGATCTTCAGCACCGGTACAATAATTCCACCTGCCAACGCTGCAGAGTTTCCACATCCTCCGGTGCCGGTGCGAGTGACTGACTGACTGAGCGCGCGTGCAACTGCTAGCTTCACTACTCATCAGAGATCAACAAAGCAGTGAAAGGAGCATCCTTTGAGAAAAAGGCTGACATGTAATCATTGAACGACCACTCAGCATCAACAGTTCGTCTAAAAAAAGGTCGGATTGGACGATCACATTTCACACATGTGACATCTCAACTGTTCAAGGTCCTCTTTTTTTTTTCTGTAGATGTGCGTGCAACTGGGCTTTGAGGTCCTGCCCTCGTGGGCTACTACTATGTGTCTCCCACTTGCCAGAAGACACGGATGCAACTGACGCGAGTAGGCAGAGACAAATTGTTGTATTCAGCAAGCCACCTAAGTGAGAATTGCAGATTTCAAACACCGACAAACATTGGTGCAGGAATACAGTCTGTGGAGCTTAATATAGTGTGATCCATGACCAGAAAGCAACAACGGGACTGTCTACAGAATTGTGGGGTACGTATTCTTGATTGTAGAGAACTACTCCCTCTTTATCGATATAATTGATGCTCCCCAACTACTTGATCTACAAATGAACAGAAAATTTTGTCTGGACGACAAATATAACCATAAGGAGGGAGTAGTACAAGAGCAAAAGGAGTTCAGAACCATCTATTTCCAGAACTTACTCAACAACAATTTTCTAAATGAAACAAAGTATATTAGCCCGATCAGACAAAGTAACATTTCGTCATATTGCAAAGCGGTATAATTTATGTTTCATATCATCTACATAAATACTGTGACAATCTTCCCAGAGACACTAAACAAAACGTTATAGATTACAAAAAAAAGTGGAGACTAAAAGTACATCAGATCATTATCATCAAAATCAACTTTGTCAACAACATTATCGTTACAATCACACTGATGAATGTTATTTTTTTAATAGCAATGACTTGTTCCTATAACATGAATTTGCAATGATTAGCTATAGATTTTTGCCTTTCCATCAGATCATCTGAATCTGAGTAGTGAGTAGCTTATCATTGATATAGAGCAAGTAATGCAGTGTTTTACTGTATTTATATCTGCATAAGATTTGAATTTTATGCTTTTGCCCACTCCACCTAGTTTCAGGTGTGACAAAGAGGGGGCAATTGTGCAGTATCATAACCTCTCCCCTCGTTTCCAGTTCTAGGTTCAAACAAGTCCTGCCTCTGTCCGGAGCGGACAATATAACTAGAGGCGAACGGACCATGTAGGCCAGATCCAAAATTTTGTCATCAGTCCACATGTCCCTAAACCAACTATATCAAAGTCTTAGTCAGCAAAACTGAGTTAGAGAGATAACTAAAAGTGAATAATATTTTGGTTTTCCAAAACATAAAGGTTAAGCAGACTAAAAAATAATACAGAAGGTAAAACAAACACCGGCCATATCATAAAAGAGTAAAATAGACTCTCAAACGTAATGGGTCGTTGCTTCAGCCACTTTAACCAACCATATACTTCTAGCCCGCCTGAGCATGGACTGTTTTTCTACAGAACTTCCAGGTGGGCGTGTTTCCAACACATAGCTCTCATGCCTTCAAGGCTCAACCTCCTGGCCTCTTTATCTCTATACCTTTCATTTAATAAAAATACAATATTACAGCCACAAAAAACAAAAATAACTGCACAATTTTCACTTTAAAAGGCAGATGACTGTCATCTAGCTACCCAACAGTTCACTTAGCTGATTAGCAGCTACAACAGAATCACATCGAACTGCGTAGGGCTGGTACTACTCCATCCAATGATATTTACAGACAGTAAAGACTACCACATGGGATGCAGTTAACCATCAGTTTTTGGCATGAATAGTTTTACCCCAAGCTTTGTTGTACAACAATCCTTTTACTCTGACAGTATACCAGGGACTCACTACAATGTACTTACAAACCACACAAAAAAAAACTGCAATGGGAAGTTATACCGTGGTTATGCGCTCCACCAATACTCATTGCTCACAAAGCCAGCATGGGTTGTTGGTTCGCACGCAAGTTAACGTGCCTCATCCTCAGTCCCTGCTCCCCTTCCTGGTCCCGGAGGATTAGTGCCTGATCCTGTTCATCTGATCCTGAAGTTGCTCCAGAATCACTTGAACGGGCCGAGTCCTCGCCAAAGTTGTGCAGTCTCCGGCCAATCAGATAGCGATCATCCCTAATGGAGTTGTGGAGATTGGTAAACCAAACATGGAACCTTTTACCGCAGAAGAAGAGCGCACTGAACATCAAGCAGCCCAGCCACGCAAAACGGTAGACAGCAGAGTTCACAATTAGCGGATAGCCCAACGCCGGGAAGATACCCCTTGCAAGGACATAGGGGACACAGAGAGCTGTGAGAAGCTTGCTGACGATTGGCATTATAATTTCATGCAGAACCCATAGACCCCTCAAACGGGAGAAGCCATCATCTCTTACTCTCTCAAATTTCGCCCTCCAGCTTTCATCAACCAAAGGTGCCATTTGATCCAACATAACCTGAAAATAGTACCGAAGTAAGATTATCAATTGAAAACCGTACTAATGCAAACATTGAAACTAAAATTACTGGTGTTTCAAATGTGGGAATACATGAATAATATTTGTATAATCTATAATCTTACCAGTCTAGTCCATATTTTCAAGAATATTAACCCAAGGGCCCAATCCTGGTATAGTAGAAAAACAGGGCTCTCATCAATAGGCACCCTCATGGGAACAATGACCAGTAGCTCAAACAGGAGTCCAATCAACACAGGAATAACAAATATCTGAAAGAAAAAATACTGATTAGATCTTCAAACAGTGTTATCTATAGAAATGGTATCAATAGAAGTCATATCCAAATCCAACCACAAATCAGATAGCATAATAAATGCACCAAAATAGAGGTTGTTGAAGCAAGTAGTTCTGGACGAATTACCCATATAGACAAAAGGGCAGAGCTCTTTAGAACAATCGAGCACCACTTGCAAATTTGTTGTACCAGAAAGCCCAGCTGTCCTGACCTAATGTAATCAACTGCATATCTGGTCCCAGCTGCTGCACTCCAGATAATATAACACCCAATACTAAAGGAGAACAGATCTGGTCGGAAGAAAACAGTTACCGTAAGATGTTAGCAAATACCACAAGACATTAGCAAATATGTTACAAGATCAATCCCATAAACAAGTAACAATACAATGACTAAGAACGTACCATTGCACTTGATGCCATGTGTGATCGGCAAGCGGGGAATAGCCTCAAAAACAAGACGGCCAAGTGAAATAGGAATAACTATCATCCCAGCATTGAATATCAGTAGTGTCATCCAAGCCAGTACCAGCAACAGAACAATGCGGAGCACAAAGCCATACCTTCAAAAAGGGAAAAAAAATATATAACTGAGAAACAAGAGAGTTTATGCTGATACACGATTGGATACAAATCTACTAACAACGCAAGGCACACGCAAATATCTCAAACATCTCTCTAAGAGCTTGATCGATTAATCCCCTCCCTCAGGGGATTGGAGAGAATGAGGATGGATTAAAATCCCCTGCAGTCCTCTTCCATTCCCACCAAACTTAACAAACCATAAATAAAGGGGAAGTACAGGTCCACAAAATATGGTGAAATAAAGATTCATTTTGTAATTTAAGAATCTGTTATAAATAAAATTCGATCTTAAAAATTGTATGTCCTAAGATAGTGTAATCTGGGCAGGTTTAAATGCTATACATGATCATAAAAAAATATTAATATTCATACATCCAGTGATAATAGCACTCACTCGGAGTCTCCCTGATCATCCACGTCGTATTCTTCAGCAATATCATTGGCTTCATTTGCATTTACCCTGCCATTGTCTTCAGCAGCAACATGTTGTATCATGCGTTGTTCAACCTGTGGGGCAACCATTTCCCGTCCACCATGTAACCTGTCTCTTCTTTCTGCCCTGTCATTCCAATTCTCTTGCCCACCATTTTCTTCAGGTTTTGGCAGTAAGAAATCGGTTAAGCCCAGTACCCAACCAACCGCAGCAAACCAATTATGCAAAAGAGCTCTAATTGTTGCACGAGGTTTGAAATGTTCAATTGCGAATGGGATGCATATTTGGAACAGAAGCACGTCGACAGGAATCTCAGTAAACGGGTCAAAAATGCTGCACCCACAATGGCCAACAAAAGTTAGGTTTGATTCTAAATGGAAAAAAAAACTTAGAAAGATTAAGGATATAAGCTGGCTCACGTGATGTCCAGAGGAAAAAAATTGGGTGCTACACGCATGGCCAGCTTTACAGGTAAGAAGACAAGCATCACGATCAAGCTTCCATACACTGCAACTGATAAAAGAACTCGCCGGGCATGTTTATGCACAGGATCATCAATCAAGTCCCTAAATGGATTGTAATTTGGATCAGCGGGATCTCGCAGAAAATAAAGAACTCCATTGCGCAGTACCTAAAACAAAAAGTAAAAGGTAAGTGAGAATAATGTAATATACACAGGAATTTGCATGTAGTGCAGCTAGGTGAGATAGCAATAGGATTGAGCAATACCCCTCGAAGAAGACTGACAAATATACTTATTTGGAGCATATATACAATTCCAACAAGCCAATGGATAGAGGAGCTCGCCAAGGGTGACATTGTAAAAAATTCAACTCTTTGAGCAATTGTTGCACCCAGCATCTTTAGAGTGCAGACATCAAGCCACCAACCACACATAAGAGGGAATACACCAAGCTCAATCACCAAAAGGAATCCAACTTTGAGCATAGTCATGAGATGCTTCATTCCAGCGAAGAACTGCCTGCACAGAGATGGAATGGCCTCTAATATGGTAGCTATGCCATAGAGCCTTCCAATGGTGAAACGTTCTCCCCTGGCATACCGGAGTAAAGCCAGTGACCCGATGTATAAAAACACGAGGCAGAAGATAAACATGTATCCAACAGCAAGAGTTGTCAGGTCAGAGAGGTAAGATGAGCCAATGGTTGTTCCCTTTATCAGACTGTTCTTCCCGATGCCTTGAATTACAGTAAGACTAGTGGCATTTATCTTCAAGGATTGAGTAACAACCTCAATTACATGCCCAATAACACCTTCATTGTGAATGTCAGATGATAAGTTCTTCATAGCATTAATCGCTGTCTTCAATGTGTCATTAGCCAAAGAAATAGCAGTTTCTGTGAAAGGCATCATTTTCGCAAACATAGGAGTAGAGGCCGAAGAGAAAAAGAGTGATAGGTAGCACAGGACAATCCTTCCCAGCGAGAAGGGAACAAAAATTACGACAATGAGGAATATAGCATTGCTAGCCAAAACCTGGAGAGAAGACACGTTCCAGTTAAAGTTATGAAATAAGCAGATGCAGCTGAAAGTAAGGCCTCAAATAGTCAAATGATAAAGACAAGTTCAAATCATAGTTTTCAAAAGTTTAGGAAAGTCAAGCTTCACATGTGCTATCCCCACTACATACCTTGGCAATATAAAAACAAAAACAAAAAACTGGTGTGGGGACAAAAAATAAGTGGCCAGGCGATCAGCATTCTGACTACATTTGGATAAATGTGGCTAATTAAGCTACCAAAGTCATGCATGAATTCAAGCTTAGTGGAGGGGTGTAGAAGCAATCTTAAGACAAACAAGCATGTTGCAATAATTCAAGCTTAGTACAACGTCGTTCCAATATGGTCCTCTGTAAAACAAAGTTTAGGCATATAGCAGACCTATGTTTAGTTATTACTTCCATACTGGAGGTAATAGGAGCTATGCAGACATGTGTAGTTCCATTAAAAAATGTTGCACTTGCACGTAATAAAATAGTTCTTACTGTGATCGCATTCTCAACCAAGTGGAAGACAGGGCCTTGCATGCCCACAAGTTCATCAAAAGGAACATCCTCTGCGCCATCTGCATCATCCAGACCATCAAGCATCTGCTCAACTTGGGCTTCAAGACGTTCTAGTCGAGCAGCAACGTTTTCGGCATTTCTCCTCAGAAGTTCACCAGCCCCAATTCCTTGGGCTTCTGCCAGTTCATCAATATTTCCATCAGCGGGGACCCTGTTATTAGGACCGGGTAGCCTTCTGACAGCCCGAGCACCATGCCTCTCACGGCCTCCGTCATCCCTCTCAGCATCATGTCCACCAAGTTCCCGCAAGTGCCTTATATAGTCCCGTAACGAGGTGGCTCCAAGAAATATAAGGACAATAATAGCTGAGAGAAGAAACCCGTGAAGGCAATCACTGAGGACCAGTTGAGCACTGATGTGACTCAAGAACAGCCTCTGCGCTTCACCAAGACTTCTTACGAATGTTAACCGCCATATCCAATAGGTAATGAATGGAATAATCATGAGCCAAACTGAGAGAACAAAGGCGAGTCGGAGGATGAATTGGAAAACATGGCATGTTTTCATTCCAACGCCGATAATGAGTTCTTGGAAAGGAAGCCTTGACGGAGCATTATCAGCATACACGGGTGAGAAGGAGAATGCATGCTTACAAACCTGCAATGCATGAGTGCAGAGCTCAGAAATACACATACAAATTGAAGTTAACAGAAACAAGATAACATCATCATGTTTTTATGCTAGCCAAGCAATTGCTTAAAAAGGATGGTCCATACGAAGGATGGTTCATATATTCAAGTAGTCATCAAAGAGAACAGTTTCCCGAAGAAGAAAAAAAGGTAAATAAAACTGTCACTATCATGTCAAGCAGGGGCAAGCAAAATTGTATGTTGCTCCACATGCCTTCTAAACATCCCAAGTCACAACAAATGCAACATCAAACTCATTCTGCTAAGAAAATAATCCATACTTACAATCATTCAATTGGCATGGCTCCCGGTGCTAATCAAGCATCCAACAGCCAACAAAACCTCAACTATTCCTAGTCTAATCCAGCACTAAATCAAAATAGCCAAGATGTAAACCGGATCTATGTTTCAGATCAAAATACTAGCACCTAAGCCCATAATCAACATTCAATCGACAAATTCAGCTAGGCAATCGAATCAATCAGAAGACCTAAAGCGACGGCCAAGGACCGGTCGTGGCTTACCTCACACTGGCGCGAGTTGCTGTGGTCGAGCCACTGGAGGAGGCAGTCCTGGTGCACGAACTTGATGCTGCCGCTGCAGGCGCACGGGTACCGGAGCGGGTGGTCCTCGTCGCCGGGGTTGCGGCAGATCCGGCACACGTCCCCCTCTTCCTCCTCCTCGTCCTCGTCCTCCGCCCCGGCGGCTGGGGGCGGCCGCGCCTCCTCGGGCAGCTCGCCCGCGGCGGCCCGGTCGGCTATCTCCGCCATGGCAGGCTCGGGGGCCGGCAGCCGCGTTGGCCACGCGCGATCAATCGCCCGGGGGCACGCGGATAGGGGAGTCACGAAGGCGGTGGGAAGGTGGGGGAGGCGCAAGGGGATCGGGGATTTTCCGCGGCCGCGCTGATTGACGCGTTGGTGACGAGGCGGCGCCCGTAAACTTAACGGGTTCTTATTGGGTTGATGAGGTGGATCGGATCGGTTTGGAGCTCCGGGTGAGTAATATATACATACAGAATTCGGAGTTTGGGCCCTACTAGTTTTAACGAGGAGACCTATTGGGCCCGGTTATGCGCATTCTGTTGAGCTCGATGGGCTACAGGTAGGTAGGGCACGCATAGATTTATCAGTAAGCCCAAGAAGATATATGCATACTTTGTTAGTGGTAAGCTTTACTTGGACTTGAGAAATGGGCCCTCCGGACCAATTGAGGTGATTTTTTGTTTTTTATTACTATCGAAAAAACTTTTTCGACATTTATACCGTAGGATTTAGCATTGTTCTGTGAACGTAGTACATGCAACTGAAAAGTGCGCCTTACCTACACAATATGGCGCTAGATTTTACTATGACATTTTGCTCATCTAGAGTATCTTTTTACGTCGTATTAAGGATCTTGTTTTAGATATCTCCCCCCCATCTTCGAATGTTTGTCATTTTTTAATTTAAAAATGAATTGAAATATTATAAAGTTTTGCAGGCGGATGGTGTACTTTTATGAAGGGCCTAAAGTCTAAACCTCAAATAGTCTTTTTAGAATGACCGATACAAAAATTCATTGAACCGGAGTATGAGCTCTGTTTGGCTCGTTAGCATTTCAGCACGCGTTATGTACAAACGTATCGATGGAACAGCAGCGGGCAGCATTTGTGTACGTATCGAGCTAGCCAAAAACGCATAAAATTAATCAAGAACGAGTCCATCCATCTATCTATATTACTATTTCATCTGGAAATCCCAGTAATCTTACACGTCACGTCATGGCAAGCAAAACTCAAGCTTTAAAGAAGCTAAAAAACGCTCGAATCTTTTCGAGCCTGACGATCTGTTCTGTTTCACCTCGACCCGTTTTTGCATTCCAATACTCCCTCTATTTTTGAATTTTTGTCATTAGAACAATAATACTGATTTAAAAATGAAATAAATTATTGTCCTAACAACAATAATTTAAAAAGAGTAATAATTAACTCTGAAAGATCCTTGAGAAAAGATTAGGTTATAGTTAACTGCGTCCAATCCTGCTGGAGACTCACCAGCTGGGAACCTGAGACAACTGTACATACAGGTACCAACCAACGTTATATAACTTATAATTACATATGGTGCAAAAAGGCGTGGGGCTTATTATGCTACCTATCACTATAACTCCATTTCTGTACTTCTCCATTCTGCCCAAGCTCCGTGAAAGCAATTGACAAGGCCACTAAATATACTACCATCCTCCATGAATTTCCATGTAAACAAACAATAATACAACATCATGACATGCTTCCCCTTTGCATGGAGGGAGTATTTGCCCTGATGTTACTCTGGCGCTATGGGAATGCTCATCATCATATAACTTTGGTCAAGCCGCAGTAGTTCACAAGAATATACATTGGTATTTTTTCATCTGTCCAACAACCAGTTAAGGACTGTCTTCTTTTGGACAACTTCATCACTACCATCTTTCTCTGGCTTCACGGCAGTATTTACAGCATTGCGGATGACAGAGTTAAGGCGCATTCTCAGCTGCGCATTCTGAATTAGCAGATCAGATAGCATTTTTGTGGTATCCTTGTCAGTAACATCTTCCTCTTCGCTGCTGGTTAATGAGGATTTACTTTCAGAATTATCGCCATCATCAGAGTAGCCTTGTTCATCATCCCGTATTAGAAGCTGAGCCTATATAGTGACCGGAGTAAACTTAGATTTAGTATGGATTCCCATATTAAAAAGTAATTAATAGAAAGTGCACTTTGAATACAGAACTTCAATACTGGGATAGTCAAGCTTTCATGGCACAGCACCAGGGACAAAGCATATAAACAAAATTGTGAAAAAAATAACCTTCAAGCTTTCAAAAGACTGCTAAGGTTCCAACCTTGAGTTGAAATTGACAACTACAGTTAGAGATTGCTAATACAAAAGTAGCGGATATATCAGTTGCTCAACAAAATGACATTATAGTTTATCTATGACAAGAATATTGTTTGAGATGATTTGGACATATCATTCCTATTTTTAAGAAAAGAACTTAACACTACCCCCATACACCTCAATTTACACAAAAGATCATAACTATTGTTGGAGTCTACTGTACAACTTTGGGTTTTCTCTAAGGAGATGAACATAAGTTTGGTCAAGCAGGTCCTTGAATAAATAAGATTAAACAAGAATAACATTCCATTTTACCTCTGCAACGAGTAGACGTATTCTGCTATCTGATGTTTCCAGAAGTTCTAGAGCATCAGGCAAGGATGACGGGTCGATAGTGAAGCTGTCTTGTTCTTCAGCAAGAAATTTAGCACTACACTCTTGTAGACGCTCACACAGCAGTCTGCACTCATGGAGAATTTTTTCACGGGATGACTTAATATGTATTGACCGCTGCTTCTCTCTATTAATAACCCTCTGGAACAAAAAATAAGCATTCCATTATAACTTTAGAAATAACTAATTGAATGTCTTTCAGTTAAACATATTGTGCACAGAAGCTTGAATTTAAGAAAAAAGCGTCATAAATGGTTAATTGGTTTGTAGCCGTTAAAATACATAGCACATAACCCTTTCTCAGCCTATGCAGTTTAGTTCACAAAGAATTGGCATGTAAATTAAAATTCCAAGATCTAGTGTATATAAAGGGAAAAAATTATACACCTTTTTTATACAACAGCAACAACCATGCCTTTACCCCAAGCACATTGGAGTAGGCTAGATATGAAACCCAACAATTTTATTTTTATACACCCTTTTTATAGATAAATAAAATTTCATCCATGTAGGATTAAAAAGACCCAAGGAATCACATGAATATGGTGAAATAAATTAACTATTCCTGTCGAGAACAGGCACATATTTACTTGAGATGTACATGGTACTATGGTAACCTTCCCAATAGGATGACCAGATGCATCAAACAATGTTTAAACCATGGATATTCTGAAGTGAATGCAAAGGAAAAAAGACAGAATATGTTTCATTTTCCCAAAGGCTTCTAAATTTCAAAACTTCAAAAGCCACCAAGCTATTGAATATGCTGCTTCTAGCTACAGTATTTCTCGAAACCACAAAGTTTCTAGGGCTAAAACTTTGCAAGGAACAACAGATTTATTATTATACCTCTAAATCAGTCTTTTCCTCAAGATAATGATTTAGCACTTTCTTCATCTCCTTTTGGGAGTTCCTAAGAGACTTGACCTCTTTAATAAGAACTTTTATATCTGCTTTAGACTTTGCCTCAACTTCTCCAAGATGCTGCTGCAAACTCTCAACTTCTTTCCGCTTACTTTCCAGTTCTTCCAGTAACATTTCTCTTTCACCACTGGTGGTTGTTTTCTCAGACTCCATGCAAGTTTTTTTGTTCTGCAATAAATAGACAGTGGTGATTAATATCCTCATGTACGACTAAAAAAAGAAAAATAAGCCACAAGAACAGCCATCCAAAACTGACTTGCTTGGTCTTCAGGTTCGACTCCATCTCAAAGTACTTCGTGCGGAGTTCATCCATATCCCATTGCATCTGAGTAATCCTCTCTCTTTCAGTCAGGATGGCTTGTTGTAACATCTCCCTACTCTTTTGCTTTGTGGCTTCCAACTCAACCTCCAAATCTTTAACCTACATCATAAATCATGAACACCAAATAGATCGCCTAGAATCCGGAGAATGATTATGTGGCATACAAATCCATTGAATATATTTAAGAATGTACAAAAACAACAAAATAAGCTATATGAAAAAACATACAATTTTATATTCAACATAAAAGGAAGGTACATTCTTTTTTAAGCATGATCCAGGAATAAAATAGAGCTCAATGCATCATAAAACAAATACCTTCGTGGAAAGATATTCTTTGGCAGCCGCTTCCTGATTTAGCCGTGCAATCAGATCCTCCATATCAGTTTTTGCTGTCCCTATCCTTCGTTGCACGGTGACCAAAAGTCTAGTCAACTTCTGTTTTTCATCAGCTGGAAGGATGATTTGTGTGTCCATGTCATATAAATGCTGCATGTCTAAACCAGTAAGCTGTTCCTCTTGACTATTATGTCTATCCATATTGCTTGGAAAATCTACAGGACCATCCCATAAGGATCTACTAGCTGCTGGAACAGATATTTCGCTGCCTCGGAAAGAACTCAAGTCACTCGCTATACTTTCACTAGAATCCTTCCGAGCATGGCCAGGAATAGAATCATGATCATCTTCAGAAACCACTCCCCTGCAATTATCTACTGAACTGTTTTGACCATCATGTTCCAAAAAGGCACGATTACTTTTCCTGTGTTTGGAGACACTACTAGCATGTTCATGTGCATGTTCTACACTTGTTTCTCCAAGAAAACCATTACCGTTTGATCCTGTCAGGCTGCTATTGCAAGCAAATGATGGATTAGTTTGATTGAACTGAGTGCGAACACCTGGGCCGGATTCACGAGGATGCAGTGAAGCATCTTTACTACTTTTTGCAGAAGAATCTCCCTCAGAAGGACGCCGATTCCATTCTTGGAAATCTAAATGAGTGACACCAGTATAATTAACTCTTCTGCTAACATGCTTAGTTTGCACTATTAAGATAATGAAAATGCACTATGGGGATTATAAGCCAAACAGCACATACATGAGCGTGCAGCAGCTTCAAGTTCAAGAAAAGTGGCCACAGGAGCACTTCTTGACAAGTCAATGTCAGAAAGAAGCTTTTGCATCCACTCCTCTAAGGTGCCCCTTCTCTGCAATCAAACAATTTTAAGAACCACAAGTCTGAGAAGTAGAGCAAAACTACTTGTACTAGTTAGCATCAAACTTTCTATTGTTAAACATTAAAACAATGCCAGTGTACCAGTTTGTAATACAACTGACCTCCTCAAGAAGCAACCTGCTTGAATTTATTCTTAAGAAAGCATGCTTTGGTGGAGCAGCAGGTACATCTTTACTGGGAAATGCACGCTTAAGCTGTAACACAAAGGAAGAACTTCCTTACTTTGGCAAAACAAACAAATACTGAAACCCATAGAAAGAATATGTAACATCTTGCTGGATCAGGAACAAATCAAAGATGGAAACTGCAGTGTGTCATTTCCTTAACATATCAAATCAAATAACACAGGGTTCTCTATCAGAAAAAATCAGAAACATAGCAAGTGATCGAACATATGAACATCAGAAACATGTACAACTTTTTATTCTGAAGTGATAAGTAGAGAATAAATGAAATGATTATTATAAGCAATATAATTTTCCAGGCAAGGCATTCTGGTTGTAAGTACACTGTAAGTGAAAGGCTGAAAGCCATAGAGATGAACCACCGCATAACCACAAACGATTACTAATAATAGCAGTAATTATGTAGTGCATGCTATAAGTCATTAGTCAATATAAATACAAGGAAAAAGTCTACATATCCCCCTAAACTATAGCCTAGAGACTACTTTATCTCTCAAACTACAAAACCGGGTACTTGACCCCCTAATGTATGTAAAACCATGTAATTGGCCCCCAAGGCGGTTTTCCATAGTGGTTTTGCCACCTAATCTGCTGAGATGGCGTGCCTGCATGTGGTTTACTATGGGACCCGCATGTCATGCATTACAAGACTGGATTTCTTTGCCTTTTTTCCTTGTTGCATGGCTCTTGTTATCAGACTGCCAGGATGGATTGGTTGTATTTTTTTCTTTAACGGTTTCCAACACATAGCAATACCGATTTGATTTTCACAGTGAAGATTCAACTGAAATGATTTTGCCATATGCTGCAGTTAGCAGGATATAACATTTTCAAAAATGAGACACCGAAAGGAACATGTGCTAATTTAATCTAGACAACAATCTAGGCAACCTTTGCTTTCCTAACTTCTCTATCCTGCATTCCAAACTTCCTCGTTGTTGCAACGGAAACAGGGCAATCTTCTCAATCTGACAAAGAATACAGATGCAACATCTATAAGATGATAAATTGATTCCAAAAGGGACAGCTGAATGCACATACTGAAATAAATATCAGGACAAGAAAGATGCTAACTAACTACACAATGAATCACGTGAATGCATGCGATCTATGAAACATGCAAGTCAGCAGCGGCTGCCTCGGTGCCTCGCATGACAAACGAAATCCCACCAGTAACAGATGGGTTGTGCAGATCACAACGAAAGAGAAGATTACATGTACCCATCGATCATTAATGGTTCTCGTCTCGTGGCACTCGTCTGCGCGGAGGAAGTTCAACTGAATCGCCGCCGTCCGATCGTGCGTGATAGATTGCCTTCTCGGAAACAAAAGTATGCTGCTACATATTCAGTATATGACATGTGGACCCTACAGTACAGGTATGGAGGACATGACACATCAGCTGCCAACATGGGAACACCACTATGTAAAACCACCTAAGGGGATTAATTAAATGGTTTTAGATAGATTATGGTGTTAAATACCTGGTTTTGTAGTTTGAGGGGTAAAGTAGTCTCTAGTATATAGTTTAGGGGGTTATGTAGACTTTTTCCTAAATACAATTGCTAAGTATTAGGTCCAGATTGATTCTTAGAGTTTCAGATAAATTTGAAAATAAATAAATAAATAAAACTGATAGTTTAGTGGTTTTTCAGGATAGTTGGGATACAAAAAGGTATTTTTCTTGTTTCAAAGATCCATTTTTTGCCACAAGCGGCCTACTCTCAAGATGTGGAACCAAACACCTTACACCCCCTCCTTTTGTACAGGTTCCTCTTCCCTTGTACTTGTTTAGTTTGTGTTTTATAAATTCAATAGAACTGCAGCAGAAGCTCCTCCCACCGTGTCCATGGAAAAAGGTAAAAAAACTTGCAACTCATACTTCCTCATTCCACATCTTTTCACCCTGTAGAAGTATAAGGTGTATAGTACACACATAAACATATATAGGCAACTATGATAGCGCCCATAGATAATTTAGCAGGCTTTAAGTCAGGACGACAATACAACAATTTTAAAATTCTGGCCATACGAAGCAGTATATGGTAAACATTTGCCTCAACTTACATCAGAAGATAACTTCAGAAAGTCACTAAACCTTCGGAGAACTCCATGGCTAGAGCTAATGCCCTCTGGAGACTGTATACCAACATGTATCCTGTAAAACTGTCCTTTATGGTCATTAAAGGGAGATAAATAGTAACATTAGCAAAATATACAAGCATTTAGTTATTGGCATGATAAATGATGAGTATTCTATCTACTTTCTACACTGATCTATCAAATTTCTCAGTTCCGATGCAACTCTAGCTTATTTTATTTTAGCACGAGATAAATACCAGTAACAGTATAGCCCTATATGATATTGCTACAAGTGGGAAAACATGATGGAAATGAGATAAACATTACTCACAACTACAGATTTCAAGAAACTTTCAGCGGTCACACCAGATTCAGGTGTTTGAGCAATCCAGGAAGGTATCATCACACAGTAGCTCCAACCAGTTTGCGGGTTATGTGGCCATGCGGTGTTCCTTCCCTCCTGCGTAAAATCAGTATGAAACGTTACATAGCGCTGAAAATTTTATGCAGATGTAACATGGCCAATTCTCCACCGAACCCCTTAAAGGGTCAAAATATGAACCAGCCCGATTACAAGGATCAACTGCTGATACACTAAGGGATCCTACAGAGTCCTACAGTCGGATGGAGTTCCACAAGATGTGATCCATGTAGTTGAAAACCAAAATTCCAAATCCCTAGCTGTCACAAGCTCCAAGCCGCTGAATCAGCACTCAGCAGCTACAGACAAAATGACACTCTGATCAGCGGATCCCAACTTCCCAACACACACATTTGATACCTCTATACATGCAGTAGCTAGCTTAGTACTGGACGCTGCGATGCTCTAGCCACATCCAGCTCGAAGTCTCTCCCACCTCCAACGATCGAGACCTAAAGCACAGCAAACCCACCGACACCACATGAAATCAACGAAATCAGCACCGCATCTAGCCTCCTCGCGGCCCTATCACCTCGGGGATCGCGACCTCCCAGGGCCAGCCGCGCACCCGCATCTGTCAGCGAGATCAAAAGCTATGCCAGTCTAACCAAGCCGTAGCCGGATCGCGACGAGCGGAGCGACGAAGCAGTTGAGGTCGGACTAGAGGATCGCGAGGGAACTTACCCATCTCCTCGGGGGCGGGCTCCAGTCCATGCCGAGCGGCAGCGGCGAGGTGCCGTCGTGGCGGTGCTTCGGCGGGCTGAACGACTTTTTCCTCCCCGACGACGTCGCCATCTTCGCCCGCCGTCGAGGAGAGGGAGAGGGTGGTGGAATTTCCCGAGGCGTGGCGGCGACGATTCCTTGCTAGGAGGTCGGATTAGGAGAGGGGAGCTGCTGAGGCCGACGCTCCCGCGGTCGCATCTAACTGTCAACGCCACCGTCCGGCCACCCTTTCCCTTCCGTTCCAGCCGATCGATCGCTTGGAGCACTGCTGTCTGGTACCTGGGTTTCTCAGCCCAGGAGAGACTCGTAACGGACGGGTTACACTGGCGAGATTGAGAACGAGAATTTGAGAATCAACCTTGTTTTTTCTTAGATTTTTTCTTAGGATTTGAGAACACAACTTGCATTATTACCACAACTAGATAAATGGCACCTTAACGTGCATAGGGCCTATTTGTAATACGGGTGCTATTGATTACTTGGCCACCCGAAATAATGGAGACCATACGCTCCTTCGGATAGCATAATCCGTTCGATAGCATCAAGTCATCCTAAATAAAATGTACAGTACTCCTAAATCCATATCAATCACAATCAGTAAGTCACCATTAAGATGAAACGCACTATGCATGGCATACACGTCTTGGTAAGATACAGAAAGACAAATGTTTCTTCTACGAGTAAATATAACATAGATTTTGGTGATAGTTACTTATGAATCCAAACACGGCATGGATGTACTGTTGCCGGGCCAGAAACAGCACATTTGCTTACAAAAGTCGCAAAAGAACTGTATCCGTAATCTAGTCCATCCTGGCCTTAAGCACTCGCTCTTGTACTTCAGTTGGTGTCCTGTATTCAAAAGAATGACATGTCAATGATGAAGAAATGCTACTCTTGGAAATGTAGTAGCACGATGAATAAACTTGACCATGGTTGTATACAAACCATATGATTTTACTCCATACTTGCATCCTATTTTGGTTATTTGATTTTACACCATTCACTATATAATTTCTACTGTATCAAAGCCTACTGTCACGTATTCACGGGGTACCACTAGGGAGACGTATTAATTGCAAAATGCAAATGTAGAAGGGTGGATGAAGTTGGGACACCCGGTATTTAACAAATCCAGTGAACTTACAAAAGCAGAACGTAACCTCCCCATCCACTGAGGCAGTCACGATCAACTGATGACAACAGAGCTTGGGATATAGTCTCGACGAGTTCTTCAGGTTCCTTCATCATGGAAAATGATACATAATGTCAAATGAGTTGTGTATCTCCCATACAATGGTAGACAAGTTATAGCCTTACAGTCTATGACTCCACAAAATAAGGCATACCGAAAACAAAAACGAAAATATGTTGTTGACATCAAGAAAACAGGCAACTAAAGCATTTTGAAATGCATACCATGTTTGGCTTGAACATAGATTCACAAGCTCCATATAGAGACTCTGATGCCGTCCCTGAAACAACAAAATCCTTGGCCAGTTCCCTGCATAGGTGTAATCAGGTTACAAGAAGATGTGTCAAAAAAGATCGCAATAAACTTACAATAAATGTTATAAAATCAAGGCTACTCAATCATATCAATTGACAGATTAGGTAACTTTAATCAACCTGTTAGGCCATAAATCACTACTGGTGCTACTGTACTAGATGGTTAATTGGATGAATCACAGTTTACAGCTTAGATGGCCTCAAGTTCTAAGAAAAACACCATCAAACTTTCATCAAGTTCACCTCTGATTTGAGGAGGAACAACCGAAAGAGCAAGCTACATATGTAGGTCATGATTAAATGTCTAATGTAAAAATTTTGATGTACACACATATTCCTGGCTTTCAGACTGCATATTGTTTCAAGGGTTAAGGAGGGTGGGTCCAATAGACAACAGGGAATCATCCAGATTGTCTATACCACCAGTGGACATCTTCTCCATAAGATTGGATAGATGTAGTTGTTGGCTCGCCAAGCCTATCACAACCCCTTCTCCTTCACTCACCCCTCCTCCTTCACTTGGGCTTGGGACCAGCTATTCTCAATACCACCAATGGACATCCAGAAATTTAAAAATGTGTCTGATCTCAATACCACCAACGGACATCCAGAAATTTAAAAATGTGTCTGATCTCAATACCACCAACGGACATCCAGAAATTTAAAAATGTGTCTGATCTGTTGTGTTTACTATAATTGCAGTGCAGTAAGAACTGTAAGATGGCGGCACATCGAATAAAAAATTAACCACATGCGTATTCCAAAAGTAAAAAACGACATGATACAGAATAACCTACTTTGCACCAAGGCAGTCCATGGTACAAATAAATGGCTCATTGTCTTCTCCAAGTCCAGCAATGACTGGCTGGCAGAAGTATGGTCCAAATCTGAAAGTATCATGTGGTTTTAAAGTTAGAAGAACAATCTCTGTAGTCCAATGAGAAGTAAAATGGATTGAACACAAATAACTCGTAAGTAATACTTGTATACAAAAGCTAATTCTGAGACTTGTGAATCCAAAAGACTATGAAAACTATCAAGTGTTTATGTAACATGAAAACTATCAAGTGCTTATCTATCATCAAATGATCTAAACCGTCTCTTTAATACCTCTTGAGGAACAACAACCCTTGAAGTAAATCATTCTCGTTGAACGAATCAGAGGCTTCTTTTCTCACTGATCAGCTGTGCTGACATTCAGCTATCAAATCAAAAAGAGGTACTAACATTTTACTGCATAACTAACATAATCCTTGTATAAGTCGACACAGTACATATGGATTACTCATACTCCATTCAGGTTCAGGCTGGAACAAGTTAAGTACAAAAGGCAAAGCATATATGTACATATAATAACTCTGGAGTATCTCATCGTTAAACAAGCACAATGCAAGGAATTGAATGTTCAGATTAAAATTATTGAAGCTAACTGCCCTTTCCAAAGGCAAACATGTACTATTTCCGGCTCTAAATGGCCCGAGTGTAACTGTATCACAGCTCCACTGCTATGGTGCTTAGGAAGTAAATTTAGCACAAACCACGTGATATGTTTGTACAAGTGTAAAAACGCTTAGCTCTAAATTTAGGTATCCTCGACTCCACAACATATGTCAGCGTTAGAACAACAAAATATCAGGCTCCAACAGCTTGACCTCTGTGGGTTCACGCTCTCACTTACAACAACAACAACAACAACCAAGCCTTTGTCCCAAACAAGTTGGGGTCGGCTAGAAATGAAACCCAACAATTTTGAAGAAAAGTAATAGAAAATAAGATGAAAGTAAAAAAAAAATCTACATTTTATTTATTCTAGAAATGGGTTAATAAGAAAGAAGATAAGAGTAACAAATTACGAATAAACTAAGATTCTGGCACATGAATTGCTAATTTCCATGCAGTCCTATCATGAGCCAAATCTCTAGGTATGTCCCACTCCTTTAAATCTCGTTTCACCGCCTCCTGCCATGTCAACCTTGGTCGACCTCTACCCCTCCTAAAATTTTCTCCACTCTTTATAATCCCACTGTTAACCGGTGCGTCTGGAGGTCTCCGCTGGATATGCCCAAACCACCGTAGGCGATGTTGGACTAGCTTCTCCTCAATCGGTGCCACCCCTACCCTATCACGTATTACTTCGTTCCTAATTTTGTCTCTTCTTGTGTGACCGCACATCCACCGTAGCATGCGCATCTTCGCAACACTCATTTGTTGGACATGTTGCCTTTTAGTTGGCCAACATTCTGCTCCATACAGCATCGCAGGTCTGATCACCGTCCTATAGAATTTCTTTCAATTTTTGTGGAACTTTCTTATCACATAAGATTCCAGATGCTTGTCGCCACTTCATCCACCCGATCTTGATCCTGTGGCAAACATCTTCATCAATATCACCATTGCTTTGTAACATTGATCCTAAATATCGAAATGTGTCCCTCCTAGATACTACTTGTCCTTGTAAACTAACATTACCATCCTCACACCCGACATCACTAAAGTCGCATCTCATATACTCGGTCTTGGTTCTACTAATTCTAAACCCCTTAGACTCTAAGGTCTGCCTCCATAGCTCCAATTTTCTATCAACACCATCCCTAGTTTCATCTACCAACACTACATCATCAGCAAAGAGCATACACCAAGGGATATCCCCTTGTATATCCTTCGACACCTCATCCATCACTAAGGAAAAGATGTAAGGACTTAAGGCTGATCCTTGGTGTAACCCTATTGTGATAGGAAAAGTGTCGGTCTCACTATCTCTTACGCGCACACTTGTCACCACATTATCGTACATATCCTTGATAAGGTTAATGTACTTTGTTGGGACTTTATGTTTCTCTAGTGCCCACCACATGACCGGTCTTGGTACCTTATCGTATGCCTTCTCCAAGTCAATGAACACTAAATGTAGATCCTTCTTTTGCTCCCTATACCTCTCCATAAGCTGACGGAGTAAGAAAATCGCCTCCATAGTGGACCTCCCAGGCATAAAACCAAACTGGTTTTTAGTGACATTGGTCACTTTCCTCAAGCGGTGTTCAATCACTCTCTCCCAGAGCTTCATAGTATGACTCATGAGCTTAATTCCTCGATAATTAGTACAACTTTGAACATCTCCTTTATTTTTGAAGATGGGTACTAAAATACTTTTCCGCCACTCTTCAGGCATTTTGTTTGACTGAAAAATGCGGTTGAATAGTTTAGTGAGCCATACTATTGCTACATCCCCTAGACATCTCCACACCTCAATGGGGACATCATCGGGGCCGTGGGCCTTTCCTCCTTTCATCCTTTTTAGGGCCTCTCTAACCTCGGACTCTTGTATCCTCCGCACAAATCGTCTGTTGATGTCATCAAATGAGTCATCCAACTCGAACCTAATACTCTCATTCTCGTCATTGAATAGTCCATTGAAGTAGTCCCGCCATCTGTCCCTAATTTCTTCCTCCTTCAATAGAATTTGGCCTGCCTCATCCTTAATGCATTTGACTTGGTTGAGATCTCTCACCTTTCTCTCGCGAAGTTTTGCCATCTTGTATATATCCTTTTCGCCTTCCTTTGTCCCTAGCCTCTCATATAGTGCATCATAAGCCTGCCCCCTTGCTTTACTCACAACACGCCTAGCATTTTTCTTAGCCTCTTTATACTTCGCCATGTTACTTGCACTTCTCTCATGATGCCAGCCCTTATAATACTCCTTCTTCTCCTTAATAGCTTTTTGTACATCTTCATTCCACCACCAAGTGTCTTTATCTACAAGTTTCTTACCTTTTGTCCACCCAAGCACCTCCCTAGCCGTCTCCCTAATGTAAGTCGCCATCTTCTCCCACATACTATCTGCATCTTCCTCTTCGTTCCAAGGTCCTTCTACGATCATCCTCCTTTTGAATGATTGTTGCGCTTCATCCTTCAACTTCCACCACTTTGTTCTCGTGGTTTTAACACCTTTGTCTCGTGACACACGCACGTGGAAACGAAAGTCGGCTACCACAAGTTTATGTTGTCGAACAACACATTCTCCAGGAATCACCTTACAATCTAAACATGCCCCTCTCTCCCTTCTCCTGGTGAGGATATAGTCGATTTGACTAGAATGTTAGGCACTAGTAAAGGTCACTATGTGAGATAGCCTCTTTTTAAATAGGGTGTTAGCTACCAATAGGTCATAGGCTACGGCAAAGTCTAGGATATCCTTACCCTCCTGGTTTCTATCGCCACACCCAAAACCTCCGTGTACCCCCTCAAAACCTACGTTAGTTGTACCTACATGACCATTGAGATCTCCTCCTATGAAGAGCTTCTCGCTTACCGGTACACTACTAACCATATCCTCCAAGTCCTCCCAAAATTGTCTCTTAGTGCTCATGTCAAGCCCAACTTGTGGAGCATAAGCACTAATGACATTCAAGATAAGGTCCCCCACAACTACCTTGACTAGGATGATCCTATCCCCTCGTCTACAGACATCCACTACTCCATCCTTGAGGCTCTTATCTATTAGGATGCCTACGCCATTCCTAGTTCCCGTCGAGCCAGAATACCAAAGCTTGAAACCGGTATTCTCAACCTCTCTCGCTTTTTAACCTGCCCATCTAGTCTCTTGTACACAAAGAATGTTTACACGCCTCCTAATCGCAACGTCCACTAACTCTCGTAGCTTTCCCGTCAAGGATCCTACATTCCAACTACCCACCCGAAACCTAGTTTCCTCGGCTAGCTTCGTTACCCTTCGCATCCGTCGAGGAAGATGCAAAGACCCTTGCTCACTTAACACTACATTCGGGCGATGATGTAGCGCGCCACTAAGGTGATGGTGATCCGGCCCTCGCTCATTTAACACCACATCCGGGTTCCGATATGGCGCGCCACTAAGGCGGTGGCGACCCGGCCCTCGCCCATTTAACACCATACCCGGGTTCCGGTATGGCGCGTCGCTAAGAGGGTTACGCCCCAACGAATTTCCAATGAGTTTCATTTCCATGAGAATGGCTAAGTTTAGTTGCTGGCTCGCCAAGCCTATCACAACCCCCTCCTCCTTTACCCGGGTTTGGGACTGGCTATGTCATTACAACATAGGCGGAGTTGTTCACGCTCTCACTTGCCATCATAAACTCCATATGCCACAAACATTACTGCAGACTATGGAGCCAACATATAGAGTAAATATTGCAACATTTGCACAAGCTAAGGTTTGGCGTAGTATTTTATACATGGGAAATATCAAAGTGGAATTCTATCAGTCACTCTACTCGTTAAAAATTAAAGAATACTGAATTTCTGTTCTGTTAAAACTCTTACCTTTTCTCATAGAGGAGCGCGGAGACGAGGCTAGCGAAGGTCTGTGGCTTCATGTCCCTCTCCTCGCGCAGCTGATACAGCTTGTGCCTAAACACCAGACGCTGGTACCTGCACACGCACCCAAACCCTAAACCCCCGAACAATCGGAAACCAGCCAAGAATAAACAACTCGACGGCGAAGGGACCCAACAAAATGCAACTCACAGCGTCTGGGCGTCGGTGGCAAGTCCGGAAAGACCGATGTAGAGCTTGTCGTGGATCTTGAATACCCTCTGGAAATCGGTCGCCACGGTCTGCAGCTGCACGCCTAGGCGCCGGTCGCTGGCAATCGCGAAGCAATTCTTCCCCACCATCGCCACCACGGCGGACCCGTTGTACTCGAAGATCTGCGAGGCGCGGGGGATGTAACCCGTCAGGAATTCGAGATCTGTAAGGAAGAATAAGGGGAGGGAGGCACTGGGGGTCGGGCACTCACCGACATGGCCGGAGCTGAGGAGGAGGTCGACGAAGAGCTCGCGGCGGGGGCGAAGGCGACGGGCAGAGACGGAAAACTGGTGGGACAGCAGTGGCGAAGGTGGGCTTATGCAGTCGACTTGGGCTTCTTGCTGAGCAAGAAGGTCCAGCGACGCTGGGCTTTATGCGATTTATTTGTGTCCTCGGTGAATAATTTTTATTATTTGGCCATTTAAATTAAAATATTATCAATAACCTCTCAATAACTGGTAATTGCAAGGTCTCATCCCATTAAATTATGTTAATTATTCTGGTGTGACACATGTTAATGGTCATGTCAAAACCACTGGCGTGATCATGTGTCACGTAAAATAGAAAAAAAAATCATGATGATTTTTCCTAGTGACATGTCAAATTCCGTAAATATAGATTTTATGGGATTATTATTAAAATTAGTTTTATCCTAAACGGTCTAAATGGTCTGTTTAAACGCATTTAAACACTAAACATAGGACAACTGCACAGTTTAACCCCTAAACGGTTGATTAAACGGTTGACCCGTTTAAACGGGTCAACGCCCGTTTAAATGGGCTAAAAGAAACGGATTTTAAACGTGTTTAGAACCGTTTAGGTAAAGTGAACTTACAATTCTAAGTCAGATGCAAATTTAAAATTAATATCACCAAATTGATTAAAATCAATATATTTTCTAAGCTTCACTTAAACACTTAAACACATCAAAAGTAACATTACTTGTGTTTCGAAATATAATAAAACAACCATTAACAACAAAAGTTTAAAATATTTATTTAAGTCACTACATGTACTTTTTTCAATCTCAATATTATTATTCGGTGGTGTGGTATTGTGATCGTCTCTTTAATTTTATATGATGTCGAAGTTAAATTAATCCCAAATATGAGTTTAAACTTGATTTGAACATATACTGTAGAGCAGGACAACAAAAAATATTGTTTCTTACTACTGCAGTACACATCGTTTAATCTATTTAAACACCGTCTAAACATTCTAAACGGCAAACAGAGCTCCACCGACTATCTATCGTTTACCGTTTTAGGATAACATTGATTAAAATATTTATTTTAGAAATGCTAAATAACAAAATATGTATTCATGTGAACGTTACCGTCCACACCTTCATGGTTGCGTCTTGAGCTAAAAAAATTGGCCGTTCACATTGTTGCATCTTGACGTTAGTCTGACTTTTACCTAAGTTAAATGTCTGTGAGAAAGGTCCAGAAGAAATTTTGGTATGCTTTTAAAGTACTTTCTCCATATTTATTTTTGAACTAGAGAGTGACAAATAATTTGAAATTAAGGGACTATAAATTTACCAAAATTAATAGTAAACCCGGCAATTGATTGAGTCATTAGCTGAAATATTTAGAACCACAAATATAATTACAGCAAATTATTATTATTCTTAGCGTTTCCAAACAATCTCTTAGTTATCTTTCTTAAGCAGTTAGCTTCATATTTTGTTAAAATTATTACATGTCAGATGATGATTCTTTAAACGGCTATAACGGCTATAAAAAAAAAGCCCAACATTCTACAAAAAATAGAAAGGGAAATACAACGCCCCCACCCGAACCGCGTTGTGGACTCGTGGTCGTCTCCCCCCGTCCCCGATCAGAGAAATCGAATTCAACTCCACCAGCCCCGAACGCCCCCACAAATTCCCCCATTCCTATCCTCCTAGCCGCCCCGATTCCCCCACTCCTTTCAATATCTCCCAAACCCTACCCGAATCCCAGATCTGCCCCACCTCCGGCAGGCGCGCGGCGATGGGGAACCCGGAGAAGCTGATGAACCAGATCTTCGAACTCAAGTTCACGTCCAAGTCGCTGCAGCGGCAGGCGCGCAAGTGCGAGAAGGAGGAGAAGGAGCAGAAGCTCAAGGTGAAGAAGGCGATCGAGAAGGGCAACATGGACGGCGCCCGCATCTACGCCGAGAACGCCATCCGCAAGCGCACCGAGCACATGAACTACCTCCGCCTCGCCTCCCGCCTTGACGCCGTCGTCGCCCGCCTCGACACGCAGGCCAAGATGCAGGTGATCGGCAGGTCCATGGGCAACATCGTCAAGTCGCTCGACTCGGCCCTCGGCACCGGCAACCTCCAGAAGATGTCCGAGACCATGGACCAGTTCGAGCGCCAGTTCGTCAACATGGAGGTGCAGGCCGAGTTCATGGAGGGCGCCATGGCCGGGTCCACCTCCCTTTCCACGCCCGAGACCGAGGTCAACAGCCTCATGCAGCAGGTCGCCGACGACTACGGCCTCGAGGTCTCCGTCGGCCTGCCTCAGGCCGCCGCGCACGCCATCCCTGCCGCCAAGGATAAGGAGAAGGTTGATGAGGATGACCTCTCTCGCCGCCTCGCCGAGCTGAAGGCTCGTGGCTGAGAGCGTTTCAGGCTTTATTAAGCCTTCCAGGTCAGGCGATGACGGTAAACGAATTCTTAGCACTAGCCTCCCCTGCATCGACCCCTGTACTACCTTAATTGTGTTGTTGGATACTGTTATGCTATATCGTGATTGTGGTGTCATCATTTGTAATGTTGGGACGGTAGGTTTCCGAAGTAATTGAGCACCTCTGTTCAGTTTTACATCTATTAAAAGTTAAACCAAATGTCATATCGGGCAGATCACTTAATCTTTTCCCACCTATAAAAGGTTTGAGCATCTACAAGAGATGACTAACAGCGCCTTCAACAGGGCTCTTAAACCACCCCCATTATTTTAGTTCACCCTAAACTCACCTCATTTGTAGCTAGAAATAGAGGAAGAGTTGGCTCCCCCAATCCTACTCCCCACAAAAGAAGCGACACTGTTGTGGTCGGTGGTCCCAAAGGCTGAATTCGCCCAAATCAAAGTTTTTTTTTTGATTCATTTTAAGGGGAACTGTTTGCGTAGGTAGAAAAAATGTTGCCCTAATAATTTTTGGGCTGGTCCCAAATACAGGTTTTTGGGGTCAATTTTTATGGGGCTCTCTTGTAGTTGCTCTAAATGGGATGCGTTTATAATTTAGATTTTTTACACGTATTGGCCTTGGCCCCCGTAAAATATAGGATTTAGTGAGCATTGTCTATACTAAATCTGCTGCTGCTGTAGATGGAAGCTTCCATAGATAGCATCTTGTGAAAGTGTCACTCATGCGTCAAGCATCCTAGTGATTAAGTTGTTCTGTTCAGAGCTAAGTCTGTGTGGTCTGATCGTAATATTTGCTGCAACTGCCTGTGTCCTGCTCACTTGTTAAGCTTGGATTATGGTGAATGAATCCTGGTGCCATTCAACTAGTTCACTCTGAGAGCTATATTTGCCTAAGCAACCTACGGCAGAAAGCACTATGGTTTTTTTTAAGACTAGATACTTAAGTTGTTCCATGAACTGTAAGCGCCAGCTAAATTTTAGAGACTTGTATAACAGATATTACCGGGGTAAATAGCGCCTGAATGTTATATCATAGACATGCTCATTTTTGTGACTAAAATATTAGGCCTCTTAGTTTGTTACTGGTTCTGTTTCCCTGCTGATACGTTAATTTTCCCCATGTTGCGAGCCAATGCTGCAAATGCGTACTTTTTGTGTCTTTGCCTTTCCTAAAGCATAGGGCCATATGCGCATATAGGTCTGATTTCCCAATTCCCATACAAATTTTGGTTGCTTTCACATCTCTTTATCAGTAAATGCATATATTTTAGGACCCCCGATAGATGTACGTCATGTAGGGAATTTGAGATTGTCACCTGCTCTACTAAGAATAGTTGTTTTACCAGTTTACCATGTCAGAAAAAGTATTGATGTGGCGGTATAGCATATGGGCTACTGATATCATGATTCTAAGAGCTATCATGTGAAAGAGTTTTGTTTATTGAGTCCATGTTATAGGTGATAATTTGATATGTAGAATTTATAGTCCTCGTGAAAACAAAGTAGACACCTGCATGCACTCTTCAGTTTACGAGAAAATAAATGTTTCATGATAATTGCTGTGAACTTGGATCGGGGGCACACCTCCTGGTGCGCCTGGGAGTGCGCAGCGGGGAGGAGAGGAGAAGAGAGGCTTGACTGTTGGAACGCAGGGGATATCGTGGTGGAGGAGGGGAGAAGTCACGGCGGCTAGGGTTAGGGTTTGTAGCCACGGTGACCCAAGGAGAAGAACAACCCTAATGGGGCATTTCTTATTTCCTGGATGCTTTTACAAGAGGGAACATTTATAATTTGCAAGACCATTCTTAATGGTGTAATCATACTTCCATTTTTGTTGTGAACGTGAGTTCATTGTTGTTTAGATTGAATGGTCTGTGTTTCAAGACACCCAGCTACTTAAATCATTTAGCTGCAATCAGCAGACTGATGTCAAATCTTGGAATATGTGTCAAATGAGCAGTATTTTCTTCTGATGATGCTAGCTGAGAGACTCTAAACTTGTAATTGACTGCAAATGCTAATGATATCCAACACAGGGATGATGCAAAATTGTGCCGAACTCTTGATGAAACTATTGCAATATGTTCAGGGGCTTTACCAAAATAAAGTACCATTATTGCCTTCCTGTGATTTGTACCTTTGCAATCCACCATATTATATTCTGAAATAGTAATTTTAGTAATAGTCATTTAATGGTAAATCATAATAGGTTCTGCTTATGTGTTAACTGAATAAAGTATTACCTTCTTTTATTCCTTGCACTGTTCTACTTTTTTTTATTTGCAAAAAATGCTTTCCCTTTTGATGCCTCCAGTCTTTGAACTTCTGTTCTCTATACTAACTTCAGTGTCCCCCTTCCTGCAGATGCGATGATGCCAATTTCTCCCGAGCTGCTATAAGCCAGTGTCATGTGGAGGGCTCCTTCATTTGACAAATTCGTATATAAATGTTATCCGCAAACTTTTGTGTTGGCACTGTCTTGTGGGGTCTGTGACCTCTGTGTACTTGATGAAAACTTTGCTGTGTTATATTGTACAACAAAATTAATTATTTGTGGGCTTGTAAACGTTTGTGTTGGCACTGTCTTGTGGGGTCTGTGTTGCATTCACGAACTCTAGATAGCCCACACCTCTGAACAGAAATGCTAAAGTGGTTACATCCTATGCATCTGTTTGCCAATCTCCCAGGTACTCCTTTCGTCTTTTAAATATAAATTACAAAGCGGCAAACTTTTTGAAACGAAAGAAGTATTTCTTTGAGATGACATGGTATGTACCAAAATCGCTATGCCCTAGCAATTCTTTAACAAGTTAGGCTCCTTTTAGATTGAAGGAATTTTGAAGGATAGGATTTGTAAAGGATTTTTTCCTACATGATCATTTGGCTTATAGGAAAAAGAAAGGGTAGTTTATGTAGGAATAAATTTCTTTGTTAAATTTTGTAGGAATCCTAATATGAGCTTGAACCTCTTTTTTCTTTCTTGGTTCATGTTACCGATTTCCTTGTTTTTACTATAATGCTGCCAAAGGACTTCTCATCTTAAGTTCTATATTTTCAATTCCTATAGGATTGCAAAAACATATAATTTCAATTCCTATGTTTTTTTCTATTCCTGTGTTTTTCAATTCCTTCAATCTAAAGAGAGCCTTATGCACTAAAAAAAAAGATAATACTAATATAGCTCCATACAAAGCATTATGGCAGCTCATGAAGAACAAGGTTCACAAAATGCTTGACAATGCTCCAACATTCCCCTTGCGTCTTATCATTGGGCCACACCCATCCACAATGCACTTGTGTCTTATCATTCACACTCATCCACAATGCACATGAAATTTTTTCATAGACAGTTACTCCCTCCATCTCAAATTACTTGCTACTCTTTAGTTTATTTTTGAACTATATAGCAAATGAATTAGAAATTGACAAGTAATTTGAGATGAAGAGAATAATATCTATATCAATTCCTTTCTAAATTTTTTCATATATTGACAGTTCATCATAAGGCCACGCGCCCACAAAAGTTTTAAATTTGGAGCAGAGCAGCCAATTGGCATGCAAGTTGCACAATGTGACATCACACAGTTACCCAGGCAATGAACAAAGTTTGTCCCATGTCGTTCGTGAATCACACAGCTAGCTATATATATATAGTGCGACTGGCAGAGAGAGAGGAGATGTAACCAGAGGTAAATGACATGCATCTCGTGACAAAAAACACCCTGTCGGATAGATCTCTGAACAATATGTGTCTTCGCGGCCTAACCGAGACAAACGCGAGGCGCGCATGCATGCACATGGAGCGTGTACTACACCACTGGCCAAGAGTCTATTATCAGAACGAGAACAAGAGGGGTTTTAGCTAGCTAGGGAGCCCATCATCCAACCATGGACTTCCACGCCAGGATCCAAATACACCTTCTCATGTGGCCAAACACACGTTGCATGTAGCTTTGGGTGGCTCAGCTGCTACTGCAAATTTTTTAGCTTGAATTGTCCGATGCAATGGGAGATACGGTAACTTGTTTAAACATGTCAAAACGGCTCGTGAAACTGTCCCTGTTCTACATGGAACATAATGGAACACACACTAAGCAACCATTTGACAGATTACTCCACCAGTCGGCACACTGCTAGCTAGGAAGACGACTGATTATATATCCTGCTGCCATTAGTAGTTATTACAGCATGGATTACTCACATGCCTAAGCACGGCTGCTCGGCTGGACAAGGACAAATTAATTTTATTCCTGTACTTGCAAAAAAGATCGAGTACCTGAAAACTGAGACCACTCAGGCGGCCCCAAAACCACTCGTCCAATCAAAGGGCTTCGCGGGAAACCGCGCCCATAGACTGGCGGCGATCGAATGAAGACGATCAAGCAAGGCAACATTACCCACAAGGAGGTCCGAAGAGGACAAGGTCGTGGCCGCCGCGCCGCACCGCGCGTGCCGGGTTCACGAGCTGCGTATAAGAATATCCGCACCAGCGTACTCTAAAGCATACTCTATACACTCGTACGTCCAATCAAAGGGCTTCGCGGGAAACCGCGCCCATAGACTGGCGGCGATCGGATGAAGACGATCAAGCAAGGCGACACTACCCAAGGATCGGAGGTCGGAAGAGGACAAGCTAGGCCGTGGCCGCCGCGCCGCACCGCGCGTGCCGGGTTCACGAGCTGCGTATAAGGCCGGGCACCAGTGCCGCCCCCACGCACTACAGCATGCACGTCACGGGCGCCGCAAGCGCGCGCGGCTGCCGCGAGCTAGCTAGCGCCTAGCGCAGATATTATCGCGCACACAGCTGGCCGGCCGCCGACCACGACGACGAGGACGAAGGGCCGGCCCACATAAGTCTGAGTACTCCCTTCATCCCCATGAACTTGTCGCTTTGTAGTTCAAAAATGAATTACAAAGCGACAAGTTCATGGGAACGGAGGGAGTACATCGGATATTCGGATGTGGATGTGGGTGACGTCGCCTCGTGTGAGATTGACAGGGCTGGACACGCGACACAAAAATGTACTACGTGCAACACAGTGCGAGAGCGAGGCTGGCGTCCGTAAAAATGAGAACTGACGTGCAATTAGAAATCAAATTTGGGGCAGCCATACTAACCACGCAAACCGAGTACAGGACACTAGCAGTATCGACCGTCGATCAAAGAATACGTTTGGCCCTGCCAACTTCGAAAAAGCGCACGGATCTCAGTTCTTTGCGAGAAATTTGTGTGGAGCTTGTAGTTGTAGCTACCCTTACCACCTTGGTACGTAATGCAAGGCTACTATTTTACTCATTTACTCAAGTACTATTGATCTCCGATTTGGCAAAAGTTCAATATTTCAACTTGTTAAGACGGAGGATCAATTCATGTGTTGTGGTCGTACGTAATGCTACCAAACACTATACTGATCATCTAACCAGCCTGTAGAAATAAAAGAGACTGCTCAAAGTTTGATAAAATGTGGTACTGTTGCTTCAAGAGACATGTAATTAGCATTCCCTTTTATTTCACCAAATGGCAGTTTACAGTAGAGAATGCGTCGTACGTACTTCGTCATTCGATCGAGTGTGTTACGCCCAGCGAAATGATCCTGACACCATCCGTCAATCAAGTTTAATTTCCTCCAAGTCACCACACCACGACTCGCCGGTAAATACCCCTAGAAGTCACGGGCCTCATGTACAATGCAAGCTCAAGCTTCTATAAAACGGCACCACCCCGAAGCCCTAGAGCGCACACTCCTACATTCCAGCACCACACTACTGCTACACTGAGTGAGCAGCAACCATGGAGGCCGCCGCGAGCAGCAAGAGGCTCCGGCTCTTCCTTCTCACGCTGCTGCTGCTGCTGCTCTCGACTACCGTGACGCCCATCCTCGCGGTCGCGGACCTCGCCTGCGACTGCGACAAGCCCAAGCCGCCCAAGTCGAAACCCTCCCACCCGTCGCCCAAGAACCCCATCAAGCCGCCCAAAGGCCCCACCAACCCGTCGCCGGTGACGCACCCGCCCAAGAACCCCAAACCTCCTAAGGGCCCCACCTACCCGTCGCCAGCGACACAACCGCCCAAAAGCCCTTCCTACCCGCCGGTGCCTCGCCCGCCGGTCGTCGGACCGCCTAAGGGCCCGGTCACGCGGCCGCCCGTCGTCGGACCGCCGGTCACGAGGCCACCAGTTGTCGGCCCTCCGGTGACGTACCCGCCTGTCGTCCCTACTCCACCGGTGACCTACCCGCCGATCACCGGCCCACCGACGACGCCTCCGGTCACCGGGCCACCAGTCACGTACCCTCCTCCCGTCACCGGTCCGCCCTCGACCACTCCTCCTGTCACCGGCCCACCGTCGTCGTCCACTCCTCCCGTCACCGGCCCGCCCGTCACGTACCCGCCGGGCGGAGGCGGAGGCGGCGGCAACAACGTGCCGTGCCCGCCGCCACCCCCACCGACCCCGACGCCGTCGTCGGGGACGTGCCCGGTGGACTCGCTGAAGATCGGCGCGTGCGTGGACCTGCTGGGCGGGCTGGTGCACGTGGGGCTCGGCGACCCGGCGGTGAACAAGTGCTGCCCGCTGCTGGAGGGGCTGGTGGAGCTGGAGGCGGCCGTGTGCCTCTGCACCACCATCAAGCTCAAGCTCCTCAACATCAACCTCTACCTGCCGCTCGCGCTCCAGCTCCTCCTCACCTGCGGCAAGACGCCACCGCCAGGCTACACTTGCACCGTCTGATTCTTCTGGTCAACCCATGCACATCCATGTACGTACGTGATTAATTAAATGCATACGCGCATTTTTTTTCTGATCTACCTGCCTGCTAGTGTTAATTACATGCATGTTAGCTGAAACACCTGAGTCTGATTTTGTGTGCTGCCAGTTAAATGCAGGGGTTTTGAGTGTGTACAAGGCGGCAGATATGCAAGTTATCTATTTGCATTTTCAAAATAGGAAGTTCGAGATAGAATTCGGAGCTTGGATCTCGTAGTTTCATTCAAGAGTGATCGACATGAGGGGATGTCGATGAGAACCTACACGTCAACATCCTAGCTAGGCTCCAGCGGAGGAAGTGATCGACTTTTAATTGCTTTTAATATGTGTTTTGTGTTGTTAGTCAAGTTTGATGCGAGATGTGTGATGATAAGTTACTGCTTGTATTGTGTCATGTAGTCATGCATGAAATGCAGGATACATTATCGCCAATAATTTGCAATCTTTTGTGTTATGTGATCTATGGTTGTGTGCCCGTGACAATATTAGCCTAGCCTTTTATCAAGCAAGTCGGATCATGCTGACCGGAGTACGACGATCGACAATGTATGCTGATAGCAAAACTGGACTTTATTACCATAAGGGATCAACACGTATTCTTAGTTTTTATGTCAGTGCGTGAGACACAACATGGACTAGTTTTCCATGCCAGCCAGGGCATCGCTAGTTGTTGCCCCGGCACTGAGATTCGAAATCTCACATGGCAACATAAGATACGACGTGACGTGTCGACGAGGAGATCTATTAGACCATCCGCAGTGGTATGCTGTAAAGCATACTGGATACACTGTTTCGCAGTGTAATTTAGAGTACGTACTGTAAAAGCTGAAGGAGAATAGTGTATAGAGTATGCTTTAGAGTATGCTGGTGCGGATGGTCTTAGCTAGCTACTGGTCTCGTACGGCCGTACGTGAAACCCTAGAGAATAGTTTGACGAGTGCCCGCTGCATGCATGTAGTACGTCTGCTCTGCCGCGCGCCGACAGCCGCACCACGATAGGCGCGAAAGTGATGGGCCGGCAGGCATGTGTCATTTGGCACTACGTCGCCCGTGAACCAGAGGACGTGCTACTATACCTTGGCTGTTGTTCTTTATACTGTTTGTTTTTGCGGATCCGTCGATGTGGGCTGTGAAGATCCTGTGTTCAGCGGCTAGCTGCTGCTGCTGCCGTGTCTTCTTGCTCTCTGCATTTTTTCCCTGCAGTACAGCAGGGTCACCACGATAAAAGCGCCTAATCGAATCGCTTCATCACGAGAGGAACAAAATGTTGGCTCTTAACTTTTCTGTTCACGCCGGCGACGACCATCTTGTCGTCGTCTGCCACGATCCAGCGAGCGTCGCGCCGCCCCAGGCAGTGCGCCTCCAGCGCCCGTCGCGCCGCCCCCACCTCCGGCATCACCGCTCTCTCTCCCTGCGCTCCGGGACGCGTGGCAAGCCCATGCGTTTTGATTCGGGCGGCCCATCTGTACACATATACTCCCTCCTTTCTTAAAAGATTGTCACCTTCTAGTTCATTTTTGAACTAGAAGGTAACAATCTTTTGAGAAAGGAGGGAATATACAACTTCGAGGGGTCCGATGGGTCGTGTAGTTGCGCTCACTTTTTTTTACTTTTCGAACGTTTGAAAAAAAATCAGCAATTTAGTTACTCCCTCCTTATCTTTTTAATTGACGTTCAGACACAAATCTTAGTTCATTTTTAGTTCAAAATCTTGTCTGAAACGTCAAATAAAAGAATAAGGAGGGAGTATAGATGTAAAAAAACGCGTAATTGAGTATTTTGATGCTTTATATTTGGTTGACCCTATAGAAACTCCCGTTATCTAAAAGCATTTGCAATTAAAATTCCATTGGCTGTAGCAGGTTGATCTGGGCAGACTTCTCTCTGCCTCGTTGGATATGGATTTTCCCAAAGAGGTAAAAGAATCAATCAATTGATCGACCGTAATAAACCTTCTATGTACAAATTGAGAGTATTTGACACAATCAACCGTCGTCATTCATCAGACGGTATTAATCAATCGATACTGCGCACTTTGATGTGCTGTAAATAAAAAGCTGTAACCACTAGAAAGATCGACAAAACCTCACAGTCCAAAACGAATTCTTTCGACACCTCGATCGCTTAACGCGTCTACACCGCGCGCCTGATCTCGGTGTTTAACTGCACCCTGCACGCGACGCGTTCGCGCGCGCCGGTGTCGCCGTACGTTCACTAGGCGCCCGGGCAGCCCATCTCGTCGCGGGCCTTGAGGAACACGATGGCGGCGCCGTAGTGCGCTAGCGCGCCGGCCATGACGAGCGCGTGGAAGATCTGGTGGCTGTGTCCGGCGAGGTCGAACGTCCCCGGCCGCCACCGCTCGGGCACCCGCGTCAGGTAGAAGGCCGTGCCGGTCAGGTAGGACGCCGCCATGGCGCCCTCGTACGCCAGCGTCACGTTCCGGCGCGGCTCGTGCCAGTTCACGGCGACCGCGTGCACGGCGGGCACCACCCCCGACAGGCCCATCCCGAGGAACAGCAGCGCGCGGTGGGCGCGGTACCGCGCCGCGCTCAGGCGCGGGGACATGAGCGCGTACACCGTGGCCACCCCGGCCGCGGTGATCGCGGACAGGTACGCCAGCTGCCACCGCGGCTCGCACTGGAAGATGTAGTAGATGGGCGGGAAGAAGGACACCACGATCATGACCGCGATGCCCGTGTAGTCCAGCCGGATCAGGAACAGGTTCAGCCGGTGCGAGTGGCACGACAGCAGGTGGCACGCGCTGCTGCTCAGCAGGCAGAACATGGCGCCCGCAAGGAACACGAAGAACGGCCACCGTGTCGTCTGCGGCGACGTCACCGCCATGCCGTAGGAGGCCAGGGTTGGGTTCGTCTGCATGAACATGGCCGCGCCCTGATGAACACACGCAACCAAGTTATTAATCACTGCCCACTGCAATTAAAATATATGAAAGCAATGTGTGCTTCGAAAAAATGACAGGGAAGTCACGACGCTGCGTGAATGCTACATCCAACCATATATTATTCTACTCAGGTTACTGCTAACTCAACAGTTCGGATAAAAGCCATACCAAGCAAGTAATGATAAAAATGGAGGTTTGCTATATACGGTAATCAACATAACAGTATATTGCAGTTTAATAATAATCAGTTGCAAAGTGTCCCGTGACATTGGAAGCTGGTTCATATGAAATCCTTTACGAAGCATCGGTACGGTTGCTAGGAAAACTAAATATTCACGTGGCGTGATCCCTGATATCACGCATATTGGGCCTTATGCTTCAATACATGCTTTCTCACAACCACCTCATCTTCAAACAATATGTTCCCAATGATAATACTGTTGCATATATATGGCGTCTTGTCACTCGTTAGGTAGGTGGACACGACAAATTCAATAGGAAAGGAAGTCACGATAGCCGTGCCGTATGGGTCATGGTTCATGAAACAGGGATGAGCATGATCACGGGACACTAGATCGCAACCGAATCCTCTGAAGAAATAACTAAATCATGACTTGTTGTGATGGATCTAAGCAACCCACACGTTTCTGTGGCCTTCTTTGTTGGGACCATTAACAAGGCAACCAAAGGTTGAAGTTAACTAGGTTCTGAGTCAAGAAATCAGAAGCTCACCCACCCTTGGCTTTCCAAATCATGCACATCCGCACAAACAAAAGGCAACAAACTAGTACTGAAAAGTTAAAGCATTAAAAGTAGCAGTCAAAAATTTCCTAATCATGCAAATCTAATCAGCCATTTATTTGCTGCAATCTTATCTCTTCCTATAGGAATTACTATAAGAATGGAACGTTTTAGGAAATGAAAATTACTCACAGATAAGACATCCCCAATATTGGTGGAGACATTTTCAGCCACCTTTGAGATTGGCCTGCGGTAAGAAAAGATGACGTAGAATTATTTAGTAATTCCAATCTTCCAATCAAAAAAAAAAAACTACTTTCCTTACATAATAATCAGATCAGAGCCGAATCAAACATAATAATAAGTTTATAGAACCAACTAGTACTAGGATGTGAATCATGGTTGATAACATACATAATTTCTTCAGTGTTACACTCGAACATCATAATTTGCTTCTACCGATTCAAACCCATACTAAGGCAAGAAAAAATAAATCAACCAATTTGCACTGACAGACACCAGCGAAATCTGAAGAGTGGCTTACCATGAAAGGTGCCCGATCAGATCAGCCACCTGGGGGAAGTACTGGCCAAGATGCACCAGGGTGAGGCCGAAGAACAGCATGAACCCAAGGAGATGCCTGAACCCACACGAACAACAAAAACATCAGCATCAGAAGCAAGCAGCCTCAGAAAACACACCGGAGAAACTGAACGCATACGACGTACGTCCAGATGTTGATGGTCTCGTTGTGCCAGGAGAAGAGGCTGAGGACGGCATTGGGGATGGGCCACTCGGAGCGGTAGTAGTTGAGGATGAACTCGTTCTCCTTCATGTAGTCCGGCAGCTCGTGGTAGCTCACCAGGGTGTACTTCTTCTTCTCCCCTCCTTCACCTTTCCGCTGCCGCCGCCGCTTCTTGCCTCCTCCTCCTCCTCCTCCTACCTTCATGGTCGCCGCCGTCGCCGCCGGTTCTTGCTGTGCAGCACTCAGAGTCACGGTACCCTCCGCGCTCTCCATGGGCATGGTCTCTCTCTCTAGAATTATCACAGGACCTGAAAGGTTATAAAGGCCTGGGGCTAGAGACAGCACAACAGTGCATGCAACAGTGTGTGAACGGCACACGGGAGCAAGCTACAGGCAGGCATAGTTGTTGCAACAAGGCAAGAAATGCAATTAAGGAGTGCAGTGCTATTTAAGCTGCTAATGCTTTTCTCTCGGTGGTGGAGCAATTGTGCTTCTCATGGCGGGGGCGTGCGTCGCTATATGCTCTCGTCTGCTGGCTCAAGATCTAATCCTTATTGTTCGATTCGTCTCCAAAATTAGTAGTACTAATCTGCTTCTCCTTCCTGTACATATGGAATGAACTAGTACTAATTACTGCAAACTCTAATGTCTGCTTCTCCTTTTTATTCACTTTTATTGCTGGGATTCATGTCACGTGGATGCGTCCAAGTCCAACTTTAAAGTTGTTCCGGGGCTCACACGTCGTTGCCCACAATTAAATCGCAAAATTTAATAGGATCTCTTCAGCCAGGGGGTGGCCTGATCGCTTTGAAGTGGAAAGGGACAAATACAGGTAGCTAGAGCAGGAGGACAACCGCACCAATATATATTGTTGAGAAACTGAATCAAAGGCCCGTTACCAAACACTTCTTATTTTTTCTATAGAACAAAAAAAAATCAGAATCAAATATACGAGCAGCAAAGCAACAAGTCACCGGCATGTGGACCGGACCTTTCTAAGATTTAAGATTTGAACTCTACAATGTTTTATACGTATTTGATTTGGACGGAGTGAGTAGTCGTTGGGGGCTCGCAACCAACTCCGTCGCCCGACAGATTAACCCGCTTCCCTGTGCCGCTGCCTGCGATTCTGAGCCCTGACTGCTTGCTTTGCTCGCACTGCATCCGCGTCGATGTGATCGGGACGCGGCGGTGTAACGAGTCGAGGCGCTGCAGATAGGAGTCTGCTTGCTGCTGGTTGCTGGAAACGTGCGGGTTTTCAGAGTTGGCACGAACATTCTGAGAAGCATTAGACTATCCGCGCTCGTTACTCTATACACTACTCTATACACTGTTCTACTTCTATTTTTACAGTATTTACTCTAAATTTACATTATCCAGTAATGTATCCAGTATAACTGGTGTGGACAGTCTTAGCAGTAGCTGGTACCCGCAGACGTTCAAGGGTCCGCTCGTTATACATGGCTGTACCCGGTATGGCGCGACCGATTTTGCACTGAAGCCGGCCGTGAATATAAAACTGCATCTGGAAGAAAGAAGCGTTGCTGAACTGCAAAATAGCCAAACACGACTACATAACCTGTGCACAATACAGGCCTACCCCGTCACGACTTTGACACTGATATTGTTTCTTCGTGTATACGGAAAACAGGAAAGCACGCAGCCGTATCACAGTCCGCGATGCAGATGGCCAACCACAAACCGATAACCAATCACTCCAACCGCTCTGTACCTGCACTTATAGTTTCTAACTGGCAATATTCCACAAATTAACATCAATACCCGTAAAAGAAATCTAAGCAATGTCTGAGAAAAAAGAAAAGAGAATTCTTTCAAGCAAAGTCTACCTACAAAAGGAGAAATACGCTCTGTAACTACACGAGTTGCTAGCACTGGAAGATTCTTGGCCAAGCAAGTCATCACAGAGGAAGTAAACAAATTAAAGCTGCTCGCTTCTACGAAACCAATGGAGGGAATCAGGGAAGAAGAAGAGAGCGTGGCGTGTTTGTTGCAGCTACTACACCAAACTTGGTATAGTAGCTCCCTTTGGAGTGCAAGTCATGTCGAAGAATGATGTTTGTTTACGCAGATAATATGGGCTTCTTTATACATGATCGATAAAGTCAGTTGGCACGCGCATGTGACGAAATTCCTACAACAAATTCATAACCACCACTACGGCACACGTATTTGCAGCCCCGACCCCGAGACAGGCCGGCTGTTAGGAGAAACACACGAGAAGTGTTTTATTTCCAGTCACCTGAGAGGTTGGTTGCGAACAGTGGGGCCTCCTATCCCCCTTCCCACCAGTTCGCGTAGACTCCGGTGACCCGTTCCACGCTAATAAGTACTCTCTCCATCTCCATAAACTTGTAGTTTTATTTTGAACTACAAAACTACGAGCTTATAAGAACAGAGAGAGTACTCCTCCGTTCATGCATGGGCCTGATCGGATCTCCCAATTCCACTAGACCCAATCACCCCGCAGAGCGAAGCCCAACGGGAAAGGCCCACGCCGAGAACACGGAACCAAGCCGAAGCGAGAAAAGAAGAAGGCCCCGACGAGGTCTCGCTTGCTTCAGCCACCGCGACGAGCAACGACGACGAACGACAACGGTGACTATCATGGCCGTTCCGTCCCCCAGCTTCCGCCGCCACCTCGCCGTCCTCGTCGCCGTCGTGTCGGCGTGTCTCAGCGCAGCGGTAGCGGCTCAGTCCGGGTGAGCGCTCCTGCCTTTAGTCTACGCTCGGCTCGGTTTCCTACTTGATCCGATCGCCCGGATGCTTCGCTGACCCTCTACCGGTTTGGCTGTTGTGGGTACTGATTCTAGATCTGGGGAGGGGTACACGGTCGCTGGTCGCATCAAGATCGAGGGTAAGTCATCCAGCTCCGCTCACCTATGCCTTGCGAGTTCAGTGGGAATTTTGTCGTAAATACTTATCGTTTGTCGCACCTGTTTCGTGATGGACACTAGTGCGATTCACGCTCAATTTGCTATGTATCCGGGGAAGTGTTTGTTGGAGATCTCGGTTTAGCTCTGCTTAGTGTTACTTTTTTTTTTTTTGGGGGGGGGGGTTCGATTTACTTCTATTTTGTTAGGGCATTTATGGTACTCAAGGATCCAAAGGCTACACTGAACTGATATATTTTGATGAGGTCCTGTTGTCATTTAATCATTTGGTTTTTGTATCCATTGTCCGTTGCTTTGCTGGTAAATGGTTTTGCCCTAATCGTTGTAGTCCTGAATTGACCAAGAGTGTGCCCTGTTCCTGCTGTCTGAATTGAGAAGTTTGTTGCATCAAGTGATTCAATAGATGTAGGAACTAGGAACCGTTTGGTACAGTTGATGCTTGCCTTTTTCAATTTATTAATCAAATGAACTAGAGATGATATTTTACTGGTTATGCCAGAACGATGCAGTACCAGCATGGTTTCTGAGTAGATGCCTGTAATGATAGTTGGCACTGTGCTATGTTCCTTTGAGTTCTCATCTTTAAGCCCCTGCCCCTAGACTATTTTCATTGTTGGGCGAATTTGTTCCTTGATTTTCAAACAAATGTTTCTTGACAGTATTTTGTCGAAAGCAATCCAAAATTAACAGTTAACAATGTGTGCAATATAATGTATCCGACTCTGACCTTTTGTGTGTTGTCCTCTTGAGAAAGCAGTTACCTTATAAACACAATTATGGAATTTTCATGCACCCTTTGTATCTCTTGAGTAGCGTAATATTATATCTCTATACATGTATGAAGCCTATGATTCAAGCTGAAGTCCACTATTTACATCCTATTATGTCCATCTGATTTTATTTACGTGTTATCGCTACAGGTGCAAGCGCGAAGGGCTTTGGCCTTCCAGTCAAGACATCAAACACAAAAGTGATCCTTAATGGTGGTCAGAGGGTTACATTTGCCAGGCCAGATGGATACTTTTCATTGTATCCTACTAAATGATGATTACACGACTTTCAACTTTATAAAATTACATATTACGCTGACACATATCTTGATATAATATTCTTTTCCTATTTTTTGTTAGCAAAATTTGTACCCAGAATGATGTGCAAAACACTATTATAATATGCTATTCTAAGCAAATAAACTTAGGTCTGATCTCTGTTCTTGGGCATGCCGTTAGTTTCTTGTCTGCTCGTGTAATTCTTTCATTGTAGACAGTCATTTGCAGTGTTAGCAGGTCATGTCCCATATTGCTATTGATGTTGCTCCTTGACCTGATATGCTTTAGCCATAACGTGCCAGCTGGAACTCATTTGATTGAGGTCTCGTCAATTGGTTATTTCTTTTCCCCAGTAAGTATCTGTTGTTTGATTACATTGGTAGAATGTGTGAAGGTGGAAAACTGCACTTTAATCCCTGTTGTATTGTTTGATAGGTTCGAGTGGACATCAGTGCCAGGAATCCTGGTCATATTCAAGCAGCACTGACTGAAACCAGAAGAGTTTTAAATGAGCTTGTGCTAGAACCTCTGAAAGAAGAACAGTACTATGAGGTTACTACTGTTACCAGTTTTTGTGTATCATTTTCTTCATTTCTTGCTTGTTAACTGCTTTGTCAAAGCAACCTCTGTAATTGTTTTCCTTTTCTACCTTTTCAAGATAAGGGAGCCTTTCTCCATTATGTCACTGTTGAAGAGCCCCATGGGATTGATGGTCGGTTTTATGGTCATAATGGTCTTTGTGATGCCCAAGATGATGGAGAACATAGGTAAGCTGCACAACCTTTACCTCCAAAAATGGGGCCTAAGCCGCCTATTGTTATTTTACACTTTGTGAAAGAAATGCAAATTGCAGCAATACCAATGCATCAATTTTATTAGTTTAAAACTTGTTCTTCTGAATTTCTTGGTTATAATTTTAGTCCTCCTTCAATGAGCGGTAATATGAAATATTGTTTGGTAGTCATTCCTTTTACTCAAAACTGCTTATATATGTTTACTACTTTTGCATGGGTGCAACACATTGTCTATTGTTCCGGCTTTTGCCACTTAACATTTCAATGCTCTTCTATTTATTTATTTTTAATACAATTAGTTGACACCGCCATATTCTTCAAAAATTTTCACTTGAGAGAAACCTTAGGTTTGTCATCAGTTGTAGGCCTTGTGATGCTTTCTACAATTATGGATCATATGTGCCATCTACTGAAAGTGTAGTTGGCCTTTAATTCAATAGTGTTCCTGCCAACATTTCAAATGCTTGCGTTACACTCATATATCTTCCCGAGCTGATTTTTTACTTCTAATTTTAATTGAAGATCCTGAGGAGATGAGGCAAGCTCAAGAACAAATGAGGAACTCCCCTGTATCACTTTCTGGCTTGCTAGCTAGAGCTCAGAGCTAGAAGTAGAATATGGGGATTGTACTCAAACCTTCTGGGATGAAGAGCGGTACTAAAGTGCTTCACGCTGTGCTCAAACTATTTTTTTTTTCTGGGGACAAGGTGGAAACTCTTTCCCCACGTTGTTACTGTATTTTGATTCTACCATTTTATCTGGTGACAAGGTTTAGTTTGTGATGTAGAACCTTCTGAAACCCCTAGCAGAAATAGTCGGTTGAATTCTTGAAATAAGTTGTTCTGTGTGTTCAATGTTCATCATGTCACTATTCTTTAATCAGTTGACTATCTGATGCCGTGTTGACTCATCGCCTGCACCTGTGGTCCTGTGATACAAAATATTCTTTTTGGATCCTTTTATTTGACATCGGTTAGTTCAAAAATTAACTAGTCAGTGACATATAAAAAGATCCGAAGAGAGTACACATTCTTCAGTGTTGGCCAATAAATGAAATCGCCATTCTGTATTTACAAATGACAAACACTTAAGATGCTTATCCGAAGAAAAAATGTATATGAGAGTCAGCAGTACATGTGGACATCGTGTTTTCTTGATAACGAAAAATAACTAGATATTTTTGTTGTGGAGAGCGTGCGACGCTAGAAACCATTGCCGCTAGACCCACCAAACTCAAGTGCACAGGACCAGTTAATATAAGCCTACACCACTAGCAGGTTGATTGTCCCGTTGTCCGCTTCCCTCTCACGAACAAAACAAGCTTTCCTTACACACAAAAACTTGCAAAAAGCAAAATAACATGCGCGGACGAAGTTTACTCGTCTGCTCTTTCTCGACTGTTCTTTGAACATTTTTTGAAACTCATAAAAAATGGAAATGGAGCTGATAAATCACATCAATAAACGACCATTAAGACTATTCCCTCTATTTTTCTTAAATATTTATATTTTTGTCAAGTTTCCTCGGTATCAGAAAAAAACATTATATCAAATGTACCAAATGATTTATATTCAGTTTTATCTATTGAAGGACCCAGGGCCTGCTTGGGATTCTGGAAAAGCTGACGGGACAGGCACCAATCCGGGCCTCCATCCAAACAGGCTCGCAAAGCTGCCAAACACACCCTTAACATTCTCCGTCTCCGGTCTCCGACTCCGGCTCCGGCCACGCTCGAAACGAGTCGCACAGCACACCAGGGACGACGCAATCAACCAACACCCAGTCAAACGTCCCTCCCCCCTTCCTCCTCGAGCCCCACCGGCCTACCCCTTCCTCCTCGAGCCCCACCGCGATCCCGCCCATGGCTTCGGAGATCGAGGTGCTCGAGGACACTACCGTCTCCACCTCCGTCGCGGTGGTTACGTCCGCGGCCCCCGCCGTCGCCGCGGAGAGCGCCGGAGCGGAGGACGAGTCGCTGAAGAACGACGTCTACACGGCGGCGGCGTACGGCGATCTGGAGAAGCTTCAGCGCCTGGTGGAGGGCGAGGGCCGGCCGGTCAGCGAGCCCGACGGCGGGGGCTACCACGCGCTGCAGTGGGCCGCGCTCAACAACCGCGTCGCCGCCGCGCAATACATCATCGAGGTTGGCCCTTCCCTTCGCAGCCACACCTCGCAATTTGGGCCTATATACTCGTTCCTTTGCGTTACTATTGAAAGATTAGGTGGGTTTCGGTAGGCTGCGTCTGATACACAGAATTGCAGCTCAGATAATATACACTGTAAAGCAATTGTATTATCTGAGCTGGAATTCTGTGTATCAGATGTACAGGACCGTGGGCTGCTTCTTAGATAATGTCAGCTAGCTATATACCTTCAGGTGGTTATCATTCGGTCAGTGAATTGCAGCTGGATCCCTGTTTGGCTTTGGCGACAAGGGGTTTGGACTTCTGGAGTTTGTTGATGTAGAGGGGTTTCGATTGGTGCAGGTTGTTGCTAGAAATAAATCAATGTGCCTTTCGAATGGGAGCTTTTGTAGGTTTTTATGAACATGAGATGTTGCCATCAGATGTTTCTCACCTTTTCATGTGATGTTTTGGCTGTCACTCTGAGATCAGATTAGCCGTCGGTAGTTGATAGGCTTGGATGGTGGTAGCATCGGAGAGATCTCAGTATGCATGTTTCTCTCTGAAACTTAGTTGGGGATGTGTATTCAAGTTGATAACTGCATCTTGTTCGTTGCTTGCTTGAGGAAATATACTTGCTGACAATTGTAACAATGCATTTCATAATGAATGTAGAGGGATCAGGGATCATGTGGTGTCTACCAGCTATCTTCATCTATGTCCTTTGCCTTTCACTTTTAAGCTAGTGGTATCTCTGATAGTTTCAGTATAGTTTAGCCCAAGATAATTATTAGCGGTATGACTATTAGTGCATGAGTGAATTATCTCCTTTAATAATCATATTGTGATGATGCCGAGAAATATTTATCTTCATTCCATAATGCATAGCATGAGTTTGTTGTGGTTGAAACAATAAATCAATAAAACAATATATAACTAATTCTGCTTGGTGAGTCCTGTAATATTGGTTGCCAATGACCCTGTCCCGTGAATGTTCTTTGTTTGGTTGAATGATGATTTTTTATTTGTCTTAGGACAGCATGGAGCGGATGTAAATGCTGTGGATCACACTGGTCAAACAGCACTTCATTGGAGTGCTGTGCGTGGTCATATCCAGGTTGCTGAACTACTTCTGAAAGAAGGAGCTAAGGTGGATTCTGCTGATTTATATGGTTATCAGGTCTGTAATACGAAATCTCTACCGCGTCTTTGGTTCTTCTTGTGCCACTTTCAATTGTGGTTAGCCATCATCAGTTCATAAGAGTTTGATCGCATGATTTTTCTTCTTTAGGAAAAGGTCATAAATCAGCAAATTTAATGGATGGTACCAAATTTGTCAAAAATTCTTTAAGGTGATATGTTGCTGTGTTACAGGTGACACATGTTGCAGCGCAGTATGGTCAGACAGCTTTCATTTATCACATTGTTGCAAAATGGAATGCTGATCCAGATGTCCCTGACAATGATGGAAGAAGCCCTTTGCACTGGTCTGTTTTTGTTCCTTATGTTTCCTGTTATTTTACTAGTATCTATTGCTAACACGGGTCTGTTTTTGTTCCTTATGTTTCCTGTTATTTTACTAGTATCTATTGCTAACACGGTCCTGCTGGGTTTGAACATCCCTTGTTATTTATGCTTTTCTTTTTACATCTTACCTTGCAGGGCTGCTTACAAGGGGTTTGCAGATTCCATACGCCTCCTTTTGTTTTTGGATGCTTATCGGGGACGGCAAGATAAAGAAGGCATGCATTATCTGTAGTAATTCTTTTGCCCTTTACATTTCCTTACTCTGGGGATTGAATTTTTTCCTTCTTGAAATCAAGGTTGCACACCTTTACATTGGGCTGCTATTCGGGGGAACCTGGAGGCGTGCACTGTGCTAGTTCAGGCTGGCAAAAAAGATGATTTGATGGTGAAAGACAAAACTGGTTTTACTCCAGCCCAGCTTGCTGCCGATAAGAACCATCAGCAAGTTGCATTTTTCCTTGTAAGTAACATGAATGGTGTTTCTGTTTTTGTTATGTGCTTGGAGTGCTGTTTTTGCTTCAGTTCTGGTGTTCAATTATCTTTACAGATCATCTAGTAGGGTTTGGCAAGTTTGGTGCTATGATGTGAATAAAAACACATCACTGTTGAGGAATACTCTTTTGCACAACCATACTTTTTTGTATGCCTGTGGCCTTCTATACAATGTCAGTTATTTTAAATTGTTCGGGTAAGACGGGGTGCTTCCTGGAGCTGGTATGGTAGTTTGCATATGGATTTAAAGTAGTAGCCAGATGGTTGTCACAGTTCTGGTCTTGCATGCTCTCTGATGTATTTCATGAATGAGCAAATCATCAACTGGTGGCTTATGATTGCTTTTACAATTTACTATTCAAAGCCACTATGAAGATTAGAATGGCTGTATCGACCATGAGTGGAACTGACTTGCGTTGCCAATATTTCAGCAGGGGCACTCTAATAGGCGATGATGTGTTTCAGTTTTTGTTGTGTTGAAATGAACAAAAAATGTTGATTTGGTTGTTGATTTGTTGCAGGACAATGCCGGAAGGGTATATGACAGAGGATGTGGTGGGAATACCAATTTTGGAAAGTTATCGAAAATAGGGCTTGCTCCTCTTCTTTGGTGCACTATTGTTACCATGCTTATTACATACATACTCTCTGTGATATCAGGTAAGTTGAGTAGTATTTGAATATTTTTCAGTCATTTTGATCTGAAGTAATTTGGTGCTACCGTCTCCTTCTTTTTTCAGGACAATATGTCATGAATATGACAGCTCCATTTGGGATGTTTGCGTGGTCAGGAGTTTTCCTTGCAACTGCTGGATTGGCCATGTTTTATAAATGTAGCAGGTACTTTGGAATTTTTTTGCCGTTGATAGTTATTAAACAGTAAATATCAAGTGTTGGGTTTTATATCTAGCCTACCCCGACGTGTTTGGGACAGAGGCTTTGTTGTTGTTGTATAGTTATTAAAAGGTGGAATCAAACCCGTGGGTGCAGATTTATTGGGGATTATGACTTATTATTTCTTGACAATATTTTGGGCCACTGAGAACAAAAAAATTATTGTTATTTTTGGAAACTGTCAATATTCATAGATTGTGTGGAGTGGGGAAAATGGGAATTGGTATATTTAAAACTCAAATATCCAGAACCTATTTCTCTCTTTTTTTTTTAATTATTATCTGACTGTTTGCTCTATCTGCTGCATCTATTGAGCACATTTCAAACTATTTGAACTGTTATATTGTTTCTTAGCAAAGGGTGGACCTGGCGCAGTGGTAGTGTGTGTGTGTGTCTCACTGTATCCACTTGTGTCCTGAGGTCTCGGGTTCGAAACAGTCTCTTTGCAAAAGCAGAGGTAAGGCTGTCTAGAAATAACCCTTCCCAGACCCCACAATGCTTGGGAGCCTTCGGCACTGGGTACACCCTTTTATATTGTTTCTTAGTGTCCTTATCGTGTAGCTTTGTTCTGTTCATATCCCACTACTTTTGCATTACACCCTGGATAAAGATAGTTAGGTAGTCTATCATCTAACACCACCATGACATTGACTTACTTTCCACAGGAAAGATCCTGGCTACATCAACATGAATATAAGGAGCTCCCAAAATCAAAGAGATGATGTAAGTTTAAAAGATTAGCATCATTATGTTGTTTCTTCCAAATATAATTTTCTTCTGTTTGAAATTCAACGCTTTCAGTTTGATACTTTCTGAGTCTTGAAAATCAAAAAGAAAATGCTGCCTGAACCATGAATTTGTGCTTTCAGGAACCATTGTTGAAGATGGAGTTAGACAATCCTGCTCTTATTTCTGGTAACTGGTCACAGCTCTGTATTACATGCAAAGTGAGTAGCACTTTATTGAGCAATTTAGCAGCCTCCTTCATTGATGGATATTCTTTGGGATCAGATTTGCTGAGTTCCTGTTGTTGTACAGATAGTGAGACCTGTTCGTTCAAAACATTGCTCTACATGTGATCGCTGTGTGGAGCAGTTTGATCATCACTGCCCCTGGGTGTCTAATTGCATTGGCAAGGTACATAGCCATTTCATGATTTTATGCTTGCCTATTTATGATCTGATCTAATATAAGTATGTAACATTATCTACCTTATACAAATTATGGATGTCCATGCTACAAATTCGAGAATGATAAGTTCAATTAATGATGTACACTGTAAGTTAAAATTTATCACAATTGAGAGAATATTAGGAGTGTATCTCTCGTAGAGAGTTTCTCATGGTCACACTAAAAAGAGATTAGGTCCTTTTTGCTGCTTTTGTTATATAATGTTCTTTGAAATTTGTTCTGCTCTTGAATATCTGTTTGTTCTTTGGTCTGATCTTTAGTCTGTGGTTGGCTGATTGCAGAAGAACAAGTGGGAATTCTTTATGTTCCTCACCTTAGAAGTTCTTGCGATGATCATTACTGGTTCAGCTGCCATTATAAGTAATTTCTCAAGTCCTTTATCCTTGCAATATGCAGTTGAAACTTTTTTTTTTTTGTGTTTCATTGCTGTTCTGTCACAGGAATTGTGAGGGATCCAGCTTCTCCATCATCCTTTGGTGCTTGGGTTCGTCATTCTGCTGTTCACCATACTGGGGTGGTTTCATTTATAGCGATGGACTTTTTCCTTTTCTTTGGTGTTGCAGTTCTAACAGTCGTTCAAGCATCACAGGTATGTCAAAGAAACCCGATTGTTCAGTATTCACGATCATGAATACTGAAGTGTTTATTGATTTTACTTTGTACAGACACAAATTTTGTTTGATCACTATCTTGAATATCAGTTTAATTAAATATCACATTCTGAAAAAGGACTTTGTTATGCTGCATCTAACCCCTGAAATCTATGGAATCTTATTACAAAAGCAAATCCCCTTGTATGAAGCAACTATAGTTGTAAGATAAGTACTATCATAATAATATTAAGTAGCAGAACAAAATTGATTTTTGTGCCATGATTCTGGCATGTGGACCCCAAGTATCCACACCCTTCCAACTCCATCCCATGTGCTGTTGAATTAGCGTTTCTTCAATTGTTGTTTCTGTTACTTCTAACCCATCACATATATCATCATTTAATCCATTTCTTGTACGACCATGTATCCTTTGCTTTAATCAGTGTCCTTGTTGCACTTGTCAAATTGACATTCCACTTTAAGCTTGATCATGAGCATATTTTGGCTTTAAATGCAAAAATTGAAAAGCAAGCTGCTATCTTATTTGAGATCTGGTGGGGAAAAGCCGAGAATCCAGTTACCTTTTTTGTGAGCTTTCTATGTAGGTTGGCGCTTTTCATACATGAAAGGCATGTCTGCCTCTCTAGTTCTCTGCTGTATGTATTTTTCATGCCTTGCTTCCATGTCATTCGCAGATAGCAAGGAACATTACGACAAATGAAATGGCAAATTCCATGAGATATGCTTATCTCAGAGGTCCTGGCGGCAGATTTAGAAACCCGTTCGATCATGGGGTGTGGAAGAACTGCTCTGAATTCTTGTTAAACGGATATAATGAAGACATTGAGCGGCTTGAACGTACATCACACACTGATGAGGAAATAGGAATGATCCAAATGACAAGTACAGCCACACAAAATGTTGATGACCCTTTACTTCATGGTAATGGCGCTGAGCATGGTCACGTTGATTCACAAATCAGCTCAAAACCCCATGGCCAAGGGAGCTCATCCCAGTGTTGTGACCACAGCAAGAGGACTGATAGGACGCCATTGGGCCTAGGGATGGGCCTTGGACGAAACAGTGCATCCCGACAATATGTCAGGTCTCTTATCCCATTGTGATACATCATTGGAACGCCATTTGTTTGTTCACTGCAGATTGTATGTGTTCACCGCTCAGGCTCCAAGTTCTATTTATTTTCCCTTCACATGATTCACCTATAGCATCGGCTAGATTGTGTGAGCATTGTTAGGGCACTAGCTGGGGAAAACTCAGGTAATCTATGTTGAATACCGAGGAGGTGAATGTACAGACTTTGATCGTGAATATCATCTCATCTGCAATCCAGAAACACCAGAGTTCCTGCAGGAAAGCATAACCGTTATGTTCAGATGCAGCAGCGTGAAAAGTCTTCACGTGTGTACGTCAGGTTCGGCGCTTAATGGTACGCCCATTATTAAGCCTGATAAAACTTGTGAACATGTGTAGATTCAAAGATTGTAAATTGATTAGTGCTCTCACCGTGACACAGGCTGTTTTCTTGTGATCAGGATATTTTTGAGGGCCACGGATACGTTTTTTGTGATTTTCCACTGGGTACCCAGTTGGTTTGGTTATGCGCCGGTGGTGTACCACATTGTGTGTGCTTTAGAGCTTAGGATGTTCTTGATACAGAAATGTGTTGCAAACTGACAGCAATATTTTGTAATTTTATTGCCAGAGCAATGGTCGAGGAAGTTATACGGTAACTGTTTTGGAGTTCGCGGTGTTGTATTTCGTCGTATCCTCTTTCCTATACCTCTTTCTGTGTTCGTTTCTTTTTGCTCCTGTTGGCCCGTTGGGTTTCCACGCGTGGCTCTGACGTTTGTTGTTGTAATCTAACTCGAACGAAGGTCTCACTATTCTCACCTAGCATAATACTTCATCTATCTCAAATTACTTGTCACTTTGTAGTTAAAAATAAACTAAAAAGTAACAAGTAATTTGAGATAGAGTGAGTAGCACTCTTATCTACCAAAATGAATTGCCAGTTCGTTCAAAAAATGTTTTCCCAAAATAATCTCTGCCAATTTGTTTTTTCTATGAGGAGACTCTGGCATTTTGTTGCATGTGTCGCATGCAAAAATTATACTACCTCCTGTTTCAAATTAGTTAACATTCTGACAACACCAACCAGTTCATTTTTGGTTCATTTCAATTGTCTGAAACGACAATTACAATGAACAGGAGGGAGTACAATCGAAAGTTGTATGTTCTTATAATGGTCATAATAATTGTAATGCAATTTTACAAAAGAAAACAAAAAAACATTACTACAAGGTTTGGGGCTTTGGGCTCGGTCCAAGACAGAAATGCCCACCCCGCCTACCTGACCACCTCACGAAACAACGCGACCAAACTGACCTACCCGCCTCCCGCCGCCGCTCTACAGCCTCCCTGCTCCCAAACCCCCCTCTAAAACCCTCGCCGGCGGCGGGTCGCTTCACCCTTTTCGAAGCGAAACCCTAGAAACGCAGAAAGGAGGCAGCGCCGGCGGAAAAGGCAGAGGGGATGGGGATCTTCGAGCCGTTCCGCGCAATCGGGTACATCAACGCGGGCGGCGTGCCCTTCTCCGTGCAGCGCCTCGGCGTCGAAACCTTCGTCACCGTCAGCGTCGGCAAGGCGTTCCATGTTTACAACGTAAGCCGCCCCATGCTCATTCCGTCGTTATCGTTACAAAAATATGGCGTAATTTGGGGCGGAAGTTTATGTCGCGGCTCGGGAGCTTATCAGGAACCTATTTCTATGTTAGAAATTAGGATGGAGAATAGCAGCAAAAAGTAAATGTAGTAAGATGCTAAATCAATTTAACAGATTCTGTGGAGTTCAGAGCTTAGATACTGGTTTCACTTATGGGCTTAAGTTAACCGAGCAGCTTCTTTGTTCATTTCACCCTTCCATTGCTCTATCCCATTACATATCTTCTTTGCAATCAATTTCGTTTTTAGGAGCTCATATTGTATTCTATTTTTCCTTGTCCTGCAGTGTGCTAAACTGAACCTGGTTCTTGCTGGTAAGCTTGCTATGTCACATGTTTTTTTTTTTTAGTTCCCTGTTTCTCGTGTAACTTATGATCTTTTTATGTGATCAAAGGACCCCAACTACCCAAGAAAATCCGTGCTCTTGCATCCTACAAGGATTATACATTTGCTTCATATGGAAGTGATATTGCAGTTTTCAAAAGAACTGATCAGGTAAGGAAATTCTTGAGCTTGCAATAGCTGGAATTTTTGGTGTACATCATATTGGTTGAATTGGACACTTCAGCGGTGCAATCTGATGTTTGTTTTTGAGAACGGTTATGCATTTTTCTGTTTGATAGTTGTTGTGAATTGTGATCATACTATGTGGGATTAGAATCATTGGGCCATGCTAATGGCATGGCTATTTACAAATTTGCATAGGGAGACTCAGAACTCGAACATATGGTTATTAAGTGCTAGTTACTTAAACAAACATTTTTTGTTTATCAGGTTGTTACTTGGAGTAGACATGAGGAAAAGGTCAACTTACTGTACCTATTTGGAGAATACGTTTTAAGTGCTGATATTAAAGGTAATATACTCATTTGGTCCTTTAAAGGACCAGAACCAAACAGTGAGCCTGTTGGAAGCATATCACTGGGAGACAAGTTTACTCCAACCTGTATCATGCATCCTGATACTTATCTAAATAAGGTGCTTCAAGCTATCTCATGTCTTTTCTTTGGAGATACTTTTTGTTCCAAATCTTTTGTGCATTCTGTTTGTTTGCGGTTAAATAAGTCTGTTTTGAACATTAGGTAATCATCGGAAGTGAAGAAGGCCCCTTGCAGCTATGGAATATCAGCACGAAGAAAAAAATATATGAATTCAAGGGCTGGAACTCCTCAGTTCGTTGCTGTGTTTCTTCACCTGCTTTGGATGTAGTTGCTGTTGGATGCTCTGATGGGACAGTTCATGTTCATAATATACGATATGATGAAGAGTTGATGTCTTTCAACCATCAAATCCGTGGTGCAGTGACTGCAATGTCATTTCGAACAGGTAATTCAAACAATGTATTGTAAATTATAACCTTTCTTTGTCATATTTGTATTCAACCAAAATGTTCGAAGACAGAACCCTGAGCTCCATCTTGATTTGTTCATTTTTTTTCCATTCATGTTTGCTGAGGATCATACTTTTGCTATTGAATATGATCATGATCTGTTTTATTTAAGAAATTTCCGTGGGCACGAGTTAGTTTTTAATTCCTGAGATAGAGCAGATGAAATAATTCCACCACATTCTTGGAGTATGTGGATTTTAGTACCGTGATTTTTTGCAGTTGTATTAATTTTTTTATTTATGGTTTGCTCATGGCTGGATCAAATAACAATGCTTGGCTGTTTGATGATACAATTTAATTAAGTTATAGGGCCTGTGTCTAATTATTAAAATGCTCCTGTATTTTCTGACCATGGATAGATACTGAACTTTTCCTCTCCCAAACTACCTCTTTCAAAGATGGGCAACCACTTCTAGCCTCTGGAGGTTCTTCAGGTGTTATTAGCATATGGAATCTTGAGAAGAGACGGCTGCATTCTGTAATTAGGGATGCCCATGATGGATCTATAGTTTCACTTCATTTTTTTGCCAATGAACCCATCCTGATGAGCTCAGCTGCTGATAATTCAATTAAAGTAAGTTTTTGTTGTTTCGTTCACTTCTAGATGTCAACTATAAGTCCTAACAACATAGCCAAGAAAGGCCACTCTTACAAGTAACAACCTACAGTAGCATTCATGTTAGTCTCAACGGTCAGCTGCTTTAACTGCCATGTACTTCAGCTTTAACTTTAAAGTCAAATATGCTGTGTACCAGATGTGGATATTCGACAGCAATGACGGAGATGCTCGTTTGTTACGATTTCGGAGTGGCCACAGTGCTCCACCTCGGTGCATAAGGTGAAAGCGCCCTCCAATTGGCCTTGTCTGTTACTTTCAGTTGTTTGTGGTTTTTGGTTAGCCAACCTACCTTATGTTGTTAGATTCTATGGCAATGGGAAGTGCATCTTATCTGCTGGTCAAGATCGTGCCTTTCGACTTTTCTCGGTTGTCCAGGTAACTCCATCTTTGTAGTACTATCTATACAATATCATGTCTACTTTGAGACATAGGATATGATTAATTTAACAGGAGTATGATTTGCCTTTTTCCATATTATATGAATATTTTCTTTATTGTTGAAATTAATTTATATTAAGCTTCCAGTTTTACCTTTGTGGTTCATATTCAATCAACCAGTCCACTCTGTTATATTCGCTCCAAGTTCTATTATATTTAGTTTTTCAATCTATGTTAGTATACTGTTTTAAAAAGACTAGATTATATCAAAACCTGCATTTAACCACAATTTCCTCACAGGAAAAAAATTTAGAACATAATTTAAACTGGTCAACAAGTTAATAGGGTAAGCAAGTTCTTGTTTTCTTGAGGTTAAATGGAAGTTAATTTTTCTGTGTTCAACTACTTACCTGGTAGCTTTACAACTGTACCTCTATATGAGTAAGAAAAAACTATTTGTTTAAACATATTGAAGTAATATATTTCTTAACAGGATCAACAAAGCAGAGAACTTTCTCAGCGCCATGTATCAAAAAGAGCAAAAAAGCTTAGAGTAAAGGTGCATATTCAGCTATTTCTTGCCTCTCCATTCTTCATATCCTTATTCAGTGTGTCAACAGGTTCTCTCTTTTTTTTTTCCCCGCAGGAAGAAGATATCAAGTTAAAACCAGTTATTACATTTGATTGTGGTACAGTTTTTGGAATTTGCAATAGTTAATTATTTCGTTAATCTTACATAGCATTGTGCTTTTGTACTGCTGCATGAATTTATTTCCCACACTTTTCAGTCTCTCTCCATTGTTAATATTATTGAAAAGGCAAGTGCAATTTTTTTTTTGCCGTACAAAATTGGTACGCCACTCAAAACAGCAACATTTCAGGAATTGCAACATGTAAGGATACTCAATACATTAGAAAATAAGGATATTTAAATGAAGAGTGGTAGGAGGGCATGAGCTGAAATATGGTATTGGAGGACCGGACACACTATCATAGTAATGAGTAAGAAGCAGCGTAGGCTTGCTGTTTCTTAAGGCTAACTACATTACTACCTATCATGGTCCTGTTACATTTAGGCCCCTGGTTATGTTCTGGACTTCCGGTCATTTTGCAAGGTTAGGGGCTCCACAGTTCTTATGGTCAAGTCAAAGAAATCATGGATTCTGATGGTTTTCCATATGATATCTTCCAAATTGATCTTTTTTAATCAGATGTCATAACATTACAAATAACTGAAATTAACATGTTGGCTAAAGCTTTCCTGGTATTGCAAATGGAATCCAGAAAAAACTCCATTTCACATTTCAATGTTGCATCTGGTCAATGGTCATCTGCTTACTGGTCGTACAACCGTCTTACCGTACTGGTTACATAACTGCCTTACCAGCGTAACAGCACACTCATCCTATTTAATTACGAACTGGATTATCAGAACTTTTACGATTTTGTCTGTGATGTGGTAGCCACACGTCTTTTAAATGGACTCCTGTTCTAAATTGGCATATTTTTTCTATCATTCTCCACAAAATTGAACTTATAGAATGAAGCAACCTTCTGTTTTCAGCTGAGATACGTGCACGTGATTGGTGTAATGTTGTTACGTGCCACATGGATACTCCACAAGCATATGTATGGCGTCTTCAGAACTTTGTTATTGGTGAACATATTCTGACACCATCATCAGGCACTGCAACACCTATCAAGGTAATGCCTATTTTTCGTACATGCGGTTGAAATTCTCATTGTAGATTATATGGATACAATCTTTTCATGAGATTTCAGGATCCGCTGTCAAATGTGTTTCTATATTTTTTCTTTTCTAATTATCATTTTCTTCTTCTGATAGGCTTGTGTGATAAGTGCATGTGGTAATTTTACTATCTTGGGCAATGAAGGTGGCTGGATTGAAAAGTTCAATCTTCAATCAGGTATTGGTCGTGGTAGTTATATCGACACTTCATTGCCGTTCCAATGCGCACATGAAGGGGAAGTTGTTGGATTAGCATGTGATGCTACAAATGGATCTCTTATTAGTGCTGGATATCACGGTGACATTAAGGTCTGACCCTTTCTGTTCCACTTTACTTCAGTCACAGTAGGTTATGTAGCATGTTTTGTAGATTCTTACCTTCTAAGCTGCCATCTAACTACACATGTACGACACCCTTTGTCTTTCACATCCTTGTCAAAGTAACAAATTTTATCTATTATTACTTTTTTGTTCTACTATCAAGAGTAGTTGTGTAGTTGCCTCCTAGTTCTTCTCATCAACTTACTCCATGGAATATTACTTAGCTATAGAACCTCTCTTTCAGGTGTGGGATTTTAAAAGTTGCAAGCTAAAATCCAAATTGGATGTTGGTAAATCTGTCACCAAGATTTCATATCACAGGGCAAATGGTACTGTTCAGTATATTTAGTTATCCCCTTAAAGGATTCTATATATAATTAACAGCCTTGTACCTTTTTTTGGCAGGTCTTCTTGCTACTGTAGCAGATGGCATGGTACTACTATTATTCGATACAGTTTCCATGAAAATGGTTCGTCGATTCGAAGGGCATACGGACCGCATCACTGATTTGTGTTTCAGTGAGGATGGAAAATGGCTTATCACCTCTAGTATGGATGGAACTCTTAGAATATGGGACATCAGTTTAGCAAAGCAGATAGATGCAATGCACGTCGATGTATCTATAACATCTCTATCTATGTCTCCTAATATGGATGTGTTGGCAACCACTCATGTTGATCAAAATGGCGTGTATCTCTGGTAAGTTTCTGTTGAATCTTCTTCTTAAGCTGTGCTAATGTATATCTTAGATCTTCTGCTTAAGCTGTGCAATTTCCACCATTCCATGATCCATCTTATTTAATTTGCATTCCATACTGCATCCACATTTGCCGTTTTCAAGGCATTGTTTATGCAAAACCTAATCTCAGTCTTGAAGGCACTGTCAGCATATCCAAAACTAAAACTCTGGACATTCATGCCAAAAAATTCTCCTATGTAACAACAACGATCCACCTATAAAATCTTATAGAAAAATGTGTGAGTCCAGGACCAGATCATCTGTCCTGATACCATTGTTTATGCTATGCTAAGACAACTACTCCAAAGCTTAGAACAATAGCTGTATCCCTGTATAGGTTAACTGTCATCGCCTGGCATAACCGCTTCTGTAAAGTTCAATTTCAAAGTGCCAGTCGCATTGGGCACAGTTACATTGAGCTCAATTTTTAAAGCACATCTCAGAAGACTAACTTAATGCTATGCATTACAATTTTATTCCTACAAAGAAATTATCTCTGAAGAGTGACATTTGCTGTCTGTTCAGAAACCTGCGATAAAAATGACCTTTGCAAATATGCTAGACTTAAAATTATGATTGGTTCTGTATTTCAATCAGGTGAACGCACAGACCACAAACAACTCTAATGACTCAAAAGTCAAAACAAATAAATTATTTTGATTGTTTATGTGTTCCTTATGAAGCCCACCTCCATGATGCTCTACTTCATATCATCTATTAATGTGTATATCATAGTATAAAATGTGCAGTACTATTACATTTATCCCAAGCCTTGAAATTATGATTGGTCCTGCATTTGAAACCCAGGGAATGCACAGAGCACAAACAACTTTGAATACTCAAATCAAAAATAATTTTGATTGTCTGTGTGTTGCTTATAAAGCCCATTTCCATGACGTCTCTACTTCATAATCATCTATTAATGTGTACATCATAGTATAAATTATCTAGTGCTCTTACATTTATCCCATTCTTCTTTGTTATAAACTTGGCAGGGTTAACCAAGCTTTGTTCTCAGCCTCAACGAAGGTTGATAATTATGCAAGTGGTAAGCATGTAAAAAATGTCCGGTTGCCTACTGTTTCATCAACAGAGATATCTGAGGAAGAACAAGTCCATGATTCAGGACATTCGGAGCAGTCTAATATTAAACCTTTTGTTCTAACGAGTCATCAAATACCCAATCTGATAACCCTCTCTTTGCTTCCAAAGAGTCAATGGCAAAGTTTGACAAATCTTGACATCATAAAGGTATGTAGTTTTGTTTTCACTAGTCTTCAGGTCTGAACATTGCAAAGTAACAAATCATGTGGCTTTCAATACTGTTTTGCTTTATAAATAATAAGTTTTCTTTGTCCTAAGAATAATGAGATGCAAGTGTTCACCATAATTTTTTGTTTGTTTTTAGGTTCGAAATAAACCAATTGAGCCACCTAAGAAACCTGAGAAGGCCCCTTTTTTCTTGCCGTCAGTTCCCTCTCTTTCTGGAGAGATACTGTTTGAGCCCTCTGCCAACAGTAAAGAAACAGACAGCAGTACCACTGAGAACACAAGCCATAAGAAGATGGCTGACCTATCCTCTCATTTCAGTCGGCTGTTACAATCCTGTGGAGAAACAAAGAACTGTGAGTATTGCTTGAGTAAATTTTCCTTGATAAAGCTCAGAATTTGTAGCTTATTAATCAGACTTAGAAATTGCTTGTCATATACCATATTATTGTTCAGAGTACTAATCTGATGTTTCTATTACTTGAAACTGTTACATTATCTCTTTTTTTTCTTCACTGGCGTTCACACAGCTTTTGAATCCATTTTGCAGATTCAGCTTTTACCGACTACCTAAAAGGCTTGTCACCGTCATCTTTAGACATGGAACTACGAATGTTACAGATAATAGATGATGATGAGCCGGAAAATATGGAGGACAACCCTGACCTCCAATCTATTTCAATGTTGTTGGATTATTTCATTCATGAGCTTTCCTGCAGGAATAACTTTGAGTTTGTTCAGGCTGTTCTAAAATTATTCTTGAAGGTATAAATACATTGTTACGACTGGTCTAAGGTCGTTTTCCAAGGCATGTGATATGCATGCGCCATCCTACCCATGAAGTTTGCACTTATATTTCTCTAATTTGCAGATACATGGTGAAACGATGCGACGTTACTCAGTGCTTCAGGTTAAAGTGAAGAAGCTTCTAGATGTCCAGAGCTTAGTTTGGCAGAAGATAGATAAGATGTTTCAGAGCTCACGATGCATGGTTACGTTCCTCAGCAATTCACAATTTTAGTAACAGGTGATTCTTTTTATTCAATTTGTCAAATGGGTTTATGTAGTTGTAGCCAAATTATGTGCAGAGCTCATTGTCACACAGTTTATTTTTTTATATGTCTTACGATTACTTTTCTGCAGCTTTCTTCACTTCACCATCCTCTGTTTCCTTTATGTCTATACCTATGGTTGGTGCTACAAGCAAACCGTAATCAATGCTTGGAACCTTGGCCATTGGATGGAGTGTTTGATGTCTTATGAAAGGAAAAAAGATCTACCAAATTTTCTCAAGGGTGTTGCCCGCATACATGATGCTGGAGCATGCAAGCTTAGCAGTTTCCGTTGCTGTTGTACCATTCTCCTGTAATCTTGCCATTTTGTCATCATAGTGTTACATCCGCTTGGTGTCAACAGCAATAGCCACCAAAACTGGTCCAGATAATGATGTAACAATTTTGTAGAACTTATTTTATTTGCTTTATATCCATTTGTAACATACTAATGTATCAAAATCGATTTGCAAGAGAAGGCATACTATTGTTGCTATATTTGAGCAGACATTCAGCATGTTTATCATCAGAATTTAATTCTCATCATAGTGATTCGAAACAATGTCTTTATACAGGTGTTTTTGTGACAACATAGATGCAACCCTGAAAAACTCTACAGTTTTGAAGCTCTTCTTGTAGAAAACGCATGGACCAAATTCAACGGTGCATCATTGAGAACTAATATCCAGCATGTGAACATAAACATGGCATTTCTTAAAAAATCCTATGATAGGAACATCCCAATAGTGGGTCTGATGCAGTGGTAGTTTTTCCACTTGTGTGGTACTCTCTCCGTCCTCGACAAACTTTTGAGCAGAGCATGAAGGGAGTATGTCTTTGGTTCGAGTCAGCCTTATAAAATAAAAATGGAAATGTTGTCTAGGATTTTCCTTTCTCAAACTTCATAATATGTGGGAGCTTATAGTATAGGCATACCCTTTCAAAACATCATTTTTCTTATACAATTCTGTATAAGTTTCTGTAGGAATCATGTATTCATCCAAATGGGTCGGACGGGGTAAGACGTAACAGTTTATTGTGTTGTCTGAAAAGGAACGATGACTCAAGTGCCATCGTGTATAAGCAAATCGATACATCAAAGAATTCGGACCGAGTACAAAAAGAATTCCCTCGTGTGGTACAGTGTTGCTCCTCTACAGGTAAACAAAATGTACCCTAGACACTGAGGTTCTCTCAATTAGTATCATTGCTGACTGATGTATAATGACCATCCTTATACAATCTGCATACCATCCACATGACAAGTGTAAATATTCCTCTAATCCTAGAAACGAACTTGATCATTTTTGACTGATCAATCGGACTTACTCTTCAGGGTGTATATATTCCCGATAACTCCAATGACGCTGACAATAATGGCCAGAACCAACAATCCAAGTGACAAGACCCTTTCTACATGCCCCAACCGACACCCTTCCTTGTCCAGCCTCAGTGCTACCAGGGCCGGGAACATGAAACCCAATGCCAGCCCCGTCGTCGCCCCGGTGAACTTGAAGGCCATCCAGATGTTGGGTATCATTGTTGAGCCGAGGTAAATGAGAGCTAGGAGCACTGCTGTCAATGTGAGCGTCTTCTTCCTACTAGGTGTGGCCAGCTCCCCAAAGATGAGTGAGTCCACTGTCTGCCTCAGCGAGAAGTGGACTACTGGGAACACAAGGACAAGGTGGATGACATACCCAATCCTCACGATGTAATTGAGCAGAGTGCTGAATCTGATACCAAGGTTCTTGTCGAAGTTGGTGAGCACGTCCGACTCGGTGTCGTCACCGAACAACAGGTACCCTGAGACCGCGGTCAGGGCATATACCGCAACACATAGCACTGTGCTGATCCTCCCAATCTTGTACATGTTCTGGGGTGTCTTCGCCTTGAGCTCATTGTAGATCGGCTGGACATTGAAATGACAGATGAAGGCGTTTGTCATGATCGGTATCACGACGAGCAGGTCTAGCATTGCTGCTCGTGAGCTGAAATCCGGTCCCATTCTCGGCATGCTGATCTTGCCCATAGCGATCTTGATCAACACAATGATGCAGGAGACAACCACAAACACCACAGCAAGGGCAACCGATGCGGCAGATGACAAGCTCAGTGAGTCAATCTTTTCTAGAGCGCACAATGGTGCGAGGAAGATCACAAGAACCACCAAGATCAGAAGCCTCCGGTTGTCCCACTCGCCATGTCCAATCAGCTGGTCCATGACGCCCATGTGCTTCAATGACCCAGACATCACGTCTCCGATGATGATCAAGTACACCACCAGGACTCCGGCATTGTTGATGATGACGCACATCTGCGCCACGACGCTTGCTGGCCGGCCCAGCGCCCTGTGCACGACCTCGCCGTACGACAGTGCGCGGCAGTGCGCCGAGAACCTCACGAGCAGCTCGATGGTGACCTCGGACAGGATCCCCATGACCACGATGGAGATGAGCCCGATGGCAACGCCGAGCACCTTCATGGTGGCCGGGAGCGCCATAATGCCGGCCCCGATGATGGAGGTCGCAAGGTTGAACACGGCGGCGGACACGCCGGACCCCTCGGGCGGCCCGGCAGGACCGTCGCCTATGAGTGGCAGGTCGTCGTTCTCGCCGAACCCACCGCCACCGCCGCCACCACCGTCCTCCACCTCACCGAGGAACGAATCTTGCTTTGAGATCTTGGCGTGGCCGGTGGCGACGCCATTGGCGGCGGCGCTAGATTTGGCCCCGTTGGATTGGAGCTCGATGGAAGGGGAAGTCAATGGGAGTGACGAGTACTTATTGTTCATATCGCCTCTTGGCGCATCGAAGATGGATCACGAAACCAGGAACACAATGACAAGATCTCGACAAGACGGGGTACAAAGAACAAATTGCGCTATAAATCGGGGAGGAAAAGGGCCAATGCTAATCCGACAGAAAATGGAACGAAAAATCAGCCCAATCTACAGCTCCAGGGACACGAAATTGTTACCAAGGGGGGAGGAAAATCCGAGCGCTTATCTACTGACAGGGGGAAGGAATCTCAGAGCGATTCTGATGGACAATGGTGATTTGTGCTCCACAAAGCTCCTCGCTTTTGCCCTTTTCTTAACGAGATTAGAGTGGAGAATCAAAGATTGGAGGATACAGCTGTAGAAGAAGATGAATCTTGCAACCAGCGGGAGGGGAGTACCGAGTACCTGGGATCGAATTTAAGGCTTGGGGGCGCTGAACTGTAGAGAAAGAGATCTGAGCTTTCTCTTTGTAACTTCTATTTTATTTATGGTAGAGTTTAATTTCCTGCTAAAGAAAATAGAGTCATTTCACTCAATGTTCACAGCTTTTAAATCTAGATTTAGATCTAACAGTTATAATTTTATATTTTTTAAATACATAATCATACTAAAATAGAAAACAAACTAACAACAAACGCACGAAACTTAAATAGACTGGACGTGTTAAGTGAAATTTTTTCAAATTTCAATCGATTGAAAATTAACATTCCTATTATTTATTCCACTTTTAAAAGCCTGTTCTTGCTTCTTCCACATCAAAGTGTCCCTTAGCAGAACAGTGCGGTCAATTTACGTTAAATCCGATTACGGATAGCTACACCAACCACGTGACTCCGATAGCTGTTCATTATTTCGATGACGTGTAGGTCCAAGAAGATGTGGGACCAAATGACAGTGGATGGCAGTTTGTAAGCCCCATCTGGCTTGACCTCACGCGTCCGGCCACATGGAACACGCGGATACATGCCGACCATCCCATTGGCTGGCATGCGGACGGGACCCACTCACAGGCCCACCTGTCTGTAACTGTAAGCATGAGTATCACCCGATCTAATTAGCTCTTGCAGTCGACTTCCAATCTCCCATGATATAAATGCGTCTAAAATAAATTTCCCCATTGCTAATTTATCGAATTTTCTGGTCTATAATGCAGACAGCAGGACAAGCTTATTCATTGCTTTTACACGGCTCTGATTTTCCAAATTATTTAAATTTACACCTTGATTTGAAGTAGTCGTTCGTTGACGAAATCTTCGGTTGTCCGAGTTCATCTTGAAGCCTCGAAGCTTCTTCACGACATCTTGACCAGGTACACGCTTGAAGCCTCTCTCCGACGAATTCGATCACCCCTGTCCCTGAAATATCAAGTTGTTTCTCTTGTTTGACTTGCAGGATTCTTTGGAGTCCTCCCTACGCAGCTGCCATGTGAATGTCACATGCTTCTTGGTCCTCATGTTACAATATCTATTACGTATTTTCGATGGCCGTGCAAGATGCAAGTGGCTTTTGAAGAGCGCGTAGTCGATTAGCTTGAACTAACATACACCGTCTTCATTTGCGGTTCGAGTTGAGTTATGGTGCCTTCGGATAAAATATATTTACTCCCTCGTTTAAAAATTGAACTAACCGGCATCATTTATTTGGACCGAAAAGAGTATCACATAAGGTTTACTAGTACTGTTTAATAATAGCAAATGGCACATGATCCTTGAGGGATTTGTTAGTTTGCAAAGAAAATTTATCAAGGCGTCTTAACATTAAACAGTTCTCTTCGGATCTCTGAGTTGGCTTGATCCGTACTAAAAAGAGGGGCCTTTGCTCCCAACTTCCGGCAGATTGTTCTTCGCGCTACAGCAACACCTGTATGGAAGAAGTTGCTCAGATGTCACAAACGCCGCCCATTCCAAGATCACCCCGCTGTCATTTTTATAGACATTTCAAGCAAATGTTAGTGTCTCGAAATTGTTTCATTTACTAACACAGAGAAACCTTATTCCTTCATGATCATCCTGTACCATTTTTTTGAACAATTATCATCCTCTATCATTAATGTTTAACGGAAATCTCAGCCTGTTTTACAAGAAGCACCCTGTGATGCTTTACCTATTGTCAGGGGACAGTCAAAGATAAAAGTGTCGCTAGCTAACACGCTGCCCTCGAAATGGTGATTTCTTCGCTAGAACATAAGACATCCTAGCAGAAACAGTGAGTAATCAAGTAGCATAAGCTGCTGCAAAATCATGCAGTTCATCTGGATCCTGAATGATGGAAATCTGAGCTTCCTTGGGAAGTGAGTCATCCTCCACGGTAGGTTCTGCTTCAGCCGACAACTCGTTGCAGTGGATGGAGAGAGTGCGTTTTTCTTGCTGAAATAACCTGCAAACAGAGCAAGATAATGAGCTGAGATAATGTCAAGATAAGGACCAATCGGAGAAGAATTCTAGCACTTACGGGTTTTTGCAAAGCATCGGACTATGAACTGTTACAACATATTTGCAGGAAGAGATCTCCTTTATTGAACTGATCAGCACAGTGGGCTCCGAGCAAACAAATCTAACCTGTGGGACAAAGCATCATATGCAGAGTCAAATATACAGAAATAGACGCTAATGCGTTACAGTCATGAAATTCATTTAAAGAAGCACAAATAGCCCGGCTGATAATATTCTATTGCCCTTCTCTCACCTCTGTCTCTCGGGGTATATCTGTGAGATCACAAACAGTTCCATTAGTGTACAAATGGACATGATACCTGCAACAAAAACAATAACAGCAGAACAATCATTCAGGTGAGCTTTGCTTCCAGATATTAGATGTCATTTTCTCGCACACTTTCAAGAGGTTTTACAGCACCTCTCAGAAGTATCTTTGAAGTGATGGTCTGCATCATCAGACTCAGAGACAATGTTCTCATGGTATGCAACAGTTGCATTATCATCATATTCACCTAGGACATATTCTTGAATAACCTTCAATAAAAGAAACACAATTTACATCACAGTTCTAGATCTGTTGCAACTGTAAACCGCATGGACGATAAATTAAGAGCACAAGAGGTAGTACAAACACAAAAGTTTTAGATGACATAATTTGACATTTTAGATGGTAAATGCATAGCATTTTCTTTATTCAGGTGCAACTAAATTCAGAACTTATTTCTCCAGCTAAAGCCTGAATCTTGACTGAAATAACCATATTTTGCCAAGATGATGGACAGAATAACAAACAGTGACAGGAGAATTAAAGCCCCAAACTAAACAAGAAAGAAAAAATATAAGCTTACCTTCTCACCCTCGACATGCACCTGTCGAATTTTGCCATGATAGCAGAATTCATAAGACCACCAACCTTCATGCTGCAATAAGATTTTTTGTTCAGCCATTATTTTTACCAGGCACACATGCAGATAACTGAAAATATGGTATGAGGAACTCATGCGTAAAGAAAGAGTAGCATGCTTACTCTGTAGAAGCATTGATCCTTGAGTACTTCGAGCAGCTCATCTGGCTCCTTTGGTGTAATTCTACGTTCACTTTCAATTATAACACTGGTTGCATTTTGTGGGAGCATCGACTTCATGGTTTTAGTCTCTTCAACTGGCAAGAAGCATGTATAACGTTTCCCATCATGGCTAGTCATTGGTTCTGATTCCTGGCCAGCCTCCTGTTGGGTACATCAAAGTTATCTATAGTCAGGAGAAGGGGAATGAGATCTGGTTTATGATAAGCAGCATCCTTTAGTGCAAACTAATATTGGACAAGTAACTTTTTACAGTGAACATGTAATAAAAATCATATGATTCATTGATTTAACAGTAATATGTTAACAATGCCTCATTCATATTCAGTCACTTGTTGCACAAATATGTTAACTAAAGTTTGTGATGCTGTCTTCACATTTCTCAGCGGTCACTGTCTTCATATTTTTAACTCATATAAGAGACCACTAACAAGTTATGTATCGATTCAACCTGAATTAGCTTTGATTCTAGTCCAGTGGAAACTTACTTACATAACCAACAATGGAAAATGTATCAGAAATCGGATAAACAAACCAGGAGGAGTCTTACAGGAAGGAATGGTGAATCAACAGAATGGAACTCGACACGGTATCTCGGTTCCCGTGAACTCCGCCCAAACGGCACGCCTGCAAATCAGCCCAGCTTAGCAATATACAGGGCGGAAATCTGTAATCAGCGAACCTTAATCACGGGAAAGCACGAACGGAACTCTCTACACTACAACGTATCATCAATCAATATATTTGCATATTCCGTATCAGAAGCGCGCGAAGGAGGCGCCGGGGAGCTAGACCTGGCCGATAAAAGCTAAGGCTTAATGATTCGAGAAGTAGGCCATGGGTCACAACGCAGCGCTGCATCGACGAAGTCCTAGATTTGCGTTTGGGAAGATGCCGCGAGGGAGGGGGATTCAGTGGCGCCCGGGAGATCTGGCGAGGCCCTGATCTGCTGACCTGACGTGGTGAAGATCTGGTCGGCAGCGACGGTAACGGCGACCAGGAAGAAGAGCAGCGCACCAGCGCGGCCGGCGAAGCCCATCGGAGCCGGCAGTTGGTTTGGGTTCCGTCTCCTCGTGGCGTCCGCACAACTCGCCGCACTTCAGCCCTGGCCCCTGGAGTCTGGAGTCTCTGAGATCGTGCGAAACGAGCACACTTTTCCGCCTTCGAACCACTGTCCCGCTTTCTTTGTTACAATACGGACTACAATGAGCTCTCAGCCTCCGGCTGTAGAACGTGCTTTTTCTCATCGTTACGACTTTAACCGTGACCGCAGCTAAGGCTATCTGTGCTCAAAAGCATACTTTATACATTATTTCCTATTTACTTTTTCAATATCTTACTTTAAATCTTTTAAATTTACACTATCAAATATGCTTTTCAGTATCTCCTCTGCGGACAGTCTAAACTTGGGCACCGGATCGCCTCCCTTCCAGCACGGCTGCGCATGGTGACACCAGGCTATCCGCCGCGGAACGGATGTACTAGAGTGGCCAGGCGGCGACAGCGAGGAAAATGATTACCGCGGGTTTCAACTTATAAGACGAGCGTTTTTGGAGCTTAAGCCATCCGCAGTAGTAGGCTGTAAAATTTACTGAAAAAGTTTACATAGTGTATATACTGAAAATAATTAAAATATATAGAGTATAGTTTATAATAGGACCTATGATTTAGATTAAATGACTGTGGATGGTCGTGAACGGGACGGCGCCGTCGAAGCAGTCATCGTCTTTTTGTTCCGGCAACTGAGCTTGCAACGAGGACTTTCCTATGTACTGTACTACAGAGCACCACCGACCTTCACCTTTACACAAAACTTAGCCTCAAGTTTCATGTACTCCCCTCCAGATTACCCTCGAAATTGAACTAATGTTCATGTCCTAACGTCAAGATTTTTCATCTAGAAGGAGCAAGTAACTGTACTTCTTCCAACCAAATCAGACGATGTTGGAGTTGAAATGTTATTGAACATTTCGAAATGCACGCTCCTATGTTTTCTACTCTCCTCAAGGAGTAGTTCATAATAAAACACACCAAGAGAGTGGTAAAAAATGTCAGATGCCATGAGACGACCTGAACACCATAACACATCGCAAGAATAGCAAGAGGCGGCTTTTCTTCAACTTGATCACGTCGGCTTCAAGTCCTGGAACATGGAGTCCCAGCTGATGTCGCCTCCGGCGCCGTCCTGTGAGCTCCGTCCCTCCGGGTCGTCATCGTCGCCGCCGCCGTCCTCCTCCTCGTCGTCCTCGTTACAGTCGTGGAACATGAGGCTCGCCTTCTGCGAGGACGCAGAGAGCCGCGCAGCGCCGCCCCTCGTCGCGCCGCCGTCTCCCCCCGCGCCGCGGCCATCCGTGATCATGAGCACCATCTTCTTGGCGGCGGTGGTGCTCCTCTTCTGCACGGCGCCGACGCGGACGGCGTCGTCGCCGCCGACGCCGCTGCAGATCCTCGGCACGACGACGGTGACCGACGACGACATGCCGCCGCGCCTCCTCCCGCCGCCTCCGCCGGCGGGGACCAGCCGCCGCACGCACCGCGCCAGGCACCTCCTGACCCCGCGCGCGAGGCGCCGCGCGGCCGCCGCCGCCGACGCGTCGCCGTCGTCCGCCTGCTGCTTCTTGGCGAGCTTGAGGATCTCGAGGCGGTGCTTGGCGACGGCGATGCCCATGCTCTTGAGCAGGTCGTGGTCGAAGTGCGCCGCGTCGCGGGGCTCCAGCTCGTTCCGGGTGAAGAGGAGCCCGTACTCGTGCGCCAGCGACGGCGGCAGCCCCGTCCTCGACAGCCACGAGTACCACTCCATCGCTCGCTCGCTTCTGCAATGCAACGAAGGCTCAGCAGCTGCCCCCTCACTGCCAACTAGCTACGACTCGTGACGCCGCCTCTGGTTTTATAGACACACGGCGGGGGGGAGGCATAATGAACTGGAAGACACACGGCGGGGGAGAGCAGCTAGCACGGCTCTGTGCTCACATGCCTCACCGGCAAAAGGATTACTACGACTGCTACGTACCACCGGTGACCGGTCCGCCACCACTCACTAAACGCAGACTAGGTAGCTGTGGCAGCTATGGCTGCCGCCTTACACGCATTTTGGCAACTGCACCGAGTATTGTTACTTATGACATTTAATATGTGTGTGTATGTATATAACGCGTGGAAAATCTCGAAACATTACAAGGCTTGGATTCTGCGCCCCGGTACAAGATCCAACATCACACGATCGAGAGACTTCAATGTCGAAACCGTAGCCAAAAGTCCAAAAGGGACATAACAAAGCTGTAAAGTTGTGAGTGAGGCTGATCCATCGAGCGATCCGATGCGACGAAAATCGCTCCTACTGGGTCAACATGCCACTGCAAAGCGGCACCGCAGCCTCCCTTCCCGGCATATGATACTGCATACATATATATGACGGAAACGTACTTTATTCATTCACCTGAGATTTCTTTTGGAACTGATCGAGGTCACTCGAGAATGTTTCTTCAGGCACGTATGAATTATGATGATGGTGACCACGCATGATCATGAGGTCACGTAAAAGCGGCTAGTGTGGCAGAGTGAAGAATGTGGTGTGGGTTGGGGGCTACGTACGAAACTCGTTACTGAAAATTTTCCGACAACGGCGATCATCCGGCCTCGGCATCTCGTGTCGCGTGGACCTTATCAGCTAGCGTTAAAGATGCCACGAGGACACACTGCCGTAATTAAAGTGAAATCGGGCAGCAGTAAATTAAGGAACGGCCTGGTGGGTGTTGGTGGTTGTTGGAATGGAATCTAGGTGAAGGTTAGATGAAGCTGTGGCTAATAATGATCACGCCGCGTCGCTAGGTGCGTACTACTTGCCGTGATCTGCAGCGTGCGCTCTATCTCACGCTGCAAGCCGCATGCACCGCGTATGTACACGTACGAATCCAGCCCCAGCTTGCCTTTCCATGCATGCAATGCACCCACCGTGGCGGGCGGGCGGCAGAATCTAGCTGCACGGCGAACGGGCACGCGCGCTGCTGCCTCGCCACGACCTGTCACACCCGGCCAGGCCGTATTTGCTGCGTGGGTGCACGTATGCATGTAGTAGTAGTACGTACGATGATCTCGGCCGGCCGGGGACCGGGTACTGATGGCCCGGCCGGCGCGCGCGGGATGGACGGCCTCGGCAAAGGACAACGGCAGGATCATTGCGCCGGGAGCACCGGTGTCGTCGTGTCGGCCGCCGGCGGGGGCCCGCGCCGACGATACCATCAAAATAGACGACGAATTATTTGTTATGTTATCTTATGTACTGTACTACGTACGCGTTGCCATAAAGTTCGTTGATCTTTCCTCCCGCGTTTTTATATCACGCTGCGGCGCATCGAATTGAACTTCCTGAATTTGCGTTCCTCCCTCCTCTCTGAATTTTACAGGACCGAGGATGAACTCTCGCAGACGGGACGGGCCGAGATATAGAGCATCGAACGGCTGATGCATGCAAAGCAGTCGAGCTTTGCATGTTACGTTGGGCCGACGGGACGGGCCGGGCCGAGATATAGTCACGCAGTCGAGCAAACCATGTTACGTTGCCGGATCACGGCTGATGCATGCAAAGTATCGAACGGCTACAAACTCCACAACAATATATAGTGTGCAACCAGGCATGTGTTTTGACCTTGTGCATCACGATCGATTGATGCTAAGATTCAAGGCCCTTTATATACTTCTTCTTTTCTCAAAAGATTGTCACCTTTAAATATTTTTTAAACTAAATGTGACAATCTTTTGAGAAAGGAGGTAGTATCAGATATTGCATGAACATATTATTGACACAAGCCATGGATAATGGCAAATTACATACTACATTTTTACAGCAAGAGGCCAATATTAGTTACAGCGAACCCCCAATGACTAGCCTACGTCTTGTGTACATTCGGGCTCCCAAAATCCCAGTACAAACAAGAGTGAAAAATAGTTGGATTTGGGACGCCGTGTACATCACTGACAGGTACAAAAAGATGTACAGCTACCATTTCCCCTCCGACGAATCAGCAAATACAGCATCTATGTTAGGACTATAGAAATATCTAAAGTCTCTAAACCTAGTTACCTTTTTTAAGCCTCGATTGCATATTCCGCCTCGTCCAGCAGCTCCGCACTTCCTTCAAGAAGATTATCACACAACTCCACGAGCTGATCAGCAAGTGGAGGGATTAAAGGATAACGACCGTCATTGTAAAGGTGTGCATTCACTTGTATCTGCACTACGTCATGCCTGAATTCCTCCCGGTTTTTGTACTCCATCTTCCTTACTTTGTCTCTGATGGTACCAAGATCCATTGGCCGATGTACGAAGTCAAGGTAATCAGGAGCTTCTTTCTTCGTCACTGGTTTAAGAAATAGGTATGATACAGAAGTGCTTCCCCGCAAGTGATCCACTATCTTTTCCAATATGTTGGAGAGCTCAACCTGCATTAGGATGAAAACAATTAATTGAGTTTTAATTCCTTGATCAGCAAATATCCTTAGGGTAACTTGGTTTATTATCTTAAACATCTGTACCAACGCTTGTTACCGTACTAATCAGTGACAAGAATGGTCAAACTAATATTGGACAGTAACAAATAAAACTACAGGAATATGCTACCTCCATTTGAAAATAAAATGCAATCTCTTACTTTTGTCCACATCAGTCTATCTTCTATCTTAAATAATTGTAAGTGAATACCCAACACAGCTATTCTTATTTTGAATAGGCAAGACATTAACAGGTACTAGTCATTTTCCAAAACCATCCTTATGTTTTCATATGCCCCTTAACCCACACCATTCCCCAACCATCTTGTTTTCATATGCAACTTAACAAAGCATATAAGATTAAAACAAAGAGTAATTATCTGAGTGACTTTTAGTTGTAGTCCTTTCAGCTCTTCACAAAGAACAAAATCTATAATGTTAACTGATATCACACGTTCAAATGAGACTGTTGAGTTGGAAAAGTCAAGGCACAGCTCTAAAAATTAAGAAATAGTTGGTTCAAAAAAAAAAAAAAGAAATAGGGGGGTGGGGGTGCAAATTGATGACCCTACGGGTATGCTCCAAGCCTTTAGTTGAATATGTTGAACTAGTTTTTCAAAAGGAATCCAGTTTTTCAAAAACTATTTCAGTTAATTAAACTAAAGAGGACGGGGTGGTACCATTAGGGTCACCAATGTGCATCTGTAACAAGAAAAAGAAGCAAATACAAAGCCACATAAGATGCTCTCATAATTATTTGTGCCCATTTTGTGTAATCCCTAGTCCCTACAATCATATACTCCCTCCGTCCCCAAAAGCTTGTCGTTTTCTAGTCATTTTTGAACTACAAAGCGACAAGCTTTTGGGGATGAAAGGAGTATGTATGACGTTCGTAGATATATAACTAGAGGGAATACATACATCAAACTGAAAATGTGGCCACTTGCCCCCTCCTACTAATAGCGAAATCAGCAAAATGGTTGAAGACAAGTAGACAACATTGCCAAAGCACTCTGTAATCCCAATAAAGGAAATCTGGAAAAAAAGGTACCTCTCCTCCTCTGCGACGCTTTGCAGATGGTGCATATTCGACCACATCAGTTGGGATACGTCGTTTTGCCGCCGCGTGTCTGTCAGGTACCCTTCTGTCATTCCTGTATGGCCTATGATCAAGTATGTCATCATCTCGAAATTCATGTTTTTTCTTTTTCTTGTTTTTCTTTTTTGTCTTCTGATGATCTTCCTCCTTTGATGCATATATCCTTGCATCAATTAGCCTCTGTTGCGGCATTTCTCTCTGCTCTTCAGAATCTCTCCAGGACTGACCATTGTCCATCAAGGCTTTGCTCCTTGTTCCCTCGAGACCCAACCCCCTTTCATGCGACGAATTTATCTGACTGGGTTCTCCAGCAAACCAATGATCATCCTTCCTACTCTTCTCTTCAAAACTTGACAACTCAACCATTCTTCTTGTCTTTCTGATGGGCTCCTGACCACTCCTAGGTTCATCATGTCTTTGCTGTTCTAATCCCTTGGGCTGCTTGATGGTGATCTTCTTGCGCGGTATGTCCTTCTCTTCAGCAGGAGGTCGAAATACAACAGAAGGCTTCGGAGTGTCTGGGGGGTTATCATCATACTTCATCTTATTAGGTATTACTAGCTTATTGACTTTTCCAGAAGATCTAAATTCTGAAGCATCCATGGTGCGTTTATCGGAAACTAGTGAACTAGACAGTGACATGTTCCTATCCAAGGACTTGTCAGGCGGCCCACATTTGAATTTTACTGGGACTGATTTTGTCTTCTCCATACCTAGTCCTTCAGTTTCAGTAACTTCAGAAGAAACCTTGGTTATCAACCTCTTGAATGGTGTCTTTGTATGCACATGGCTTGCTACATCTAGAGGATTGGTCTTGACTGAATTTCCATCCAATTCTAATGTGTCTGGATCTTCCCCATACTTAGGGCACAGTTTGTTAGTCCGCATATGCCCAAGCTATGCAACAAAAAAGTAACAAGTAAGTCTTCAATAATATAATGACATTTACATAAGGGCATTATTCTTCCTACCTGACCACAGGCCCCGCAGACAAGAGTATCACCCCTTGCACCCTGTCTCTTTTCCTGAAAATAAGAAAGGTATGCCCCATAAGAGCCTGTTGTGGATGCGTTCGTGGGCCGCCAGTATGGCCGGCGTGGGGCCCACGACGCCCACAACCGGGCTGCAGCAGTCCTGCCGCACCAAGAAGATTGAAGATCTTCTAGAAGATCCATTAGATTAAGGAAAATTTAAAGAATAAAGAAGTTAGAGATTGGGTTGTATTTAAATAGGAAAGATAAGAGTCCTAATAGGTTAAGAATAAGAGTCCTAGTAGGAGGGTTGTATTTAAATAGGAAAGATAAGAGTCCTAATAGGTTAAGAATAAAGAGTCCTAGTAGGATTGGGAGGGCGCACCCAGGGGGTTCTCCCCCTATATAAGAAGCCCCTCCCCCTCATGTATGCTTCATCCAAGAATAATAGAATTGCTCCTTTGAGTTGTTCTACCCCTTGGGTCACCGTGGCTACAAACCCTAACCCTAGCCGCCGTGACAACTCTTTCCCACCACCACGCTACCCTCTACGCAGCGATCCGACATCCTCCTCGCTGCTGCTCCCGCCCTTGCACACCCCTAGGCGCAGCAGGAGGCCTCCACCCCACCACGATTCACAGCATTTGGTATCCAGAGACTTCGGGGCAGCGACCATGTCCGGCCCCGTGGACGATCCTGGGACTTTCACCCTCCAAGATCTCGGCAACATGATGAGCAAGATGATGGGGCAGATCGACACCATCAACAAGCGCTTGGATCGCCACGACGTGCGCCTCGCACGCGTCGAGAAGGCGCCGGAGACGGAGCACTCTGGACAGGAGGACGAACAGCCGCACTCACGCGGCAGCCGCTTCTCCCGCGACAACGGCGGTGACGGCAACAACATCCATCATCGGCACCACCAGAACCGCACCGCCTTTGACGACAGTGGTCTGCGTCGTCACAAGGTCAGTTTTCCCAAGTTCGACGGGGAAACCGACCCGCTGCCCTGGCTCACAAAGTGTGAGTCGTACTTTCGCGGGACCCGCACGATGCCTGAAGAAAAGGTGTGGCTCGCATCTTTGCACCTAGAGGGTGTCGCGGCCGAGTGGTACACCGCTCTGGAGCGCGACTGCGGCATCCTCTCCTGGGACCGGTTCGTGGACTTTGTCAACATGCGCTTCGGACCTCCGCTTCGCTCCAACGACCTTGCTGAAATTAAAGATCTTCGTCGAACGGGGTCGGTCGAGGAGTACCAGCGCCAGTTTCTGGTCCTTCTCTGCCACTGTGAGGACCTCAGCCAGCGCCAACAGATCAATCTCTTCACGGCTGGTCTGGGTGAGCCACTGCGTACTGATGTTGAACTTCAGTATCCGACTAACCTGCAGACCGCCATGAGCTTGGCCAGAGCTTACGAGCGCAGACTGACGATCACTGCAGAAGGTGGGACACAGAGGGGCGCCGCCTCTCAACGCGCTACGCGCCCCTCTCCTGTACCTCGCGCCTCGACCACGACAGCAAACGGTGGCTCTGCCGTATCAAACCCGTCATCAACAGCATCCTCTCGTCCGCGTCTTAAGCGGTTGTCCCCCGACGAGATGGCAGCTAAGCGGGCAAGCGGCGAGTGCTACCACTGTTCGGAGCGGTATACGCCGGATCATAAGTGTTTCGGTCGGGGGATCTTCCTCCTGGAGCTCGACGACGACGACGACATTGACGCGACCATAGCCGACATGGGCATCTCGCTACATGCCCTGACCGGCATCGACCTCGCCAATACGATGAAGCTCCAGGTCCACATCCGCGACAAGCTGTTGACCGCTTTGGTCGACACGGGCTCCACGCACACCTTCATCAGGGAGCCCCTGATCCAGGAGCTCGGTCTGGTGCTTCTGCCGCGACCAGGCGTCGGGGTTCGGGTCGCCAACGGCGACTCCATCTCCTGCACTGGCATTTGTCCACGTGTACCCTTATTGATTGCAGGAGATCGCTTCGACATCACGTGCTACGCTCTTCCGCTTGACGGCTTCGACCTCGTCTTGGGAGTTCAGTGGTTGCGGTCCCTGGGACCCATCCTCTGGAACCTCGCGGACCTCACGATGCAGTTGTGGCGTGGGGACCGCAAGGTGGTCTGGACGGGGCTGCGCAGCTCAACCCCTGTCTGCGTCTCTCTGGCGCCTCCCACGGATGTGATGGTCGCCCTATTGGACGGCTTTCAGGACCTCTTCGACGAGCCGTGCGGTCTTCCTCCTGTACGGCGCCACGACCACCGCATCAGACTCTTGCCGGGCACAACTCCTGTAGCTGTCCGGCCGTACCGCTACCCCCAGCTTCTCAAGGACGAGATCGAGAAGCAGTGCGCCGAGATGCTTCGCCAAGGCATCATCCGGGAATGCACCTCTGCATTCTCCTCGCCAGTGTTGTTGGTCCGTAAGGCCGACAACACGTGGCGCTTCTGCATCGACTACCGCGAGTTGAACGCCCGAACTTTGAAAGACAAGTTCCCGATTCCGGTGGTTGATGAGCTACTAGACGAGCTCCGCGGCGCGAGGTTCTTCACCAAGCTTGACCTCCGCAGCGGCTACTTCCAGGTGCGCATGCACCAAGATGACATCGATAAGACGGCGTTCCGAACTCATCGAGGCCACTATGAGTTCTTGGTGATGCCGTTCGGCCTCACCAATGCGCCATCAACATTTCAGTCATTGATGAACGACGTCCTCGACCCCTACATCAGGAAATTCGTTCTTGTCTTCTTTGATGACATTTTGGTGTATAGCAGGACTTGGGCAGAACACCTCCAGCACGTCAAACAGGTGTTCCAGACACTCCGGACACACAAGTTGTTCCTGAAGAAGTCCAAGTGCTTCTTTGGCCAGGAGTCTGTGTCCTACCTAGGACACATCATCTCCTCTCAGGGCGTGGCAATGGACCCAACTAAGGTGGAGGCCGTGGAGCGTTGGCCTACACCTCGGTCACTACGAGCCTTGCGGGGCTTCCTCGGGCTCACTGGCTACTACCGCAAGTTCATCGCGGGGTATGGCGCGGTGGCTGCGCCCCTCACGGCCCTCCTGAAACGAGAGGCGTTCCGCTGGACTGATGACGCACAGGACGCCTTCTCTCAGCTCAAACAGGCATTGATGACAGCACCTCTTCTACAGATGCCAGACTTCGACAAGCGCTTCATCGTCGACTGTGACGCTTCAGGCGCCGGCTTCGGGGCGGTCCTGCACCAGGGTGACGGTGCCATCGCCTTCTTCAGTCGTGCCGTAGCTCCTCACCACCAAAAGCTACCGGCATATGAGCGGGAGCTGATCGGCCTTGTGAAGGCCGTACGCCACTGGCGGCCGTACCTATGGGGTCGCCCTTTCACCGTCCGGACTGATCACTTCAGTCTGAAGTATATTCTGGATCAGCGACTCACGACGATACCTCAGCATGCTTGGGTGAGCAAGCTTTTTGGTTATGATCTGCAGGTTGAATATCGGCCAGGGCGTCTAAACGGGGCGGCCGACGCCCTGTCTCGCCGCGACGAGGAAGACATGGCTATTCACGCCATCTCAGCACCGGTCTTCCCCCTCTTTGACTCACTTCGCGCAGAAACGACCACGGACAACCAGGCGCAGGAGTTGCGCGCCCAGCTCCAGGCGGGAGCTGCACCTGCAGATTGGGCTGAGCGAGACGGCCTTCTCCTATACAAGGGGAAGCTCTTCGTCCCCGACGCATCCTCCTTGTGGCCCTCCCTCCTAGCTGAGGCACACAATGGAGGTCACGAGGGCGTCCAGAAGACTGCGCACCGACTACGCCTCTCCTTCTACAACCCGTCACTGCTACGACGGGTGCGTGAGTACGTTCGGGGTTGCGTCACATGCCAGCGCAACAAGACGGACCATCTACATCCAGCCGGCTTGCTACAACCGCTTCCTGTACCTTCGGAAGTCTGGAGTGACATCTCCATGGACTTCATTGAAGGCTTTCCGAAGGTTGGTGGGAAGTCGGTAATCCTGACGGTGGTGGACCGCTTCTCCAAGTACGCCCACTTCATTTCCTTGAGCCACCCGTACAGTGCTGCATCGGTGGCACGGGCGTTCTTCGATGAGATCGTACGTCTACACGGCATCCTTACTCCATCGTCAGCGACCGTGATACCGTATTCACCAGTCTGTTCTGGTCGGACTTGTTTCGGTTGGCCGGAGCCCGCCTACAGCTCAGCTCAGCCTTCCACCCACAGTCTGATGGACAGTCCGAAGTCGTCAACAAAATCATTACTATGTATCTTCGTTGCTTGGCAGGTGACCGACCAAAGACACGACCAAAGACTTGGCTACAGTGGCTTCCTTGGGCTGAGTATTGTTACAACACATCCTACCAGACAACCCTCAAATGCTCGCCCTTCAGAGTGGTCTATGGCAGGGACCCTCCAGCTTTTATTGCTTATCAACAGGGCGTCTCCAGAGTAGCAGCAGTGGATAAACAGCTGAAGGACAGGGACGAGTTCTTGGCTGAAATTAAAGACAGACTTGTGCAGGCTCAAGTCACCATGAAGAGCTATGAAGACAAATCTCGTCGTGAGGTGGAATTTCAGATTGGTGATTGGGTTTGGCTGCGGCTTCATCAAAGGACAGCTGTGGGAGTAATAGTGGCACCTCCATCTAAGATTGGTCCGAAATATTTTGGGCCATATCAGATATTACAGCGCATTGGTGCTGTATCTTACAAGCTTCAACTGCCCCCTCAAGCTAGGATACATGATGTCTTCCATGTATCCTTATTAAAGAAGTTTGAAGGTCCTGCTCCAACAATGGTGGTGCCTCTACCACCACTCCTCCATGGAAGAGTTGTACCTACACCTGAAAAGGTCCAACGGGCGCGACTGAATCGAGGAGTTTGGGAATTGCTTGTCAAATGGGTAGGTCATTCTGAAGCTGATGCATCATGGGAACAACTCGAAGACTTTAAGCTGAAGCATCCCACCTTCAAGCTCGAGGACGAGCTCTTTGTCGGGAAGGGGGGAAATGTTGTGGATGCGTTCGTGGGCCGCCAGTATGGCCGGCGTGGGGCCCACGACGCCCACAACCGGGCTGCAGCAGTCCTGCCGCACCAAGAAGATTGAAGATCTTCTAGAAGATCCATTAGATTAAGGAAAATTTAAAGAATAAAGAAGTTAGAGATTGGGTTGTATTTAAATAGGAAAGATAAGAGTCCTAATAGGTTAAGAATAAGAGTCCTAGTAGGAGGGTTGTATTTAAATAGGAAAGATAAGAGTCCTAATAGGTTAAGAATAAAGAGTCCTAGTAGGATTGGGAGGGCGCACCCAGGGGGTTCTCCCCCTATATAAGAAGCCCCTCCCCCTCATGTATGCTTCATCCAAGAATAATAGAATTGCTCCTTTGAGTTGTTCTACCCCTTGGGTCACCGTGGCTACAAACCCTAACCCTAGCCGCCGTGACAACTCTTTCCCACCACCACGCTACCCTCTACGCAGCGATCCGACATCCTCCTCGCTGCTGCTCCCGCCCTTGCACACCCCTAGGCGCAGCAGGAGGCCTCCACCCCACCACGATTCACAGCAGAGCCACATAGCGAGACCAGACCAGCTCATGATCATAGAGCTCTCAGAACCAAGTGATAAATTTCAACTTTTAGCAGCATACTTCCCACCAAATAGGCATGATAACAACTTAGCAAGTTTCAAACTGACAGATAGGGATAAGGTGTTAGAATGGGTTGAAGGTCTTTAGAACTGTTTCTTCCTATCTCAGGAGGATCTGTTTTTTAGATTTTTCCTTTCTGCCCCCTTAGCATCCTGTTTGATTTGTTCGAACTCTGCTGTACCATTTCTTAATTCTACTTAATATATTCACAGTAGGGGTTTCCCTTACCGTTTTCCTTAAAAAAAAACAACTTAGCAAGTCGATAGCAAATGTGCAGAAGCAACACCTTACTTGAATTCACACCATATTAAGGGTGGAATCCACTATCCAACTTAAATTAAAAAACATCAACTTTTGTGAAGCCTGGTGGCAAGAATAATTCAAAAAGTATAATATGACCACAAGCAGTACAAAACAATGTTCTGAATCTAGTACAGCATAATATTCACATTTAGCATAGATCTAAGGCAAAGATAACCTTGTCCAATAACAAAAAACAGAATTCAAAAATACATAAAAGGCTGATCCAATTGACAAAAAAAAATATCTGCATGGATAAAACTTCAAGTGACAATCATGTTCTGGGCTTACCTTGACTCCATCCTTTCCTGGAACAGTTTTCTTTTTAACTAGAATGATATCATTTCCATCAAATGGCATCTTTGCTTTCAGTTTTGTGGGCAAACCGCCTTCAGCAGAAGAGTTCCCAGCCTGCATGTAGTAAGATAAATGACATCATTACAACTTAGTTGTGACAGTATATATCAATAAATTAAAGAGATAAGGCAACCAAGACCAGGTCCAGAACTTCACAGAGTAATACCTCTCTTGCTTCTCTTGGTGTGCCCTCCTTTGGGGTCAATGCACCAACATAACCAGATGATTTAATCATTTGTCCAGTTTTACTCTGCATTTTACTGGCACTTTGATTATATGTCGAAGTGCCAAAATTTGTCAATTCCACGGGCTGCTTTTTCCTCTTCACATCATTACCATCCCCTGTAAGCAGCTATACAGAATAAGAACTAGTGGTTTTTGCAAAGAAAAAGCTAAAGACAAAAAAAACTACCTTCAAGCAGTTTTTTGGCCAAAGAAGCTTCTGTTTCGTCATCTTCTATTTCCTCATTAATTTGAGCATGAGTAGGGCACCTTCTCATTTTAAGTCCCCTCATTCCATCACCTTTATCACTTCTCAGGTCTCCTTTACAAGTATCTTCATCCTCAAATTCTTCTGCATCCAGCAAGTTCTCAAGATCCCCAGCAAATGAGTCCAGATCACTGTTAGCTTCTGTGTCAGTGCCATTATCATCACCATCTAAAGCTGAAAGTGACTGAAATTGTCTGTCCCAAATTTCCTGACATTTCTCCCTAGTTTGCTGCTGAAGTTGCAGAAAAGACATCCTTTGTCCACGTGCAAACTTACTAACAGGAATTTCATCAATAGTAATTCCGGATGCTGCTTGCTCACTTGACAGCTTCCTAACTAAAGCAATCCGATGCCACCTTGTTAGTTTATCAATTTGCTCTTCTGGAACGCCGAATTTCAGAAGCAACTATAAGTACATTAATTAAAAATGTTAGTGAACTAAGCGTAAACATATATTTTGATAGATCTATGAAGACAGGATTCACCCAAATAATGCAGCTGTACCACATTAATTTCACACATTTTCAATCTCAACATGTTTCACACAAAGAATTAACAAATGCATGGAAGAGATCATCGAAGGGATGTCAATTTTATGTGGAATGGATCTTCTTTGAAACTGCAAGTGAAAATCATAATGTGCCACAATACCACTAAATTTGTCAATGGCTTGAGGGAGTAGGGATGGCATCTGTGATCTGTCATTTTTATATCCAACGCTATCAGCAAATTTTGAGTTGGTTGCATTACAAGGAGGCAAGTTTAAGTTTTTCGAGAACCTACTTAAAGTCTCAAAGGCTATCAAATATTAGTACACACGTTATATGTTTACAGAGAGAATATGTTAATATTCCTTTCGTCGCATTTTATAAGGGGTGCAAATATTCTAAAATCCAAACTTTGAAACTTCTGACTAACAATTAGGCTAAATATATATTATTTAAGTGAAATAAAAGCTGCATTGTTAGACTCATGTTCGAATTCATTCATATCACCATGATACTGTATCTAGTAACAGCATATTAGAAGAACTTAGAAGATTTTGCCAAGTCAAAATGTGCCTTATAAAATGGGACAAAGGGAATAGAAAGGACTGCCAATGCCTGTAATGGCAAACACTGTTTCCTGTTTGTATTATAATAGATTACTACTTCACTAGGGTTGATGGTACCTCTCGGGCTGCATCCATGCTCAATCTGCGGAGATCTGCATCAGTTCCAGTTACAGTGGTACCCTTTGCAGCAGCTGACTTTTTCTTGAGCGCTGAATTGGATGCAGGTGCTTTTGGTGCAACTCGCACATAGCTGAATCCGAGTCCACGACCAGATGGATCACCAACACCAGTAATTTCCAATCTTTCTATGTTTTCTCTGTCCTGTGCACAACAAAGAAAATTCTATTAAAATTTAAGGAAAATATATCAATTCGCAAGTATAGGAATAAAGAAACAATGAACAATACATCTCTATATTTACCAGTCAGAAAAAGGCATAAATTCACAAGCATTCAAACACGCAAAGCCCAACCAGTGGGTATCCTTTAAGCTTGCCCAAATGCAAATACTATTGTCCGTGTGCACCTAACAAGTCCTTATGGTGAATCAGCAACCCAGGCCCCTTTATATTTTTTTTTCTCACTTGATACCAAATACTGTCCCTTATAATTCCCAATATCAATTCAGGAAAGAACGAATATGTACACTATCTGCAGTCTCTCTACAGATCGAGGACATCAATTACTACTCTGCAATAATGAATAGTACATTGTTTTGAGTCAACAAACTAGCATAGAATTGAAAACACTGTAGCTCCGACTCACTGACCATCGCATGAGTAAGAAGGCCCAAGTAGAGTACCTGATTAGTACAAGCAACAAAATTACTGGTAAGATTCCAGCTTGCGATTTGTAATTCCCTCTCGATATGTGATGCAGCAGCAAGCTCTATAGCTTCATCAGGAAGCTGATTCATGGCCGAAGCCAGTCCAACAGGCTGAGTAAGCTTCATAATTCCTAAGCGCTTGAGACGATACAAACCAGCTTGCATACTCTCATAACAGCAGACCTGGATAATGACGAGTTAGTGGATACAAAACTCAATAGCGAGTCATGGCGATACTAAGACATAAGAAAAAAATTACTGCTATCACATACCTAAGCTATAAAAAGGTCCTTCCAAGAACAAATATCCTCATTACTACGGGAGTATGCTTTCAAACCAATTCCATAAAAAATGTATTTGGAATTAACTTGCCCTATTAATGTAACTTTTCAACCTTTCAATAGAAGCACAATCTCAAGCTTCCAGCAACTCAAGACTGTGTTTGTTGAAGGCATGCCCGGATCTGTTACGAAAATTGCCGGCAACTATTGCGTTTATTTCAAAAAAAATCACCAAAAGGCACACGAACCAATTTATTTGTGAGTTTGGTCCATAAACACTTTTCTTAGGGGGCGTCCATAAACACTTGGACTGTATTGTGACAGGTGACAGGTCTAAATTTTCCTAGTTGCGCCAATTAGGTGAATCAGTCGATTAGTATAATGGATGCATAACCTTGAATTCAGTCAGTCATTTGGCAAGGTTAACAACCCTAGAGCAGAAAAGCGTCTAATGGAGGGCCCAATAGATTAAATTTCTTAAGTATCTTTTTTAGCGAAAATTTTCTTAAGTATCTTGGCCACATGTTCCCAACTTCACAGTTAGAACGAAACCAAAATACTGTAAGGACATATCGTTCTAAATATTTCTAGATGCCAGAAATAATAAGGGGAATAGCATTTCCATCCCCTAAAAAGTCAGTTATTATTCCGGCCAAGTGATATTATCTAAAAATCAAATCTTGGCCAGCTCTAGAAAGCACTTCGCAGAAAGACTTGTTTTCCACCTCATCTCAATCTCACTACATGTACCAGGAATTCCAGCCACAATGCAGGACAAGCTAACATGCCACACAAATGCTGAACCTGAAACGCTTTTAAGATCGAAACCTGGTTTTTCAATGATCACCGAAAGGCTACTACTCCCTCTGTTTGAGACTAGAAGACCTAATCTTCATTGGAACTTCTTCCAAAAACAGGACATGCACTCAAATATCAAGTTGCGAACAATGATTGTCTTCCACTCCTAGCTCTTAAGTTACCATCCAGAGAAATGGAAGAATTATTTTCACGAACAGATCATCCTAACAGTAACAGCATGATCCCGGTTTCCTTCATTTTCAACTTCATTATTGCATTAACACATGCCGAAGGAATTGCACATTATATTTTTGGAAATCGGGAAGCAATGAACCACAACGGTGATCTTTATTATCAAGTACAATGTAATAAACATCCATACTTCTTTAAGCTTGTCATGAAGAAATAGTTAATCAACACATTTGAAGAAACTCACACTTTCTGGAGTCAGTAGTCTTCTCAGTTCTTCCTCTGATGGAACCCGAAAATCAGACTTCTGGGTCCAGAATATCTCTCCCTTTTGTCCTCTCTGTAAAAGAAAGTACGGGAGAGCTTTTAATCTGATTTACATGGTGTACAGATATAACATGAGCAACAACATGTATGACATATATCTATTATCTAACCTTCAAATCTGCACAATGTTTCAATCGTTTCTTCACGATTGCTTCTGTCAGAGGACTTTGAATGGGCAACTCATCAGCTCGAATCCGCGGAGTAAAATCAGGCTTCTCTCTAGCCCGAAACTCACGATAGACATATACAAGCAATCGATTTAGGAGATAATTCTGCACATTTTTTGTTCCTGGTGAAAATACTTCCATATGAGGTTCCTGCAGTAGAACACAACATTTATGTTATAAATGAAACTATATGACTCATCCCAAAAAGATCAGCTCGTAAAATAATGACACTATTCTAGTAATAAACTAGTAATGGCACTCGTGGGGCAACAAGAACTGGAGTACTGTTCACATATTTTTGGTTGAGAAATTGAACATAGTGTCAAAGTTAACAAATAAATATATCTAAACAATGTCCAAGTCATATAAGTGTCTACTTTCGCCTGTACAAGTAGGGCCTTTCAGAAAGTAATTTTCAGCTATGCCGAACAGCACCAAAGCAGATTCTAAACATGTAACTTCCAAGAACAAATAAATACGCTAGATTATTGAACTTCATTGCAGATCCATATCAATAAAACAAATTAAATTTCCATGTCCAAATCTAAATACAATAATGAGGACACATGAGGAGAGCACTTATTCCATCACTGTAATGGAGAAATATGTGTCCCACATTTCGTGGGCAAAGGGAAAAAAGTATACCCCTAGTCAAACTCTTCCAGTTATGTTCGCTATAGGTCCCACAAAAATGTACAAACAAAACCCAAGATACACAATGAATATTTGAGGACATGGTTTGCAATGTAAATTTTGGCAATGCAAAACTGAAAAACATCCAGCAAAAGCATCCTATATTCCTATCATCCTAAGTAATCTATCCGTGATCATTTTAGGGCAGGAAGCAGATAAAATAGGGATGGAAGCCTTGCACATCTCACTGATACAGAACAGAGTATTTCCAGCATCATAACTTACTTGTTGGCCAACAGCATATAGCTTGTCGATGCGACGAAGGGAAAGCACCCCTTTGCCGGAACGAACTAAAAGATAATCAGTTGCCGCAACCTTGTGAGGAAATATAGGTGATCTGTACATGTTTGTTTCAATACAAGATTGATGGGAACCCGAACGTATGTCGCCCAGAAAAGGAGATTTGTCAGCAGGATCAATTGCAAGCACTGTGCCCAGACCATCACTGTTGTTTCGCAGTGATGTAGCTGTCTGGTCAGTGGGTGAAGTTTTCTGGTAATACGTACAGAGTCGGGCTCCCATTCCTGCATTTGAAAGTAGCAAAGGTCTCTCTTCGCAGTATCTGCATTCAAAGCAATAATTAACAGATGTATTACTATATTGAACAGAATATTTCAACCCAAAATCTGAGAGATCCCTCCTAACAATATCATCATTGAACAATGAATAATATGTGCTATAAAAGTGAACAGAAAACCATGACTAAGACAATAAACACCAAATTTTTATGCATATATTACGTAATAAGATATCAACTAATTTGATGTTCACAACTCAACTAAACCAGCAACTAAACATTTCAATAAATGCGCATATGTACAAAATCACATATATAGAAGTTCATATCAACTATTAATTCCACTATATGGAGAGAAATAGACTTACTCCATTAGGAAAACATGCCCATCACTGACGGACAAGTCAGTTTTTTTCCTGAATGCACCAGGAGGACGTAAAGGCTTGTCCTCACCAGGTAACATCTGTGCCTTCGGCCACAGATTTACCTGAGTGCGAACAACATGGAGAATAGAGTTTGGTCGCACATTTTGCATAGCTAAGGAGATGTTATCACAAAGCTCTTTCCCAGAACAGAACAGTTTGATCCTTTCTGATGGCTTGAAGTCTGCATAAAGTTAAGGCGTTATAAAATTATTACGACTGAAAGAAGAGGTCATTTTTTATTAGAACTTAAATTACACTGTAAATATATTGGCAAACAACCCATCAACACACAATTAGAAAACAGAACTTAATGTTCCAACTAAGGAAGACAATAAATGGATACTAGCCTAACTTCTTTGAAGCTTTTGATTTGACAAAGACTGGAGTTTCCTCTGCATTAACCACAAACTTCAGTCCTTTTCCTCCCAAAGTCATAAGTATAATAGTCATCCGCCCATGGCTACAAGCAGCTCCTTGCAATTCAGCAACAATTTTATTTTCATGTGGATACCACTTAGCTTTTGGCCGGTGAAAGTTTGCAATCTCCTTACTGCATACAGTTGATCAACAAAAGAAAAACATTAGGGATGAAACGGCCAACGAATAATTAATAATTGAATGCAATGGAACAACTGTCAACCAAGGTCGTTATTGGTTTCACTGCCAATGTGAAAGGATACAAAATGAGTTCCTTTGTCTATAGACACTTTTTGGTAAGGTGTGCACGGACTTTTTGTTCTCAAGGGACGCCCAAAAATGGCTATCCTAGCCCACAAACATAGCTGGGCAAAGGTTGGGCAAGAGACCAAACATACTCTAAAGCTCCAGTCTAATGGCATTTATAAACATAAACAAGATCAGAAGTGCACAATATGTACTGTATATTGATCACTGTCCAGAGAATGAAGTTATAATATAGGCATATAGCAGTGCAAGAACCAAACACCATGCTGAAGAGAACCATTCATGAGTCAAAAAGTTATGAAATATTGATGATTCAGCGTTGATCCAGCACAAGGTTTAGCTCACAACAGTTGTGCATTTCACCTATTAGATTAGACTAATAACTAATTGCATATCTCTAAGACCCTTAAGCGAATAAACCACAAACAAAGCATACAATATATCTTTCTCCACCCCTTTTTGCTGTCCATCCTTTCGTAAACACTGAATCCAAATACTTACGCTGGACAACTTGAAATCTTCTCACAGTAACTATGCAACTAAATTATACCTAAACCACCTGTTCCTGGAGTTGTATTTTGTTTCATTCTGACATCACATGAGGCAGCACAACTATCTTTAACATCAAACAACAATACAGACGACAGAGATCAGTTGAGCTAACAAAAAACAGGGATAAAAATTTATCCATACAATATAAAAGATATACATAAATATTTCCTGAAAAAAATTGTACTAGTCATTTCATTGAGTGGATATACCAATATGTCACATATTTTTTCTATTTCAAATGGAATAACTAGAAAAACTATTCATGATCAAAATGACTCATCATATATTTATCAGTTGCCCTGCTGTAATTCTGCTCATCGCAATTAAGTACTGATTAGAAAGCGTGAAATATGTATACAAATGCAGGCTTGCTATGACAATAAAATACAATAAGTAGGAGAGGGCTCATACTTGCTCAATATTGGTTTCATAGTTTGCAGCTTATGAGCTGGAGCAGAATGCACCACCTTTATGCCCATTAAAGCACGTTTTTTGGTATGAGATTTCGCTTGCTGGGGCGTCTTCCTGTTAGAATAAAACTTGTCATTGGAGATGTTAAATCTGCCACTCAATGTCTTTGCCTGAGTGTCAAAATTATCTACTGTTGAAGTTGAAGTCTTTATCGACTGACTAACAATCATGGCACGAGCATGAGAGCGGAGGTGATCCACATTCTTTTCATCTAGAATCTCAAAAAGCATATGATCGTCTCTGAGATCAAATATCAGTTTAGGCTTTGGAGCATCCTCACTGGGCTCCCAGATTATGTTGTCCAACCATGCTCCATCCAACAAATCCCTATTCAGTAAACATAGATTGTTTAATCGTCGCATGGTGTCAATTTTAACTGTTTCATCCAAGTTATTTGGTTTGATGCGGTCAAAGTCATCCTCCTTTGTCGATGGAAGATAACTATTCCCAGGGGAAAGGTAGTTAGTTGGAGCAGGCATTTCTGTACAACCAAAAGGCTCTTTTATTGCTGGGAAATCATGATTTTTACTCTGTACATCACAGCACCCAGAGACCTGGTCATGATCCTGGTCTTGTTCTTCACCGTGTGTGTCCATACTCTCTTCAGATACTACACAGCTTTTTAAGCAAGGCTGACTTTCCTTTGATGGTGAATTATTCCAAATGATATCATTTTCCCAATCATCATGCTCAAGTGGATAAAACTCGGGGCAAACTGGAGATAGCGGAAAAGTACAGATATCCTTTTCTGTGCCTTTCATTGGTTGTTCAGAAAGACATGAGTCCTTCAGCCTTGAAGTGACATCAGAAATTGACTCATCACTGTCACTCTCAGTGAAATCTTCGTTCATCTGGATATGCTTCAGAGTTGAGATGTTTTGAGTGGCACTTCGAAGAAATAATTCCTCATCTTCTTCAACATTGCCAGCAACATTTGTGATATGGAGCTCTGAAAGAAATTATAACGAGACAAATAAGGCACTAGGTATATTGAAATATTGCAGCCATGAGTAACCACCATAATAAGCTATTAAAGTCCAACATTCTAATAGTTGGTAACTTGTACCGTTCAGTCACCCCACCTTGTAGCAAGGAATAGGAACCTTAGACTTGTGAATAGGTTGAAATATTATAATTTATTGTCATGAAGTACAATCATATGGCAGCAAAACAAAGGTATAATGATCCTTTTCATGCACATAAAGGTAATAAAATTAAGCAATAATCATCTGTCAATGATGGCTTGTGCTGCAAGACAATGGATCACAGTACAATTTTGTAGATGCAGATTAGGTCGACAATTGTGTATGTTTGTACTTAACATCAACAATTGGATGTCTTGTAAGCAATTAGCCAATAACCTACTAGCGCATATTCACACATTGACCCTTTTAATTTGCTAAAACTATTTGCAAAAATCAGAATGATGAGGGCACCTAGTAACGTGTAGTAGGCCTGGTTTAGAATGCAGTAATAACTACAAGTAGCTAGAAGTGCTGACTTTTACAACACCAACAGTATATCAAAATAGATAGTCCATGCTTGTTCACAAACAAAGCAGTTACAAATGTGTGCTGTCGACACAGTCAATGGCAGTTAAATTCCTTTATCTAAAATTGGATATCCCAAAAGCAGTAACGATGAAAGTCTGCCTTTAGTAAGCATTACTTTCAGGACGACAACATGCAGATACCAAGTATCTATATAAGGAGAGCATGGTGGGTTTTGCCATTTCCATGAAAAATGCAACAAACCTTTATTCACTGGACGTTTATGGTGATCTGTCTTCACTTTTCTTGCAGGCTCCTGGATACCGAAAATTTCAGAGAACCTCAGAATCACACTCCCATCCTCTATGCATAAAACTGGAAGGGAAGCTGCATTTTGAGGCTCATGTTGCCTTTCTTCAGTGCCCGTTTCATTCTGCTTAAATGGAAACGAGTAAACCAGTGATACTAAGACAGATCATTATAGGAACATTATAGATTTATGACTACAAAAGGTTGGGTTAATTGGATACATATGATAAACAGTGTCTAATTTGATAGATGGAGCTGGTGCTCAACGGAATGTGGAACCTGCCCCCACTTATCACCATGGTTAAAAGCAAAAAAATTATTTAGTGCCCCCAACTAACATTTCCAAAATAAGTTTCATCAAGTAGTCCAAGAAATTTTCATCTCCATAGACAGAAGGTATAATACTTCCATAGTGAATGTTTGACAGGGGTAGTGGATAACACCACACACCAGCAAAAAGCCATCCAGTGCTCTATGTTGATCTGCTTGGGATTGGTATCCAAACATAGAGGATACAACAGATTTGTACAGTTGGAGATATTGCCATGTTATGGGAGTTGGGCTCAGGATCAAGGATAGCAGCAGGGCGTGTCCATGGAGGATTAGTTAATTTGTTAGAAGCATGTCTATCTATTCGTTAGCTTTGGCACATGATTAGCCAGTTAGTTTGTTTTTTTAGGAAAATAGAGCAGGGGAACCCCGACTGTGATAGTAATAATAATAAGAATGGATGGCTGAGGTAGCCAAATACAACGACCAAGACGACCCAACACAATCACACCAACACATAGATAATGAACAATGACCTTCTCTACCACACCAGACTACATCTGGACAGAGATCATCCTGCGACCTAGACACCACACGACATGTACCACCACAAAATCGGCTATCCTCAGCGACCAAGAGTCTGTAGTTTGTTAGGTTCATATCAATCTGTTAGCATGCATACTGCTCTATTTATAGAGCACGTCATATCCTTTAGATGGAGGCAAGAAAGAAGACTAGGTCTCTCTCTTCTTGTACCATGGGCCGAGGCCCCCGGCGCCGTTCCACAACAAGCTGTGTGAATAAAAATATCCTAGCTAACTATAGATAGAAGCAGTTTAAGGAAATTAATCATAACTAACACATAGCCTTATCAGAAATCTAACAAAAGATACCATGCAGTAGTGAGTTCAAGGTCTGTACTGTGTTACTGTGTAATACCTGCAAAGCTTCGTATTCAAAGTCCATACTTTCTTCTGGATGTGATAACAAGGCAATATTTTCTAAGGCATGGTTATCCCTTGAGGTCACCATATCCTGCTGCTCAGTTGAAACTATATCCAAATAAATTACAGGAAATGAGAATTGTGTCAGCTAGCTAGAACAAATATAAATAAATAAAAACTTCAAGTTTTACTTTTATGTCTTAACTTCAACAGATGATTGCTCTATTTATATTGGAAATGCACTTGATAACTACGCTGTGTGTGTCATGGTTTAACCAAAAGGACACAATATTCTAACTAATTTCCAATTATAAGTGAAGTTTACACGAAAGATTTTTCTTAGTGCCAATAGAAACAATGGAAATGGTTGTCAACTCTTCAATTCATGTACACTGCCAGCAATGCTAGCCCCAACCGACAGAACGAAAAAAGTAACATATGCATACCCATGAGAATAAATATATTTGAAGACAGAAAAATGTCCCAATACTGGTACCGACTTGGGACCGACTGGACGACTAGTCGACGACTAGTCGTCGACTTGAAAACAGGGGTAGAATGCATGCTATTATTAAAAAATGAAGCATGAAAACAACCAGGCACATGGTTCAGTATCACCTGAAGAGAGATTTTGCATGGCTTTATCATCAAGAGATTTGTTATTGTTGGGTGGTTCTTCATCCTCATCGTAGTCCTCATCGTCAAAAACAGAAACTGCAGTACTGACTGGTGCATATGCTGCAGGTTCAGTACTACCTGAAGAGAGATTTTGCATGGCTTTATCATCAAGAGATTTGTTATTGTTGGGTGGTTCTTCATCCTCATCGTAGTCCTCATCGTCAAACACAGAAACTGCAGTACTGACTGGTGCATATACTGCAGCTGACGAGAAGTAATCTTTTTTGGATAACACATTGTCTTCCTCTGTAGTTGCTTCAACTTCAGGTCCATCATATTCTTCATCAATATCTTCATAGTCAACAGCATCTTCTGCCTTCTCATCATAGTCTACATAACAGTAAAAGCTCTGGTGTCATTTAGATTTATTGCGTACAATTAGCATTGACACAACATAACAAAGATGTCAAAGAGCAGAAAGTAACGGATAAGAATTGAGAGGCAAATTGGACTCAGTGGATAACCTATAAAAATCATGCATGTAGCTTATATGGAAACATTGAGATGCCACTAACCTTGTTCAGAAGGATCAGTTGGTGCTGAAGAAGACTTGATTAGCTATATTAGCAAATAACCAGGCATTAACATCGTCAGTAATGAAATAGGAAGTAAGATTAACTTCACCATAAGATAGTAACATACATCAATGTCTCTGAGGGATGAACCAAGCTTGTCTACCAGTGCAAAAAGATGTTCCTTTGCATCCTGACAAACCAAGAGAAATAGAAGTAAAAAAATTATGAATTAAACATGACTGAATAGTGTATAGTATATTCAATGGGAAATCATATAAGTACCCATGGGCTGCACAACTGACTTTTTTCTGGTCAAATTTCCTAAAGAAAAAACTAAACACAGTTTATGTTTCATAAATCCAAATTATGATAAAGTACAACACATGACGTGAGAAATGGTTGGTGGATCCAATTGATTTGCCCTACCCTATTCACATCTGTAACATAGGTTCAATATTAATCTAGTGGGGAATATAATTACTTTTGGAAATGCTGGTTATCTGCTGGGAAATATGATTATTTTTGGTAATGTTTGTTCCCATCAAGAAAATGAGCACTCCCTAAATAAAACTCACACAAGTCCAATATGATAAAAAATAAATGGAAGAGCCAGAGAAGATGGAGTTAAAATTATCAATGTACTGGCCAGCAAGAGAGAGAGAGAGAGAGAGAGAGAGACACAAGTGAGAAATATCAAAAGAACAAAATGTATGAGAGTGAAAAGATACGGCTTATAAATTCATGATAAACAACATCATCACATTGTGCAAATGCTCCTTTTAGCATTGCCTTCGGCTTTATACATTGTTTTCTATCATTTTAGAAGTAGCATTAGAAGCATTTATTCAGGCTCCATAACAGCAAAACCTAACAAAAAAACTAGATCCCAAAGTACAAAGTGGCATTTTTTTTCCATCAAAACCCAGAAACATCATTTGGCATGTTGAAATACTCAAAATAACTACCTGTAGCTACATGACACGTCATAGAAGAAGCTACATGAAAATAACAGGACAAAACGTCAAGAACAACAAAATCCAGATATTGCCCTTTTAAGATAAAAGGAGATTTTAAATGGCATTACCTCATCAAGGTAGTCAGCATCTAAGTCACCAGAGTCATCTACATTGCCGAACATAAACCCCAGGAAGTGATTCCCTCCACCAGGCTCTTCATAATCCTCGTCATCGTCATCTTCTGCAAATATCAATGATCATAAGAAGTGTTATAGGGTTAGAAAACCTATTTTGTACCTCCCCCGTTTCTTTTCATGTGACATTGATTAGTTCATTTTTGAACTAACCAGCGTCAAATGAAAAGAACGATGGGAGTACTAGTTTAAACCAACATTTCATCAATTTGGTATAATTTGAATCCAGATCACTGCTAGATCCTGCTGCTAACGGCAGATAAATGAGTTTAGAATCTCACAACCAACACCTTTTCTTTTCTTCGGCGTGTGAAAATAACAGATACAGTGGTTGCGGCAAGATGCTAGAATTAAGGTTGTAAGTCTGGAAAAGGTTATAGACCATAATTAATCATTATAGAACCCAAAATCCTACAAGCCCACAAATCAAAACCAGCGCTTAGCATGCAAATCGGGCAACCAATCAACTTGAATGGATGTATAAGGGAGACCAACTAAGTCGAAGCCCTGCAAATAAGTTTCCCAAAAAATAACACTCATTCGTACATAGCTCGTCTGCAGTCTGCAAGCTAAACAGACAAGAATTCGCAACTAGGCACTGCACTAACGAACCCAGCCATAGCACCCCCAACAGTCCCAATTCACATCAGAACTCCGCAGGTTGCAGCAATTTCACAACTACCCTAAGCACCGGCGATCGACTCGCAAACTAGCATGAGAAAAAAAAAAAAACAGAAACACAGCACAACGATGACAGTGCTCTGGGGCATCGAGCTCACCTGCAGCACTGGTAGTCGGGTTCTCGTCGTCGTGGCGTTCCTCGTCGCTCATGACTGCGATTGGTGGCTGATCCTGCTGCCCCACGAGCACGGCGTCCCCGCCCCGCAACGGCACCGGGAGCCCAAATCCTAGGTCAGGGCGCCCTCAAGCTCGCAATCGGCGACTGAATCCACGGGAACTAGAGTCGCGGAGGATCACCGGGGCGGTGGGGGGAGACCGGGCGATTCACCGCCAGGTCTCCGCTCAATTTTCGCCAAGTGATGGCGCCGCATCAAAGGACGGGTCGCGTAGCGCGAGGTCGGCGAGGGCGGTTGGGGCGTCCTGCTTGGTTCCCAGCGACGATGAGAACGGCGGCGCTGCGATCTGGCGCGGACGGCGGCGGCGGCGGCGGACGGGCGGAGAGGAGGGGGGCGTCGGGGGCTAGATGAGGAGCGCTGAGGGCAGGGAGAGGCCGGGGCGCCGACTCCGGGGGCGGCGCTGGTCGGCCGTCTCGGAGGTGGGCTGGGCCGGGCCTATCCAAGCCCGTATAAGAATATTACGTGATTGGTTCGGCGGGAGGCCCGTAGAATTGTAGAATGATACGACCCCGTAGAAAAGGCCCAGTTTGGCAGTTTACGAGCCTGTGTTTCTCGGCTTCACTTCAGTGTGCACAGATCAAATGAAATTTTTATTTTAGCATGATTTTTTATTATTTAATATTAATAGATTTTGAATTTTTTTATCAAACTAGCCACCCTACCGTCCACACTGTGGTAGGTGAGCCATCACAGTGTGAACGGTTTCGCCATATAGACAGGAGAACCATCCACACCATGGACAGTTGGCCCACGTGGCTGCCAACATTGGCGCTGTGTGGCCTACCGTCCACACCGTGGACGAGTCGTCCACTTTTGGCCGCGAGCAGAACCTGTTTTTGCAAGAGCGAGCAGAGACTGTTTTTGCTGGAGCGAGCAGCGCCGCAAGTTTTTTTGGCGGGAGCGAGCAGCTACGCTTGTATTCTGGCGGGAGCGAGCCTCACATAATTTTCCGCGCCTCAATCGTCCACTCGTGGTACCGTAGTTTGAACAGTACACTAGTAGTATACGGCAGCTTGTATGTGGAACGGTGAACTTAGGCTCTGTTTGGCATAACTTCTGCTGTTCTTCATAAAATAAGCTGAGAATGTGTCAAACAGGAAGCTTCTGTAACAGCTTATTAGTTCAGTTATTTCTCAAAATGAACTAAAAGCAGTACGTAAGCAGAAGTTGTTTTCGAACAGCTTTTCAAACAAACTGTTTTCGTAACAAGTTCTAGCTGTCCTAAACATAATGATGTTTGTGGCGTGATGTAGGCTGGGGCGCTGGGCCAGGTAGGGGCCGTCGTACACGGTACACAGCAGCTTGTCAGCTCAGCAGGTGGTGCTTGTCACTTCAGTAGTACTCCCTCCTGATTTTATTAATTGACGTTTCATACAGCAAACTTAACTAAAAAACAACTAAGAAATCCTGTCTGGACGTCAATTAAAACGATCCAGAGGGAGTACACGTTAGCTTTTCCATTTTATTTTTATGCTGATCGGAAAAAGTTAGAGAAGTTGACCCGGCTTGCTGCAACTCGAGGGAGCAGCGCGGGCGGTGTGGCAGTCGACGCGAGCAGCCGTGGCTGCTATCTACGGTGTGGACGGCAGGTCATGTCACGTTGACAGCTACGAACCAACCATCCATGCTGTAGACGACTCCTCTACTCACGTGGCAAAACCGTTCATACTATGGACGGCTTCCTGCCATGTGTGTCCGGCGTCCACAGTGTAGATGCTAGGATAGTTTGGCAAAAAAAATCGGAGGCTATTAATATTAAAAAAATAAAAATCATGTTAAAATAAAAAAATCCAGATCAACGTTATGCCTTTTTCTAGGAAAAGAAAAGGGTAGTTTCCAGATCAATCTGACTGATGCCGCCGGATCCCAGGCAGGAGGCATGGCTACTTGTGCATTGCTAAAGTGGAGAGATAGCCGACGAACCTTCCCACCGAGTATGTAATCATTTTGGGACTTGATCCAGTGGTTAAATTGTCTTCCACGGATTCGTAATACTCCGCCGGATCTTTTTATTTGTTATCGATTAGTTTAAAAATGAACTAGTCGATAACAAATAAAAGATTCGGAATGAGTACCTAATAAGACAGGCTCCCTCATCGGGATGTACACGACTAACTGATACGAGGGAAACATATATGCAAGAACAAAAAAATTAGAAAAATCTTCCTATGTTAGTACTCCCTCCGTTTTCAAAATCCTGTCGCATTGTAATTTATTTTTGAATTACGATTTACGAAGCGATAAACTTTTGAAAACGGGAGGAATACATATCAACTCGCATCTTATTGTTACAACTCGGTATTCACAATTCACATCATTGTAAGGAATACATCCAGGAGGGCATGTTTATAAAGAATTCTAAGGGGTTTCTCCTCTGGTTTGTGTAATTATATGCGAACATAATGAAAGCACTTTACAAGGATTTCTGAAGAAACGGTACAGGATTGGGTTATATTCAGTATGGCTTTTGCCCGGAGAACATTATAAATGACCTCTGAACCTTACTGCTGTAGTTAACAAGACCACAAGATTTACACAAGTCTTCTAGCTCTCCTTCAGTGAAGTAGTTGTAGCTGGTGTTAACTGGTCCAACAATCTGCAACACAAAGCAGTAAAATACAGGTTGAGAAAAAAAACTGAGTTAAGCACTGAATAAGTACCAAATTGATGGCCAATTACCTGTCGCAGTGGCCTTAATGCATCAACAGAGAATGGGTTGTTCCTGGGAGATGACAAGAAGGTTGTCCCCACAAAGACACCACCAGGCCTCAGGACACGGCTTATTTCGGCTACCTGACAATTAAAAGAAGTAGATGATGCCATGATCTTGAATTCAACGGCCAGTCGGCCACTGGTTATTAATTGCTGGTTGGCAATTGACCAATGGAACTAAAGTTCTGATTTATCATGTTAGGCATTCTGCGCTACTTTTTTCAGTGTAAAGGAAAAGACATGAACAGCTAAGCAAGAAAGGTGTAGGTAACAATGATATCACAGATCAATATCAACAATGACGTTTCAAGTTTTCGAGATAATTTGAAAAAATGTCCAAATTTTTTGGTGGAAAAGTTATGGCCATACAAGTACCATGGAAATGCAGTCTAGTCTTTTCTGCAGTATTTCCTTCTTACCAAATGAATCTTTAAGCACTGAACAGATGGTTGGCTAGAAATACTCCTATGTTTGAAAATATAATTACAGCTTCATTGCAGATAACACGGGCATCACTTTCAGGTAAAGCAGTTAAAAGTATCACTTGAATCAAAGTGCAAACATTTATTGTACCGCATTTGAAGGGGAGGGCCAGCAATGAATAGCAGCTCCAGCATGAATGGCATCTACTGAAGAGGAGGCGAAAGGGAGCCTTGAAATATCAGCCCTTACGAGTGCTAGATTCCTGCCGAAACCAAAGAGGAAAGCAGTCAACAGTTTGCTCGGCTTCGTTGCAAAATACTAATAATATTACAAGAAGGTTTCCATAATTGCTTAACCTGAATATATTATTGAGGTAACTGGAACTTACTGTTAACCTACTATGCGCTAACCGGTTGCACCCAAAAGCTTAAGCTGATGGGGAAGAGTAGGCAATTCACTTATACACTTCAACACTCTCTCTCACGTGAGGCTCCCTCAGGCCTCAAATGTGAAAATAGAAGTGGGTTTGCGCCTGCCAGGATTCGAACTCGAGACCTCTGGCTTTGATACATGTTAAGCTACTATGCGCTAACCGGTTGCACTCAAAAGCTTAAGCTGATGGAGAATGGTATGCAATTCACTTATACACTCCAACACTTGCATCTTACAATTTGTAAAACAAAAGCAATCTTTTTGGAGTGCTACCGGATATAAATAATGTTCATCCATAATTTAGCCTACGTCTTCAAACTGCAGAAGAAGCTACTGCATCATACTACATTGTCCTAGTAGCACTACTTTACTGTTTAGTTTAATGTTGGTACGTGTGGGGCAAGAGGATGAGGCTGCAACTGAGGAAACAAAGAAGAGCAACCTGTCCAGAGAAAGGTTTAGAAGCATTGTTTGGCCTTCCTAGCTTCTATATAGCATTTTCGTGGGTCTGAAATGATACTGGTGCGGGGAATTTCAGCTCCTCAATCAACCCCCAATCCCCTCTTAGTCTACATCCAAGGTCCACATAATTTTTACATTTGAAGAATGCAAAACATGCTTTTTATTTACAGGGAAAGCTCAATGTATATGAATAAGATTCAAAAACAGGAAGGAAAGCTCACGCGTTAAGGAGAGTATCATCTTGCTTAATGAATTCATAACACTGGCGGAGCATATTCTCGGAGAAGTCCAAAGCTATTACAGCTGAGTATGTCCCAGATTTTGCAAACTTTCTAGTAAACAAGCCACTGCCGCAGCTGACATCAAGAAGGATACCACCAACAACAGGTTCGAAATAATCTTGAGCCATTTGAAACTGACAATGGCAGCAGAAGATCAGAAGAGCAAACATATGAGTGCTAATATTTCTTTTAAATGGACAATCTGTTAACCCTTTTATATGCAGATGCAGAGAATCTACTTCACCGCAGCAAAATAGAGAAGCTACAAACAGTTGGTCGCTGGTTGCTTATTGTTTTACGAAATCATGGACCAGGTTTTAAAAATTCATTGTGCAGTAACACTGCAGAATTAACAACAAGGTAACCCAGAAACTTACCTCTTCATCAAGACCAGGGAATCCACTCCGATTGAAATTTTGACGCCACCCTCTCTCATAAAGGAACGAGACAAGTGGACTCCTGAACAGTTCGGTTCTAGCAGGCTTCTGCTCACTGTATTCTTTTGTTCCTGAAGTAACAGTCAGGTCGAGGAAGATGTCTTTGCTGGTAAACGACTTGTTGCACTTTGAACACTTGAATCCAGACCTGTAAATTGCTGGCCTGCGTGGGGAACACATAAGCCAGATCTTACATGTTCACGTAGCAAAAAAAACATGGCGATGCATGCTTTGAGCCACAATTAAAATGGAGTAGGACATACAGGTTTATGCCTGGTGGACCTTTCCTTATCAATGGTTCGTAGCAAACAGGGCATGCAAAGACCTGAGTTTCTGAAGAGCATTTCTGCTGGACCTTGGTCTCCTGTCAAGATCCAATCATGACGATTCAATGAAGAAATGTCACTATTTCATCAGCAATGAACACCAAATGTCCTTATATACGAGGTGTAGTAAAAAACAGCAACCCGCTCTGCAATACGGTAAATTCCCTAGAAGTAATGGAAGGCACGCACAACACACCGTACCTCCAAAAGCTATCAGAGTATCACCAGCATACACGAACTGTCTATGCTAAAGACTGTCAGAAGTCAGAACCACCACATTCTTACACCAGGCACTTCGTTAGTCATAACTATGATCTGGGCGCCCCAGATTCTGTCCCTGATCAGGATCTTGCCCAAAACCAACCTGGTTCCAGAATGTAAGGTTCATCTTATCGGTTGATTTTGCAATGACTCAATGAGGTAGGAGCTATTTGGCCGCGGGTTTAGGGCCCCAGTGTGTATCAACAGAAATACAGGCAGCAAACGTAAAATAAGCTGAATACCACGAAACTTTTACGAGTTGCAGGTAAAAACAGGACAGGACACGTTGTCAGAGCAAATTTAAACCCGCATAACCACAAACACGTGGTTGCGCGCAAAAGCTTTTCTAGCCTATTTCGCTCACACGAAATCCGTCCGGTAACGACGATAATACTAATCGAGTAAATAAGTGAGGAAGAGTACCGGCTCAACGGCGATCGCCTCGGCGGCGGTGCTGGCAGCTGCGCGAAGAGCGGGGAAGCCGCAGCGGCGCGGGCGTGGACGGCGGGACGCTGGGTCGACACCCCCGCTGGGGAGATGGAGCGCGGGGTGGGCGGTGGAGCACGCCGCCGCGGCTCTCACCAGCAGATCCATGGCGCGGCGCGGTCACGACCACGACGAGACACCCGCGCAGAAGAAAATGGTACGTACGCGTCTAGCGTGGTACCGTCTACCGTGCTGCGCACTTGGATATGGGTCGCTGCCCGCTCGGGGTTGTGGTGGTTGCTGTTACGGCGTGGCGCGGGGCCCGCCCGATCGCGTGCGCCGTGGTCGAGACGGAGCGGTGAATGATTTTCCACTGGTTCCCTGATAAGCCGCGTGGCAACCTGCCGGCTCTGGGCTTCCGAGGCCGGCGCCGTCTTTCCGTTTCGCAACCCTCTGTGAAAGATTTTTCCTCTCCCAGCTCAGTCCGCGCGCCACGCACACGCTGTCCAGCAGGATGGCACTAGCAGAGAAGCAGAAGGCAGGACAAAATTTCCAAGTAAATGGAGCTGCTCGGGTCGTACGAATCCCGCGTGGTAAATTTTGTTGAACTTTCTCAACGAACAGATCAACTTCTGCGATAATTGAATCCCCCGCGTCAGTCGAATAAGGCCTAAAACTTTATCCTGACGGTCATTCGGTGAACTCCCGGCAGCCTTCAATCTGGAACTGGTAGACAGAGACGGTTTTGTACCGAAATGTGAGTGCAGATACAAACCTTCCACAAGCATCTCCTAGCTGCACATCCTTTCCTGTTGCCACTGCAACAAGAACGGCATATAGAGCGCTCCCCGTGCGTCGTCGCAAACCTGCTCTAACCAGTGCAGATCATGGAACCAGTAGCTTAAAAGGTTAGCACGGGAACGAACAGGGCCGGCGTAGCATTACTGCAGTCAGGGTTGAAAGTTGCAGCAGGACGATCACTAGCAATCCAGGCAATGCGCAAGCAAGAAACCGCTGGCAGGTGCTGGGGACCGATGACGCTAACGGCATGTCAAGCGTCAAAAGATTCAGCAGCCCTCTCTCTTTGTCGTAATCAGCTATAAAATGTTAACGTCCGTTCAGCATGAGATGCAATGGGCAGTGCAGTACTCCCTCCTTCCCACAATAGTTGTCGTTAGGACAACAAACTTAGTTCAATTTTGAACTAAGTTTGTTGTCCTAACGACAACTATTGTGGGAAGGAGGGAGTATTATACTAGCTTATCTCGCACGATTGGTAGGGACGATCGGTCGGTCGGTCGATCGTTTGAATTGGCATCGATCCTTATCTTTCAGCGGGCGAAGAGTGATGAGCAGATATCGCACTTGCTGGCGATTCGGCTTCGCCGTTCAATCGGCCAAGTTTAAATGTTAAAGCGCTCGTGAGTCGTGAATCACATCGTCAGACCACTTTATCCGTACCTCACATCTCAAAAAAAAAATAGTAGACATTATCCGGTGCATGCTGCATTAGGATGAGGGAGGAGGGGCCAACCGCGCACCACCACCCACATGACCGCTTCGAAAGCTCAGCTCCAGCTCGACGCAGCCCACAGACTATTCCGTTCCAAATTAAGCCGACCACGGGGTCGCCGTCGCGCGGAAAGCCGGCGTCGTCGGCCGTCGCCGCCGCCGCTCGGCTCACCCGCGCCGTCCGCGCGACAAAGATCTTCGGCTAGGCATCGGATTCGGCTTCCGTTCACTTTTCTCCTGCCCTTTTTAAAGCGGATCGGCAGAGAGGGTGCGGTTTTCCTTTGGAGGAACGTTCCGAACGGATGTCTTGTTCCGTTCTTTCGGCGACGTATTTTGCTTACAAAACCATGTCCGGTCTTGGTGACAAGTGGCGTGGCACGTGTAGTAGTTTTATGCCGCGGAATTGCCGTGTTAAGGTACTACGATTACGGAGAACGCCTAGTACTTTATTGCTGCAGAATGGCCGCGTTAAGGTATTAATCAGAGTCAACAGACGTACGTGCCGACTGTTGACGGTTTGACGCACGCCAAGCGCAGGTGCGTACTCCCTCCGTCCCATAAAGATGGAGGTTTTGGGCTTGCAAGTTTGTCCCACAAAGACTGAATTCTTGACATGTAAGTGTGTAGTAATCTAAAGTCAACGTTATGTTCCTCCAATCAGCTCCAATCAGTGTTGTTCCCGGTACTAGGAACTCGATGTCAGCCAATGTTGAGAGTTAAAGTTGAGGACACATGCATCATTTACATACTCCACTATTATGTCTAAAAAATACTAAAACATCTATCTTTTTGAGACGGAGGAGTAGCTCACAAAAAAGGCGATATGAATTCAGAAAAAGTAATCAAACCTGGTCAGCAAGGCGTCAAGTGAATCTTACCCCCCCCCCCCCCCCCCTTCTCAACAAGGAAAGAACATTTATGTCCCGGAAAAAAATTTACGTCAAAGATGCTGCATATCTATTTTATTAAAAAAAAAGATGATGGGCATCATACAGTAGTAATACACACATGACACATAAAGGCACACTTGTGAACAATGTCCGCTAAAAGATTCGCCCCCAAAAAAAACGACTTTCACATGGATGGATATCGGGAAAGCATCACACAAGATTTTATTCCAACAATCACACAACATTTTCTATCATACAATACATAAATATAAACGCACTTTGCGAACAAATATATCAGTAAAAGATTCACCAGAAACGAAAGGATAATTTCCACATGATTTGGGCCAAAAAAAAATTCCCATGGGCGCGGCAGCGAGATGATCCGCCGCGAACCCGGCGGCAGAGCTCGCACATGACTGACATTGCGCCTGTGACCGTTACCATCCCGTGGGCGTGGGTGGGTCCCACGCTGCCAGGCGGGAAGTCTCGATCCGAACGGCTCCATCGGCGTCACCCTTTTCCGCTAAGAAATCCCGAAACCGCTCTCACGTTCTGACCCCACGCGTAACGGCGCGTTCGTCTCGTCCCACGCGTGGGCCCACCCACCTCCGCCGTCGCCCTTTCCCATTCACGCCGTCGCCCCGCCCCACACGACCCCACGGCCCACGCGGCGACGGGGGCTGTCCTTATCCGTCTTTCTCTCCGCCCCTCTCTACATATGAACCCATACGCCTTCCATCCCAACGCACTCCACCTTCCCACACGCATCGAAACGCATCTATCTCTAGCACTTCCCAAAATCCCAGCACGAGCACAAGCACACTGCCCTATAAGCCTAGAGCAAGGCAGGGGAAAGAAAGAGAGAGGCTGGCAAGATCCATGGACGCGTCCCCGTCGTCGCCGTCGTCCCCGTCGTCGTCGCTGAAGAACAAGCTGCGGACGACCGTGTGCTGCTGCTTCGGCGGGGGAGCCGGGTCCGCCGGCCGGGAGCAGCGCGTCAGGTGGCGGCGGCGGACGGCCGTGGGGGAATTCCGCTACGACTCGCTCAGCTACGCGCTCAACTTCGACGAAGGTGAGGACGACGACGAAGACGGCGCCGGGGCCGCCGCCTTCCGGTACAGGAACTTCAACTCGCGGCTGCCGCCCTCGCCGGCCGCGTCGGCGGCGACGACGCAGCGGTCCACGGCCGTCGCCTTCGCCTGAACAACAACGCCTTAATTTTCCCTTTCGCATGCTGATTCCATGATCCAGTGAGCGGGCGACCGAGTTGTGTGCAGCGTCGTTGTGATTAGTAAGAGTATAGGATCTAGGTATGTTCCCTAATGTATTCGCACTATGTAATTTGGAGAAGATACAGAGTGAAACGGCTGTGATGAGCACTGGAATTTGGGAGGGTTCGATTAATGAAAATAACTACTGTTTCATTGTACACCTGACCGGCGAGGGGAATGTCCTCTTTCTTTTTTGTTTGAGGGCTCGGCTGAAAAGTGCTGCTTCGTCAGCGACTGTACATCAGCGGGCAGTGTTCTTTTTCCCCTTCCGTTCCGTTCCTGCTAAGAAAATACTACTGTATCTCCCATTTATCTCCAGCACGTCTTTATTATGCGTTTATGTGGAGCCTGCTGCAATTGCGCGCGTTTCTTCGACGAAGCGGCGTGTGAGCAGCTCGGCTCTTGGTCTTGGGCTGGAACGGATAACGAACACGCTGCTCGATTCTTCGAAATATAAATATTTTTTGTTCAATTTTTGGGGTTTAGATTCATAACGTTATCTATTATGTATCGCGGTGCTGACACTAAAAAGCCACACACTTGGGCCGTTGGATGCTTGCTGACGTCCGCCTGCGTGCGCTCCACGGACCACTGCCAGCTTGGTCAACGAAGACGCCTTTGCAGCGGAACTTACGGCAGTTTTCAGAATTTCTGGCCCAAGAAATAGATTTTCAGGTGGCCCGTTACACTACCACGTGCAAATCTATACTATCTGGGCCACGCCTAAGCGTCGGTTTGGTTCTCGGCGGAACCGCAGAAGTACGTGTAGCCGAACATGGTCCAGTCCAGCTTAACAAGCACTCCTACTATTCGGCGGGCCAATAAACCTGGCCCGTAACAAAGTTGATCGGAAAATGTTCCGTAAGCGGGAAAAAAAAAAACACGCAGGAGAGCGAGAAATCACCTGACAGTAAAGCAAGGAAAAAGTTCCCAAAAGTGATTGCGCAGCGTCGATGATGGCGGCGCAGTAACTAAAGGAAATAATCGTGCCAGTACTAGCAGTTTGCAACCGCATCGGACGTAACCTAAAGCCTAAACAGGAGGAGCACGGAGCACCACTGTCACGCCACGTTGCTGCAGTCCTCTCAGGTTGTCCTTTTAATCGAGTTTATAGCTAATCGTATCGGCCTCACCCCCCAGATCTGGTCTGGGATCTCGCCGTCGTCGCTGCTAAGAAGACTAAGATATTACCTGTGCAGAAAAGAAAGAAGATTAACGTAACCTAAACAAGGTACGAGTTCTTAATCAAGTTGAGCACCAAGCTGCCGGCCTGTGGCAGCAACTGTAGCATTACTTTTTAGTCTCCAAAGAGTAGCTGGTTTTTTGAACGGTTTAGCCACCCAAACCGGGAATGAACAGGGCTACACGGCATCACCGTCATCACCAGCCGGTCAAAGATGATGATTAGCAGACCCGGCGAGCGAGGAACGAAGCCCTGCACTGCAGCTGTGCACGCCAGAGCGGCACGGTGACCAGGATGCCGGCCTGGGGTGGAAATGGAACGGGCGGATTATGAAAAACAAAAGGAAGAGGACGCATTACCCGTGAATCGTCATGATTATTGCATGGTTAAAGACGACGAATCATCATCATGATTGCATCAGCCGTGAGGAAGCTCTGGTAAAATCCTCTTCTCCAACGGAGATGTTGGGGTTGACACCAACACTTCACATCGGAGACACAACCTTCATGACCCCACCGAGGCTGCTCCCCTCGTCTTCGACACTCTCCCTTGCTCTGCTAAGTGGTTAGACCATCCGCACCAACGTACTGGAAACCATACTCTAAAGCATACTGTAAAGCATACTGGAAAATTTTTGTGAGATGACATACTGGAAGTATAGAGTATATAGAGTATGGTTTAGAGGATAGAGTATGGTTTAGAGTATATTGGTGCGGATGGTCTTAGTCTTAGGTTCCATCTTTCTGTCGGGCCCAGCCAGCTGCTGATTAACCCAGCATGATGATTAGTGACAACTAGAACTGCCATGTTCTTGCTAAAGCAGCAGGTGTGTAGGTGTTAGTTTTGAAGCTCCAAAATAGAAGGTACGTTAACGTAGTCGTTGAGTAGGTCCCTGCCAATGGATCACTTTTACCACTTGTAATAACAATCTGCACTGATTGCCTGTTTACAAATTACAGCTTGCTATGTGCATCTGTAATGAATGAAATCTTAGCGGGATTAGCAAGAAGTTATGTTTTGGGGTCGCTGTGCCGGATCCACATCTGGCATCAAATAAAAATGATTTTACGGTGTCAGACGTCTGTTTTTGGTTCCACGTGATATTTGCACAGCTGTCACTACTCTATCAGTATGAAGAAAAAAAATATGAACATATATATAGGAATGAATTCAACATTATAGGAAAAATTGAGAACTGTTGGTTGAGATGAAACGTTAGTTTACTAAATCGATAATGACCTCCTACTTTTCTGGTTGACAAAATCATCCATGTGCTACTAAAGTTAGTTAGCTTTAGCTGCTTGAAAATTAAAGCAAGAAAGATATAGCGATCAGATCATCTGAAACTGCTTTAGTTTAGTGGAGTACTAGGGTACCAAGGCCACTGTCTCGTGCCGCTACATCCGAAGAAGGATCAAGGCATCCCATTGTGTCCTAAAGGATCGCATTAATGAACTGATCCCATCTTAAGATACTGAAGGTGCATCTCCTGCAGGCCCACATGTATTTTTGAGCAGAGGATACCTAGTAGTAAATGTGTGTCACCTAAGGTCAAGGCTCTTCAATTTTGTTCTTGCGTGGCTGCAAGCTGCTGAGATCTGTCGTCTTTGCTACTACTCTCTGCATCCTCAAATGTTTAACATTGGAAGACCGAACCAATTTTAATTCTCTCAACATCAAACATTTGAGAATAGATGGAATATTTATTGATGATGTTGTTTATATACATGCATTGTTTATATACACTGAATAATGAATCTAATTACACCTGTAGTATTTGTTGTAGGGGTTAGGGCAACTTTTTAGTGCAAAACTTCATAGGTTTGTGATAGAGTTGGATAAATCTTAGGTAAAGATGTCGTAGATAAAGATTGATCATCCTTAAAAATCTTTTTCTATTTATGTCTCTGTCTTTATTTTTCGACAGTTCCGAAAAATCTGAAGCTCCCACTCAATAGAAATGCACGAGACTAACAAATACCAACTCCTGATGTAACTTGCCCTAAAAAAATCTGATTCATAGGATCATCATTGTCTCACGGGTATACTGGTTGTTGATCCTCGATCCTTTTTCTAAGGTTATTTGAACTTCTATCATAATACAAACCCTAACCTAACTAGAGAGGAAGAGGAAACACCACTATTTCAATAAGAAAAATTTCAGAAGTACTCCCTCCATCCCCGTGAACTTGTCGCTTTGTAGTTCATTTTTGAACTACAAAGCGACAAGTTCATGGAGACGAAGGGAGTATTTTTATTTTTTATTTCATTGTTAGGGCATTACTTGTTGTTACCGAAAACGACAAGCGATGATAGTTATTCCACAATAATCGTATTGGTCTTATCATATACATCCACACAACTAAAATTTAGTGTCAAACTGCATTAGTTCTCATAGGTTTGATAGCACTTAGCGCCATACCATATCGTGCGTTATATTCTTTACAGATATTCATTGGTCGCTTCCAACTTGTTTGCGTTACTAGCGTAATTGCGTATGCATTTTGATCGGTAATCATGGATCCATTCCCGAATTCAAATGTATTTTTTTATCGTTAGGGCATTATTCGTCGTTACCGAAAACAACAAGCGAGGACAGTTATTCTACAATAATTATATTGGTGTTACCATATACATCCACACAACTAAAATTTAAGCATCTAGCCGTATTAATTCTCATTGGTTTGATGGTAGTTAGCGATCTATCATTGTGTGATATATTCCTTACGGATATTTGTTTGTCGCTTCTAACTTGTCTGCGTTGCAGGCGTAAATACGTATGCATTTTGACCTGTAACCGATGGATCCATTCCCGAATTCAAATGTATTTTTATTTTCTTATTTGATCGTTAGGGCATTGCTTGTCGTTACCGAAAACAACAAGCGATGACAGTTATTCTACAATTAACATATTGGTGTTACCATATACACCCACATAACTAAATTTAATCGTCTAACCGTATTAATTCTCATCGGTTTGATAGAAGTTAACGTCCTATCATCATGCGATATTTTCCTGACGGATATTTGTTTGTCATTTCCAACTTGTCTGTGTTAGTGACGTAAATATTTATGCATTTGACCAGTAACCGATGGATCCATTCCCAATTTCAAATGTATATTTTTTTGTTTGATTGTTAGGGCATTACTTGTCGTTACCGAAAACGACAAGAGATGACAGTTATTCTACAATAATCATATTGGTGTTACAATATACATCCACACAACTAAATTTAAGCATCTAACTGTATTAATTCTTATCAGTTTGATAGCAGTTAGCGCCCTATAATCGTACGATATATTCTTTATGGATATTTGTTTGTCGCTTCCAACTTGTATGCGTTACTGGCGTAAATGCGTATGCATTTTGACCGGTAACCGATGGATCCATTCCCGAATTCAAACGTATTTTTATTTTTTATTTGGTCGTTAGGGCATTACTTGTCGTTACCGAAAACAACAAGCGATTACAGTTATTCCACAACAATCATATTGGTGTTACCATATACATCCACACAACTAAATTTAAGCGTCTAACCATATTAATTCTCATCAGTTTGATAGCAGTTAGCGGGCTATCGTCGTGCGATATATTCCTTACAAATATTTGTTTGTCGCTTCCAACTTACTCCCTCTTTTCTTAAAAGATTGTCACCTTCTAGTTCATTTTTACGGATATTCTTTACGGATATTCATTGTGCGCTATATTCTTTACGGATATTCATTTGTCACTTCCAACTTATCTGTGTTACTGACGTAAATGCGTATGCATGTTTGACCGGTATGGATCCATTTCCGAATCCGTAATACAAATTTAATATGTTACTGAAATAATTCTTCCAAGGGAAAGAAAAAATATCGGTCCTAACTCCTAACAGAAACATGATCTCTCATGTGAAGGTTCTCTTGCGTGTCCCACTTCTACACACAAATCTTTTTAACAAACTGAAGAAAAGCAAAAGCAACTTTTTTCAATAATCCAAAACTGATATAGCAGAAATCAGAAGAACTGAAACAAAAAAGTTAAAAACCAGTTCTGACCTAACAGAAACCTCCAAAAATGCCACGTAAGTAAACTGACACCCCTCCACCATAGTCCCATGATAAGAAACGGGGTGGCTGGCTGGCTGGCAGGAAACGAAAACCAGCAGCCGAAGCGAGCCAGGGTTTTTGAGTAATCCGACGCGCACGCACCCCTCCATCGCCTCCACAACCCCTCCATTCCATTCCCCGCAAACCCACACACAAACCGAGAGCGACGACGCGGCCCACGCCATGAGCTAAGCATTGAGCGAGTCGTCGTTCTCGTCTTCGACCCCCGCTCGCGCTTGCGCTTCCGCCTCTCCGCCGTGCGGCGGTTAGGGTTTCGATTCGTTGGTGGAGCCGGGGGAGGCTAGATTCGGAAGGAGGAGGAGGGGCGGGGAGGAGGTGACGGCGCGGATGGCCGCCCCCGCCGAGGACGGCGGCGGCAGCGGCAGCGGAGGTGGGGAGAGGATGAAGCTGCTGTGTGGCCTCGGCGGTCGCATCCTGCCGCGGCCCGGGGACGGGACGCTGCGCTACGCCGGCGGGGACACCCGGATCGTGTCTGTGCCGCGCGGGGTGGCTCTGCCGGACCTCCTCGCGCGTCTCTCCGAGGCGTACGGCGGCGCCACGGGCCCGCACTTCGCGGTCAAGTACCAGCTCCCCGACGAGGGGCTCGACGCGCTCATCTCGGTGTCCTCGCCGGAGGATCTCGACAACATGGTCGAGGAGTACGACAAGCTGGGCGGCGCCAGCCCCAAGCTCAGGGTGTTCATCTTCCCCATCCTGGATGCGTCCGGCGGGAGCGGCGTCGGCGGGGAAGAGTTGGAGGGCGGGAGCTTCGACGCGGGGCTCCGTTATCTGGAGGCCGTGAACGGCATTGTGCGGAAGGACAGCGTCGCGAGCATCTCGTCCGCCCAGAACTCTGACGCCGGTCTGCCCCCTCCGGCATCTTCTGTTGGCGGCGCCCCAGTCTCTCCTGTGGCACTCTCCCCGTCCTCTCCTAGCTCCAATGATGCTGCGAGATCGGCCTTCAGTGGGACGGCGCCCCCGCCTCTTGTGGATGTCTTCAGCAATGCCGCTCCTGCTCCAGTGCCTGTGAAGCCACATGAAATCGCCGCTGAAGGGAAGGCTCCGGTTCCACAGGCGAACCCACATCCGGAGGCAGCAAGGTACCGGCAGCCGCTGTCACAGCTGCCCCCACTGCCTCCTGTTTTCATGAACGATCATAGGGATGCCATGCAGGCTCTGAATCAGCCACAACCAGGAAATGGGGCAAGATTTGATGACTGCAACATGTGTCTGAAGGCATTGCCTCATGCCCACTCTGATCCGGTGGTGAATGAGTATGGCAATGATGTACAGGGAGGGGCTGCGCCTGAGCCGGGGCATGTGTTCATGAGCCTGCGGCCTGAAGATGTTGCGAGGATTATGATGCCCGAGAGGGCAGTGCAGGCTCCAATGGGGGCTTATGGATACACACATATGCATCAAGTGCCGCATGACAGGGTGTATCTCCCAAAGGTGGAAGGGGTTGCAAACCCAGTGTTCATTGACCAAACTGGCATGCATCAACATGTCTATGTGCACCCGCAGCCGCCGCCGCCGCAGCAACTGCCGTCACATCAGTTGCCATCGACCTATGGATTTAGCCATATCCCTGTGGTTCCTAGTGAGAAGGACAGAGTAGTTTCTCCAAGTTCAGCCCATTCTGATGTTGCGAGCGCTCATCAGCAATTTACACAACAGCAATTGCCTTCAGGCCATGGGATGGCTCAGTATCCAGTGAAGCCAGTTAGTCCCAACAATCCACTTGCAGGAGAAGGTAGTCTAAGCGGCAATTCAAGGAATCGTGAGGATGGACAGGTTTATCGTGATAATGAGCCTCCAGTGGCACCTGTGGCTGTGCCAACTTATATGGCAAATGTGAACAGGATGATGGATTCGCTCCGGGTGAGCCCTAGTGAGGCTTCTAGCGCTGCTGAACAAAGGAAGCACACCATGTCTCCTGATAATGTGGTACCACAGAGTGCAATACCAGAACACTCTCAGGGGCTCCCAGAGAATAATATTAGTTCCAGACCAGATACCCGAGCAAAAGAGGTTCACCTGAGCAACACCAACACCTTTTTTGATGCCAGTGAGCCAAAGGTACTGCTTCAAACTGAATCAATGCCACTGCCATCTGCGGCCAACTCATATTTGCAGAATGAACCAAAGGTACTGCTACAAGCTGAATCAATGCCACCACCTTCTGTGGCTAACTCTTATTTGAACAATGTCCAGCATGTTAACATGAGCCATATGCCACATATGATGAGCATTGGGGCACCCTATTCTAGTTACGTTGTCGCTACAGTTGGGCCTGGTGGGGTCCCAGCATCAGCTTATGGCATGGATGTGGTCTATGCAAATGCCACTGTTAATCCGATGAGTGACCGGAAGGATGTTCCCCCTGAAGTTTATCACAAGGAAGCACCACATGAAGCCACTAATCCTCCAAATACAGCTCAGGTGGTGGCAGCAGCTTTGGCAAACCATGCACCAATTGTGGATCAACACCAAGGTTTTGGTTTACCAGGCCAACAATTGAACAACGAGGACCCTTGGAGAGTCGCCACAAATGTGCATCCACTTCCACCAAGGCCTAAGAGGGTAGCAAGCAGAGAGAACATCAGTCCGAAGGAACCGCATCCCCACAACACTTTGTTGAACTGCCAAGGGCTAGATTTGAATATTCCAGCTGAAGAACAGCAACAATTAGATCATAGAGACGCGCATGCAGAACATGCTCAGATTATCAAAGGTTCCCTTCTTTACCATAAATTCCTTTTAAATCTGGCCAGTGCCTGTACTTAAAACTTGTATATCTTATCATTCCTGTTTACCATCGATCCAGTTGATGACATCACCGATCCAGATTTACAAGGTATGGAGGATGGTTTACCTGCATCTAAAACTCAGTCACCTGAGTCTCAACCTCCCCTATGGAATGAAGGAATTGGGTCTGTTACCACTACAGCAGATGGCGCTAACAAGGTTGGAATTTTTTTCTACATATTATTTAGATGATCCTAGTTGTTCTTGCTTATATTTTCATTAAACTAACTAGAGAAGCTTGCAGATTGTCAAGGGCAGGCCAGCAGATTGCATTTCAGGATCCCCCATAACAGACGATCGTCTGCAGGTTACAGCCATGTGATATATGTTTTTGAATGTGTCCATCCAATATTGCATTGTGCTTATGATTTCTTGTGCCCATTATGTGTATCAGATTATAAAGAACAATGACCTTGAAGAGCTACAAGAACTTGGTTCTGGAACTTTCGGAACTGTATATCATGGTAAATGGAGGGGCACTGATGTTGCAATAAAGAGAATCAATGACAGATGTTTTGCTGGGAAGCCATCAGAGCAAGAGAAGATGGTTTGTTTCATACTTCATAACTTTGTTTTTGGTTATGCTGGTATGTATATTGATAAGTCTTGAATATTTTCAGCGGTCTGATTTCTGGAATGAAGCATCTAACCTTGCTGATCTACACCACCCCAATGTTGTCGCTTTTTACGGAGTTGTTCTTGATGGACCTGGGGGGTCCATTGCCACAGTTACTGAATTCATGGTCAATGGTTCTCTTAGGACTGCTCTGCTGAAGAATGCCAAGTGGGTCTCTTATTATATGTTGATATATTATAACTCATCTTCACTATTGATCTGCAATATCTTCAAAAGCTGAAAAAATGGTAATAAAATTGACTTATATTTATCTATGCAGATCTCTTGATCGACGGAAGAGATTAATTATTGCCATGGATGCAGCTTTTGGAATGGAGTACTTGCACAACAAAAACATTGTGCACTTTGACTTGAAAAGTGACAATTTGCTTGTTAATTTAAGGGACCCTCAGCGTCCAATATGCAAGGTAAGCAATTATTTTTTTTCCTTTTCCACTTTTTCCCTAGATGTATTATTTCTTCCTGTGTCATGTTCATTGCGCTAGTTATCATGGGGTTTCCTCTTATATTTACCTTCCAAATTCAGCATCAGCTAAATTTTAGCACAACTTCTGCAAATGGCTCTGGAATTTATTTCTCATAGCAAGGAAAGGAAATTATTTACTACTATTTTCTAGCCTGACTGCTAAAGAAGTATTTAGGACTGGAATTCCGTATGCATATATGTTACCTTTATCAATGCAAACTATGTCCAAAACATACACCTTAGCTGGGATCATTCTGTACTTGTGGCTAAACTGAGGCATCAATTTTATTTTTTTGAATGAACATGGTATGTATGCTCAGATGGTGACAGCTCACAACGTGTAATAGTGTTAACAAATATATAAAAGAGAAATGTGGAACACGCACATACAATCTTTCAAACAGAAATATGTAGATATAAGAACTTGAAATGCCTTTATTTTTTGTATGTATAGCAAAAATCTTTGTAGAACTTCACTGAATTTTTCATTCTTGTAGGTGAACTTCATGTTGTGTCAGGTTGTCTATATGATATCTAAGACTTTATATTTTAACATTTTTGCGCATGTTACAATTAATTATATTTATTGGCTCATTGCATGTTTATCATTTTGTTTAATGGTGTCCTTTTCCCCTGTACATGTGCAATTATTTTCCTGGACTCATAGGTTGGTGATCTTGGGCTTTCGAAAGTCAAGTGCAAGACCCTCATTTCTGGTGGTGTCAGAGGAACACTCCCATGGATGGCTCCCGAACTTCTGAATGGAAGTAGCAGCTTGGTCTCTGAAAAGGTTTGCTAATTATTTCTTTACATCTGGATATTTTTGACTTGAACTTGATTCTTCTAGTTCTGCTGATGTTCACATACAACTAAAATGCAAATGTATTTGTGCTTCCGTCAGGTTGACGTGTTCTCTTATGGGATTGTTCTCTGGGAGCTCTTAACAGGGGAAGAGCCATATGCAGATTTACATTATGGTGTTATTATAGGTGAGTACAAACTGCTATGCAGATCTGCGTTGTAATGCTCGAGTGACGCCCTGGCAACTCTTTGTCCACTGGATAGAAAGATGTTGGTGGTTCATAATAACTATAGCTTGATGTAAAACGTTCTTTTGTATGCAGGTGGCATTGTGAGCAACACTCTACGGCCCCCTGTGCCTGAGACGTGTGACCCAGAGTGGAGAGCGCTAATGGAACAATGTTGGGCAACAGAACCATCTGAAAGACCAAGTTTTACAGAGGTTGTGAACCGGCTCCGGTCCATGGCTGCATCCCAGAAGGTGCAAAACTAAGATCACCAACATGCAATTGTCCAACTTCAGGGTTGTGTGGACTGGTTCGCTTCACAGCAAGTTGCGTATTTAGGAATCCAGAACTGATACATATAGCTCCGACTCCATAGTGTCTGTCCATACCTTCGTTGTTTCATATTTTGTAATCAAAAGTTACCAGCCGTGTCGCAATGGACGTCAGGATGCCTATTCATTCATTCATACCCTTTTGGTTTATTAGAGGTGCGGTCAATAAGTTACTAGTCTAGCGTCGTCGGTTATAGGGGAGTCTGATACTATTAATATTTTCCTTTTCATTTCTCTTTGCCCTTAACTGGGTGGTAATTGAGTTGCTTAAAAGTTGCAGGTCGGTCAGTCTGAATGTGAACTGGTTGTTGCTGGGTAATTAAGGTTTGTCGGTGTATTACAAGTCTGGGAACAGAGAGTGAGGTCCTGCTTGTATGTAACTAAGACATGCTATTGGTTTTGTGATTGAGTTATAGTGTTATATAGTTAAATCTCCTGGTGCTATTTTGAGAGCTGAGCTCATAATTGGTGCATGTTTGTACTTCCTTCGTACCCATGAACTTGTAGTTCAGGGGAATACAAATTTTGTCTGGAGCAGTGTCTCCAGATCTCTGCTCCCTTGCCACCGCCGTCGCCGATATCTCAGCTTCTGCTAGATGAGCCTAGCCTGGTTCCTCTGTTGTTGTGAGCACGTCGAGGGCGTGATGCACTGACCACTGAGGCACCATTACTGGGAGCAACCAGCAGACGCGCCGCTCGCTCCTGAGCCAGCACACCACGTATTGGACGCCCTGCTTGCGCAACCCTGTACGCGCTCAAACCCTGCTCCGGTCCCATGACCTCGAAGTGGATTGATTATTCCGTGCGTTTATGCCACCAACTTGCGTCTGCACTCTCGACAGCGCCACGGGGGGAACCCAGATCCAGTTTAGCGGGTCTCGATGCGTCCATGAAAAAACATAGAGTAATTTATACCGTATCACCTACTAGTACTGAATGAATGATCAGAATGGCTGAATGCGGTGCCCTTAGTGACCCCGAAAAATCGGGTTTAAAAGGGACATGGATCTTATCGAGTTTCCCAGGTTCAAAGATCAAAGGTATTAATAATAAGAACTGTGATCTCTCCCGATCTTGCTCGATGAAATCTAGGCTGTGACCAGCCAGAGGATCGAGGCTCTTGGATCTGAGATAAAACAATGATGGAGAAAAAAAAAGAGCCAGTGGAGCGATGAACCTGAAGGCTGAAGCTAGCTGTCCGAGTGTGACCACGGGCAGCGTTTATGATGACAAAGCTCCCACGGCACGTTCGGTTCCCAAGCAACAGCGAACAGGGCCACGCGGCTCGTGCGTGTGCAGGCGTTCAGCAATCCCATCGAAGTGCTTCAGTACTCCTACTTACTGCACAGGAGAGAAAAACAGCTAGTCCTTGTTTTCTGGACGCCAGCAACTTTTATGATCAGCTAGCGTGGGATGCAGATGCAGCACCAGCAGGCCGGAAATTCTAAGAAAGCGAGGCGGCCCACGGGCTGACGAGACTGGTTGGAAAGAAATAGATGGCCCGTAAAAAAAGCAACTGATTTGGGCCCGCTTAGGCTGATGCGGGTGTAGGCCACATACATACAAGAAGAGATTCTGCAATTTAATGAAAATGGAATTTTCCAACTGCCTTTTTTTTTGGGGGCCATGCGGCTCGCGGGCCTGCGCATCCACCCGCCTGCGTCGCTCCGAGCAGCGACATCAGCGCAGTGCGGCCGCGGCCGGCGCTCCGATCGACCGACCGCGCGACCGGCAAGTCTGCCAGCTTCCGCATCCCGCGCAGGGGCACCCGGCTCTGGGACGGCGAGGATCTCGCCGCTGCCGCCCAGAGGCGCTCCACCTCCACCTGCACCCGCCCTGCTCTGCGCGCGACTCCACCAGCTCGCCTCGCTGCCATGCTCCGCGCTAAGGAAGGTCGCGCCGCCGCCAGCTCACCCGCGGCCGCGTCTGTTGCCGCCAGCCAGCACAGCTGCCCTGCTTCGCGCGACTGTCATGGCAAGTCAAGGGGTCCGCCGACGGGCAATGGATGGACATCAACCGCAACTGGGGCCAGGTACGTACGGTACGAACGCCGATGAACACTACCCGCGATGATCAAGGCGAATTGGATCGCAGGGTTGCTGTCCATACATGCATCCACTGCAGTGATCAACCGCAGGTAGTGTTCACCGCACTGTAGATTTCATCTGGATCGCAGAGCGAGGACCGATTGTGAAGGTAAATTAGTTTTTTAGATGCCGCTCATGTGCGGTGTCTATCGTCATTGTTAGTTTCTATTTCCAATTTTCCATGGAAAATCTGCCGTTGTGGTGTCAGGCGGGAACAGTATTCAACTTGTGCCCGCCTCCCAATTATGCTGTTTCTTCGTGTGCCCGCCTCCCATATTGGTTGAGATACATGTACCAGCCACCCATCTTCTAGTCTTATGAAATCACGCTCTCACCATTCATGAAAAACGGTTCACTTCAGTTCCCGCTGCCATGACGATTTTCTGCGGTGCTGCAGATTCTGTTCCCAACGGGCAAGACGGCGAGGATGGCGTATGGCTGCTTCTGGTGTTCTTCATCATCTACGACACCGGCACCATTCGTCAAGCTCTACACTTGCGACGAGTACGCATCCGCGGCCATCGAGCTGCAACGACTGCAGAACTGATAGAGGAGGCCGGTATAGCATGTGATGGATAGACTGATCAAATGTATCTTTACAGCTGCACCAACCGGTAACTCACATATCATTTCAGCTCGTACACGGTTTCATTATTCACAATATACAGTATCATATCGCTATGATACATATTCATTTAAACCGTACAACACAGCCACAGCACGGGCACGGCCCAGCGATTACATACGCGCCCTAGGCACTATACGGAAAGAACTTGAACGCTAGTTTCTAGTAGTCCACGATACATGGTATTCAGTTTACACGACTAGTTACAACATTATTACACCGGTGATGACGATATTACATGGTACTTGATACTCCCTCCGTTCTGAAATAATTATCGTTTCAGACAACCAAATGAATTAAAAATAAACTAATAAAGGTTGTCCTAACGACAATTAAAACGAAACGGAGGGAGTATTAAATATGCGGTGGTGGAACCCGGGTGCAGATAATTGTTATCAATAGTGGGTTCAGGAAGGAAACGCCAGCCTGATTGTCTGAACGGTCGTCTCTGGAGCAATAAATATATCGGAGTTCTTCACAATGGATGCATTATTTACATATAACTTCTCCACTGGCGTGCTACCAAGATTGTTCCGTGCTGCCATCACCTGCAGTGTTCCTTCATTCCAAGCATAAGCATACAGGAAATCCAAACCAGGAAGGTGTCAAGCTTGTAAAAGAAGTGGTTCCTGTAGTTTCTCACTGCCATACCTTTTTCTCTTGCTTTTATCGGATGAGGATGATGCGATATTGTTGTGCCAGTTGCGCTTGCGTTGGTTGATGAACCAATTATTGATCTGCTTCAGTTGCAGCCCAGTTTCCTGCACCAGGCGAGCCTTGTCTTCCTCCTAAACAAGTGTTATGGAAGATGCTTATGATAAGTTAAGCGAAAAAAATTCTGGAAGTACAAACATCATCAATCTGTTGTCACGTACAGTAGGGTATGGCCACTTAGAATGAGCTTGCCACCAAGCTTTCAGAGTAGAAGCTGTGTCTCCAGGTAGTTTCCCAGCCCGTCTCTTTCTCATTATCTCTTCCCTGATATCCACAAGTTTTTCTCTGTAACCCTGAAAGTTGAAGAAGTTTGTTTTGACATCATTACTTTTTCTGTCTTCCCTGATATCCACAAGTTATATAGGTACAACAGTATTGCATCCAGACTCCATAAATTTTATATGAGAACGGCTGGACTCACCCCTACTGCTACCACAAATAGAAGGATTACAGGACAATATATTTTAGCTATACACAGCTGAATATTTAAAAGGTTACAACGTTACCTGCTTAAGCTCATGCTTCAGCTCTTGCCGTACACGCTCAACTAAGGATCTCTCACCCTCAGTCAACATTAAGGGACCAAAGCCCATTCCATCTGATCCATCATTTCCATCAAACACGTTGCTCTCACTGTCTACCTGATTGTCTTCGTCATCAGACATAGTTGCCCCAGTGCCTTCACCAGGAGATGCCCCTACATGAATACATATTAGAACACCCAAAATAGGCCAATCAACAGTTTATTTCCAACAAAGATCAGAATTTATGTTTCATGTGCCTGGATATAGCAAATCCAATGTAAAATTAAACTGTAGATTGCTTCATCATTATGATTTCTCTATACATTAAATTGCACGAGGCTGTTGCAAGCCAGCTGATGTTAACACATTAAACTGCATGGATTAACATTGTAAGGCTCACTAAACATGGAAACAGAATAAGTATTTTAGAGATGCTTGCTCACTAAACATGGATTAACATTGTTGTTGACGACATTTGTTCCCAGGAAACTGGAAATCTTTAAGCCAAAAACATATCTGGAAGCATTCCTTCACAAATTGGTTTCTAAGGCCCATATAAAGCCATGGATGAGTTGCTGTCATTTGAATTCCCCTGATGCAAAATCAACATAGCAGGTCTTTTTTGCTATGCTAGCAGACCTAAAGTAGCATGAATCAGTCGAAATCATCCACATATCGTCATGGTGTATGCTTGGCAGTAACATGTCCAAACTCCAAAGATTAACAGATTTGGTATTTTCATAAGATACTATTTACAGATGAGTTTAATATTACTGAATCTTTGCAGCCTCGTTTTCTAAATTTCAGTATACCTAAGAGAATAATGATATACTACAAAGGTGGTTCGCTTTGTAAAGGGAAGGCATCAGTGGTGGAAGGGTCTAGAATTATAGTAAACACTTGTTTCGGCAAAAAAGCTTTAATACCAAAGTCCAGGATCATGCTACCAAGAAAGTGACATGGATAAATCTGGAACAAAAGATAGCAAATATGATCATAGACTGCCTCTTCCTAAAGACGGAAGCTATTATTTTCACATTGAAAATTACTAACTAGAAAAGCTGATTTACCTGTGAGGCTTTGTAAAGTTTGTTCAAGCTCCCAGCAAGCCATTACGGCTTCCATTGCGTGAACACGAACATGTTGCTGGAGTTGTTCTTTGAATGAACAGAGGAGCAGAACATAATATGTCTGGGGGAAAACAAGGTAGATATTAGAATTTCAGGGGAAGAGGAGCTGGAACAGTGATACACGGCTACCTCGGGAGGATTACTATTAGTTTGAATAAAAATTGACGAGTTAGTGATAAACGAAGCATCTTCTGATTGGGAAAATGATTGAATTTCCAGTTTTTATAACCTGAGGTTGATAAGTCGTAACAGGGTAAGCAAGGCACGAGGAAGCATCTTCCTTTAATGGGGAGATATGAACTCTTACTCCGTTGCTATCCCAATACTCTAAATAACTAAACCTGTTTGCTGTTTCGTTCCCAATATGTAACTCCAGTTTGAAATAAATAAAAAAATTGCGCCAGAAATACAAAATTTAAACAGGCGAAAATTTCAATATCCAGTAGCACTGCACAAGCTACCTAAAATCCAAATTAGTAGAAGACAGGCCGATACTGCGAAGCACCAAGCAACCTCACAGCTTCATCATCAAAGTATGAGCGTGAGAGACGGGAGAGGAACTCCGGGCGGGCCCCTTACCATGAAGAGGTCGAGCTCCTCGCCGCCCGACTGCGCTCCCCCCGCCACCGCGGCCGCCGCCGCCACGGGCGGGGGCCTGGCGGCGATCTGCGCGTCGATGCGCGGCAGCTGGTCGACGGGCGTGGCGACGCGGAGGCAGGCGACGTGCGCCTCCAGCAGGCGCTCGTACAGCGGGTGCGCCGCGACGGCCGCCTTCTCCCCGTCGTCCCACCCGCCTCCTCCTCCTCCAACCCCGGCGCCGAAGCAGGGGTTCGCCGCCGCCGCCGCGTCCATCCCCAGCGCGTGGTCCGTGTACTGGAACGCCATCCCGCTGGCTAGAGCAGCTGGGGACGGGCGGCGGCGCCGCGCAGCGCGGAGAGGCTCGGCAGCAGCAGCTGCGGCTGCTGCGCTCGCGTTGTACGTAGCTGATGAGACGGGGAGGGGAGGCGCCGGGGGAAGAGGAGAGGTGAGGTGGGGAGACGAGACGACGAGTCAAGTGGAGGCGCAGCGCGGGGGTTGGAGAAGGACGCGACGGCGAGAGGAGGTGACAAGTGGCAGCGGACCGCAACCCAACGCGACGCTGCTGCTTGCTCCCTCTTGCCCATGCTGCACCCAGAATTTGTTTATTTATAGGCTACAGTTGCGGAGTACTTCCTCTGTTTCGAAATAATTGTTACTGATTAGTTTAAAAATGAGCTATTCAGTGACAATTATTTTGAAACGGAGGGAGTACTTATTATTTTGTGCAAATCTAGAGAATCCTCCCAACCCAGTTCCGCCATTTTGTGAAGTTTCCAGGATAAACAGTACAGAACCCGATGCAGGGCAGGTGGCTCTACAGGCCATTACCGAGCTCGTTTGCATCGGCGACGGAGCCGTCGCCTCGATGCCTCCACCAGCCGAGGACAGTGCACTGCTGCCACACCACACTTGCTTCGAAGTTCCCGCAGAGGATAGCGAGGCAACAGGGGCAAGCAGCGAATGGTCGTTTTCGTTTGCACTGCAGCGTCAACAAATTAAACACTTTCCAATTTGTACCGGAGGGAGGGAGGGAGGGAGTATGTGGGGGGCCACCGGATTTGACGAGTACGTAAAACGGCACAGCAACCGGACGGGAGCCCGACGCGTCGGCGTCGGCCGTTCCGTGGTGGGAAGAGGGCCGTTGGCGGGTTCCGCTTGTCATCTGTGCCCGCGTGATGATGCCTCGTCATCATGAGCTCTTCTTCCTTCCGATGAGTTATACTGATACTGATTTCCTTCACAGACAGATCAAAGAAAAGACTCTGAATGTTTTTGGGGAACCTGTTTAGAGGATACCAACAAAGTTGTGAAATATTGTCGAGTTCGTGTGGTGGCCATTCTTCTGGCTGTTGCCCTCACAAGTCACAAGTTGGGCCCGCTTGATTGGGCGAGCTGAACCTGGAGTATGGAGGCCCATGAAGGGGAATGAGCTAAAGTGAGCTATTTTTTCCCTTCTATTTTTCTTTTCAGTTTTGGAGGATGCCTCCTAACATTATCAGTTTTTTCTCCAAAGCATTATACTCGCTCCGTTCTGAAATAATTGTCGTTTCAGACAACCAAATGAACTAGAAATGAACTATTAAAAGTTGTCCTAACGACAATTAAAACGAAACATAGGGAGTAGTTCACTTGAACTCAGTATGTTATTTATGGCACGTCCAAATTCCAAACAGATTGCACGATGTTGCTACATACAATACTCCCACTGAAAAATATCTAAAACAACTTGAGCTGAAAGAGGCGAGGCCCACAACTCTCAAACAAGAGACAGGAAAGGGCGAAGAACACCCAACAGTTTAGCTATGTATCGATAAAGAAAGTACTTTACATGGTAGGTTAACGTTCAAATCTTCGGCTAGGTAGAGATTACCCTCAGCGCATTCATACAGAAAAGCGCGGGGTAACAACAAGAACTAAAGAAGCTTACCAGAAACGTAAGATAAACCCATCCTCCTTTCTGGACTAACAACAACATTGACCAGACAGGAGAACTGCATGCGGTACTTGTAAATACTATACTACTAATTCAACAACTCGTAAAACAAACATATGTGTATGTCCTTGTGATTCCCATCTTTGATTTCCTAGCTCATGTGTGATTCTACCAGAGTGCCCCCTTCTTGCCAACTTCATCTATACGTTGTTAACTTATCAGGTTAATTAGCATGCTACTCTGAAGTTGAGAGCAATCAATCAGCCGTCCTGCGCTGGAAGGTTGAGATCAGGGAGCGCAAAACCGTGATGAGCCTCCTGTTCGGCTACACGCTGACCTGGCTGCAGCTTTCCTTTCTTCTCCGAGATGAGGATCCCGTCTTGCTTACCCGACTGTTCTAGCCTTGTCTGCAAATTGGTATAAAAAACTTGAATCAGATTTTTTTGTTGTGGTCGGCAAGCAACATTTGAACAACCTGATTAGCCAGCGGGTGTATATAAGCACACTAGAGTTGCTTGGATTGTCTTTCTTTTAAAAAAAATAAAAGTAAAGAGCAGTTGCAAGGATTGTCGTTGAAGATATGCAGTACGGAGTTCCTATTTAGAAGTGACATCGGTACTCCTGCTGCAAATTAAAGAGGAATTATACGGCGGAAACGGGCCAACGAGATGCAACCTGCGTCGGTTGCAGCCAAAGGTAGTGAGTGCTCCTGCTGCGAGCAGCTTTTGAAAAAGCAAGCAGATGCTCCCAGCAGTGAATGGTTGAGCTTACTTCGCTGCAGATGCAGAACGCAAAACTGACAAGACCAGCAAATGAAGAAGGTTCCATTCAGCCTACAGTTACTTCATCATCATGCAAAAACTAGAGAAAATTCAAAAAACCAAAGCCCGGACGTTTGTCCAACGTTCCAGACGGTGTATAATCCTAATCCAAAAGAGAATCCTTGCCCACAGCATCTCTACACCACGAACTCCAGTATTCGGCTGACGCTTCATACATCAACCTCTTCTACAACACGACACGCATCCTCTAACCCTCAGCTGGCAGTTATCATGGGTATCGAAGCAACATGAATGGCAGTGGCCGGCGGCATCTCTGAAACCTAACGTGCTCCAAATGAGTTGCTGCTAGTGGGGCCATCACTCCCTCCGGCCCCACGCGCAGAGACGCAGACGGTTCACCACGTGCACGGGCATCTGGGAATCTGAAGTCAAAAGGCACGGATGTTGACGTTCTAACCCTGCACAGAGGCTTATCAGAATCGCTATCCGGCTTGCCAAGGACAACGGTTGTTGAGAGCGATGCGAAATGGAGCCCTCTAACCCACCGAACCAAACACACCGCAGCACGTCGAACAGATCAAGGCACGCCCAAAGGATAGGATAAGAAAAAAAATCAAAGCGTATAATTATTGGGACCACCGGTTCGCTTCCAGGCTCAGGACCTCTAATTCTGATAGTACCTAGCAAATTGGAAGGTACATCACTTATGCTTTAAGCTACGCCAACTGCATAACCATTTTTCTACTATTTTAATAAGTGCACTCCACCCGACGTGGAAGCATTTGCAAGGTGGCCTGCATGCCACATAGACATGAAAAACGAAGGGATCAGGAGGGTCGGTGTGTCACTGACCTCTAGTTGGCCGTTCTCCTTGGACAGCACCGTGCAAGCTTTCAGCAACGCCTTCGTTTCCTGGACGGAGGAACAAATATATGTGTTAAAGAAATATACGGAAAATACCTGAAGAAAAATTCACGGATCAACCTCTCTAAAATAATATTTAATGCATTTAAAGATCAAATAATGACCTGGCGGAGGGCATCGTTCTCCACCGAAAGCGACCGCACCATCTGCTGGATCTCGGGGAGCCTCTGCATACCACAGCAACGAGCAAGTGTCAAAAGGCAAAAGAATAGCCGAGAAAACCGAACGCAAACAGCAACCCCAGCTTTTTGTTTAAGCATGAAACATGATCTTTTTTGGTCGCTCGACGGCAGGTGGTGATGATGAGATGCGTGTTCTTTTCGTGCATCCGGCGCCCCTAGGATGCTATACTGCCACTTCTGCCCCCTGCCCCCCTCCCCCACATAAGCTACCATTTGAACAGCCTTTTCTTCTAGTACTACAACTGGTAAATGAGCAAGCCATGACTCTTGTAGCCAAAGGCTACCTTCTGCCTGGCCTGCCGCCTGCGCAAAAGACTGGGGGATGCGCAGTAGACTCCATTCAATGTTCAGGAACCACAGAAGGTTACCACTGCCAGTGCCCATGCTATAGTACCCGCTCGCCTCGCCCTCGCTCATTATTAGTACTACTGTTTGGGAGATTCCGAGAGTGAAGAGCTGGAGCTCACCATCTTCTTCCGCGGCCGCTGTCCGGCGGGACGGGGCGATGGCACCGGCAGGACCGACCGGCGTCCGGCGACGACCACCTGTAGTAGCACATAGACACGCAAAGGTCGTTAGGTACACCAGTTCGTTGGATGGTCAATGACAGTACTGGTAGAGCTACAGGTTCGGTTACAGGTGGAGTGGCACTAGACTAAAGCCTAATAACCCGGAAAGGTCCAACAAAACCACGGGCGTAGAAAGGAACACGGGACGCATGTTCATTTATTTTTTCGCCCCCAGGTTTCTCGAGTACCCAATCACGCTACGGTATGAAGCCAACATGAGGAATGAAAAAAGCACGGACGAGCCGCTACTTGTTCATCGTCACCTTAATTACCAGCAATCAATTACTCCAACTATAATCATTGAGAATTTCTAATATCTTAGAAGGGGTAGTAGCAGCACGCTGGGACATGGGCGTGCATTGTGCCACACGTCACTACCAACGACACTTTTAATGGCGAACGAGTGGAGACAGGAGCGTTGCGTCTGCCACCAACGAGGCAACGACGTACGCACTGACCTTGAGGTGGCCCAATGGGCGGCGGCGCCCAGTTGCTGCTATAGCATGGCCGCGCCGCTCTCGATCTGTGACGCCCGTCGGTTTGACCCACCGCCGAACACCTCTCGCACCACTGCACGAAACGCACCGGGTGATAAAGGGAACAGAAAAATGTCCCGAGACTGCCCACGTAGGTCTAGCTCCACCCCGTGGTCTACAAGGCGAGGGCAGTTTGAAGAAACAGCGGAGGCACGGAAACCGCAACAGCCGCTCGTGGTCGTGGTCTCTCTCGTAGGATATGCACCGACCGCGTAGGCATCTCGAGCGGCAAGGAAGAAAACTGAAGGAGCCCACCTACCCGTGTGAATTGCCGGCGCGGCCCCATCCACCCCTATCGAAGTCAACAAGACAACCACGCCGGCCGAACAAAAACACAGACACGTACGATACGAGCAACGAATAAAATTCGACCGGATTATTTCCCCGGTGCCAAGTGGTGTGGATCATGTGGTCGCAGTACAAGTACCGCTAGGAGGGATCGGACGAGATTGGACGCGTACCTTGCTGGCGGGCTCCACGTGTAGGACTCCGCCGCCCGTCGACGACACCACCACCGGCGGCGGCGGCGAGCAGAACGCGCCGTCGTCGTCGCCGCCGCTCGTCGACGCGCCGGAGCCGGCGCTGTAGTCGAGGGGAGACGCCGGGCTGCCGCGGGAGCTCGGCCTCCCCTTATTATTATTCTTCTTCTGCGCACCCGCGGAGCCCGAGCCGGCCGACGCCGACGGGGAGCTGCCGCGGCGGGAGCGCTTCCCGCGCGCAACCGGCGGCCAACAAGCCAGCCGCTCCCGCGCGGAAGAAGGATCATCAGCGGGAGACGGATCGCGGCGCGGCGGCGTCCAGCCGGCGAGGTCAGCGGCGCGGAGCGAGCAGATGATGTCGGCGGCCGTCGCGACCACCGCGCACGCCTCCGCGTCGACGGCGGCAGTCATCACCGGCACCTGTATACACAAACTATGCGGGCAGCGCCAGCGGTCGGTTGGTGGCGTGCTGGAGGGAGGTGGATGCGGGAAAGGTGAGTGAGAATGAGGGGGGCGTGGAGATGGACACGAACCAACGCCAGGGCGTGGCGGTCCGTCATTTTAAACCGCGGAATAAACAAAACCACGTAAAATAAGCCGCGGGCCCACCACCACCACCTCCCCCGCCCCGCCCAACTCGCCCCCACCTGCTGCAGCTACGCGCCGCGTCTCCTCATCACCGAGAACGGACGGCGACCGCGGTGGTGGCAGCGGCCCGGCAGGACCTTTCCGCGCCATCGCGTCCAGAATTCGAGAGGTCAGTAACGACAGTGGACCCGTGGTGTCAGTGACGAACGAGACAAGCAGAAAGCTTGGAGGTGGCTTGCGGAAAGCGAGGCGTAGGATGGAAAGAGAGGGAGGGTGGCAGCGATGTGACGGGGTGGGATTCCGTGTGGCAATGGATGGGGATAAAAGCGAAAGCCTGCTTCCGGTGGTCGTGCGGTGCGGGAATACTCAATCCGCCTTCTTCTTTGACCTGACCGACCTCCCTTCCTCAAAATTCTTAGCCGATTTTCCCTGCTGCTGCGTGCACAGCACAGGCATAGACTTCTCTTGCAGTTTTGTTGGTTTACCGTTTTGCCCCGGTTTACATCGGTGACTTGTTGACGGTGTGTTAATTTAACACTGATATACTAGTCCATCCGTCTCCAAATATTGGTTACTCCGTCATTTTTCGAAAGTTTGTCATCGTCTATTTTTTTTTAAAAGACGACAAACTTTTAAAAAGAGAGGAAGTATTTGTCAGTTAAGAAGAAACTAAGAAGTGAAACATTTAGAGATGGAGGAATTTGTCTTTCATCATGAGCACAACATTTGAAAACACGAGAACCTAGGTCTGAATCTGGAACAGCGGAAATGAATTCTCGGCCCACTCGCTAGTCGCTGGTGACCACTGGAACCGCTGGCCGTGACGTTGTCTCTGTTTGTATGTACTACAAGTTCATTCTCTTTTTTTTTTTCTCTTATCATGAAAAATCTTGCAACTGATGAAAAAGTAGACGCCCCTTTTTTTAGATATACGGCATCTTGCCGCTGCCTTCCCGGAGGCGAATACGTATTCGCCCTTTTATCGTCACCACTTGCTGTTTGTTCTCTCTTGGAAACTGGTACGTAGTTCCGCCTGCTACTGTTGCCGTCGCGCGACGGATAAGCTAGGCACGGCGTGCTCTGTAAGCGTCGTGGGGCCTCCACCTGCTTACTGGGCAGTCTCCGTGATCCTTTTGGCTCGGTTTGGCTTTCGCTACGAGCGGGCGTGTGCGACGCGTCGGCAGGTTCGGTAAGCATTTCAGGTCCGGCGACGTCGGCAGGTTCGGTGGTCCCAGTCGCCGTTTGCCACCGTGATCGATCATACTCTCAGCAATGAAGAACGACAACACCTCCATCGACCGCTGAGATGCGTGCACGGATCCATCCACCAGACTAGTGAAGATGTAGTCACGAGCTAGCGGCCGCGAACACAGCAAAGCGGCCCATCACAGCACCAGTGAATCAACCGGGCCTTCTCAAACGCAATGGGCCAGCCGTGAGTTTGGGGACGGGCCCACGTCCGGCTGGCTCGCTGTCCTCGGCATCCGCAGCCTATCTAAGACCATCCGCACCAGCGTACTCTAAAGCATACTCTATACATTATTCTCCTTTAGCTTTTACAGTACGTACTTTAAATTACACTGCGAACCGAGCGGAAGGCACTCGAGCGCAAGGTTGTGTTGCTCTGGTAGCTCTTTTTTTTTTGTTCCACCCGCACCCGTGTCTGCTACTGCTGCTAAGGCGTCGGCAAAGCAGTTTCATATAATCGGCCAAGGAAATATCGTGCAGACCTGCACCGTTAAGCAGAACTTGCTCGGGAAAACAACGTGCGTGGACGGGTTCAGTAAGAATTTATAAACAAAAATGAGTCGATATCCAGAGTGCGATGAAGCAGTCGGACTCGATGCCGGCGGTGCTAGGGTTCCGCCGAATTTTCCAGTGAGCGGGTGTTGGCCGTTGCGGGCGTATGTGGGCAGTGTGGGCTTGCGCGACGTCGCCGCAGAGTCCAGTGGGCCAGGCCCATCGACGAGCCCACTATGCGTCACCAGTAAATATGTGGGTCGTCGCTATAGCCGCTAGGACGGTTTTAGTGGGACGGTCCTAGTGGGCTGCCGCTAGGACGGTTTTAGTGGGACGGGCCTAGTGGGCTGGTGAACAGGCTCGCACCACTTACAGCCTGATGAATCGCAGTTGGTAATTAAGCAAATCTGTAATCCAGGTTTGTGTAAGGATGAATAAGTTCATGTCAACGGGCATCTCCATCAGCTAGCGTGCTTTCGGACTGAGAGGTGTGTGTGGAAACATGACGCGCAGTTATTAGTGTGGGATGGGGACGCGGAACGAACGAAACGCGGGAGCATGGTCTGCCATTAGATACCCTCCAACCTCCTTCCCCATTAACTCCATTCTCCTCCGATCCTCTCGTTATTCCATTCCCCGGCCCGTCAGCTGCAACTGCAAGCAAATAAGCAATGGCCGCCTCCGCCCACGGCAACCAGATAATAACGGAAAATCTGGCTGAATCGCGCTAGTGTTGAGAAGTTAGGAAATCAATAGTGTCTTTAAGCGCATGGATGAAGACATCCACCTCTTTCGTATTGTAGAAGTGAAGACTTGCACGAGCACTCGCATTAATACCAAGAGTTCGATGCAGGATCTGTGCACAATGATGCCACGGCGCCAGATCGCTACTCCATGCTGAAAAAAACAATGAGTCAGCTTGTCAACACAAAGTACAAGGAAATCCACTTTTGATACAATCAAAACTATATTTGCGTAAAGACTGCCAACTTCAGCAAACCTGGAGATCAAGAATTTCTGCAATATCTGTAGGATGAACATTCTCAACGCTGTAAGAACATAAAGGGGCACGGTGACCAGTTTGTGAAGGAGACGGACCATAGATCCGGACATTTGGAACAGAAATGAGCTTTTCATAGAGATACGTCGCCAGCTCTTTCTTTCTGGGGAAATAAATAAAAAGAAGTGAGAACACTATCATGTTGTACGATTCCTTACCTTTTCAGCAGATGCCAATAAGCACAATCTAACAAAACATATAGAATATACAATAATGTTCAAACATTGGTATGACCAAAGACAGTGTACATACCTCATATTCATGGATCTGCTCCATGCCAATATGTGACAAATAATCTATGGCTGCTCCCAGTCCTAGTTCAAAGATACGCAACAAGAACCACATATAGACCAAGAAAAGCTAGCAACAATATTATGATAATTTAAATGTACAACTCGTGGCTTTACTGAAAAAAAAAAGAAAAGTGAAGAAAGAGGATCAGGCAATGCCGCTAGTTCTTCATGCTCAAAGTTGCATCGATACTACAGCAAAAGGGAACAGCGGACAGCAAATGCCAATTGCAAGTGGCTTCAAAAACCAAGTCCCCGCGGTTAATGCAAATGACCAACACTAAATTATCATTTTATGGTAACTAATGGAGACCATTGGAATGGTCCGGACTTCCTCAGTAACTTGAAGAAGGGAAGTGCCCTTTCCGCCAGTCTTGAAATGAACCGGCTGAGGGCTGCTAGACATCCAGTTAATTTTTGGACGTCTTTGATGCGGGTTGGTGGCCGCATGTCTTCAATGGCTTTTATCTTCGTCGGATTGGCCTCTATGCCCCGGTGACTTACCAGGAAACCAAGAAGCTTTCCGGAACTAACCCCGAAGACGCACTTGTCTGGGTTTAGCTTCGTGCGGGTGGCCCGCAGTTTGTCGAAGACAGCCTGCAAGGTGTCCAAGAGGGACTCCTTGTTCTTGACTTTGACCACGATGTCATCGACGTACACTTCCACTATGTCTCTGATGAGTTCTTCGAAAGTTTTGTACATAGCTCGTACAAAAGTTGAAGCTGCATTCTTGAGACCAAAAGGCATGGCTGTGTAACAATACAATCCATCCACTGTGATGAATGAAGTATGTTCTTCATCTTCCCTAGACATCCTGATTTGATGATATCCAGAATATGCGTCTAGAAAACACAGTAACTCACACCCGGAGGTGGAATCCACTATCTGATCTATTCTAGGTAGTGGGAATGGATCTTTTGGACATGCCTTATTTAGTATGGTGTAGTCGATGCACATCCGAAGTTTCCCGCCGGCCTTGGGCACAACGACTGGGTTTGCCAGCCATTTTGGATGGTAGACTTCTCGGATGAATCCGGCTTCGAGCAACTTCTTCACTTCTTGTCGGATGAAGTTCTGTCGCTCTACAGATTGCTTCCGAGGTTTCTGATGCACAGGCCGAGCGTCGGGGTAAATCTTCAGATTGTGCTCAATCACTTCCCTGGGGATCCCAGGCATTTGTGACGGTTGCCAAGCAAACACGTCAACGTTAGCCCGGAGGAAAGTGATGAGCGCGAGTTCCTATTTGTCGTTCAAGCCACCCGATATGCGGGTAGTTTGAGTGACATCGGAACCAATTTGGACGACTTTGACGGGAATGTCGGTGTCGCCGCTTGGCTGCACACGTGGTGCAGAGGTCGAGCCTCGTTGCCGAATGCTCGGAGGTTGTGGAGCTTGCTTCTGTCTAGAGTCCTCCTCTTGCGCTGTGGTGAGTGCGTGGAGCTCCTCCAGAGCAGTTACTCCGGCAGTGCGATCTCCACGGATCCGGAGAACGCCTACTGGTGTTGGCATTTTCAACACCAGGTATCCATAATGAGCAGCTGCCATGAATTTGTACAGGGCAGGTCTTCCCAAGATGGCGTTGAATGGTAAGTTGATCTGAGCGACGTCGAAGACCAACTTCTCGGTGCGATACTTCTCCCGGGTCCCGAAGGTAACAGGGAGAGTAATAGCTCCGAGTGGGGTTATGGCCCCCGGACCTACTCCGGAGAAAGGTCGAGAGGGCTGGAGGTCCGAAGGTCGGAGCTGAAGCTTAGTGAAAGCTTCAAAGCTGATGAGGTTAAGCCCCGAACCTCCGTCTACCAGGACATGATGGAGCTGGATGTTGTTGATGGTGGGAGATACCATCAAGGGTAATTGGCCAGCTCCGACCATGCTTTGAGGACAGTCCGAAGCATCAAAAGTGATGGGTGTGTCCATCCACTTTCGATGTGGCTCCGGTCTAGCTGTAGGAGCTACAGCAGCCATATCCCGTCGCATAGTCTTGATGACACGACGAGAAGTGATGTCCCATGATCCACCAAAGATGGTGTTCATGGTTTTCTGACGCTCGTTGTCGGAGACGTCGGAGTCATCGTTGACGGAGGTGTAGACGACTTTCAGGACCTTTTTGGGGTCCTGAAACCCTAACTCCTCTTCAGCCGGAGCTTCGTCAACCTTCTGTTTCCCCTCCCTCTGTCGGAAAGGAGACCCTTCCCGGCGCTTGCTGTAGCGCTCGACAAGGTTTTGGACCTCCCGGCAGTCCTCCAGTCTGTGGCTGCCCGTTTTGTGAATGGGGCACCACATCTTGGATTTGCCGCCGTCTTCAGAAGACGGTCGAGGTCGCTTCTCGGGGCGTGGCCCCCGGCCACCAGGGGTTGCAGTGGCTGCAACGTTGGATGTGCCGGCCGACGACTTCTTCTTGCCGTTGGTCTTCTTTTTCTTCTTGCCACTCCCGGAGGTAGCGGCTTCTTCTTTGGAGGATTTTTTATGATCCTCCAAGGCTGGTTTGGAGTGCATTTCACGGCCCTCCGCAGCTCTGGCACATTTGTCTGCCAAGCTGAAGAGCTCCGTGACGCTGGTGATCTCTTTGATCGCCAGCTTCTCCAACATCTTCTTGTCTCGCACACCCTGTCTGAATGCCACAATGACAGAAGCGCTTGAGATAGAAGGGATTGTGTTACGTACCTGAGAGAACCTCTGGATGAATGACCGCAAAGATTCTCCTCCTTTTTGTACGACCGCAAAAAGGTCTAGTTCAGTGCCCGGTCGGGTGTATGAACTCCCGAAATTGGCAGTGAACTGACGGCACAGCTCCTCCCAACTGTCGATAGAGTTGGGTGGAAGGCTCATAAACCAGGACCTGACGGTCCCAGTTAAGGCCACTGGAAAATAGTTGGCCATTACGGCCTCGTTTCCTCCAGCTGCTAAGATTGCAGTGGAGTATATCTGCAGAAATTCTACGGGGTTGACAGTCCCGTCGAATTTTTCCGGCAAATGTGGCCGGAACTTCTGTGGCCATCTAACCATGCGTAGGTGCATGGCTAGGGCGGAACAGCCTCCTCCTACTCCTTCCAGAGTAGAAAGTTCTTGAGCATCTCGTCTTTCTCGAGCTCGCTCGATGTGAACACGGCCATCCTGTTGGCGGTATCGGCGATCAAGCTCCGCCCGGAGGTCGTGTGTCGAAAGCCGAGATGCGGTATGGGTGCGTCGTGCCCCAGAGGGCAACGACGTTACTTGCTGTGACGCAGCTCGTCTTCGGTTGTTGGAGACATGCGGATCAAGTCTTCCAGACAACGTCCGTCGCTGCGATGGGGCCCGCCCTGAAGGAGGTGGACCCTGGTTGTTGAGGCGTTCGGCCGCTGCTGCGACCAAATGCTCAACATCAGCCCTCCATTGCTCCATGGCACCTTGAGATGCATCCGGAGGTGGTGGTCGCTGGAGAAGAGCACGCGCTGCATGGAGCGCGTGTTCTGGGTTGTCACGACTTGCCGGCGCAGAATGTGACGCCGGTGCACCATCATGTTGTCCGGCATGTCTTGCCGGAGAAGATGGTGGTGGTGGGAGTATGACTCCTGCTGGTGCTGAGGCTCCTGCCGGTGGCTGCATGTTGGAGGGATTGCCTCCGACAGCCTGAGCAGCAGGTTGCCCGTTGGATGATCCAGCCGCAGAATTCACCATTCTTGAAGATCTCAGGCGCCCCTACCTGGCGCGCCAACTGTCGACTGTTGGAGTCGGCAGATCTCCTTACACTATGAAAGTGTTAGAGGAGTTTGTAGTTCGGTGTGGGCGCGCGGAGACTCAAGAAGGTGAATCACGATTGGACCCGAGTGACACAGTGGTTTACGTGGTTCGGGCCGCCTGAGCGTAATACCCTACTCCACGGGTGTGTGTGTGTTGTATTAACTTGTGAGCTTGAGTGTGTTCCAGAGTTCTCCCTCCGTGTATCGTCGGTTTGTCCCTTTATAGTACAAGGACAAACCGTTACAAATCAGCCTGACCCGACATGTGGCCCTGGCGGTTACTAGTATTGATACACGAGATTAATTGTTGTTAATAACCCTGTAACGGCTCCGACAGTGCCGTTACAGGTGTTAAGATCGTCCGATTAAGTGTCATTAATATGGAATTAATGATAATTAATCGGGTCTTGAAGTCCGCGGCTGTCCTTTGGTGATCCGGAGCCGTTACAATGTCTCCCGGGAGTTTGAAGCGGCCAGCTCCGACGTATGGACACGTGGCAGCTCCGGAGCTTGCTTGTGGGAAGCGGGAAGCTCCGGGGTGGCCTGGCACGTGTCAGGTCCGGAGCTTCTCTCGGTCAGGGGTTAAATCCGGAGGTGCCGTTTCGGTACCTAGCCCGGAGCTTCACCCTTGTGGGTAGTAGCTCCGGTCTGGCGGTACACGTGGCAACCTAGGAGTTAACCATGTTGGAGAAGCAAGATTTTTTATTCTATCCCTTTCAGTTATTTCGCATAGAAATAACCTTTCTTTTTCAAAACAATAGGTACTGTTGCCTACCGAGACAAGGGACACTATCAACGGATCCTCCACGCGCTGGACTTGAGCCAGGAATCGAAAGAGAAATAAATCGGGAACTTCAGTACTGCAGGGCCCCGGGACACTAGGGTGGTTTACGATCAGGCTGATCATCCTTTGACATATAATGACCGTAGTTAGCAGGCAATGGCCAAGGTCAGTGCATCTGTTGCAAGGATTGTCGTTGAAGATATGCAGTACGGAGTTCCTATTTAGAAGTGACGTCGGTACTCCTGCTAGGAATTATACGGTGGAAAGGGAGCAACGAGATACAACCTGCGTCGGTTGCAGCCAAAGGTGACATGGTTGAGCTTACTTCACTACAGATGCAGAACGCAAAACTGACAAGACCAGCACATGCAGGTTCCATTAAGCCTACAGTAACTTCATCGCCATGCAAAAACTAGAGAAAATAAAAAAAAATAAGGCCCGGACGTTTGTCAACGTCCAGACGAATTATAATCCTAATCCAACAGAAAATCCCTGCACACAGCATCTCTACGCCACGAACTCCAGTATTCGGCTGACGCTTCATACATCAACCTTTTCTACAACACGACACGCATCCTCTAATCCTCAGCTGGCAGTTATCATGGGTAGCGAAGCAACATTAACGGCAGTGCCCGGCATCTCGTCTGAAACCTAGCGTGCTCCCAGCGACTCACTGCTAGTGGGGTCATCGCTCCCTCCGGCCCTACACACGCAGAGACACAGACGGTTCACCACGTGCACGGGCATCTGGGAATCTGAAGTCAAAAGGCACGGATGTACGGATGTTGACGTTTTAACCCTGCACAAAGGCTTATAGAATCGCTATCCGGTTTTCCAAGGACAACGGTTATTGAGAGCGATACCAAATGGAGCTCTCTAACCCACCGAACCATACACACCGCAGCACGTCGAACTGCCTACGAATCAAGGCACGCCCAAAGAAAAAAAAAATCAAAGCGTATAATTCTTGGGACCACTAATTATGATAGTACCTAGCAAATTGGAAGGTATATCACTTATGCTTTAAGCTACGCCAACTGCATAACCATTCTTCTATTTTAATAAGTGCACTCCACCCGACGTGGAAGCATTTGCAAGGTGGCCTGCATGCCACATGGATATGAAAAACGAAGAGATCAGGAGGGTTGGTGTGTCACTGACCTCTAGTTGGCCGTTCTCCTTGGACAGCACCGTGCAAGCTTTCAACAACGCCTTCATCTCCTGGACGGACAAACAAATATATATGTTAAAGAAATCAAGGGAAAATATCTGAAGAGAATTCTCGGATCAACCTCTCTAGAATACTCTCTTCTTATCTTTTTATTTGTCGTTAAAACAGCACAACCAAGTTCATTTAAAGATCAAATAATGGTTGTGCTGTCTTAATGACAAATAAAAAGATAAGAAGAGAGTAATATTTAATACATTTAAAGATCAAATAATGACCTGGCGGAGGGCATCGTTCTCCACCGAAAGCGACCGCACCATCTGCTGGATCTCGGGTAGCCTCTGCATACCACAGCAACGAGCAAGTGTCAAAAGGCAAAAGAAGAGCCGAGAAAACCGAACGCAAACAGCAACCCCAGCTTTTGTTTAAGCATGAAACGTGATTTTTTTATTTTTTGTGGTCGCGCGACGGCGGGTGGTGATGATGAGATGCGTGTTCTTTTCTTGCATCCGGAATTTTACACTTGTGCCCCTATGATGCTGTACTGCCACTTCTGCCCCCTGACCACCTCCCCCACATAAGCTACTACCATTTGAAGAGCCTTTTCTTCTAGTACTACAACTGGTAAATGATCAAGCCATGACTCTTGTAGCCAAAGGCTACCTTCTGCCTCGCCTGCCGCCTGTGCAAACGCGGAAATGATGATTGGGATACGCAGTAGACTGGATGCTGGTAACTCCATTCAATGTTCAGGAACCGCAAAAGGTTACCACTGCCAGTGCCCATGCTACTGTACCCGCTCGCGTCGTTCATTACCACAGGCCGAAGCCAGTGCCATGGACATGCTACTGTAGTACTGTTTGGGAGATTCCGAGAGAGAGAAGAGCTGGAACTCACCATCTTCTTCCGCGGCCGCTGTCCGGCGGGACGGGGCGATGGCACCGGCAGGACCGACCGGCGTCCGGCGACGGCCACCTGTATAGTAGCACACAGACACGCAAAGGTCGTTAGGTACACCAGTGTATGGGGTGCTCCATGACAGTACTGGTAGAGCTACAGGTTCGGTTACAGGTGGAGTCGCATTAGACTAAACCTAACCCGAAAAGGTCCAACAAAACCACGGGCGTAGAGAGGAAAACGAAACCACGCTAGGGTGTGAAGACAACATTAGACATGAAAAAAACACGGACGAGCCGCTACTTGTTCATCCGTCACCTTAATTATCAGCAACCAATTACTCCTTCATTCCCATATTATTTGTCGTTTAGGACAAGAATTTTAGTTCAAAATGAACTAAAATCCTTGTTCTAAACGACAATTAATATGGGAAGGATGGAGTACTTGAATTATAGCTAATTGAGAATTTTCCAAAATCTTAGAAGAAGTAGTAGCACGCTGGGACGTGGGCGTGCATTGTGCCACGTCACAACCAACGACACTTTTAACCGCGAACGAGTGGCGACGGGGGGTTGCGTCTGCAACCCACGATGCAATGACGTACCGTACGCACTGACCTTGAAGTGGCCCAATGGGCGGCGGCGCCCAATCTCTGCTAGCATGACCGCGCCGCCCTCGATCCGTGACGCCCGTCGGTTTGACCCCACCGCCGAACAGCTCTCGCACCACAGCACGAAACGCACCGGGGGATAAGAACCGGAGAAAATGTTCCGATTGCTCACGTAGGTTAGCTCCACCGTGGTCTACGAGGCGAAGGCAGTTTGGAGAAACAGCGGAAGCACGGAAACCGCAACTGCCGCTCGTCGTCGTGGTTGGTCATGGTCTCTCTCGTAAGCATCGAGCGGGGGAAGAAAGAAAACTGCAGGAACCCACTACCCGTGTGAATTGCTGACGCAGTGGCGGTGCCCCTCCCGCCCCCGTCGAAGTCAACAAGGCAACCACGATGAACAAAAACACGGACACGTACGACACGAGCAACGAATAAAATTCCACCGGATTCCGCAGTGACAAGTGGTGTGGATCGTGTGGTCGCAGTACTAGTACCGCCACGCCAGACGAACGGAAACCCAGAAATCGTTGGGTAGAGCCGAGAGATCTGTGAGATGTTCACGGCGCTTTTGCCCAAATCACGTCGGAACAGAAGGGATGGAATTGGACGCGTACCTTGCTGGCGGGCTCCACGTGTAGGACTCCGCCGCCCGTCGACGACACCACCACCGGCGGCGGTGGCGGCGAGCGGAACGCGCCGTCGTCGTCGCCGCCGCTCGTCGACGCGCCGGAGCCGGCGCTGTAGTCGAGGGGAGACGCCGGGCTGCCGCGGGAGCTCGGCCTCCCCTTATTATTATTCTTCTTCTGCGCACCCGCGGAGCCCGAGCCGGCCGACGCCGACGGGGAGCTGCCGCGGCGGGAGCGCTTCCCGCGCGCAACCGGCGGCCAACAAGCCAGCCGCTCCCGCGCGGAAGAAGGATCATCAGCGGGAGACGGATCGCGGCGCGGCGGCGTCCAGCCGGCGAGGTCAGCGGCGCGGAGCGAGCAGATGATGTCGGCGGCCGTCGCGACCACCGCGCACGCCTCCGCGTCGACGGCGGCAGTCATCACCGGCACCTGTATACACAAACTATGCGGGCAGCGCCAGCGGTCGGTTGGTGGCGTGCTGGAGGGAGGTGGATGCGGGAAAGGTGAGTGAGAATGAGGGGGGCGTGGAGATGGACACGAACCAACGCCAGGGCGTGGCGGTCCGTCATTTTAAACCGCGGAATAAACAAAACCACGTAAAATAAGCCGCGGGCCCACCACCACCACCTCCCCCGCCCCGCCCAACTCGCCCCCACCTGCTGCAGCTACGCGCCGCGTCTCCTCATCACCGAGAACGGACGGCGACCGCGGTGGTGGCAGCGGCCCGGCAGGACCTTTCCGCGCCATCGCGTCCAGAATTCGAGAGGTCAGTAACGACAGTGGACCCGTGGTGTCAGTGACGAACGAGACAAGCAGAAAGCTTGGAGGTGGCTTGCGGAAAGCGAGGCGTAGGATGGAAAGAGAGGGAGGGTGGCAGCGATGTGACGGGGTGGGATTCCGTGTGGCAATGGATGGGGATAAAAGCGAAAGCCTGCTTCCGGTGGTCGTGCGGTGCGGGAATACTCAATCCGCCTTCTTCTTTGACCTGACCGACCTCCCTTCCTCAAAATTCTTAGCCGATTTTCCCTGCTGCTGCGTGCACAGCACAGGCATAGACTTCTCTTGCAGTTTTGTTGGTTTACCGTTTTGCCCCGGTTTACATCGGTGACTTGTTGACGGTGTGTTAATTTAACACTGATATACTAGTCCATCCGTCTCTAAATATTGGTTACTCCCTCATTTTTTAAAAGTTTGTCATCGTTTATTTTTTTTATTAAAAGACGACAAACTTTTAAAATGGAGGAAGTATTTGTCAGTTAAGAAGAAACTAAGAAGTGAAACATTTAGAGATGGAGGAATTTGTCTTTCATCATGAGCGCAACAATTGAAAACAAGGTCTGAATCTGGAACAGCGGAAATGAATTCTCGGCCCACTCGCTGGTCGCTGGTGGCCACTGGAACCGTTGGCCGTGACGTTGTCTTTGTTTGTATGTACAAGTTCATTTTCTTTCTCTTGTTATGAAAATTCTTGCAATTGATGAAAAAGTAGACACCCTTTTTTTAAATATACGGCATCCTGCAGATGCCTTCCCGGAGGCGATTAGGTATTCGCGCTTTTATCGTCACCACTTGCTGTTTGTTCTCTCTTGGAAGCTGCCAAAGTGGTACGTACTTCCGCCTGCTACTGTCGCCGTCACGTTCCTCCTCACCGTACGTGGCGGTGCACAACCCGATCGAACGCGGCCTCCTTCGCCTACCCCTCCGGCGGCCGCACCGACCTGACGTACCGCGGCGCGCGGGTGGGCGCCGCGGAGATCGACCCGAGCCGCGGTGACGGCGAGGTAAGGCTCCAGGCGCTCTCGGTGCAGGCGGACCGGCTGCTGCTGGCGGTCGTCGACGTGGCAAGACAGCTGGTGGCGGACGTGGAGAGTGGGGCTGTCAACATGGAGGCTAGTACTAGGATCCCTGGCAGGGTCAGCATCCTTGGCGGGCTGTTCAAGCGCCACGCCGTCGCTTACTCCGACTGCAGCTTCGTTGTCACCACTTCTCCTCAGTGTCAGGCAGGCTTCATTACTTGGACGCGGCAGATGCAGAACTTGGCGGGAGACTCCGTCGGCCCAAAGTTTTAGTAGTGTGATTTCTGGCCCATGGCCCATGTAAGCGTGGTTTAGCTGCTGTAACATGTGAACGTTAAATAGGGGAGCATTGAACCTTGGAAGACAAGTTGATGGAACAGAATCAGTTCCTCCCGTCTTCTTCTGTTCTTCCCCAATTCCCCTCTCTGGTTTCTCTCTACCCTTCTCTTAATATCTGTAATCTAATTACCTGCTATTTTGGAGTGATTCGCGAGAGAAATATTCTAGCAAGGATAACGATTCTGTCCTAGTTGATTCCTCTGTTCGTGTGGATCTCTATCTGCAGATTTGGGGTGTTCTTATCCTGTTGTTTGTTCGTGATTTGAAGTTGTTTCTCGCTTGTGATCGTTCTCTGAATTGGCTTTCTGATCGTTACATTCGTCTTCGGCGTCCCGGAGATGAAGGTGCGCAGCCAGCAGTGCCAAGACCGCACCAAGCTCTGAATTCAATCAACCTCTCCCTCTCTCTCTCTCGTCGGCGGTGCGGTTGGTTGCTCGTCGGTGGGCGGTGGCCACACATGCTCTCTCATGGGCTGGGCCTGGGCATGGCGTTTCGTCTTCCTCTCTGTTCGTTCTGGAACAGAGCCAGTACCAGATTAATAGTAGATGCTTTGATAATTACTAGTACCTTTTTGTATCATGGTCCATTTGATTGATTACGTAGCAGTATATTGTTCATATACATAAACTACTGGATTGTTAGATAGAGATGGGTATTATTCAGATTATCATCTAAAAAAAGTTCAGGATATCATCTACCAACCAACTGTGATGACCGGTGTCCTGATTTGTTTCTTTTGCCGCTCGCAAGTCGCGATTGCATTCCTTGCATCATCTACTACGAGTTCATAAGCACTTTGCTTGAAGATGACACCATGGAGATACTCTGTCAACCTCAACGGCGTGCCACTTTGAATTACACACACCAGTCATGGGCACAGCGTGCAGCCAAAACATTCCATGAAAACAACCGGGTATGACACGAACTCTATAGAACAAAGTGAGTAGCAATACAAACATCAGTTGCATCGAACTACAAAGCGACAATTTTTTGAGAACGGAAGGAGTATGTCGGAGTAGCAATACAACATCAATTGTGTCCTCATTAGCTTGCATCTGTTGCAGATTTAAGTGCAAGAAGCAACAGAATAGAACATGTTTACCATTGCCAGAGCTTGTATAACATTGACACAAACTTCTCATATGCATGGCCTCTAAAACGAGGAAGGACGTCTCTAGTATGTACTCTGCTTTTACAAGAATGGCCGAAGGGGAAGTTGACAGTTTGAGTACAAGCACACTTTTGATGTAATCATCATATCGCGCAGAAGCTCAAACCAGATAATAATGGATAATCTGGTTGAATCGCGCTAGTGTTGAGAAGTGAGGAAATCAATAGTGTCTTTAAGCGCATGGATGAAGACATCCACCTCCTCTTTCGTATTGTAGAAGTGGAGACTTGCACGAGCACTCGCATTAATACCAAGAGTTCGATGCAGGATCTGCGCACAATGATGCCCCAACCGGATCGCAACTCCATGCTGAAAAAACAAGGAGTCAGCTTGTCAACACAAAGTACAAGGAGTTCCACTTTTGATACAATCAAAACTACATTTGCGTAAAGACTGCAACTTCAGCAAATCTGGAGATCAAGAATTTCTGCAATATCTGTAGGATGAACGTTCTCAACGTTGTAAGAACATAAAGGGGCACATGACCAGTTTGTGAAGGAGACGGACCATAGATCCGGACATTTGGAACATAAATGAGCTTTTCATAGAGATACGTCACCAGCTCTTTCTTTCTGGGGAAATAAATAAAAAGAAGTGAGGACACTATCATGCTGTATGCTTCCTTACCTTTTCAGCAGATGCCAATAAGCACAATCTAACAAAACATATATAATACTCCCTCCGGTCCCTTTTAATTGTCGTTTCAGACAGGAAAGCTGAAATAAGATGAGCTGTGAAAATGTGTCCTAACGACATTTATTTGGGACCGGAGGGAGTATAAATTAATGTTCAAACATTGGTATGACCAAAGACAGTGTACATACCTCATATTCATGGATCTGCTCCGTGCCAATATGTGACAAATAATCTATGGCTGCTCCCAGTCCTAGTCCAAAGATACGCAACAAGAACCACATATAGACCAAGAAAAGCTAGCCAACAATATTATGATAATTTAAATGTACAACTCATGGCTTTACTGAAAAAAAATAAAAATGAAGAAAGAGGATCAGGCAATGCTGCTAGTTCTTCATGCTCAAAGTTGCATTGATACTACAGCAAAAGGGAACAGCGGACAGCAAATGCCAATTGCAAGTGGCTTCAAAAACCAAGTCCCCGCGGTTAATGCAAATGACCAACACTAAATTATCATTTGATGGTAACTAATGGAGAATTTTCATCTAAAGAAAAGATCAGCAAAGCTGTGGAAATCATCAGTACGCGGTTATCCCTAAATTTTCCATGGAATTACAGATCCTACACCATAAATATGGGAATGTGCACATCTATACAAGTCACAATACATTAAAAAACACTAATAAGCAGAAATGACCAAATAAGTAAGAGATTTAACTACCACAGAAGATCATAACCTTCTATGAGCTGCAAGTAGAGAAGTCCTACACTGAAAACAAGACATACAGAAAAAATCATGAACTTGCATTAAGTATTAACAGTTACATCTTAAGTACTGCCTACCATGAAAGGACTGGTTAGGGTTCAATATAAGGAAAATGAATCAGAAACATAATACATGTTTTTCATCAAGAAAAAACATTGGAAAAATCTGCATGTTTGGCCACAAAAAACATTTAAAAAACGAAAATTATTATGAAAATGAATGAAACAGATAACTGGGTAGCATAAAGGATAAAGTAGGAGAATCTATATCAGATAATAAAACAAACATGTAAAGGGGATGAAAAAAGGTCACATGAGTGGCTCAGATTTGACCCGATATCAGCACATCAATTGCAACACAAGGTAGAAGCACCATGCAATCTCTCTCTCTCAAAGTGAACATTAAAGTTGAACTGCTCATTCCAATATGTGAAGGGCAAACCTGGTGTAGTGGCAGTGTGTCTCCACTTGTATTGTATCCTGAGGTCTTGAGTTCGATTCAGCCTCTCTGCAAAAGCAGGGGTAAGGTTGTCTAGAAATAACCCGTACCAAAACCCACCCCACAACGTGTGGTAGCCTTCTGCACTGGGTACACCTTTTTTCTCATTCCAATATGTGATGCCACCACCACCACAACCAACAGTAAAAAAAGTTACTAAACTGGTTACTTGTTATAGTACAAGCCATCCTAGTTTAGCAGCAAATTGAACGACCAAAGGTACAAATTCAGGAGATGCTAAAAGGAAAAGGCTCTCTGGGGGCAGTTATCATCACGGCCACCAAAGAACAGGAGTAAGGAAATGGAAATTTTAAGACCAAATCAACCGAAGAAAATATCTCAAAAACAAAAGGAATGCAAAGGAACATGAAAAATGGATAAAAAGCGCTTGGGTATTATTGTGATCACTAAGGTAAAGGGAGCAATCAAACATTATTCCCTCTAATCTAAAATAATTGATATTTAGGACAGCTAATTTAGCTTAAAAGAAATTAGATTTTTTTGTCCCAAACATCAGACTGGAGTACGATTCAAGTAATTTTGAGTTGAACAAGGCTAGTCGAATAATTTCTTGAATCGGATGCAAAAACAATAATTGCAAAATTAGTGGCAGCAGCTTCAGCCATTGGAAACAACTCAAGCTACCAATGATCAAACTAGAAAGTTAGCTACAAGGAGTTGCTGCAACGAGAAGGAAGGAGTTGGAGAGAAAAGATAGTTAAAAATCACTAAGCAACAAAATATTTTCAACTACTGGGCAAAAATAAAGGGAAAATGTACTGCACTTTATGCAGTAAAAATGCATTTTAACTGGGCTCAGTTTCGCCTTTGCTCGATCATATTAACTAACCCCATCAACTCTTATCACCAGGTCAACCTGTTCTGATTTTAGTGGAGCTCCCCTGGTTATCACTCATGAAGTATGGATGACCATCCAAGGACAGAGCCACCAACATCAGCACAAAATTCAAAAGGTTCCAAGGGAGGAGGGGCAAAGTTCCAGTTTGATACCCACAATAGCCTTGATAGTGCAAAGCCATTTGTATCAGTCATGGTTGTTAATCATTGCCCACCAAGTGTTTTTAAGACGAAAACTAGAGGGGTAAAACTGACTTGCCAATTCAGTCCGACCCATGTACCAGATTTGAATCCAGCTGGAAGGGGAGCAAAGAATAGCATCAGGAAGGCTCAGATTCACCTTTGGTCAATCACATAAACGCAGCCCTTACTTCTCTTGTTGCATTACACGTCCTAATGTACATGGACCTGCACTGGTTATCACTCATCAGAGTGACCATCCAAGACACAAAACCACCACAGAAAGGAATGAATGCATAGGCAACAAGAGAGGAGATGATTGGCTACAATTTTATACCCCAGAGCTGCCTCGATTTCTCAAAGGCAAGGTCTCAGAAAAGCGGATCATCATCGCCGGTCACCAGCACTTCAGACCTTCAGTCCACATAAACAGGCACCGATCCACTTAATCATCAACTAGGAGCCCCCGGGGCTTCAGCAATCAGCAGAAGCAGCAGCAGCAGCAGCCACTGCAGTGACAACAACAACAAATGCTACTCCAACAAAACCAAGGGAGTATTATACATGAACAGCTGTGAGGCCTGAAAGATGAGGCACAAGCACTACTGTATTCCATTGATCAGTGGCCATTAAATAGGCATGTTACATGACGTTGGAGAGGAGGTTACAGATCCTATATCGTAGGAAGTAGTGCTAACGTGTACAGGAGAGATGGCAACGTGTATGAGAGAGGTGTGGCATGCCTAACAGATTATATCCTATGTAACTGACCAGGAATATTCTCCAGTAACCCCCCTCAGCCTGGACGATCCCAGATGTGCAGGCTGTTCTTGAAGTCGTAGAACAGTAGTGAAGGAAGTCCTTTTGCGAATATATCAGCATACTGAAGAGATGAAACCACAGCAGCGAGAATAGGAAGTCGCGTCAGACACCGAGTGGTTCCCAGCCCCTGCCGCCACCAAGGCCCAGGCGTTGGGGCGGCAAAAGCGGCACCCTCGAGGTAAGAACCTGACGCAACGGCTGCTCAGGAAATGGTCTGCGGTGAGGCGGACTGACCAATAGGGCGAGGTCTCGGCGCAGGGATCGATCCATCCCAGTTACATCAAGCGTAAGGCTATCCGCACTCGTTTACTCGTTACAGTATACCACTGCGGATGATCTAAAGCTCTACAAAAGGGAGCGACTAGTATGCAATCTGAGGTATGGTGCAATGGTGCATTCCCATCCATTAGATCTGCATCTTAAGGAATGAGAGGGGGAAGAGGATTGGGGACGAGAGCTCAGCTCTCACCTTCCGTTCTTACTATCGAAGTGCACACGTACACAGGAGATAGAGGAGGAGGAGGAAGAGAGAGAGTGAGAGACGATAAACATCGATACCAATGGCGGCTCAGATACCGTGTCGCCCGACCAAACCACCGACCGGAAGCCGCCGCAGATCCCGTCCCACGGTCCCCAACCCAACCAGCGCCGCCGCCGCGGACCGGGTGCTGCACGAGGGCTTCCACGCCGACGCGGCGCAGCGCGGGAAGGATAGCCCCGGGGAAGCGTGGATCTGAGGCGGCCCGCCGGTAGGGAGCCAGATCGACGCCAACAGCGGCGCCCTCCTCATCGCCGCCGTTTTTGAAAGGGCCTTCGTGGTGGTGCGATCACTGGCTGCCGCGAGTGGGGACGAGCAGCAGGGACGGCGGAGTAGAGCGCTCGCTTCGCATGCGCCACCACCCACGCGCGGTGGCCTCACACTTAAACTAACGAGTGAATGAGTAATCTGGTCGGAGGCGGAGGCGGCGAGGGTTTTGTAGGGAGAGAGAAGGCAGGACAATGCTGCAGGCTGGTGGGCCTGATCTGACGGAATCGGCTGCTTTGCTACTCGATGGAGCATAACAGTCCATTTTGGGCCCCCAAGTATAATAAGGGCCTTGAGCTCGTCATCAGGCTCATCAAAGTACCCTAAAGAACACGCGCACCCTTGAACGTGTAATTCTTCGCACAATACCGTGTATTGATTGACGTTTCGTTTCTTACAAGAATTGTTTCGTGCAAAAGGCAACAAATTTAGTAAAGTGTCGTCTCAAAAATGATAAGCAATTGCTGTTAATCTAAATGCTAAGACTAAATATAAATATTGATATGGACAGCTTCACATCTCTAGTAAAATACTCCCTCCGTCCTGAAAAGCTTGTCGTTTTGTAGTTCAAAAATGAACTACAAAGCGACAAACTTTTTTGGGACGGAGGGAGTATTCCACTAAGGGTCCATCTCGGCATATCGCAGTTGGCCATTGCAAGATCCAGCTTCTGCACCTTCATGCTAATTCTCTAATCTATCTCATTTGCGTGCAACCATGTACGTACAACCCAGAACCAACGAATTGGGCAAGACAAGTTCAGCCACCTCCACAATCTTCTCATCTGCAGAACACCAACACAGGGGAAAAAGCAATCAGTCGGCTACTCGGGTACCAACACAGCATCTGAGAATTCAGTGAAGAAAATGGAAGTTTGATGCTCACTGCAACTCATTCTACTGTCTCCACGCGAATTTGGCCGTGCCCTCCCACAGGCAAACCTCCATTTCCTTCTCGGCGAGCTTCTTCTCCGCACGCCGCAGCGCGGCTTCCAGCTCTTCAATCCGTTCCCGGTCCCTTTCATGGAGAAGCTCGTGGAGCCTTCTCTCCAGCTCCACTGCAGACACTCCATCGTATTCGGTGTCATCGTTGTCGTCTTCATCCTCCACGATTACCCCCAATCCATCGCCATCATCTTCATGCCGGTTATCACCGATATCATCTGACGGCTGGATTCAAAAGCACGTCGAACATTTGGCCGGCATCAGAGACTGTATCACCGGCTACCTGACGACAATTGAGTTTGACTGACGCGGGACGAAGGGGGACCATACCTCTGAATCAAGTTCTTCTTCTGCAGCAAATAACAATGGGATATCTGAAGCGTAGGTAACCTGCAGGCGCTCCAACTCCGCATGGAACTCCTCCTCAAGCCGGCCGTCCACCCTCGCGCAGCACTCGTCACCGCTCTCACGAGCATCACCGGCGGCGCGTCTTCTCGCAGCTCGCCGCTCGCCCGATGATTTCTCGCCGCTCGCCGCCTCCATGGAGCCTGACGATAGGGCCCGACGCTCCTTCAGGTGGGCGCTCGCGCTCCGGCTTCCCTGGCCTGGTGCTGCATCTCCTTCAGAAGCGCTTCCATCTCCGCGCGCACCTTGACCGTCTTGCTGAACTCGTCGGACGTCTTGGTGAGCAGGAACACGAGGCTTATTAGCCCCACGCCGAGGTCGGAACGCATCGCGCCGCTCGCGGATTCGCATTTCCGCGCCGCTTGTTCGACTGAACATGTACTACAACGGAGGGGGTTAGTGATTGATGATTTCGTCCAAAACACGAACTATCTGATCTGGTGATCGTGCTCGATTTCATGTAGTATTCTGAGAAATCGGGATCGGAGCAAACTGTTCGTTTATTTAGAATGCTATAATAACAGACGCGGAGAACGCGCATAGATACCAGAATCAGGGCAGCGCATGCAACCAGGTCACGCACGCACCTGAGGTGGATGACACAGGCAGAGTCGTCACTTGCTCGCTCTTGTCGCGCACGACCTCCTCCTCCACCACTAACACCGTCTTCTCCTTCTCCTTCCCACAGCCGGTCTTGCCTCCGAGCCTGGTTTGCCGCGGCCACCTGAACCTTGGCAGCGACAACCTCGACCGCGGCGGCGTCCCAACCGCGTCCCCGAGCTCCTCGCCGTCGTTGAGGTAATCGACGATCCTCCTGACCCTCCCCTCCGAAACAGCCATGGAGAATGGGAGACTGGGAGACGCGCCGCCTGTTCGCTGAAAGCAGAAGAGGAAAGGAAGGGGAAGCGAGGTGTGGGATGCTTTCAAATTGGAGCGGGTGGTGGCGACCGAGGAGGCGAGTTCAACAAAAGAAGGTTAAGGGGCGCGCTGGTCGTGTGGTGGGGGCAGCAAAAGCGCGGGTCCCGCCGGACAGCGAACGATAGACTCTAATCATGTTTTCCCGGTGCCGGATACAATTCTTCGCTTTTTTAAAAGAAAAACGCCGTAGATTAATTTCAGATGAGTGATGAGACGGGCCGGCAGCGGCGTTATTCGGTTCCACCACTTACGATTTGCAGGTCAGGTGTTGCAGTTCGATTTGAACGAGACATTTTTATGCTTGTGACGTGACGTGACGTGGCGTGACGAGAAGCCCGTCTCGGATGTTTGTGTTGGACTTATCCTTTTTTGTTTTCTTTCCGTTCCATTCCGATCGTAGCATCGTTTGTATAGGTGCCGTGCCGGTGCCGGAACGAAATCCTCTGCTCCTCTGCTCTGCTTCCTTTCGGAACGTGTCAGGGTTAAGGGGTAGCGTTGGGTCCGAGCTGAGCTGATCACAGCGCTGCTGATTCCGAATTTGTCTATTCGAGCGCGGCTCCTGATTCGGACCTGGTGCCTGCTAGTGCCACGGGAACCTTAGGTCGTCGACAAAGGGAACGCAGATCCTCTGGCTTAATCGTTTTTACTGCACGCGGTGCAGTAGTACTCAGCCTCTACATCTAGTGTTGTATTTTTAAAGCTAATTCATTAGAGATCTGTATCAATTTTACAAATTATATTGGAACACAACACTGTTAGATCTTTACTGTACCGCGTGCAGTATAAGGATTGAAGTCAGACAATCTGCGTCCCGACAAAGGATGGGGTTAGCGGTAGGTCGTTGCTGGTGGTGAGAAAACTGGAGCGGTCCAAAGAGGCAACAGCGAGACTACGTGGAGCGGTTAAGGATAGTACAAACTTTGTAGGTACAGATAAGACGTGCATCACGTCAAATGCGGCCAGTGGTTTTATCGGGCACGACTACAAATCACGTGGGCTACAATTTTACGATGGCTTCTTTTCCGATCTCGACTGAGCAGCCCAATCTCGGCTCACATATTGCACGGGCTCGCTTGATGCGGCACGACATTAGTCGGCCCGTCATGTTAGGGCCAGGCCGTTGTTTCTTCTTCTTCAGCGCGTTCAGTTTCTTAAACCTCTTCGCTTCTGGAAAGACCGCAGCGGCACAAACTCTAGCTAGTAAGCTGACTGTGTGCACCTGGAGCGAGCAGCGCACCGTTATTTTGGTCAAGTTCATTCAGCCGGAGAAAATTAAGGCTTCCAGTCCAACCCATCCGACGAGACTCGTGATAAGATAAATCCGCTTCGTTTCCGTAGCCCGGTTACCCCGCGGATTGCGACTCGATCACGACGGTACCGGCGTTCGGCGGAACGACCATCATGTCGCGGTTGAGATGGAGACCCGCGGACCATTTTTTTTCTGTTTTGTTTACGAATTGAATAACGTTGCCGGTGTTTCGCGTGTAAATTGCAAATAAAGTTTTACAGCGCGCAGGTAAATTAGTGAGGAGAAGCTGAGTGTATATAGCTCGCTCGCCAGTCGGGGAAACGCTGAGACGCGAATACGTACAAAGCTGGCGTGGACTTGTTGACCGTTTGACCGGACCGCCGCCGCTCACGTGCTTGACTAATCATACGTTCTCGCGGAGCAAAGTGTAAGCGTTGGTAGGACCCGCTCTCTCTTGCCACGCCAACCGCAGGCAACGCTTCCGCCCGGCTTCCTTGGGGGCGCCTCTCTTTCCTGGAGGCGCCGAGCCCGACCTGGAGCAGTCGTGTAGCTTGGTCCTGCGCACGTGCGTGTCCTTGCGAGTGAGCCCCACGGCCGGGCCCCATGCGGTCGACACCTATTACCGTGAGAATTCTATTTTTGGTGTTTAGAACGAACGTGGAGAATTTTTTGTCGGCTAAATATATCTTATACTTCCTCCATCTTCAGATATATACTCCCTCTTTTTTTAAAAAAAAAAGTTTATCACCTTCTAGTTCATTTTTAAATAAAAAATGACAAACTTTTTTAAAAAAAAGAGAGTAACGTTTTAAAAACTAACTACTCACTCCGTTTGTTAATCAGCCGCGCAAAAGACCGAACTGTTTTTTCTAGTATTCTTTCGTGTTCGGCCAACGCCCGAATGATTCGTTATTGTATCTCGAAAATAAAGATGATGCACCTCTTCGTCTACCTGGACCTGCGTTAATTAGCCACCGCGCGAGTGTTGTGATTGGTAGCCAGCGCCAACTCCTATGCAATATTTATTCAGCTAAAGACAAATCGTGTCACGACCGGATTTTTTTGTCTTCATGTCCAAGCTCATGTGCGGGTGATTAATAAACAAAGGAGTACAATTCTCAAAACTTAACGTCGCCTCCTCTCTGATCACGTCCACCCGATCACTCACGTAATTACTCGATTCATGCGCGACTACAACAAGCGATAACATCAATGCCGTGCCTCCGCGTCTACCAGAGCAAGCCCTCTCTCGACGAATTCGTGCCGTGAAATCGTCCATTTCCATCCAAATCAACTGCCCTGTGACATGAGAGTAGAGCTTATATTCAAGTAGAGGTATGTACCGTCAATCTGTAATTCTGTATGTCCCTGTCCTTATGACCCCACTCTTCACTATCCAGCAGCTTGAAACATTTTTCCTTTTTTGAAGTCAGACGGCAGGTGCGAAGTAATAACAGCTTGAAACATTGAAATGCACGACACCATCGTTTCGTCTGATCTTTCGAGCTACCACGGCTAATTTTCACAAGGAAATTGCTAGCTACGGACTAGTTGACTAATAATCAGGCGCGCGCTATTTTCTCGTCGGCGAGAGCTCACGGATTCGGTCGGAGAGCGCGCTGGCGAGCGCCGCCTTGAACCCGGGGTCCCTCGTCAGCGTCGCCGCCATGTGCTCCGCGAGGTTCTTCCTCACGACCTCCGACGGACCTGCCGGCTCAGATTGCTTCTGCTGCGGAGGCGACGACAGCGCCCGGGCGGCGGCGTTGTTGCTCGTCGGTGGCTTCGCGGCGGCGGCGGCGGCACCTCCGCTCTTGCCGTGGTCGTGCTGCGTAGGCTGCCTGTGGTTGTGCTCGCCCTCGTACGTCGCCACCAGGATGGTCTCGTCCTCCGCGCTGCGCTGGACCTTCTTCTTCACCGGGCACGACGGCGCGAACGAGCACCGGAAGTAGGCGCGCGGGCACGGGTTGTCCTTGGTCACCTTCTGCCCGTACTTCCGCCAGTGGTACCCATCTTTCACCACCTGATCATCAACGCGATCATCGGTCAGTCTCGCTAGCTTTAACTAAAAATAAGTCCAGTGCGACGATGATTACGAGGAAGTGTGGCTGTTCGATCGTTACTTACGAGGCTGAGGTCGGAGGGTTCGGCGTGGACGTAGCGCCGCGAGACCTTGGGCTTCAACTCCTCCCGGATGCGCCTGCCAGTCTCGTGGAAGGCGACGGCGGCGGCTGCGGCGGACGTGCACTCCATCTGGTCGGTGACGGCCGCGGTCGTGGCCAAAGGCGGCGATGGCTTCCGGTGCTGCAGGTGGTTGCGCCCAACGCCGGCTGTGTCGAGGCTGTCGCCCCGGATCCGCTTCCTGGATGGCGAGGCCGCCGAACCGCCCTCAGCAGACGACATGGACGACTGGCGGTTGGCGCCGCCGCCGCTCTGGCCCGCCGCCAGCATGTCGTTGACATGGCCCTGCAGCTCGGTGTACTTGGCCACCACCGCGCGCAGCATCTCGTTCAGTCGTTTGTTCTCGTCGCCCGCTTGCCGGAGTTCCGCCTCCAGGGCATCAACCTGTGGTCAAGCAACGGAGTTCCAACGACCGATCAGAACGGCGTCAACTCTATCTAATCGTAATAGAGCACTCATCACGGACGTGGTTAACTATGTACCTGATCTCGATCTTTCTTCATGGACAAGAAATTCTCCTCGACCAGTACCTTCGTCGTCGTCTTCTGCAGCACCGGCCGCGCCGTCGGCAGGCCGACATTAAGGTCCAGGCTCAGCGATGGTTGCTGCCCGATCCATGGATCCATATATGGCCGCGAGAAAGTTCTACTCCTTGGAAAGGTGGGAAAGTGTTGAATGAAGAAGGATTCGTGGACGAGTGAAGAAGGCATGGCTTGGTGGGGTGGCCAATATATAGCCAACACACAGGGAAAGGAGGGGAGGGGACTGGGGAGAGGAGACATGTGATGTTGGAAGTTTGGTGAGACGACGGAAGGCGCCGCAGAGGACCGGGTGGAGAGGAAGCATCTTGGGCTTTGTCGTCGTCTTGGTCGTGATTCGCAGAATAATACTATATCGAAGCTGGAGCGCGAATGGTACTTGCCACTCGCCAGTGACCCTCTGGATTGATTAGTCCAGCTTCGATGTGATTTATGTATGTGTCTATCATTATTGTTTTTTAAGCTTAATCTTCTGGACCGGCTGTATTGTTTTATTGGTCACACAAGTGGGGTGGGGGCAGAATATAGTTCTCCAAATGGGCCGCCCGGCCCGAGCACGACACGAGCCCGATTTGGCCCGGCACGGTTGGGCCCGGCACGGTTGGGCCCGGGTACAGTTCCGTGCCGTGCCGTGCCGCGCCTCCGTGCCAAACCGGCGGCCCAGGCACGGCACGACTGGCCTTTTTTCGTGCCGGGCCGGCACGACGGCACGGCCGGCACTATCGGGCTCGTGCCGTGCCAGGCACGCCCATTCAGCAGACACTAATACAGTTTGAACACATTGTTTTGATACAAAATCAAATAAATTTTACAAAAATCATTAAAATTCAAAAGAGATCAGAAGATGCACAGAACAAATTGAAATAAAATCAATTGAGCTGGTGCAATGGCTGCCTCATTAAAAACCTATCTAGGTAAAACTCACACCTCGTGAGATAAAACCCTAGATAGGGAAAAAGAGTGCAGCCCAGCTCAGTTAAATATTATTAATCAGATATTTACAGTTTCAGTTTCACAAGTCCATTACACATCAGAATCAGGAACATCAAGATACAAATTTGCAAAACTCTCTTCAAGTTCTGGATCCTCTACCATATCTTGCAGTCTTGCCTCGGCAGCTTCCCAATCTTTGAGACAAGCCAACACTTCAACCGTCTCTGGTTTCAATCGACGCCTTCGTTCTTCAATAATCCTGCCTGTAGTACTGAAAACAGACTCCGAAGATACAGTAGAAACAGGAACAGAAAGAATATCTCTAGCTAAGATGGAAAGAACTGGATAGGTCATTTTATGCTCATGCTACCAAGTTAAGATACTGAAGTTATCATCAAAATCAGTAACATTATCACTGTCTAAGTAGATTGAGAGTTCAGTACCTGACATGGTAGCAGAAGCAGTTGCTGCTTGCAGCAAAGCACTAGCTGATGATCTTCTGGACAGTGAAAGAGGCATAGAGGGAGGGGTGCAGAAACTAGAACCTGGGACTTCATCAAGTCCAAAGGAAGGTACAGCAGAACTGGATGATGGTGTTGAAAATATATCATCCCAAGCACTTGCTTTCTTACCTGAACTGGGTGGAGGTGCTGCTCTTTGCAATTTAACAGCACCAAACTTGTCATCATACAATTTAAATGCAGTAGACAATTGAGTTCTAACTTCAGTAAAATAAGCAGAATAATCAGTTGCAGTCAGGTTAGATAACAACCTCAGGACATTTTGAAAACCTTTCAATTTAGCTCTAGGGTCTAATATGAATGCAACCGAATAAAGAAGAGGAATGTCTCTCCAGTACTTAAGATAGTAATCTTGCATACTAACTACAACAGTTCTAAGCAATGCATCATTTTCATACTGTTTAAGATGTTTAGCAATCAAAATGAGTTGATGCAACATAAGTGGAGAGGTAGGGTAATACACCCCAGATAATGCAACAGTGCAATCATAAAAAAGTTCAAAAAAGGAAAGCATTTTTTCTGCAACATTCCAATGTTCATCTGTCAGCAGCAAAGAATCTCTTTCACCCCTAGGATAGTTAGTCTCAATGTAAACATTAAAAGTTTGTCTGTAAGGAAGCAAATGTTTAAGCATCAAATAAGTGGAGTTCCATCTTACCTCCATGTCCAAGCTAAACTTCCTAGGACGAACATTAACAGCAAGACAAAATCGTTTAAATGAAGCAATGCGCTGATTAGAAGCATTAATGAATGATATTGCAGATCTAAATGCATCTATATATGGCTGAATAATATGCAAGGCAGATTTAACCATAAGATTGATGATATGACAAGCACAACGTTGATGTAAGAACAATGAACCAACATATGAAGCTAATACAGGAGACAGTTTGTCCATAGCAGTTGAATTAGCAGAGGCATTATCCAAAGTAACAGAAAATACTTTACAATTCAAATTATACTTCTGCAACACATTACACACACGCTCAGCAATGTTTTGACCAGAGTGTGATTCATCAATAAGTCTTAAACCTATCAACCTCTTCTCTAATTGCCAGTCAACATTAATATAATGAGCTACCACACTTAAGTAATCTTCTTTAGCTTTTCCAGACCATATATCAGACGTGATAGAAACAGAAGACACAACATCAAAAGAATTAATTAGCTTATCACGACGATCAGCAAAGTACTTAAACATATCTCTAGTTGTTGTTTGAGCAGAAACAGTAGAGAATCTAGGGTTATGAGCACGTTGTATATATTCTTCAAAAGCATCAGTGGAACCAACAGTGATAGGAAGGTCTAGTCTAGCAATCAAACGACACAATTCAGTACGAGCAACCTCAGGAGAGTATTCCCAATGGCGTACAGAGCCGTCAGGGTTAAAACTGATCAAAGATTGGGAACTACGAATCTTAGCTTTTCTATTTTGGCATCTTTTAACATGTCTAAGGAGATGGCCAGTGCCAATAGTTGATCTAGCAGCGTAAACATGACCACAATGTAAACACTTAGCAGAAACCCTTACCTTTTTACCATCGATGTTTTTGAAGATCTTTTTGAAGTCTTTCCAGCACTCAGAGCTACTGGAACGACTCCTCTTGCCGGTGCCGCTGTTATCCTCTGGATCATTTGCATCACCAGCAGCATCAGCTGCTTCAGCATGCTCGGCTTCAGCATCGCCATCGGCGGTGCTGCCACCGAAGACTTCCTCAAGCTCGGCCTCCATGTCGCTCTCGTCATCACCGCGCTGGCCCATCAGACGCAGGTCATCGTTGATGCTGTGCACCTCCAGGTCGTCGCCGCCGTCCATGGTTCCTCGACGGATTCGCAAATCCGGAGCACCAACACCGAGGACGACGAGCTGCAGGATGGAGGACGCCTGGTTCCTCGACGGATTCTTGCGAATCCGGAGCACCAGAGACCGGAGAGGACGAGGACCGACACAGATCTGGAGGCGGTAAGGTCGAGGAGCGGGTGAGTGGCGCAGACCTGGAGGCGGTGACACCGGCGACGGCGACGAGGGTGCGAGTGCGTCGGCCTGGCGGCGGAGTGGACGAGGAGCCGGCGAGCGGCGCAGATCTGGAGGCGGAGAGGTCGAGGAGCCGACGAGGACAAGCCGGCGACGGCGAGGAGGGTGCAAGTGCGGCGGCGTGGCGGCAGGATGGATGAGGAGCCGGTGAGGCGGCGCGCGTGCAAGAGCTGCGAGGCGGCGGAGGCGAGGCGACGCGCGTGCAAGAGCGAAGAGCCGAAGAGGCGGCGGAGGCTTCGGGAGGCTTCGAGAGGCGACAGACGAGGGAGCGAATGACTAGGGTTACGGGGCCGGCGGTGAAACGCGCCTTTTTATATTGCGGGCGCCGGCTGCGGGGACCAACGGTCCCGATCGACCCCATCGACGGCTGAGGAGGAGCGCTGCCGGGGAGCCGGGCCACTATCGGGCCGGCCGAAATTTCGTGCCGGGCTCGGGCCGGCACGCCGTGCTGGGAACGCAGCCCAGGCACGGCACGGCTTTCGGGCCCGTGCCGACCCGACACGAATAGCTCTCGGCCGGGCCCGTGCTCGGACCGGGCTTTTTAGTGCCGGGCCTCGGGCGGCCCGTTAGGCCCAGCCCATTTAGAGAACACTAGGGCAGAAATTAGTCGAGCGCCTGGCTTGGAAAGGTGAGAGAAAGGGTCTATCGGGTCAAGGAAAACTGTTAGAGAATAAAATATTATCAAGGCCGACAACCTTGGTTAAGGCCTATTAAGTCCTGTAATATGTTCTCTTTATGGCAACTTAGGCTACTCTCTCTATATTGCTTAAGCTCCAATATATTAACTCCAGAATTTTCAAGGAAGTCCAAAAAAATTTCATGTTCCGGAGCACTCTATTTAGTAACGGAAACACTTTTCGTCAGTCGCTTGAAGCGCCAGGCGACAACTCACTGACACTCACGGGCGCGCATCAGAGAGGGGAGGAAGAAGATTAACTTTTTATTTTGTTAATTGTTAATTCATAATTTTTAAGAGTTATGTTAATTATAAAATAATAAAAAAATAATTTTATGATTGACTAGCCTATAAAATTAAGAATTTGTTATGAAAATTGGTGGTTCATGATAGTAATTAGCTGCTGATTAATAAATATTTAAAATTTTCTTAAATTTCAGGCACGTGAAATTTATACAATCCTATCTAGTAAACAAGAACACACAACATACACCGGATGAATGAAAGGACAATAATAGCGATTTAGACATTTTCTCATGAAACTGGGTCAATTGATCATGCGCATGGGTTCTGCTTGTAAAAAAAAAAATCTCAACATTATAGTTTATCCGTGCGTCTCAAAATAAAATCCACAGCTCCAGAATCAGAAGGTCATCAGTGACGACCTTCTTCGCAGATGCGCAGCTTTGTTCATGCGCCATGTTGACCTTAAAAAAAATACATGCATGGCACAAGGGTTAGACCATCCGCAGTGGCACGCTGTAAAGCATACTGGATACACTGTTCCGCAGTGTAATTTAGAGTACGTACTGTAAAAACTGAAGGAGAATAGTGTATAGAGTATGCTTTAGAGTACGCTGGTGCGGATGGTCTTAGAACCTATACCATTTGGATTTGGCTGGCCCCAACTGTTCACTGGACCTGGACTCAGCAAGCTCTGACAGTCCGAGATTTTCAAATGACGAGAACAGAGAGAGGAAGAAGCTCGCGGGACAGACTTGGACCTAGTATGGTTTGCGAAACACAATTTGGGTTGATCTCTTCGCATCAGGCACCTTGCTTGCTTGAAAAACGTGAGAAAATTGCATTATCGGTATGTCAGTTGAGAAACCACAGACCAGGTCGGATTTGCTGATCTTTTCTTTTCCTGAAACAGACTCATTTCTGGAAGACGGACGGCTGATTATTTAACTATGCACATGTACGTACGTGTGTAACGAGTAGTCAGCATTAGGTGTAGAATTTATGCACACGAAAAGGTATTGGCATGGATCCAAGTTGTTGAAAGCAGGAGAATGTATTGGTCGGATAGATTCTCTTTTGACAAGAGTAAGACTACGTACATCAATGGCGGAAAGCATGCAGTTCCTGACATCATTACACTGATGGAGAACATAAAAGAGATAAAAGTTTATCTGCACAATGAAGTTATCGAAATTGCAATTTGTTTTCAGATGAAGACGGATGTATTGTTTTATCTTGTCCAGACTAATTATTTTTTTTTCAAAAAGCCTGACCAGACTGGTTATTATAGACGACCCAAGTCAACAAAGATGCGGTGCTAATTAAATAGCCGCATTTTAATTTGCTTATTTTGCTCTCACGTGTGAACTCGAGCAGAGCCGTGATATCTCGATGCCTTTTATAATTCGCCGATCTGGTAGGACGGGTTAGGAGGCGAGAGCATCTCAACAACATTATCTTGTGATACACGAAGAATGGGTGGAAATGGAATCTCCGACACCATCTTCACACATTTCTCACGTTCAGGAAAATTTATAGGCTACTAGAAAGTCGAGAGTTTTTGCCGGCAAGGTAGCAAATGGTGGTCGAGCTTCCTGTTCACGAGTGAAAAACGAGGCGCACTTACGAATTTTGCCCAAATTCACACGAATCCAAACAGTTTGAAGATCGACATGAATCAGCAACTCGAGCAGAGCCGCCATATCTCGATGCCTTTATAATTCTCCGATCTGGTAGTACGGGTTAGGAGGCAAGGATATCTCAACAACGTTACCTTGTGTGGGTGCATATCCTCCGCAGTACTGCTGGTGCAGTAGTGGTCACTGACAGGTGGATCCTACCTGTCAATGACTACTACTGTACCAGAAGTAATGCTGAGGATTTCAACCCTACCTTGTGATGCACGCGAATGGATGGAAACGGAATCTCCAACACCATCTTCACATTTCTCACGTTCAGGAGAACTTATAGGCCACAAAGTCGGGAGATTTTTGCCGGCATGGTAGCAGATGGTGGTCGAGCTTCCTGTTCACGAGTGAAAAACGAGGCGCACTTACGAAGTTTGCCCAAGTTCACACAAATCCAAACAGTTTGAACTTCGACATGAATCAGCAACACGTGCGCCACCGTGGCATCACTCTCGCACCAACCGCAGCGCTCCACTTGTCCGCAGGAACTCGAGAGCCAAAAGGAGGCGGCGAGAGGCGAGAGAAAAGGTCTCGGTGGAGGCGGCGCGACGACGAGGCCATCCCCGTCCGGGCGGCATCCGATGCGGTCACTCGTCGCGTGGACCCCCTCGTGGATCCGAGCCGAGCCGCCCGCCCACCCGCCCGCCATCGTCTCGCGAAAAAGCCAGGTAGAGCCGCGCCCACGGCGACGGCGCGTGCCGGTCGGCAGGTGGAACTTGGCCTTCCCCGCTCCCGGTCGACGTACGGTTACATGGTTTGGTGCAAGTGGCCGGCCAACGACCTGTCGGTCCTGGACCTTGACCACCTTCCATCCATCCACACGCACGCAGATGCTGATGCGGATGAGGTTGGCCTCCTGGTGGTCTCGTGAAACTTCTTCCTCTTCCACTACCTCGCGCTCACGGACTACCTCGCGCTCACGGTGAGTGGCGGTGACTGGGACACCCACGTGCGCAACTGTGCGGAAAGTCCTTTCTGTTATTAGCATCAATCGCAGTAGTTAAGCTTTACTCTTTTTTTTTTGTTAAGACAAAGATTGAAGCTGCTGTCCTGTACCTGCTAATGCTACTTAGTCTACGAGTACGTGCGTCAAGCAGAATTTAAACATTCTTTCCGTTTCAAAAATAAATGACGCTGATTAGTTTGAAATTGAACAAACTAGCGTTATTTATTTGGAATCAAAGGGAGTAGTCCTCTTTTTACCACCATCGATGATTCTATTGATTTATAACTGAATTATTCAGTCTTCTTCACCGGTTTAAGCTTTTTGGGTAAAACTAGTAGGTGCATGGTAGCTCGATACGGTATTGGTGTCAGAGAACCTGAGTTTGAATCATAACGTTCGAGATTTATTAAATTAAAATATAGTTGACTCCTATTCCTCGCCTGGAACATAAGAGAGCAATGCCGTGAGGTGAGGTGTTGACCTATAATCTTTAAGGTTTATCTGGTTCGCGTATTGTCGTTGAATAGACACAAATGTTCCGAGCAAACGAAGACGCGCTCAAAATTGACAGTTGGACCACAAATAATGTTTACGAATACGTCAGTTGTTAGCTAGCTCCACGAAAGCAAGAAACGGTTGGATAATTAAAGCACGTGCGGAAGATAGGCCTATCTGAAACCTACTTGTTGGTTATTACTCCATCCGTTTCATTTTAATTGTCGTTAGGACAACTTTTGTTAGTTCATTTTTATTTTATTTGGTTGTCTGAAACGACAATTATTTCAGAACAGAGGGAGTATTCACGAGCCGGGTCAATCAGTTTGACCGGCTTCACTCAACAAAGTCAAACAATCTAGATTACATTACGTACAACTAGTTGTAGTAGCTCGCATGGACTATATTTTTCGTGGTTGGAATCCCTACCCCCTGGCCTTGGGCGTGGAAGAACCAGTGTTCCTGATGCTTGATTGAGGACGGCTTGGCCATAAACCCGGGGCTTCGTCTCATTAGTCCCTAGTCCTGTAGTCCGAACCGGACAGCGGTATACCGATGTTTGACTTAGCTTGTTGCTCCCGAGTCCAGACCAAAAGCTTGTGCATGCACGGGAACACGAGCTTGATCAACCGGTGCAGTATATGCGTATCCTCTGCGGTATTATACGGGGAGTAGGTGTTGCTGAATGCGGGCTCGTAGAGAATCGGGTCCACATGACAGTCACTCCTGCTGTAGAAGATTTTGATTTTTTTTTGTATATATTACTGCACATACAGTATACTGTACCACACAACGAGTTCAATAATAATAGCCATGAGAATATCGTCGATCTCGTCTCAACTCTCTCTCTCTCTCCAGTCCCAAGCAAACAAAGACACGCTCAAACACGACCGTGGCAACGACGTTTACGAGTCTACTACTCGACTTGGTTTAATTAGTCTTACCAGAACGGCAGAACATGACTGGACTAATTAATCCTCGTCGGTTTCATGTTCAAGGCAACATGTGCGTAATAATCGGCCGCCAATTGTTTTTTTCTCTTTCCTTTTTAAAGGTCGATCGAAATTGACAGTTGGGTCATGTCGAACGGCCTAATTAATAAGCGCACTCCAGGGTTGCAGCCACTGATTGAGTGCCATGCATGATTCACTAATAATGACTTTTGCTGGACGGCCTAATCTAATCCGTCTCCTCCGGATAGCGTCTACCGCCGGTAATTACAAGGAGCTAGCGAAAAAGATAGCTTCTCACTTCTGTGCCTGCCCATACGCCGTCGCCGTGCTCGGGCGTCAATCTTCTCGTACGTGGAGGCGTGCGTTCACACGCGGCGGCTTGCTGCCTGAATTTTCTTTATTGTAAAGTTTTCCAGGCCAGCGACCAGTCCAGCCTGCGTCAATGATCTTCTCCATACTTTTCCTGCGGCGGCTGCCTGCCTGCCCGCCCGGCTGCTGCGCGCTTCCGCCGTCGCCGTCGCCGTCGCCGTCGCTCACCTGCCTTCTTCTTCTTCTCCTCGTGCGTCGTAGTTGACGCCGTTCTGAGCTGGGCCACGACAAGGCAAGGTTTTGATTTGATGTCGCGCGGAGTCGCGCGGAACGGCAGTCTTGTGGGCAGGTAGCTGGCTGGCTGGCCTCTGCTGACTGGGAGCAGACGAACTGGACTCGGCCGTCTCGATCTTGACGGCGCGATGCGTGGTCGCTCGCTCTAGTCGTCTGGAACTCTGGATCTATGCTGGAAATTTTCCTGCCCTGTTCTGTTCATTTATGAGTTCATGGTACAGATCGGTATGGGGAAAAAACGGTGAGGCGGAGACCGGGAACATTAGCCGCACAAGATTCAGGATCTAGCGGTCCGAGACGAACGTGACAGTCCTTGGCGTTTTGTGAAAAGGCTCTCTTTTTAATTTCTATGCTTGTGACGTTGACCAGTGTAAGCGGTGCCTGTCTGCCTTGTAGAAATCCGGGTTCAGTGTTGGGAGGTTGAATCAAGCTGCATAATCCCTCCATCTACAAATACTTATCACTTCTTAATTTAGAAATGAACTAAGAAGTGACAAGTATTAGAAGCAGAGCGAATATAAAACTAGATAACCTCAGAGGGTAGTGAAAATGCTGTTTAAGTAGGGGCAGGTCTCGCTGTTTAATTAAATGTCCTGTCTATTTGTCAGGTGTCTGAAACTTTAGAAAATTTCAGACACTGGGTCATTAAAAGCTAACTACTATTATTAGTCACTAGTGTTGTAATTAATCATAAATTCTTAATTTTATAGGTAATCAGTTACAAATTTCTTTATTTGATCATTTACAATCAATATAACCCTTACAATTACGAATTACAACTAAAAATTATCAATTAAAAACTTACTTCACGTCCTTCTTTAGATCTGCCCGGCCAACCGGCCGGCGCCGCTGCCGCCCCTGCGCCGCCGTCGTCGGCGCTTGGGCTCATCGTCGTCGGCGCTTGGCCGCTGCCGCCCGGGCTCCGTTGTCGCTTGCCCGCTGCTAGGGTGCCACGCCGCAGCCCCTGTGCCGCCTCTGCGCGCCGCCGCCACGCTGGGCCGCCGCCGTGGGCGCTTGGGCTCATCGTCGTCGGCGCTTGGCCGCTACCATCCGGGCTCCGTCGTCGCTTGGCCGCCACTACAGTGCCACGCCGCCGCCTCACTCCATCTGGGTTTACCGTGAGTAGTTCAGGGTTGAGTGAGGGAAGAAAGGATAAAGGGTTCAACACGAACCTTAAAGCTAATCTGTTGGTCGCTTGAAAATGTGGGGATTTCAGGCACCTGGGAGTGTAACTGTGCAAGATCTGCTTCCTGGACTCAAAGTCTCCGAACAGGGAGTAGAGTAACATAAAGCAGGAGAAGGATTGTATAATGCCGGTGATATCTGCAACGACACCAACCGGCACAAATAACAGCCATGACAGCCATGAAATCCATCTCCTTTCTGGCACTGACAGCCATGACGCCACTGGTTGTCGGGTGGCCGTGATGATTTCAGCCTCTATGCATGTACTTCTGTGCTTTTTGTAGCCCCTATGATGCATCCTCCCCTCGAGCACGCACGTTGAACTCGTGGCGCACATGCTGCAGCTTCTTCTCAAAGAGATGCGTGCTGCTCGATGCGCTAATAAAAGGTACACGTGTTTGTAGTTTACTAACTGTGCTGCACATGATATGCATTCCCAGAAAACGTGGTACATGTTGTTGGTAGTTTACTACTCGCAGCTAATCAAATAACCCCTCTAAATTTATTTTGTTGATTTTGGTTAGTGCAAATTAAATCATCTCTTGGTCACATCCAACGACGAGCCAGTCCGAGCCATATGCAAAACCAACCAAACGCGCCCTAATCTGACATGGCTACACTACTTCTGCAAGACGCGATTAAAGATCAACAAAGGTGATGTATCGAAGGCGTTTGAAGCTTTCTGTATCTACTCCTTCATGCATTTGATGTTCCGTTCGTTGGACGTTGATTAGGAACCGGACTTGTCAAGGTTGACATTATGCAATGTGCCTAGCGTAGCCTAGAGTGTTTGACCTTCTCCTTCTCTCGATGCCCACCAAACATCTCCATGTTCACACGGTCGGGGTCAACTTCAACGTTGGTATCTGCTAGCTCCTCGTCCTTGGACTTGACCTTCTCACGGCATGGCGCATGCAGGTCAACGCCAGCGCACGCATGGATTGCCTCTTTGGTGGCGCCTGGTAGCCCGGCAAACACGGACGGCAAACTCAAGCACCGGGTGGTGGAGGTCTTCAAACCGGAACACCGGTCGGCGCCGAACGATATGTGGCGGTCAATGCAGCTTCGATCGAAACCGACGTGGTTGGTCGTCTCCCAATGGCCTGTCCGATGAAAATCTGCTCTTCGTTTTAGATCACACAGACACAGCGCAGGTGCAAAATTTGCTTGACCATATTTTCTTCGACGGGACGAGGCAAAACTTGAATCTCCTACGCACGCGTAATGTTAGGCTTAATCAGCTTATTCGTCTGAATGTAGGAAAATGGTAAAGCCTCACATGTATTGCCAAGGTGCCGACGTCGGTGAACCTTGACGAACGTAAGGGGCAGTTGGCTGCTATTTTTTCTTCTCGAAAGTTTGGCATCTTTTATTTTTTTTTTTTTAAAAAAAAGTTAGAAGAGGACAAATTTTTTAAAAAAGAGTGAGTACATATTTTTCAAAAGTGGCAAGTAAGCGTACACAAAATTTAAACTAATGGCGCATAACGGAAGCTAAAATTTTCAATGGCATATAATAGAAGTATAAATTTCAATGGAAAATAAGGAGTTCACTATTAATCGAATCCTTTCTCTCGACGGTGTTCTGATTCCAGTTACGGAGTATTCACAAACTCGATTAACTCAACTGATTGGCACGCGACGCTATAAAAGGCCTGAAAACATAGGCCCATTAAATGTGGCCGGACAATGCACGAGGCCCATTTTATCCACAACGTCCATCGGCCCAGACCAACTGTCTGCCCGCGACCCGTTCTCCTTCTCCTCCCTCCGCCGCCCGCCGCTCCGCTCCCCGTCCCTCTCGCTCGCTCGCCGGATCCGAGCCCGGGTGCTCTGAACCCTAGAGCTCGCACCCTCCCCGCGCGGCAGAAATGGACGACGAGGAGATGGAGAAGAAGGTGCAGCAGTACCTGCAGCGCAAGGGCTTCCGCCTCACCGAGCTCGCGCTGCAGGAGGAGCGCAACCGCCTCTCCACCTCGTCGCTCTCCGATGTCGCGCTCGACAGGTAGGTTCGCCCGCTTTACCCTTGCTAAATACTCCTCCGTAGTTGGGTTTTCCGAGTTGTGTCCTAATCTCCTCGGCCGGTGGTTGCTTCGGCTGTTTTCACCAAGTCTCGCCCCAGTTTCGTGCCGGGACTCTGTTTCGGGTGTCCGAAGTCTAAAACTGCGGTGCTCTCACTGGGCTGTCGATTTGGTTAGTTTTTATGGTTCGAGTGAGAACAATTGCTGCTCGGTTCGCTGTCTCTGAGTTCAAAATTAGCCAAGAGGGCGGAGTAGGAGGATGACGGCTCAATGTTTTCTGTCAGTCTCTGAGCTACTGCCACTTCGAAACCTGCTTTCCATGCTCAGCAGGGTAGGGATCCCTGGTTGTAATATTTTGTGCTACTGGAAATGGCGGCAACTAGTGCAAAATTAACTACTGTTTTACTTATCCAGTGGATGAAGTTTTGTAACTTTCTGTAGCTAGTGCCAGATTTGGTTTCTTACGATGTGTTTTTAGAACAAATAGACTATGTAAGAGGTAGGACTAGCTTTTGTGAAGGGTAGGGAGAGTGTGATTAGCAGCTAATTTAATCTTCAAATTACCAGACACTGTAATCTGGGTGGATAATGGTGCTTGATCAACTTTATAATAATAAGTTTAGTCGTTTTATTGTAAATCCATCCCTAAATGTGAATTGTGGAATGCTCATATTTTCTTTCATGACCTTGCTATATGATTAATTTTTTGATTGCTTATGTTCTGCAAGGGCAGGTCTGACAACGATCCTGCAAGATACCGTGATGGATATGGTAGACTAAGAACGTGGGCATATAGTTCTCTTGATCAATACAAGGTGCAGTACTTGTTGATCGTTCACCATTCACATTAAAAGCTATAGTATATAATTGTTTTTTCAACAATGATTTAGGTACTGCGGGATTTTAAGGCCTATGATACTGTACATCAAATTTTTTTTGTTTATTTTATGAGCTTTCGGGGCCATATCTGATTGAAATCTTATTTGTGTCATATCTCTTGAATTTGTTTGTGTTGCATATGCTACTTGCTATCATAATTTTGTTTCTCTTTCTGTTCTTAAATCTGGCCCTATAATTCACGTATCTTAATTCCATTCTTTTCTCTGTAGCATGAATTACTTCGCATCCTTTACCCAGTTTTCATCCATTGCTTCATGGATCTAGTGGCAGAGGGACATATGCAAGAAGGTATTATGGGTTGGTGGGTATAATTGGATAAGTTTCCACTGTTTTTATTATTTTCTTTAGTTTATTCAGACTTTTTTTCTTAGATATTGTATCCTGCAGCTCGGTCATTTTTCCATAGATTTCGGGAGGATCATGAGGTGATGCACTCAAGGGATCTTCAGAAGCTGGAAGGCATCCTCTCTCCTTCACATTTGGAGGTTATTTAGCTTTTCTTATTCTTATTCATTGCGCCGTTCTGTTGCAAAGGACAACTGTTTGTATAATGATTACATCTATATTCTTCATTTTACAGGAAATGGAACTTGCCCGTTCTTTACGGCAAAATAAATTTAAAATTAAACTCTGTGAGGTAATGGCATTGCTGTTTCTAATATGCTTATTTAGTCACCCATGTTTTTTACTTAGATTGATTAGTTATGGAGACAAAACATCGCACTGCATGCTTTAAATCACATCATCTTTATTGTTGAATTTAAGACAAGGGAATGGGCACCCTTAGGCTCTGTTTCTGTTCTTCTTTTGTTCCTTTACCTGAGAGACGTTCCATTGAATACGAAGGTCTGATTTCAAATTGTATTTGTGAGAAAGTTAGACAGTTACCAGTTATTATTTTGGGTGTAATAGCTGATTCACGATAGGACTTGTAGGAATAAATAACTTCAATAATTCCTTTCATTTTGCTGTATTCCGAGATATGATCTCTTGGAAGCTGTAATTTTTGCTAAGAATATACATGATTGGGCTAACTTTTTATCTTACATTCAATTGCAGTATTCCTATGAATTGCTTCTTCAATATCTCCAAAAAACACAAGCTCTTGTGATGCTTGGAATAATCAATGAGCACATAACTTTTGAAGGTACAGTTCCCTGATCTGTTAGTATTTGGATATATGTGTTGTTCTTATGCATTTTCACTTCTGAGAACCTTCTCTCTTTGATCTCTTCTCCTTATGCCACTTTGGCAGTATCCCCTGGACAACCCTCATTAATATCTGATGATGCGGATGTTGTTGCTCTGATTGGAACCAGTAAGGACTTGGCAAAACAAATAAATCAGAAGGAAGTACATTGGGGGGTATGTTATGCATCAATCTGTATGTTTTCTAGTCTTAAGATTTATGAAGTTTCTTGCTTTGCAGATTAAACTGTGTGTGTTTGATGTGATTCCAGCATTGCTATATACATATTCTATTCAGTTTGACCAGGCATTTGTTTAACTAAAATTATACTGGCAGCTCCTTGAAGATTCTGTGGAAGAGCGGATGGAGAAGGCACTCTCAGAATCTGATAAAATTGAAGCTGAAAGCAAGGACACTGATGCAGAAGATAACAAGGCAAGGAAATCTTCTTTTGTAGTATCAAATATCAACATCTCCTTATGTTGTGTGAGCTATTCTGTTGTCCACTGAAACACTAACCTTTCTTTTACTTGAGTTTTCCTGAGAATGTTTGGTAGGCTGTAGCTGATAACTAGTAAGAATTTCACACCTCTGACAGTCTGACTTCATGTTTCTTTGCTGTAATTTTTTTTCGTTTTATTTGCCACAGAAAAAAAATTTGGAAGGTGGAAAGCAAGGTGGCTCTCTTAAGAAGGCCAAAAAGGATAAGCTTGTAGGTGCAACTGGGAAAAACATCAAAACTGAAACAAGCATGGTTTTTGCGGCGCCTAGAGTGAAACCGAAGCTAACACTTCCTGTGACGTATGGTTCTAACTAACCCCTTTGTAGTTATCTACTTATCTTTGGGAACCCATGCTCCAAAGTTTTCACGTCTGGTCTATTTTTGTCTTAGGCCCCAAATAGTACCTTCGAGCCTTTGTTTAAAGATACAATTCATGTCAGGATTTACAATCTTGTGATCTGGAAACATTTTTGGAATATGAAATGTAAATGGGCACATTTCGCCGGGAAAATAAAAAAAATTAAGAATTCACAAAAGAAGTTGAAAGAGGACCAATAGTGTTTTGCTTTGCCTTTTTGTATCGTACACCACACTTTTTTTTTCCATCAATGTGCATTTTCTTGTTCTTCTTTTCACTTGTATGGCAAATATTTCCATTTTATGCTGTACTCTGTTCATTCAAGTTGGTTTCTTTTGGTACACTGATTCCAGTTCAGCTCATCTTTACCCCCTGAACTCCTCCTTTGAATGCAGATTATTATTTATTGTGGCATATTCTTATATCTTGAACTTCAAAGCTACCAATATTTGAAAATTGCAAAGAACAAAGACTACTCATTTTTTCATAAACTTCTGTTATCAGACAGCTTATCAGTCATGATGGACTTCCCTCTTTGTCCTTTTCTCTCCTAAACACTGCTCTAAACTGTTATGCATTCTGAAATTTTGTTGCTTTTTGCATATCTGCAGCTAACAAGCCTAAGTGATTCCACATAACTTGCTTTCCTTACAATGCTAAAATAGCTTTCATGGTGCTATTATGCTTCAAAAAGACCTCACATGAACTGCTACAAGACTGTAATTGAATTGCCTTTTTTTTGCTTTATGACCACTTGCCAGAATTTGACCAACCGATCTGTTAATAAGTTTTGATATTGGTAGTTTCACTCGTAAGTTGCAACAAACACACCATGTTTTAATGCTTAATTATTATTATGGAGCTGTTGTTGCTGCTTCACATATTTTACACTTTAGTGTCAGAGTTTCAACCTTTGAGGTGTTTGAACATGATAAATCTTTATCTATTTGTTTCAGGCCTGTTGAAGTTGAACAATCAATTCTTGAGGACTTGCGGAACCGTGCACAATTGAGTAGCTTGGCATTGCCATCTGTTAGCTTCTATACATTCCTTAATACACATAATGGGTAAACCATACTGTAACTTAATGTTTATAACTCTTTTTGCACACTTTGATCTGAGTATTGTCCTGTGGAAAGCAGACTAAACTGCTCGTCAATATCACATGATGGATCATTGGTTGTGGGTGGATTTTCTGATTCGTCTTTGAAGGTTTGTCCAATTAGGTCCGAAGGTCACATCTTCGTCTTCTATTTATATTTTAATGCTAAATATTCTCTTATTCACCAGGTTTGGGATATGTCAAAGATTGGTCAACCAACAAAAACATGTAAGGTCTACATTTTTTATTTTCTTTTGAGGGAACAGTTCTACGTTATTTATTCCTGATTGTTTCAACCCATGTGCCTTCATAGTCAATGCTTGCTATGCTGAACCATGTTTTTAAACTTGCACCTAGTTTAGACCAAAGGCTGTGATTGACATATTGTTTTGAATATTTGATCCAGTAAGTTACAATCACTAATCGCTACAGTTTTGATGCATGAACGTGGCATTCATTCATAAATTTTCTATCCCTGCTGCAATATATTATCTTAAAATCAAGCTAGACAGGCCTACTAGAATACTCAACTGTCATTATTTGACTTCAAGGCCTGTCAATAATATCAGTATAACTATTAAAGTCCAGATATTTGCAGTTATATGATGATGGTATTGCTGATGCGACAAAAGTTTGATTTGCAGCTAGTTCGCTGGGAGAGAACGGATCTTCCCAGTTTGAGCGTCTATCAACATCAGATGAGGGGAAAAGACCCTATACACTGTTCCAGGGTCATTCTGGGCCAGTGTATTCTGCGGCCTTTAGCCCATTTGGGGATTTTCTCTTGTCATCATCTTCAGACTCAACAAGTAAAACCTTATGATCTCCGTTTCATCTGGAATGGAAGTGGATGTCATCCGTTTCAAAAAAAAACATCTTGACGTTGTGCTTTTATTTTGTATCACATCTTTCCTTTTTAGTTATTTTATATTTTCTGTTTACCCTCTATTTTCTTTGTTACAGTTAGACTATGGAGCACCAAGCTGAATGCCAATCTTGTCTGTTATAAAGGACACAACTACCCAGTTTGGGATGTCCAAGTACGTGAATAACTATTTAGGATGTTGCAACCGTCACACTGTAACCTCTTTTCTGATTTATTTGATGTTGGGATAACTAAAATTAGTTTTTCCAACGTCAAATAAATTAGAACAGAGGGAGTATAGGATTATGAACTATGCAATTTGTTGATATGTTTTGTTTACACATTTTCTACAGTTTAGCCCAGTTGGCCATTACTTTGCGAGTGCTTCACATGACAGGACTGCCAGAATCTGGTCAATGGATAAAATTCAGCCTTTGCGAATCATGGCTGGGCATCTTTCAGATGTTGATGTAAGCAAACTTCGGGTCCAAGTCCTTCATATGATTTGTCAGTGTCTGAATCAGTTTATTTTTCGTCATTTACTTATTCTTTCATTGTCGTATATTGATGCCAACATGTTTTGGCTAATCTTTTTTTTTTCCTGCTATCATAACAGTGTGTCCAGTGGCATGTAAACTGTAACTACATTGCCACTGGCTCTAGCGACAAAACTGTAAGACTATGGGATGTTCAGACTGGTGAATGTATACGTATGTTTATTGGTCATAGGAGTATGGTTTTATCACTGGCAATGTCTCCTGATGGACAATACATGGCCTCTGGAGATGAAGATGGAACCATCATGATATGGGATCTCTCGACTGGTCGCTGCGTCTCACCACTGTTAGGACACAGCTCTTGTGTGTGGACACTTGCTTTCAGGTAATAATGCACTGGAGTTGCCTAACATCTCATGTCTCTTGCTCTGCTGGTTGTCATTTTTTCACCCGTTTTTATTGGAGTTGTGCAAAACTTTATTGTAGTTGTAAGCATGGTTTGATAAACTGCAGCCCGACTCAAAACGACCAGTTGATTGAAACATTGTTTCTTTCATAAAAAATTCATGTTGTACTGTTACGTCATGAATAACTGTATTCTGCTCTAGTTTTTGGGAACACGGCATTGTCCAATTACGTGATGCGGTAAAATACAGTCCTAATTAAAATATTCTTCTATTCTCTTAGTTGTGAAGGGGCCATGCTCGCATCTGGATCAGCTGATTGTACTGTAAAACTTTGGGATGTCGCTTCCAGCACCAAGCTCCTGAAAACTGATGACACGTAAGTTGTTTGACTAGTGAAGTTGCTCATCTATTCAGGCATTTACATCCTTGGCTTACTCTGCCGAATATCCTCTTCTTTTTTTTTTCTGAAACAGCAAAGGTGGTTCAACTAACCGACTGAGGCTGCTAAAAGCCCTCCCTACAAAATCAACTCCTGTTTATAGTCTGCGGGTGAGAACTTTTATTGTCCATTCAGCATCCTTTCATTTAACTTGTTTTAACTATGTAATATAACAACAAAATTAATCTATTTCTTGCAATTACAGTTCTCCCGGAGGAATCTTCTGTTTGCTGCGGGTGCTCTCTCATTAAGCTCTTCATGAGATGTATGTTTTGTAGAATACAACTAGGATTGTTTCGGTTTTGACATTGATTAGTGAAGCTTGACATTAGCGATCCCAACAAAACCAGCATATGCACATAAAATGCTTTGAGGCACGTGTAATGATGTAACATTATTAGATGCGAGTACGTTGTGTAAAATTATCAATCCTAGGCAGTGGTACTCTTGCACAATTTGCTCGCTCGAACACGGCGGATGCAAATATGCTTTGCCTCTCCTGAGCAAGTGGTCCATGGTTTCTGGTTCAACTTGATCATGACGCATTGACGCTTGAGCCTGTTACCCGTGCGCTGTCTTACGGGTATTGTACTATTGTACGTACAGTACATCGGACGGTACCAGGCCAGGCACGGAGGCTTAAGAAGACGTACGTTGCCAGGAATGAGGCTGCCGGTCGGCCCTGCTCCTGTCACCCACCAGTCGTCCACTGGCCTGGGCCAACCACGAGCCAGGCAGAGGTCGGGGCGGCTCGGACGGAGGGCAGCCAGAGCCCGAGCCGCCCGTTCGTAGCCAGCACCACCAACCCACTAGCTCTTCCAGTACCACGGCACGGGAGGCCAGTGCCCACGGTGTACGTACCGGTCCATAGGGGCACCCAGCAACGCAGGCAGGACAACGTTGCGCGTACGTTGATCCATGTGTGGACGGTTAAGCAGCCGGCAGGGGCCACAGGCGTACGGCACGGCCTGCGTCCGCGTTCGCCTGCACGTCGATCAGGCGCCGGCTTCCCCTGATCAGAAATTTGGTGGCTCTAGTCCTTTCTACGTGTGTGTATATAAATATGTGGTGCATATGAAACGAGAAGAGAGCGGGAGAGGATAGATGTAAAAATTTGAAATGTATTGCGAAGCGAAAACGTTATAATTTGGGAAAAAATATAGAAGACGAAAATGACAAATAAAGTGGAAGGAGGGAGTAATACTTAATTGTCAATGAATTGTATCAGTGGCCATATCAGTGCCTTTTTTAGATAAAAGTAACACCTGTTATGTCTGGATAACTACTAATTTTACATTAGAGAGCCATGGTCAAAATTCCAGAATACTTAATATTCCTTCTCTTATCGAAAGTTTGTCGCTTTCTTATTTATTTAAACTAAATGGTGATAAACTTTTGATAACGGAGGTAATACTACATAAAATCTGCTGCATTTGCATGACGGACCTTTGCATGCCATCAGCTGGCCAGTGTATTTTCATGCATGTGCCACAGGAGGGATCGGGTCTGATTTTGTCTTGACTACCACTGAGAAGGAACCGTCTTGAGAACCACGATGGCACGACCATTCATGCGGGACGCCATGTAGCACGGGCAGGCAGCTGGTTGTTTTCGATGAAAAGAATCTTTGCTCCGGCCGAACCTCGAAAGATGAGCTTGGCTTGTTTACACACCGCTGCATGCGCCAATGTAGCTTGGTCGTGCATGCCTGGCCGAACAGAGTGAGTCCTGGGCTTCGTCAGAGCCGATCGTTTCACGCCTGCAGTTTGGTTACCAGATGTACTGATTCCGACCCAGTTCGTCTGAATGTCCGTAATTCGGAAATCATATGTATTGCCGAAAATTAACATAATTCCCTTTTCTGACGATGATTTAAACTTATTGCCAAACGGAGGGCTGAAACCAACCAATAATTTATCTGTATGATTTAAACTTATTTTTCTAAATGGTTTTCAAATGTCAGTCAAACTATTGGAATAAGCGTTTGCGTTTCGTCGATTTTAACTGCTATTGCACGTACTACCCCTTATTAAGTGGTGCTTCCAACGTGTAGCGTCATGAGTGAACCGCGCGCGAGGCCGGCCGGCCGACCTGCCGCAGGAATATGCGGACACCCACGAGCACTGTGGGCAAACCAACGGCCGAAACGTCACCGGGCCCTCGCCGTCCTTCCATCACCGGCGGCTTTTGTGTTCCTATCATGTTTGGACACGCGCCTTACTGGTGCTCCATTTTACTAATGACCTCTCACTTTCCCGGACCCTAACAACTGCACGGCGTACTTAATAAATAAGCCCGGGTACAGGCCAGTCCCCGTCCCATCATCCATCACCTTCATCCTCTCCTACGCTGAACGAACAACCCACACCAAGAAAAACCATTAGTACACCAGATAGATTCTTCTCTCCTCCCGGCGGCCGCCTCCTGCCTCAAGTACGGCCGCCGCCGCCGCTCACCGGATCCCGGAAGCACCGGCCGGCTCATCTCCCAGCTGCTCCATGTTTCGTTTGCGTTTATTACCGTCACTTGCTGACACGGCGGCCCTGAAGAGATTGACAGAAGAGAGTGAGCACACGGCGCGGCGGCCGGCACCGGACGCGTGCCGTCCCCGCCGCGTGCTCGCTCCTCTTTCTGTCAGCCTCTTTGCTCGTCCTGGGTCGGGAGCCAGTTGCCCAGTTCAAACTCGCTTCAGTTTTGTTCAATTCAGCCTGCTACCCCTTCATTCTGATCTGGCAGGCTTACCAGTGACCAGTGAGTACGACCATCCATCGGCGAGGTGACTGACGCCACTGCCTGACGACCTGAGGAAAGAGAGAGGCTTTTCTCTGTAGCGCGGTGGAAACCGTGCCGCGCACAGATGGACACGCATGCTGCTCCAGCCTCCAGCACGCTGGCAACGACATGTCACCTCGTTATCTTCTAGATATGCGCATGGATTTGCAATATTTTTGCTCTTTATTTTATCTGTTTCAGTCAGGCTGTCGGGGAGCTACTACCGAGGATGAGGACGGAGAGAGAGAGGAGAGAGGAGGGAGACTGCTGATACCGATGGCACGGCATGGAGAGGAAGTAGTAGTACTCCGTAAGTTCTTGCGGCTTTGCAGTACACTGAAAAATGATTGGTCTCGCCGTTTATTTTGATCGTCTCCAATATTTTTCTTCGCTCCGATCCACTGGCTCCCAGCTCGCTGCCTTGGAGTTGGGAGCTGGATCTGACAGCACACTACCGCACTATGAGGATTTAACAGAACAAGAACTACTGCACCATCATCTCTCTCACTTTCTTGGTGCAGCTCATCTTCTCTCCATGACAGTACTGTAGCCATTATTGCTGCTTCTTTTTCTGCTCTTTTTTCTTTGTTGAGGTTCTTGGTCTGGAGTAGTTGTTGGGTCTGCTTGCTGTGATGGCGGTAATGGTGGTTGTGGTTGTCATGTGTGCTCCTGCTGGCTCATAAATGGAGCATGGAGGTCACCATCTGATGAACCATATTCGGCAAAGACGGTGGCCTCACCTTGCTTTTACCAGATCTGGCCTGCATCTTAGGTATCTTTGTTGTACATCTCTCACGCACTCATCTGGCCATTTGGTTTTGGGTGTTGTCCCCTTTCCTGTTTCCTCTCACGATTTTCTCGTTTACTACCTATACTCATATCATATCCTTGCCTACCTATCCCAGACAGTGTAGCTCCTTGCTGCCTTTTAATTCAGTGTTTTCAGTTCTTCAGGGTGCTGCTGCTGCTGCTATATCTTGTTGTCCTTGTTATGAATCACATGAGAGAGTATCAGTCACCCATTTGCTGCTGCTTTCTTCCTTTTTTTTTTCTTTCAGGAGGAGCTAGCGTCATGATTTAATGGCGGCATCATGCAGTTTCGCGTATGACTAGGTATGCATATAATTAACTTTTTCCTTCTAGTAGGAAGCTTAGCTCTAATGCGTCTTTGAGTTTTTATATGTTGCAAACTTATTTGCAACTATAAAAGCTAGCTACAATTTGAGTTACTGAATTGAATGCAAAGACCGTTTCGTGAGATATACCTATGCTTTGCATCGGTCTAGAGTACACAAACGTATTGGCTGCATTTCGACTACTAAATCTGCTGATACTTGTTTCTTTAAACTATGATGTAATTATGGAATAGACAGTTATTTACTTGTCTTATTGCTGGACAATATAAGTTATTAACGAGTTGAGGTTGTTCAAGCATGTAATCATGGTGCACGTGACTTACTGAGATTGTGCTAGCGAGTGGATCACCTTATCGTATCACCTTTCTCCAAGCGGGAGAATACATGGTATATGCATATACAGACTAAGAATCATTGTGAGAGTTATTTCTTACTTGAGCAGGGGTAGCAGATTTTTAAATTGAATGTTAGTTTGTGCATGCCAACTTCATATCAAACAGTTTTCTTTTCTTTCATGGGATATACAGTGCTCATTTATCTCAAGCTAGGGTAATTTATTATAACTTGACATGAGCAACAAGCAGTTAAATTGTGTGTGTGTGTGTGAGAGAGAGAGAGAGAGAATAGAGATGGAAAACAAAAATGTATCCATACATGAACTCTTAGCTTCTTATTTTTGAAGCAAATGTACTTGCATTTATTTCTTCGTGCAAATATACTTGCATTTATTTCTTCGTGAATACATACATAATTTATATGTTCTTTTTACTCCTTTTTGTCCTCATATATGTTGCTTGTTCCATATTTATGTTTTTCTAACACATTGCAAATAAACATGTACTACTGTATAAGCAACATGCGGTTGAGTACCTGCCTCTCTTCTAATTAAAATGCCTTTTGTATGGTCACACAAACGAAATACTAGTTTTGTTTCTTTTTTTTCTGATCTTTTTAGCTTAGTAACTTAACTATGCTCATCCGAATACTAAGTTGCAAATATAAATCCTTTTTCCAAAAGATTAAATTGCAAGGAAAATCTGTTTACTTAAATTATTATGTAATATGACACCTTTTGCCTCCTTGCGTTGATGATGGTTATGTAAGATGAGAGAATTTGTGCTGAATAAATCTAAATTGTGTGTGTGTGTGGTGGTGGTGGGGGGGTGCATATATATAGCTAAAACCAAAACTGCAGTGTTGAACAATATTGTGGACATTAGTTGTAATACTTCAGTATGGAAAGTAAAATGGCTTTCTGACCCATGTGTATTAATATATTCTATTTCACATACATCAACTATGCATGATTTCTTATACATATATATATATATATATATATATATATATATATATATATTCTATTCCACCACAAACAAATGTTCCTGAAGTAGGTATCATATTTGTGAAATAGAAAATATATGTTGACCATGTTTCTTTATCAAATATGGGTCTTAAAGACACTCACTGAAGGTACCATATTTGATAATCAAACATGGTCAATATAGTGTATTGCAATTCCCTTCAAAATGTAGTGTATTGCAATATACAGAGAGAAATGGTTCACTTATTAGGTGTTCAACATGCTTTACACCATATCCTATACTATGCTTGTTTTATCACTGTGGAGTTGAGCATTATAGAGGTCGGCCACATGCCTATTATTAAAATGTTACGATGATTGTCCATGGATGTTTTGAAGGTCATATCATGAAATTATGGAAAAAATATAGATATGTTAAGAGGTTAGAAAGTGTTCGCAATTTGTACTCCCACCGCTCTCAAAAGTTTGTCGCTTTGTAGTTTATTTTTGAACTGTAAAGCGACGAACTTTTGGAGGCGGAGGAAGTACTATGATTTGGTGGAAGCAAGTTCATGATTCATACATTTGTTAATTTTTTTATCCACTTTTGTCTGTGTATTAAAAATTTGCCCAGGAGGTTGGGCTGCATCCTTAAGGTTTTAGCTACGATTAGAATTACAATTCTGGAAAGTTTACAATGAAAGATAAAGGTATGCATGATGATGTTCTGAAACACCCCGTTTTTGTTAGCATGTGTCATTTTGTAATCCTTTGGGACGGGCAAAGGCTGCAGCTGCCAATTCCATTTCACCACCTGATGCTCATGCTCCAAATATAAACCTGGATATAATTATTTGATTTAAAGATAACAAAATGAAATTTATAAAATGAATATTGTGGATGCATAAACATCGAGATCATGGGTCAGAGCTAACCCCTTTTTAGGGTTCGGCCAGGGGTTGAACACAATGACCTGGCACGAATAAATCCTATGACAGTAATAGACAAGGAGAATTTTTTACCTAGATTTGGGCCTCCCAAAAGATAACTATCCTACGTCCTGCTCCTGTTTATTATGTTCTGTTGTATGAGACAGTGGGTGGAGAGGCATGGTGATCTTTCGTTATGATCTCATGGGGCTCACCTCTTAGGATATGATATCCTACCCGCGTATGCAACTTGGGGATCTTTGGTTCTCATATCACTGGCAAATATTCTCTAATTTATCGTTCACGTGGTTATAATAATTTAGATGGTCTATTCTTCATTGGATAAAATGAGTCATTTACTTAAGTTGTTAGTTTGTTTGGTTAGATTGCTCTTCCCTGACCTCATTGATAGTGTCACGTAACATGCAATTATTTATGTACCTTGCTTTATTTTTTAAAATTAATTATTCTGGCCATCGCATGCTTCAACTATATATTTGTTACTCGGAGTAGGATTTTTTATTTTCATCTCCCAATTTTTTGCCATGAAAATCACCTCACGCCCATGCTTTTCAGTGAGTGTTTGCACGGTGTGCCATCTGAGCATTTTTTGTGTTTCATCTAGCAATTGGAATCAAGCACGGAAACAGCTTCTGCTAAATATAAGAAGTTCAATAGATACAATTTTATGGTTTTACTTGATGTCTTTCTTTTTTAAATTGGTTTTCATGACACTTTTCTCATAAATACAAATATTGTTCAACTACAGGGTGCATTTCTAGTGGAAGTTCAAGATTTTCGGTTTGACATGCCAATTCACTGTTGAAATTGTAGGATTACTCTATGAATCCTGAAACCAGGTTTTTATATATTCTTGTCGCTTTATGCACTTTTTATTGGGTTTCATTTCCTGAATTCGGCTTTCATTTTGTATCTATTATAATTTTTTTAGAAAAAATAGAATTCTTGGGTTTCATATCTAGCCCACCCAACGTGTTTGAGACAAATGTTTGGTTGTTGTTGTTGCTTTCTGCAATTTTGTTCATTTTCTTCTGTATTCAAATAATTGACAATTTGTTTCACTAGAATATTATCGAATGTTACAAGTTAATTTTTCCTATGTGGTTATGTGATAGTTATTGTTTTCCATTTTTCTATGCATCGGTACGATTGTCATCTCACTTCCTGTTCTTAAAAGGTGTTTTATTATTGTGCTTTCAGGAGTATTATTCCAATGTGTACTACCTGCAGACTGCAGATGACAAGGTTGTAACACCTGCACAGATTCCATTTGTTTTTTTCCTGAATTGCTGGTCTATAAATCACCATAATGCAGTGATGTCTCTACCAAATCTTGCATTTGCATTTAGCAGTATGATGATTGGTTTCAATACGTCTAGAAGAAACAGAGGTTTGCCACAGTTGGCTGAATAAACAGTGTTATTAGTGTTGCGAAATGTCTAGTGCTTATTTTTTCTCTTGGTGAAACCTAAAGAAATGAGCAGTGAGATGTTTTGTTCTTCTTCTTAGAGCGCTTGTACATAATCAGAACCTCGTTTTTGTCTGGGTCTGGGCTGGCAAAGTTACAGTGGAGTTCATCAAGATTCTGACTTAGCTTGATGAACGCAAGAGTTAGAGTGAGATAGGTAGAGTAATCATGATGACGGCTTAGCTTTCATGATTAGTGGATATCCTGGAGTATTCATCTTTGATTACCCAGCAGAGAGTGCCACAGAAAACTTATATTGAGCCTGGAATCTGGGCGTTTTGTTTCTTCCGCAGCATCCAATTCATTTGTATGTACAGAGTGCTTTTTAAAACTCTGTACATGCACACGTTGTTTTGCACTTGCATATTTTCGTGAATAATAAGACCAGTTTCGGTTCTTGTTGCCTATCTTGCAACATGTAAGATCACATGCAGGAGTGTGCTATGGTTTCATGGTACTAAAGTTGGTAATTTATCTCTGAGCCAGGCTGAGCAGGTCCGAGAACTTTTGGTGTATCTCTAGAGCCAACCTCGTTGGAGTAATTTCAAACCTGATGAATGATGATACTAATGTATTATTATCACATGTTAGATGATATTAGTTAAATTCAAAGGTTATTAAGTCTTGATAAGATAAATATAAAACTTTTAAACTGAAAAATAATATCTTGAAGCTATTTATATTTATTTATTTGATCTCATGCAACATGTCATTATACGTGCGACCAAACATCTCCAAACCAGACTAAATACATGTAGCCAACCAAACAAAGTGACTCAACCTGGCTGAGACGTGAGATGCGCCTGCCTTCCATGCTACTCCGTCTCCATAAACTTGTTATTTTCTAATTTAAAAATGAATTACAAAGTAATTCAAAAATAAACTACAAAGCGACAAGTTTAAAAACGAGTACTGCAATAGTCAAGCGAACGGACTCTAATTTTTTTACTGCCGCCGCCAACATCTAGGCGAAGTCTAACGGACCGCGCGGTGCCTTAACAGGCCACATCCAATCCTCCATGCACCATTCGGCCGGTTCAAACAGCCTTGGCCCATATAAAGCCCAAAGATAAGGCCTGCTGTTGCGGCCCGGTATCCCGGCCTTCTGATACAGCCCAGTAGCCCATCCAATCGTAGACCGGCCATTGGGCCCGCCGCACCCGTCGAATACGACCATCCCCGATCTCCTCAATCATCACCATCCCCACCGCAAGAATCTCCTCCGTTGGACGAGGGAGAACAGAGAAGCCGTAAAACCCTAGCTAGAAATCGCCAATCGGGGGCCGGCGAGATGCAGATCTTCGTGAAGACGCTGACCGGGAAGACCATCACGCTCGAGGTCGAGAGCAGCGACACCATCGACAATGTCAAGGCCAAGATCCAGGTCTGCCGCGCGCAAATACCTCCCTTCTCCCTCCTCGCTCGAATTCGTGTTGATTAACCTCCCTAGAATTGTAGTAGAGCAGCGTAGTTGAGTTGTTCTTGCGGGCTGTTCGATCTAAAAGGAGTGGACCTGTACCATTTGGGTCTTAGTGCGGTTCTTGCCTGGTGGCAAAGGAAAAGATCTAGTGACGACTTTAATATTTAGATCTTTTTTTAGAGCGCGTTTGGTGCCAGATTTCCTCTAAGTGTATACTATGATTTTGTTGCCGTGCTTCAGATTTTATCGTCACATAAGTCTGCCTTCTGTACTACTGTAGTATGCTTCAGTTAGAAAAACATGAATTAAGGATATTAAGTGGTTATAATCTGTGATAGCCCTATGCTGTAATGTGATTTATCGAATGTTAAAATATTTGACAAGTTTATTTGGCCTGATATGTGTACTATAATATTTTCTGTTGCCTATAACAGTATTTGATAACATAAGGTTGATACACAACAGAAAAAATGGGAAATGGTGAATGTATTGTGTAGATCAATGCTGCGGCTTCCCTGTCTCCAGAATCCTGTGCCCATCCTATGTATTGGTACAGGTGGAGAGTGAGCTGCCTTGTCTAAGAAATGGTCCCAAACAAGTTTCCTTTCTGTCGTCCCATGCCAGAACAAAACAGAGTGGTCATGTCTCTGTTCCTCTATATCATATGGGCATGGAGAAGCTGCAGCCGTAGATCGGTGCTACTCATAGTAGATGTTTATGGGAAAAAAATATTGCTAAAGAATAATATGGCTGGACCCAAGTTGGATTCCAGCATCCTGTCCATGTTTGAGTAATATTTCCTGTATCTGAAATATTTTGCGAGACATCGGAATTTAAGTTGGTTTACAACACAGTTTTCCATGTCCTGGAAACATTTTCTTCTTTCCCTTTTTCCTGTATCCATTTTTTTGGGGCAATACTGATCTGTGAGCCCAGTGAATACAGCTATGCAATTCTAACATTACAGATTTTCCGACTTACTGCTTTGTATGGTTCAGGACAAGGAGGGCATTCCCCCAGACCAACAAAGGCTGATTTTTGCTGGAAAGCAACTGGAAGATGGGAGAACATTAGCTGATTACAACATCCAGAAAGAGTCGACGCTTCATTTGGTCCTGAGGCTCAGGGGTGGAACTATGATCAAGGTGAAGACGCTTACTGGGAAGGAAATTGAGATTGACATCGAGCCCACTGACACTATTGATAGAATCAAGGAGCGTGTTGAGGAGAAGGAGGGTATCCCACCTGTTCAACAGAGGTACTGCACTCGAGCTCTAGGAGAAACAATGAACAAGCCATTTACTCCCTCTAGATTCTTTTAATTGACGTTAGGACAGGAAACTTAGCTCATTTTTAGTTCAAATCTTTGTCTGAAACGTCAATTAAAAAGATAAGGAGGGAGTAGTTAATAATTTCATCTTCTCGATAACTTCAAACACTGACATTAATGACCCTGTTGTATGTGCAGGCTTATTTATGCTGGGAAGCAACTCGCTGATGATAAGACTGCCAAGGATTACAACATTGAAGGTGGGTCGGTGCTTCATCTCGTGCTTGCTCTGAGGGGTGGCCAGTAGATTCAACTTGTATCTGTAGTTGCTCTCGAGGGAAAAGCATACCTGCACTATTTCTACCGATGGTTCAGACTTTAGGCTTGTTACTGAAGTACGATGTGATTGATGATTAGAGTCAGGTGTCCTGTACTGGAAATGGAAATGCTTAAACCAGGTGTCATCTGATTGCTATTGTCCTGAATGCTATTTTCATTGAAAAATCTATCGGGCAAGCTGTGCCTATCCTCTTCTCCCTCTTGTTTAAAATTTTAGTCGTGCATATGTCACCTTTCAGGCATGTGATCCAATAGCTTTTCTTTCCAGGCCAAATGTGCTGTTAATTTCCAGGTTTCATCGCAGAAACTTCTCACCGCGACACGAGTTGCCGCCGTGGGCCATGCGTGCGCCGCCATAGGACGTCGTCGCCGCCATGCTTGTGTCTGTCGCGTGGTCGCAGCCGCCGTCAGTGCCGTAGCAGTCGCGGTCGACGTTATCGTCTGCCATGTTTACAGGGCGGCTGGCTGGTTAATTTCTGTCTACGTCCATGAAGAGAGTTGTAGGGGAGCTCAAGAGCGACATCTGTCCATTTGATATGTTTCTGGCAGTTTGCTCTGCGTTGTTGTATCATTAAATAAAAATAAACTTTGCTCAAAAGGCCTGAACCAAGAAGAAATATAACTGTATTCTTGTGCCTACTATCCACACTATGTATTGTCATCTTCGCTATTGTTTGGTGAATCTAATTCCATAACGATAAAGAACATTGATATTTTCTTGGCACTGACCAAATTGTATAGCCAACTGGCCGTTTACAACTACGTAAGGAGCCATAAAGGGGAAGAAAAGAACCACTTCGGACAGTTCCCTGAAAATGTGTGTTTTGTGAATCTAATTCCCTGTTGGAAGTATACAAATGTTTGTGGTGTGAGGCAGCTACCTTTCACTTGCCTTCCCCAAAAGCTGGATAATAACTAAAGAAACTCACAAACTCCAAGTCCCTACTCTCTAAGACTCCTTTGGTAAAGTCGTTCTTCTGGGAAGACTAGAGATACCCACGTTGCTAAAATAGACCTGACATAAAAATCAGGAGTCATGACGATGTCGAAAACGATTGAAGGAGACACCTTGTCCAGTGATCCTGAAAGCTGAAGATTCCTGTTTAACGGTCCTGGAGATGGAGAGAGAGAGGTGTGGCATCCAGACCTGTGGAGATCCTTGTTCAGCGCCCCTGAACAAACCAATTAAGGCCCCCGTTCGTTATCTTCTGTCCTCTTGGTTAAGATACGCCTGTCCAGCTGCAGCTGATCTCGTTACTGCATCTCTGATGCAAATGGGGTGGGTCTCTCCATCCATATGAAATTTGAGCTTTGAACGTCCCTGTCGGGTCATAAACGGATCTCTATATATCCTTTTCGTTATAAAACAACATGTTGCATGACGACATACTCATTCACCAACATATAAGGTTCAAATATTCCTTTTGTTTCGCCTTTTTCTTGTTCCTCCAACATATCTTGGGTTTTCTAGTTGCCACTGTGCTCTTCTTTCTGATCATTCTGAAAAAAAGGGCGTCTCTTTCATGCATCTCCTCTCTTGTTCCTTTCCGATAAGATCGCCGTGTCTGTTCTGTTCAATCTCTACATGCAATATTAATATAATCTGGCGTCTTTTCCATAAGCAAAGAGAATAATCAGGCGTGTGCTTATGCTTAAAATATTTTCCTGCCTTGTTGTGTGTGTGTTCTGACCAAATCGATCGGCTTATTTCTTTCATGTTTTTTTGCCATGTTTTCAGGCTATCTCCTTGAAACCTCTTCCTGCAAAAAACAAACTGATGCTCTGTGCCGTCCGTCTCTTTCGTCCAGGTTTCCTTGTATGCCTTTCTGCGCCACCGGTCGCGAACCAAATTAAAAGCGATCACCGAACGCGACTGATGACCATGCATGTACACCGCTCCTAGGAACTGTACGTTGGGGACCAAAGAACCCTAGCCGCCATTACTAATGGTAAACTCTTCTCCTGCATCAAAGGTCGCAACTTGCCGGATGCTTTGGGGGTAATCTATGGCCACTGTCACTTTGTTTAGCTCACGCCGACGAGGTTAATCGATTGGCCGCGGGGGTTTCAGGACCATGCTAAGATCGCTACTGTGCACGATTTCCTGAAACATTTCATCATGAAGCTAAGGGCCTGTTTGGAACCCCTAAAACTAATAGTTAGCTGTTAAAAATTAGCTCTAGGGGTTCCAAACCCCCCAGCTAATACCATGACTAAAAATTAGCTGAACCCCCAACTAATGGTTATTTCATTAGCTGCTCCACCCTAGCTAATACCAGCTAAAACTTGCCTAAAGTCGAAATTACCCCTCCCTTATCTCATCTATCTGTGTCTTCTCTCCCCTCTGCTCCTCTCTCTCTCTTTTTCCCGTACCCGTGCAAATCCTCCCGGCCCGTGGAAATCCTCTCCCGTCGCCCCGCTCCGGCGGTCGCCGGCGACGCGGCTCCGCCCCCCGCTCGTCGCCCCGACCCGCCCACGGCGACGCCCCGTCGACCCGTCGCCCCGACGCCGGTGAGCTCACTCTCCGTGTCCGCTGCCGTCGACGACCACGCGGACGCCCCTCCTTGTCACGCACACAGGCCGCAGGAACAACAGTACGTAAACAGTACAAACAATTCCAAGCAATGTTTAATTTAGGGGTACAATGGTCTTTTAGTTTCCAGAAACACAATTAGTTGTAGTGGTTCCAAACACCCACCAGCTAATAAATAGCTAGCTAATTATTAGTTGGACCCTTTCAGCTAACAAATTATTAGCTAGCTAATAATTAGTTTTAGAGGTTCCAAACAGACCCTAAAGTGTTCTTTCGCAGATATCTAACCATGGCTGGGGCTTTCGTCAGTAGGAGCCAGGACCATGCATCTTATAGTTCGTTTGCCTAACACGCCAGATTAATCGATTGGCCGCCAGGTTCAGGGACCATGCTAACATCGCTACTGCAATTTCCTGAACCGTTTCACTTGAATCCAAGGCAGTCTTTCGCTGAGGACCATCCATGGCTGGCTTTCGTCGGTTGGAGCCTGACCAGTGATCGACCACCTTCTTGCTGATCATCAGTTCCTTAACACTCCAGATTTGGCTAGTACTCTCTCTGTTCTGAAATAATTGTCATTTCAGACAACTAAATGTATTAGAAATGAACTAATGAAGGTTGTCCTAATGACAATTAAAACGAAACGGAGAGAATACCATGTGATGTGATGGTCTCTGACTCCAAGTAGGGATCGAGTAATTTCATTGTGGACCGCGTCGTTGTTGACATGGACCATGCGTCGGTGTCATGGCATCGTATCTGCACGCGCTGGAATTGAAAGTTTCTTCTTGTCGGTGGGGCATAGGAATTTTGGTTGATCTTGGAATATTTGAATGATTTTATTCGGAATCGATTTAAGCGATTTGCTTAGCTATTGGAATAATATATACTCCCTCCGTCCCAAAAAACTTGTCGCTTTGTAGTTCAAAAATGAACTACAAAGCGACAAGTTTTTTGGGACGGAGGGAGTATAGTCTAGTGGTGTCGAACTAGTGGAGTTTTAGTTATTAGTTGGACCTGATTGCTTTGGTCAGTCGAGGATCGATATTAGCCGGGTGAACTCTGCTTTCTGCGTGATAGGGAGGATTATTTGGTGATATGATGCCCTGAACAGACGCCAGATATGCCCTTTTCACTTACGAATATTTTGCAGAGCGTACTTGTGAGAACAATTTGATAAGGACTGACAGATTAATTTTGACGCAGTAGCATCTGGAACGCTGGATTAACTAATTTTAATCCCAAGCTAAAAGCTTCTTTTTTAATCGTCAGTTAAGATTTTCTTTACTGAACCATCAGGAGGTGAATAATGTCCAGATCTTTGAAAATTACTGAAAGAACACAGATTGTTATCCGGATTCCGTGTATCTTATGACGATCTATTAAGGAGTTCCATGCGTCCATGTATCTCGGACGTTTTCAGCTTTTGTACCCATTTGCCATACGCAGTTCATGAAAAAGAGTGGATTGATTCATCTTGCATGGACACGATTAGAAACTAGCCAAACCTCGTCGCTATGCTAACATGAGAAAGGAAAATGCTAACATTACAGACACCACTTTAACTTGGGGCGTTGATACCACAAATGGCAAGGCAGGTCGTTGCCATTGCGGCACCATGTTGTATGTACATAATTTGCACGTGTAGATTTCAAAACTGGCAGAGGTATTGAGACGTGGAGGGCCTCTGCCTACACCTGCCTTGCACGAGGTGGGTGGATTGCGCGGCGACGTTAGAATTCACGGGGGTCGACGAACAGAACGGTGCCAGGCGCCGCCGGCGCCGCCCAGTCGTCGTCGTCGTAGTCGCTACCAGCATTGTCGTCGTTCTTGTTGAGGCTCTTGATGCACCAGACGTCCTCGTCGCAGGAGAAGCGGCGCCAGCGAGGGACGGCGGCGGCGGCCGGATCATCAGGAGCGACGTCGGCGGCGACGACGGCGCAGGCCGGGTTCTTGCGCGCGACGTTGTGGGCGTGGTGGCAGAGGGAGCGGAGCAGGTCGTGGCCCGCCGGGCCGGACATGCGGAGGCCGTACAGGAGGTAGGCGCCGAACGGGCGGAAGATGTCGGGGATGGAGGGCACGCGCATCCACGGCGCGCCCCGGTCGAGCGCACGGAGCGCGGCGAGCGACGCGCGGAGCAGCGCCGGCGCGCCGCGCACGCGGAAGTGCATGGACCGGGTGGAGTCCCAGACGCTGAGCACGGCGAACGACGGCGGGAGGGACGGGTCCGGGTTGCTCTCGATGGCAACGAACGTGCCGAGCGTGAGCTTGTGGGCAAGGAGCGCCGGCATGTCTGCGGGGAGGAACTCCGTTGCCTGAGGTGGGAGCAGTTGAGCGTAGGCCGCCGCGGCCAGCGGCGGCGGCAGCTGGAATATGCGGTGTCCCTGCGGGATGGGAACACTGTGCGCGTGCACCGGCCGGCCCAGGAACTCCGGCCTCCGGAACGGCACGTAGCCGAACCGGCCCGTGAAGAGCGCCAGCGACGCCGCGTTGGACGACGTCGTCGCCATCGTCACGTGCACCGCCCCACGCAGACGGCACCACTCTTCCGCCTTCTTCACCAGCTCCGACGCGATCCCCAGCCGCCTGCAAGTAGCAGATACAATTATATTAGCAGCCATTCAAACCAAGCATATGCAGCGGCACCGGCGAACGTATCGGGATTTGGGAGCCGTGCACCAGTGGATTCCGGCCAAAAAACAAGACCGACGCGATTAGGCAGGCTGGGAAAGTACGCCCGGAATTGGGCACAAAAATTGGACGCATCGTGCACGCGTCGGCCCCAGATGAAGCAGAGTGAAATCATCTCAGAGGAACGGGAAAAAAAAAAGCGAACCAGAACGAAGGAAGAGGCAATACCTGTGAGAGGGGGAGACCCTGAGGCCGAGTATGCAGGCCACCTTTACGTACGCCGCCGCCGGCGACGACGGCTGCAGCTTCACCGAGCTGGTTGAAGACGACGGCGACGGGGAAGATGGGAATGCCTTCTTGCCGCCGCCCCGGCTCACCGTCTTGACGCAGGCCTTGATGACCCCGACCAACTCCTCGCTGTACTCGGCAACCTGCGCATTCCAATCCGCATGCACGCGCAATTCATCAGTACCAGAAAATTGGACGTCACTGTCATGCATGCACTAGTTAAAGATATACACATAACGATCAAAATGGGAGGCCGATGTAATGATTGAATGTTCGTTTGTTAATGGATGGTTAAATAATAAGGAAGTAGCTTGGTGTGCGTCGTTGGTCAGTTAGCGCTGCACTTACCAGCATGACGTGCTCCTGCGCGTGGCGGACCCTCGCCAGCGGGTCGCCCACCTGCTCGACGCAGAGCGACATGCTCCTCCTCTTCTTCTTCCTCTTCTTGGAGCCGCCGTTGGTGTCGTCGGCGGCAGTATCGCCGGACATGCCCACCTGACACCGGCGCTCAAGCTCCTCGACCGACGCCAGGTCCCTCTCCATGTGGAACTCCCTTACCCTCAACACCACCTTCTCCCCATTCATGGCTCCCATATCCCAATAACCAGTCTCTCTCACTCTCTCTAAACTCGTCGATCGATCTCAACGACTCTGTCTATAGCTAGCTCGCTTTGTTGAAGCAAGTAAGCAACCAGCTCAGTTCAAAGAGAGCTTGCTGCTGTGCTGCTAGCTTATACTCGACGAGAAGGGGTGCGAGGGAAATTTATACACGTAGCGCTAGGTTGACACGGAGAGACTGGAGGACGATGGAGCTTGTGTGGGACCGGGGCAAAATGGTAATCTAATACGAGTGATGCAAAGAGGCGCAAGGGAACAAGAACAATGGTGGCTTTTCTGTAATCGCGACACCTCCTCTTGGATTTGATTAGTAGGGATGATTTAACAAGCGGGGTTTCAGTTTAGATGCCTAATCTTTTTGGACCACCACCTACATTTGCATCCCTTTCAGACAAGGTCTTTTCTGGCTACATGCACAGGCCACTAATGAAAACCTCTCTCTCTCTATCTCTCTCAGATTGACGGTTGTTTAGTACGTACTCCCTCCTTCCCATATTATTTGTCGTTTAGGACAAGAATTCTAGTTCAAAATGAACTAAAATCTTTGTCCTAAACGACAAATAATATGGAAAGGAGGGAGTATTTGTTTATGCTACTAATAAGCCACGGACGTTTCTTACAGTATATTAACGGCGCCAAATCAACCCGAAGCTAATCCTATTACTATAAATTTAACCATCTTTTAAACAAGAAGTAGAATTCTGCTCTGATTAGCGAAGATGATTGGTACCAAAAGCGGTAGAGTTAGGATAGGCCGTAACCTACAAATTAATAAACTGCCGTAGGGCAGCCAAACAGATGTTCCAAGAGGGTACAAGTACCTGGGTGTGAACTCAATCAGGGTATGATCTTATAAATCGTTGTTCTTCGCATTATTCATGTGTCAGTATCACTAATTGATTCAGGAAGATACGGTGCTAAATTTAATGGTGCTTCCAGTTCTTCCATCTCTTTAATTCAATTTTTCAGTCCAGGTGAGGAAATTTCAAGTGCTGTCAATTTGCCGATGTATCTTTGGCCAACTTCCAAAGAATTCCGGTTCCTTACTTTGCACTGAATCAAACCATGCATTCTGGCAGCAGGGCAGAATTGATTCACCCGGTTTCTGAATTATGGGGATGGAAGTGGAAGAAATCGGAGCCACGAGTACATTGAATACCGTGCCTTCCTTCTTTTTAATTTGACATATTGATTGAATAATCTAATGACCTGTTTGGGCACGAGGTTTAGTTTCCCGTGAATTCCCTTGAAATTTACCCTAACGTTTTTAAAAAAGAGTAAACGTGGAGAAGCTTGTTAGAGGTTCTGAATCTTCTAATACGCACCAATCAGTCGCTGTCCATGTCGTCAGCCGCCTGATCGAACAACAACGTACTGACGAACAAGCTGAAATTATATACGCATACCACATGTCGTGTCGCTATATTGACAGGAACGATAGCTAAGGATGTTTCTTGGAGAACCTAGCTTGTCCTCACTTTATACGCGACTGCGAAGCAATCGCTTGGCGAGTGCTCTGCAATTGTCGACCGGATCTCGTTACGAAAGCCGTGTTAACTGAATTATGTTCACCCATTCAACGGTCAAGACGTTTGAACACGACAGCAGCACCAAGAGGAAGCAGACCACGGAGCATGAGAGCAGCACAGATTGTTTACAAAAGTGATGGCATCTAGGCGGCCATCCAGCAAGCAGATTAAAGGGGACATGAACACAAAAGTTGTGGCAAAGTGTGGGGTCAAATGTGGGGTGTTGACCAAGTTTGTCAAGTGCATGATCGACGTACGACCAGTGTTTAAGTAGTACACTAGCTAGCTAGAGATCGAGCAGATTAACTTTCACTGATTGCCGCGTTAATTACGTGCACTGCTTCTTGGCAATAATCTGCATGATCACCATCCTTTTGACCTCGAGCTTTGTTGCACCGGCCGCTAGCTCCTTTCCAACTGGTGACAGGTGGCCTTGCTTGCTTGTGTCTCCCTCTAATCCTTACTTTTGCAAAAGGGCCGTGTTCATGGGGAATAATTTATTGGTGGCATGCAAAGACATGGAAAGGACACGGTAGAAGGGTAGAGATAGTTAGGGAGGAACGGGATTAGCAAGGGTCTGTTGTGACTGGCAGAAATTAAGCGTTGATTATTCATGTTAGATTTTTTAATTGCCATCATCTCATGACTGATTAGTCAAATAATTTTGGCTTACTGAATGTCTACTTGTGGAGTGCTGAACTTGCTATATTATATATACAACACGGGTCTTCCACTTTGTTGTCTGGCTTCTAGTGCTGTGTTTTGTAAGTAATCGCTCTTTCTCTGTTAATTACTCGCAGTCCAAGACAGCATGTTGTGGTTTACTAGTACCTCTCGCAAGTCATCACCAAATTGGACCAGCCTATATTAAATACGCTTGAAGTATTTTTCTGTACATAATTGCTCGTCTGGGGGTGAGGGTATTCATGGAATCATGGGCAAGTCAATTTAGTTGCATTTGTCAAACATAGGAGACTTGACAAGGTATGAACAAGCTAGGATTCTTGTCCCATGGTTCCTTAAATATATATATATATATATATATATATATATATATATATATATATATATTACTCATATGTCATTCAGACTAGTTACACCCTCTCCAATTTTCAAATATATGGTACTTTTGGACCTAAATGGCTTTAGCAAACTACAAAAATGCAATAATTAAATTTACTTTGGTTATATAAACAAAATAAGCAACTAAGTTCACTCTTAAGGATGTAAATCACTACATTAATCATGTGGGAAAGGTAAAATTCCTTATCCACGCCATGGTCCATAATTAAAAAAAATAAGCCCATGACGCTTTTCTCGAGGCGGTGTACGTGTCTCCCGCACACACAATTGTTGAAATTTAATTCAATTTTTTATAAAACACTTTGCTCAAACATTTGTAAAATTACACGCCATTGTCATTAGGAAAAACATACCTTGCAAGTTCTATGTTACTTCAGAAGATGAAAAAAGATAAACAATTATAAACTAGATGATCTAAATATCTTAAGCTAATGAGAAAATATGGTCAATTCACTTATACTTTAACACTTCGCTTTGCGTGGAGACACTTGGTATGCAAATGTGGAATAGGAGTCTACAGTACTTTTTTTGTTTTTTTAATAAACTACATCCGTTAGTATTCGAACTTAAGCTTATTGTGGCTCTGATACCGTTGTTAAGATACATGCACCAACCAGTTGATCTCAGAAGCTTAAAGTAATACGAGAAAATAGACAATTCACTTATATTTCAACAAACAACTGCTACTAAAAGACCCACTTTTGTAGTTTTAATTCAGTTGTACAATGAAACAAAAGCCAAGTACAATGACACAAAAAGTAGGAGTAATAAAAAAGGTACACATAAATAGAAATAAAATCATACTACATTCGAAAACATGATCGGGAGTACTATAGCTGCATAACAAGTTCACCAATTAGCTACATGCACGCTAGTGGCGGAACTAGATGATATGTACATGGTATGCACTAGTACATTACTAAAGTAGTAGACTATATGAGATTGAGATTTTTTTTTTAAAAAAAAAACTTTATTGAATCCTACATACTCTGGGTATGCACAAGCATACCTGTAACCTGCTGGCTACGCCCCTGATTCACGCGGGCGTGATTGGCGTTTCACTCTCCACTGAACAGCTAACAAGGCACGGAGCCGTCGGTCCGATCGCGTTGTTCATCAGGCTTTTCATGGAGAGTCCAGAGACACAGAGGCACGGATACCAGAGAGCGAGGCGTTTGCGCATGGCACGTAGCCGTAGCCCCCAAAACAGAGCCGATCACGTGCATGACCCTTGTCAAGCAGCATCCCGTCGACGCCAGTGGTTTTTGTTTGGCCGCCGACGACGTGACTTGAGGTTGGGATGTAGCTAGACACGTACTCCCTCCGTCCCCATGAACTTGTCGCTTTGTAGTTCAAAAATGAGACGGAGGGAGTACGTAGGTGCGTGACAGCTGACACACACAAGCAATGCATAAACGCAAGCGGCCTCGCGTAACGTCGTTGCGATGTGCGTGTGCATGCATGGGTCTGCCGGGCAGCTCTATCCTCTGTTGCGGTGGCTGGTTTATCAGCTGCTTTTGATGGCGGAGCCATGGCGGCCGGCATGCAGCAGGCAGGTACGCCCGTCTAATTGGCGGCCAGGGATTCCCGGCCAATCTATGGTCATCAGTCGCCGGACAGGAACCGGCCGGACGGCCAACCGATCGCCTTTTTCAGTTCTCTCAGCTCCGTGTTGTTTATCGGGGCCGAGGCGGCAGAAAGCGTGGGGGCTTTTTGACGCCTGGTTTCCACGCGCGTGCATCGGTCGATCAACCCTAGCCAAGTATAGCCATGCATGCCACCACCCCACTCCTCTCTCCTCTGGGTTTGCATCTTCCCAAACGCGTCTTTATATTAGCTAGGCCTAATAACAAACTAGTAGACCATGGACCAGCAGGCGGAGAGCTCTAGACAGTCGGATCCCCTAGTAGCTACCTCGCCGTGGATCGACCGCTTTCCTACCTCATGGCCGCCGGATCCCTGCCGGCCGCCGTTGCTGACACCGCGCGCAGCGCAGTGCAGAGGCCACTTGCATGCCTGATGACCGAGGCGTCGTCGTCGTCGTCGCCCGCCGGACGCTAGCTGCACGAATCCATCCATCTTCACGTGCCCTTGCCGACTGCATGCCGGCGCCCGTGCTCGTGTCTTTTCCGCTCCATCTCGCTGGCAGACAAGACTTTCGTGGAATGCGTGCGGTGCCGTGCTTGTACTACTTGTGCCAGTAATACATGTAGACGGATTTTTTTTGCCACAAAGGTGCCCTGCCGGGTGCGCCATATTTAGGATACTGTAGCATGTGTGTTTGTGCACGTTTGGTTGGATCACTGTGCACATATACATACCTCTTTAGGGAAAGATTCAGTCTCTACTGTGGTACGTTTTACGTTTGTATTGTATGTCAAAATAACATCACTCATCATGCACCTCACGTACCTCGAATATTATTAGGCCATCATCCAATGTGAGAGCTCTAGGAGTAGCATCTCCAGCTATAGCCCAAGCCATCGTGTGGCGGCTGAGGCGTCCACGAATGTTTCGGCCGTTTGGGGCCGACAAGAGATCCTGGATTCAGACGTACAGGATCCCTGCTATATAGAGTATGTCCCCATCTGTGACACTCGATCGACAGCCTATGTACTAATCTGCGGGAACGACGAACGACGATCCTGGATTTGCTCATGGTTTTGTTGGTGTTTGGATGTAAACAAAAACATTTGGCAAACAAATGTGGGACATGCATGCTATTACTGTTCTTCTTCCATGCATGATCACGTACACACATCCCTAGCAAGTACTGTACCGGCCGGTACTATCTTGTCTTGACACTTTTCCCGGGCTATGCCACAGTACGAGCAGCTGTCACTCTGCTCCATTTTCTTACAGTAGCAACAGTGCATGAACAAGACAGGTCGACGCGATGCGCAGAGAAAAAGCTTGATCTGCTGGACTGCACTACGTATCTTCTCGTGCGCCGCATATTGACATCTGCATGGAGCTAGCTAGGGCTCGATCGGTCTCTCTATCTGCTCGTCTTTGGCCGTAAGCTTCCTGACTGTCCGCGCACCCGGCACCGGCAGAGATATTTTTACTACTTGGATGCATGAGTACGTAACAATGATTCTACACAGAGAGAAAGAGAGACGTGAGGAGCATGCTTGTGTGGGCGTCTATAGCCAATGGCGATGAGGCGTCATCGTTGATTACGACCAAACTAGCTCTCATTCCCAAAATACTTACCACTTAGGACAAGATTTTTAGTTTAAAATGATCTATAATTTTTATCCTATAAATGACAATTACTTTGCGATAGAATCGAAGAAGTAAATCGGTTTATCAATGGATATCTCTTGATTAACGACCAACTAGTAAAATCGAGAGGCCACTCCGACCGTTTAGTTGGGTTTCGATCTGGCAATAAAAATCTGACCAAAGGGAGCTTTATTACCGAGCTAGCTAGTCTCTTGTCTTGAACACCTTTTCCGGGCCAAGGCACAGAAAGTACAGTACCAGCTGAATTTCTCACGGAGGTAACAGTATATGAACATGACCGGCCGACGTGATGGACAGTGGCAAGCTCAGACGCTCTCAGATGAGTGGGGCTAGCTGTAGCTGCAGGAAGACGCCGGGCTGGAGAAGGAGCAAATCAACTCGAAAGGCTTCTGCGTTTGACCAATTTGTCACTACTACTACACATGCAAATAAACAGCCCGTGAGGCTCATCAGAGCGAGACATCCAAGGCGCGCAGCACAGGTGAGTCGATCGTTTCATACTTGCGGAACGGACCTGTGGAGATGCACACGCGCGCGCAGAACATCGTTTTTACAGTAAGAATTAAGAAAGTGCATAGTAGTGCTCCAATCTACCTAATGCATCTTCTCTGGTGCCAATGGAGATGCGTGGTTGATTATGACGACGAACATACGTCTAAACTGTAGCTTTATCACGGCTGACGCATTAAGAAACATTATATATGTCTGAGAGGTTGTCATAAAAGATAGAGTTCTTATTATTATTTGGCCAAGAAATGTCCCCCATAATAGTACCTATATTAATTGGAGGGAAAAAATACACAGCACCGCTGTTATGAAACAAAATAGAATTCATCCACATGCTTTTTTCAAATTACCCACCATTATTATTATAAAAATTAACTCAAATACATACATAAATTATCCATACAATACTGCAAAATTAATGAGATATCTAACATGATACAGATTATACTACCCCCAGAACTGTTATTAATGACAATAGAACAACTCTATTAGTTGAAAATGTAAATAAGCTAAAAATTTGTATAGTGCCACCGTCGATTAAAAATAAGAGAAACTACGTGCATAAAATAACAAAGAATAAAAATGTATACAAATAATTAATGTTTTGGTTAAAGACATGATCCACGCAATCTTACTAAAACCATTCGTAGTGATGTACTGTAAAGTTTACTGGATTGTGTAAATATAGAGTAGAGTACTGGAAGTATAGAGTAAGTGTGCAAAGTGTGAACATGCTGGAAGTATAGAGGATATGCTGGAAGTATTGAGTCGGCAAGCCATTAGCAGAAAACTACTCGATTCATTGCTTAATCGGTGGACCTAATCAACGACAACAGCCGAAGAAGAATCATCTGCCAAAGAACTGGAGGAGCCAGCCAATCACTACACGAAACATGTTTCGCCCCTAGGCATTGGATGCACAAAGGTCATATACAGTGCAGGGCTCTCTTCATACCACTCCTTAAGCAAAAGGGCTTTGCGATTGCACTCCATGCACGCACGGTTATCATAATCGCCCGTCGTAATCTAGCCTAGCCAGTCATATTCTCACACAGACACACAGAGAACGTAGTACAGATTTAGGCAGGTTAAGTAACGCCCAAAGAAAAAGGTGCACGCCTTTAGAATTGTACAAAAAATTACCAACTGGTACTAAAGCAATGCCACGCATCTGCTTTGTCGTAATGCCGAGAGCGGTGACCACACATCTTTAGCTCGCCATTAGCTTTTAACCTATCACGTCAAGATACGCGTCCAACATACAAATATATATAGGATGTGCGTCGATCATGGCTGCACGAAGCTAGCTCTCACATCACCAATTATCGCACTCAGGCGCAAGCTTATATCTAGTAGGTAAACAAGGGCTCGTAAGAACGTACGGCTACGTCTTAAAAGGGCCAAAAGGGAATCACACACGCCATTGGGAGATAGGGGTATCTTCTCACTTTGGGGTATCTATCTTGTTTGAGGTTTAAAGCCTGCTACTGGCAAGATGGGGAACTAATCAACGTCCATTTGGCATTACTTAACCTGGTCTTTTCGAAATTATTGTTTGAATTGATGCTAAAAAGGGCATCGACACATGACACAACGAGACTTAGTGAGATCCTTGCATGATGGACAAGGTGATAAAAAATCTAACAATTTGGCCAAAAGATGGATGCTATAGATTTTGTTGGGCACCTACATGTATTTTTCTTACTTGTCATAAGAATTGTCAATACATGCTACTTGTCGGGGCGATGACCCCAGCTGGGTCAAGCCTGCGGAATCATGACTAAGACTCTACCTTAGCATGGAAGATGGAGTCAGAAAGAAGATTATTATCTCAACTCTTACCGGATAAGAAAAGAACAACTGCTTCAAAATTAGATACAGCAAGCTATCTAACATGTAATACAAGTTTGATCTCGAAGAAAAATGAATGTATGACCCATTTTTTTGCAGAAAATTCGATTCTCGATAAAATAGAAGGCTGACCCATTTGGATTTCTCGTGAAAAATTGGTACCGTCGAATCTTCTCCAAAAATTAAGCATGACTATGTAATGCATATCCGACATGTAATACAAGCTCGATCTCTAAGAAAAATAAATTTACGACCCAATTTTCGTGGAAAACTTAGTTCTTGATAAAATCGAAGGATAACCCCTTTAGATTTCTCGAGAAAATTTGATCCTGCCGAAACTTCTCCATAAAATAAGTATGAGTATACGTAACACATATACGACTTGTAATACAAGCTTGATCTGGAAGAAAAATGAATTTACGGCCCATGTTTTGCAAAAAACTCGATTCTCGATAAAATTGAAGGCTAACCCCTGAGGATTTCTCGTGAAAATTTGATACCATGAAAACTTTACCAAAAATTAAGTATGACCATATAACGCATATCCGACATGTAATACATGTTCGATCTCGAAGAAAAATGAATTTACGACCTATTTTTCGCAGAAAACTCGATTCTCGATAAAATCGAAGGCTAATAGAATCCAACAAAGATTCATCAAACATGTAACTAACTAAGATACGTGCCGAGACCGTCGATCGGTTTATAAAAAGAGAGCGAGGAGTACTGATTTGATGCATCTTAAAATACATCTCTACTAAGTCCTCATACACTACATCCTGAGGTAGATCACACCTCAAGATAGATTGCATATACCCTTTATTAGACAGATATAACATTGCAAACCATTATATCTCATTGTAATCCTCATGTTTAAAAGAATTGGTCAAGTATGAGTAGTTATTTTTTTTTTGCTGGAAGTGGCGCCTCTCTATAATAAACTCTTAGAATCCGGAGAAACTATGTTTTTCATCTCCCAACCCTCTAGTTTATTTCAGATAATCATCTCACATAGTCAGTTAAAAATCACTTCTCCTGAAAAAATTATATCTTGCACAACTTCTCTTATTCTTTTTTAGACGATCGAAGCTAGTGTGTTTGAGATGTGCATATGCTTTTTCTTGCAAGCCATTAGCTGCTCAATACAAAAAAGGAGACCAAAGTTTGCTGCTACCCATATAGCTACGGGCCTAGGACTCTCCTTTGCTCGCATGCTTCCATGTGGCTGATGCACGCGTAGAGAATCGACCACATGGAAAGAATGAAGATGGATAAGGACTTTCCTAAGGGTTAGTCGTTAGCAGTAGCTAATAATGATTAGCTGTGTGTTGCCCAACGAATGCGCTGAACAGGGATGAGATAATGAACAAACTTTTGCGACGTCGCGCGACGGGTTTTCACGGCAAGCCAACAATGCAGACCACGTAACTCACCCATAGATGACACATAGACCACGTAACTTCATCAAAGAGACCAACCATGCATGTAACTCCAGGTATGCAGAGGCACCTCGTAAGTAATTAATATGCTGGTGGTATTCTTAATTAATTACTTCTCCCGATCTTTTTATATGTCACCGGTTAGTTTAAAAATAAACTAATCGGTGACAAATAAAAAGATCCGGAAAGAATAGTACTTGGAGCATGCTTAGCGCGTGATTCGATACATAATAGAGGTAAAAATATGGACAGCGAGGCAGGCCAGCAAATCTATATCTATTGCGGGTCCTTCTTTTATCTTGAAGGCGTTTGGACACATGGTGCAGGAGAAAAGTGATCCTCTAGTGGATAAGTTTCAAGCTTTTTCATGTCGTTGGCAGTCATCATTGATACGTATATATTGCATCCTACACGCAAAACAATTCCAGCCAGCTCACACGAGCGCTTCTTATGCCCAGCCTGAGACCATCCGCAGTGGTACGCTGTAAAGCATACTTGATACACTGTTTCGTAGTGTAATTTAGAGTACGTACTATAAAAGCTGAAGAAGAATAGTGTATAGAGTATGCTTTAGAGTATACTGGTGCGGATGGTCTGAGAAGCAACCGTTTTCTTAAAAAAAAATCCCGAGTCCTATTTTACAGGTGGCTAAAACCGCAACCGGTTACGTGTTAATGTATATCAATTGTAAAGATTATATTAGTTATAAAATAATCAAACAAATGAACCGTGCGGATGTATAGATCATAGGCAACAAATGTTAGTTTTGTTAATTATATATAAGGTTAACTGTTATTCAGGCTTAATTATGAACACCTAAAATTAAGCTCATTTTCATATGCTTGTAATTTAGACGGACTCAAAAATATATACTCCCTCCGTTTTTAAAAGTTTGTCATTTTATGGTTCGTTTTCGAATGACAAAACGATAAACTTTAAGAAGAAATGAGTATATATATAATAAACAGTAGGAGCGAGGGCTTAATGTCGGTGTGCATTTCGGCCTCAAAGGACCAGCATTCTGGGGTGGGTTGATGATCTGCTAGCTATCTAGGTAGACCGATGGAATCAGCTTGTATCAAATTTCTTATTAGAGAATCTTTAAAGCAGATCAAGGAGGAAGAAGCACTTTATCCACAACACTTCACCTTCCTGATCAAGTATCTCAAGGACACTGATCTTGCTAGTAGGAGTGGGCTTTGGAGTTAAGCTATAGAGGTTCAGTATTCATCCCTCAAAGTAGCGTTATTTGAGGATTTTCAGTTGGTATCCTCGTTCTTGCCTTATGTTTATTTGGTGCTCGTAACGTGTGTTTATCACATCTGCTGCCGAGTTAAGCATGAATATGATGGTGACTGCAAGAGGACTGTCACGGCGTCTAGTTGTAGACTGTGATTTGCCTCAGGAAGTAGAGCCCAACAAAGAGGTCATTTCCAAGGCCCTCGAACCGGGGACGGCTCAAGACAGCTATGCTCCTTATCTGGGTCTTCATGGGCCTGTTTGGAGGGTACTCCTCACGCCTCTACAAGATGTTCAGGGGCTCGGAATGGAAGAACGTGACCATCTAAGACGGCCTTGATGTTCCCTGGCGTCGTGTTTGCCACATTCTTCGTCCTGAATGCCATCATCCAGTGTACTTTGATGTCAGTGCATGTTATCTTTAGATAACACATTTTAGTGATACATGTCGTTTTGTAGTTCAAAAATGAATTACTTTATTCAAATAAATACGGAAGAGTACATTTTAATAATTAAACATTTTGGACTTTCCAAAAAATAATTAAATATTTTCATGTTTAAATACTGAATTTAAGTTTCGCGCTGTTGTAATCCTATTATTTTTTTGAAACTGAGTTGTACACATCACTAGGCAGGATGATATGATAAGAAAAGAAGAGCCTTTCTTCACTAGATTTATATCATGTCCACTAATTGAAAGACAAAAACAAAACACAGAAGCAAACCACACGGTACGTGTTTACACAGCCAACACTCAATAGCCGGGTGCGAGCTTATTATTGGAGCCTCGTTGAGTTAGCTAATCGACGGCCTTCTTCAGCAGCAACAGCAACGACCGCCTCCCTCTAAGCCCGGCGGGCCAGCTGGTCGTCCCTGTTCTTCGGACTAGTCCCGAACATGTAGTAGCTGAGGGCGCCAACAACGACCAGGCCCCCGACGGCCAGCGTCGTCGGGCTGTAGCGCCGCAGCGGGTTCCATGGATGTGATGATGCCGACGACGCGCGCTTGAGTGGGTCGTCCGCCATGGACGCCCACGCCTTCATCTTCTCCAGCTTGAACATGGCGTACGATGCTGTACGTTTGTCTCCAAAAGTTCCCGGTTGGTGCTTGGCAGCTATTGTCGCTACTGGCTGTGTGCTCACCGCGTTACAAGGTGCGAGAAGCGACTTTATGGAGACAGGTAAAGCGGCAAGGACATGCGATGGCTGACGCGTGGGTGCACGACCAGACTTCGTGTCACCGGCACGTAGCGGGACTCAGCCGCAGCCCTCGGGTCATCCAGAGGATTCTAGGTGCACGTCTGTCTCTGGAATGAATCATACAAAGAGCCTACTAGAGATGCTCCAGGTAAAGCTTCCAAATTGGAACGGTAAAATAGCTTTGCACGAACACAACAGGAACTGAACGGGAGCAAAGGCACAGTAGTACAACTCTTGAACGCAGAACGGCTTAATTTTATTTCTATAAACGGTATATCCTAGGATCCTACACATTATACAACACAGGCATCCTATAAATATATTTTCATTTGAATTCTAATAGGCCGCCGTAAACCTCTAAAAGAATGGTAATTTACACGGCAGAAATTCAGGATTCTGACCTCAACAAAATAGAACATTGAGAGACGATCCGTTGATTTGTTGGTCCCTTGGCAGGAAGTATATACTGTACTGTACAGAGGCATCAGTCTCTTGTACTTGAAGAACCAGAGGAAGAAAAAGAATATTAAAGCGCAAACCACTCCAGTAATTACGAGGACCCATTGGAATGCATTCTGTATGCTGAAAACTGAAGTCTCGAAGTTCATCCCAAATATCCCGGCAACCACTCCAAAAATAGCAACAATAAATGTTGCAGTTGTTAGTAGCAGCTCAAACTGGATCAGCTGGTTCCGCACATTATCCTGATAGCACATCAATTTCATAGGAAGTCACTATACACTGGCCCGAGCATGAGAAATGTTTTGTCCTGCATGCTGATAACTTGAATGAGAGGAGTATGAAATATGTTCTTGTACCAGCTGAATGTTGATAAAATCTTCAGTGTCGTCAATATACTCTTCGAGTTGAAACAAGGCGAACATATCAGGCCGGCCCATTTAACTACAGAATATAACCAGGTATGTTAAAGATGGGAGCCTCATTACCGATGTCAGTTTATTGATACTGCTGTCAACGACAACAAAATATGCTTCCAGAAGCATCTCCAGCTCTTGGATATGTTCTGTAGCTGTGTTATCTGAGCTCTTCATGCTGCCATGCCTACCTCTACACAAGCTGAAAGTTTTCCCCAGTTTTCGTGATTCTGTGGGTGATGAGACTGGGCATACAGGAGCTGAAACTGACATTCCAGCGGCTGCTGGGTTGAATCCCAGCAAAGAATGATAACCATAGAAAGATGATTCCATCCTCAACTTTTTCTCGGTGAGATACATCTCAGCCATATCACCATCATCATCCATTAGCTGTTCTATTTCATCCCTGACCTATTGGAAACACAATCAACAATTAGAGAGTTGGTAAAAACAATGATCTGAAACTGAAATACTCCCTCCGTTTCGTTTTATTTGTCACCGGCTAGTTCATATTTGAACTAACCGGTGACAAATAAAACGAAACGGAGAGAGTACATAGCAGGCTCGAGATTAAGATTCGACTTACCTTCTGAACTCTTCTGGTTAAAGCAACTAATCTACTTTTTAATCACCGGACACGCTCCAAATTTAGAGTACTGATTTTTGAAGTCAGCTCATCTAACAAAGGATATGCTTCAATTTCCAGTTCTGCTGCCTAAACGAAATAAGATAACAACTGAATAGAACCAGGTATCTTAAAGATGGGAGGCTCATTACCGATGTCAGTTTATTGAGACTGCTGTCAATGACAACAAAATATGCTTCCAGAAGCATCTCCAGTTCTTGGATATGTTCTGTAGCTGTGTTATCTGAGCTCTTCATGCTGTCATGCCTACTTCTACACAAGCTGAAATATTTCTCCAGTTTTCGTGATCCTGTGGGTGATGAGACTGGGGATACAGGAGCTGAAACTGACATTCCAGCGGCTGCTGGGTTGAATCCCAGCAAAGACTGATCACCATAGAAAGATGATTCCATCCTCAACTTTTTCTCGGTGAGATACATCTCAGCCATATCACCATCATCACCCATTAGCTGTTCTATTTCATCCCTGACCTATTGGAAACACAATTAACAATTAGAGAGCTGGTAAAAACAATGATCTGAAACTGAAATACATAGCAGGCTCTAGATTAAGATTTGACTTACCTTCTGAACTCTTCTGGTTAAAGCAACTAATCTACTTTTTAATCGCTGGACACGCTCCAAATTTAGAGTACTTATTTTTGAAGTCAGCTCATCTAACAAAGGATATGCTTCAATTTCCAGTTCCGCTGCCTGAACAGAATAAGATAAATGCACAATTAAAAATATGATCCAGCATTCTCAATTTTCATCAAGGGTATTTGCATCATTTTACAAAAAAAATGATATAGCCAAAGATTTTGGTAATAATTTAAAGGTAACAATATGAGGTATTGCTCCGTTTTCAGTGATATCAGAAATCAATCCAACTACAGCTAAAACAATGCCCATAAAGGTAACACAAAACTTTGCTGTTGCCAGTTGACTAACAATTTTTAATAAAAAATCCCATGTAAAACTAATCGCAAGCATGAATGAAATTTAAGACCTGGGCGTCGAGAAAGGAGCAGGCTGCCTCGAGAGCGAGCTCTAGCGCGCGGAACTCGAAGGGGAGGTCGTCGCCCTCGGCACGCTGCAGTAGGCGGCGTACTGGAGGACGTAGCTGTCGAGGGAGTTGAGGAGGAGCACCTCGTCGGCGGTGATGACGCATCGGATCTGCTCGAGGTTGACGACGATGGCGCGCTTGCGGCCGAGGATCTGATCGTGGATGGGTAGACGAAGAGCGGGTCGAGCAGGGCGGAGGTCCCGCGCGGGGAGCTCGCAGCGGCGCATCATGGTGGCCTTGTCGATCTCGAGCGTCTGCACGGAGGCCGTGGCGGCGGACTCGACGCGGATCCAGCTGCGCGTGCCGCCGCCGCGCTTCTTGAGGTTGGGGACGTCGAGGCCGCCCGGGAAGCGGGTCCCGGCGGACCCCGGGTGGGGCGCGGCGGACGGGAGGGACTAGCGGTGGGAGTTCGGTTTAGCGGTTAATTTCGGTTTGGTTATTTCGGTCTTTTTAAATTTCGGTTTTCGAAAATCACTATTAGAAATATTAAATAAATATTAGATATTCGAAATTTTTAGATACCTAAATTTCGGTTCGGTCTTCGGTCTTACTCGAAATACCCGAATTGTACACTATTCTTGTTTTATGCTCTCAACAATTAATATAAGTTTAATATCATTCGTAAATTTAATCTCGAGGGACAATAAATTATTAGTTCATTAATAATGCATATTTAATAAATATTTTAATCTAATGATTTCACATATCAAAACTCAAAAATGAAATATCAAAATTCATATTGTTTAGGATTCATAGATTGTAATTTAACTTGAGATTTTATTGTTCGGTTATTTTGGGTATATTTAGATTTGGTACCCGAATAGGTACCCGATACCCGATATTTCGGTCTTTTCAGTCTCGGTCTCGTTTTTATCGGTTCGGTTTTTTCGGTCTCGGTTTTTTGCCCACCTCTCGGAGGGAGGGCGAGGAGTAGGGATGACAATTGTACCCGCGAGTGTTCGGGTACCCGACGGGTATTGCACCCGACGGGTACGGGTCCAAAATTTTACCCGCGGGTACAACCTGTACCTGACCTGATGTTTTGCGGGTACGGGTGTGGGTATTATTTTTTACTCGCGAGTACCCGACGAGTTACCCGAATCTTCATTTTCGGTCCACATAAACAACAGTCCAACCCATTACAGATCTCACCTGCATGTCACTTTTCACTTTTCAGCCATGGTTTCCGGTTTCGCGCTCTTCAGCCACGCGGTACTGGCCGACGAGCGTACGACGCACAAGGAAAAAAGGCGCGGGGCTACGTTTTCTTAGAAAAAACGCGCAGGCGCATCGGGAGAAAAGGGCGCGCGAGTGGCGCAGCATTAGCCGCATCGGGGATAGGAGAAATTAAAACGCGTGGGCGGCGGGGCAGGGCCGCAGCCTTAATGCCGCATCGAAGAGGTCATGGGTGGCCGCATTGGGCGCTGGGCCGGAACGCACCAGGTTAGGGAACGTGCAGCCGCTTCGGGCGCTAGGCATGAGCCATGGCTGGAGGGAGTTTAGTCCCACCTCGACAACGAAGACGCAATAGGTAGCTTATTTGAGAATAAAACGAGACCGAATACACTGCTTCAACTCATGTGCTGGACTGCTGAGGTCTTACGGGTACCCGAGACCCGCATGAAACCCGTCGAGTTGAGGTATGGGTACTATTTTTTACCCGCGGGTATGGGTTGGGGTACAAAATTTTACCCGAGCATAATTTTTTTCGGGTCAGGTTTTTACTCTACCCGATCCGAACCCGACCCGTTGCCATCCCGAGCGAGGAGGTCGAGGCTGCGTGGGACAGGTACGCGCGATGGAGGAGCAGCTGCTTGACGGAGTCCAACGCGGCGGCGATCGCGGCCATGGCGGGTGCGCCCGCGAGTGAGTGAGCGAGTGACAGGCCGTCGAGCTAGGCCGCCGGGCTCGGCCGTGGAGCCTTTTGCGGATGGGTCCTGTCGACTGTTTGAGTCGGCAGATCCCCTGACACTACGAGAGTGTTGAAGGAGTTTGTGGTTCGGTGTGGGCGCGCGGAGACTCAATAAGATGAAACACGATTGGACACGAATGACACGGTGGTTTACGTGGTTCGGGCCGCCTGAGCGTAATACCCTACTCCACGGGTGTGTGTGTGTATTAACTTGTGAGCTTCCGAGTGTTCAAGAGTCCTCTCCCCGTGTATCGTCGGTTTGTCCTTTTATAGCACAAGGACAAACCGTTACAAGTCAGCCTGGCCCGACATGTGGCCCTGGCGGTTACTAGTATTGATACACGAGATTAATTGTTGTTAATAACCCTGTAACGGCTCCGACAGTGCCGTTACAGGTGTTAAGATCGTCCGATTAAGTGTCATTAATGTGGAATTAATGATAATTAATCGGGTCTTGGAGTCTGCAGCTGTCCTTTGGAGATCCGGAGCCGTTACAACGTCTCCCGGGGGTTTGAAGCGGCTAGCTCCAACGTATGGACACGTGGCAGCTCCGGAGCTTGCTTGGGGGAAGTGGGAAGCTCCGGGGTGGCCTGGCACGTGTCAGGTCCGGAGCTTCTCTCGGTCAGGGGTTACCTCCGGAGGTGCCATTTCAGTACCTAGCCCGGAGCTTCACCCTTGCGGGTAATAGCTCTGGTCTGACAGTACACGTGGCAACCTAGGGGCTAACCATGTTGGAGAAGCGGGTCCAGTTACGTCTGGCAAGTGGGCCCCCGAGGGTCTTCAATTCGAGTAGATGTCCTTCCCTTGAGATCTTTGTAACCTCAGGGGTGTATGGTTTTTAGGGTACCGACAGTGGCCCCCTGGACCTACCTCCGGGGAAGGCCAACGGGATGAAGTCATTCCGCCGGAGGTGGGTCCACACTTACGACTCTTGAACTGGGTCTTCAAGGGTCTTCGGAGGTGCCTTTGGCGGGGCTTTATGGTTAAGTCCCGACGCGTGGCGCACCTCAGGCGGCACATAAGATCTTTGACGTGCGGATCTCTCGCAATTGAAGGTCGCCGGTTCCCGATACAAAAACCGTATCGGTTCCGCGCGCCTTGTCAGTCCGCCGCCTTTGGGTTTCCCGCCTCGTGATGACAACTGTTCGCCTGGGTAAGAACCTCGACTTGATCGTCAGGGTGGTCCCGGGCCCTCTTGTCATCGGCAGGGTTGAATTCTTGAGTAGTATCCTTGACTCCACTGCAGTTTCCATCCAAGCGTTGCAAGGGCTTACTTAAGAAGGAAAGCGCACCGTCGGGAGTTCTTTACGCTTTCCATCTGTTCTTGCGCTCAAACTCCCAACTCGTGCTTTGCTCCTCTTCTCTTGCCTAGTTGTGCTGCGATGGAGTTGGGTCTGCGTGAGAGTCGTTTGAGGACGGAGAGCGATCTGAAGAAGGTCCGAGCCCTCATGGGGTGGTCGTCGGACTTCTTCAACCGTTCGGTCCGTGCCGGCGGAGAGCTTCCCTTTAAAAAGGAGCGCTCCGGCGAGATGGTGTACTTTTCATCGTACGCCATGGTGGGGTTGATCCCACCGATTTCTTCCTTCTTCTTGATACTGCTGGAATTCTATGGTCTGCAGCTATACCACCTTGGTCCTCACTCCATCCTCCTTGTGTCCATCTTTGTCCACTTCTGCGAGATGTGGGTGGGCATCCCTCCCTGCATCGAGCTCTTCCGAACCTTCTTCACCGTCCAAACCACCGGCCGAAGCGACGAGTACCTTGGCTTCTACTACTTTGTGAAGCGCAAGAAGTGCCCGTTCAAGTACCTCTGGTCATTCCCTTCCGGGAAGTGGGATGACTGGAAGAAGGATTGGGTAGTCGTCCGGGTGGAGGAGCATGAGCGGTTGGAGCTGCCAGACGGTCTACCCGGTATTGACACGTCGGTGTGGAGCGAAGTTCCGGTGCTGGCGGCAGCTTTCGACCCCGTCCTGTCCAGGATCCGCCAATGTGTGGAGGGAGGATTGACTCCCCAGGCGGTGTTCTGCAATTTCTTGTCCAACAGGTGGGCGCCGCTGAAGAGGAGGGAGAAGCTCGCCTGGGCCCTCAACAGCGTGATGGACGAGGACCGGGTTGAGACCGGGTTGAAGTCCAGCATGGTGGGGAAGTCCTTGGAGTTTCACCTCAAAAAATTCCAGCACGGCATCGATGTTGACGGAGAGTACTTGACTCCGCCGCCGGCTTTCCTCCCCCTGAACGTGGAAGTTGAGTTCAGCAGGGAGCTCCGGCGGAAGATGCCCGCGCTTGACGACCTTGGCGTCGTCGAGAGAAGATCAACTGCCCGGTTGGCGATCCCCGGGTTGTCCGAAGGCGGCTCCGCCCCTGTCTCTCAGCCAAGAGCTGAGGTCATTGGCAAGGGCAAGGAGCTGGCGGAGGAGCCGGAGAGCCGGAAGAGAAAGCTGCGACATGCTGACGGAAGGTCCGTCGGGCTTGCCACCTCTCCCCCGGTTCCCCGTCCTCAGGAAGGAAGATCCTCCGTCGCCGTGGCAGCTGTCCCCGTGGTGGGGTCTTTTCGGAGTGCTACTGTTCCGGCAGTGGGATCCTCCTGGAGTGCGACTGTCCCCGTGATGGATCCCTCCGGAGGTGCCAGTTCCGGGCAGGCGACTCCGGCACGTGAAGCGGTGAGGGCCTCCAGGTCCAGGAGTTCCTCCCGATCAAGGAGAGCTCCGACCCGGGAAACGCCCGCGGCCACGGCAAGTCTTGTGAGTCCTCCAGGAGCTCCTACACCAACCGTGGCCAGCCCGGAACGTCCGGGAAAGAGGTTCCGCGCAAGCTGGTGCGTGAGCCTCCCAAGGTAATTTTTCTTTCTTACCTCGATTAACTTTTAATTGTAGCATCTATTTGCTCAATTTCTTCGTTCTTTATCTGCAGCGTTCCCAAGAAGGGGAGTGAAGCTCCGCCCTCAGCCACAGTGTCTGAGGCCGAGGGGGCTTCTGCTCCAGCTCCGGTGCCGCCCCAAGCAGAGGCTGCGACAGCTCCGGCGCCGGCTGTCGTGGTCATGGACCCCGACTCGTCTCCAGAGGTTCCCGTGGTAGCGCCGGACCACGGGATTGAAGATGCGCCAGCGGCACCCGTTCCGGAGGTTGAAGCTCCGGGTCCTGGTGCTGCAGAAGTAGAAGCTCCGGCTGTTGAGTCGGAGGAAGTAGCGGTCCCGGCTTCAGAGCCGGAAAGTGCTGAAGCCCCGGCGGTTGAGCCGGAGGTAGTTGAAGCCCCGGCATGCGAGCCGGAAGTTGAAGTGGTTCCGGCAGTTGAGCCGGTTACTTCCGAAACTCCGGTCGCAGAGCCGGTAATTATTGGAGCGCCGGCTGCAGAGCCGGTGATTGTAGAGGTGCCGGCCGCAGAGCCGGTGATTGCTGGAGCGCCGGCCGCAGAGCCGGTGGTCGAAGAGGCGAGGGAGCTTGAGCCTCCCTCAGAAGAAGTGTCCCGGCCGGAGTCAGTGGAGGCGACGACATTGATGGTACCCGTGGCGGAGCCAGAGTGCCTGAACGAAGTCGCCGGCCCCCAGCCTGAGGGGGCAAATGAAGACTTGGTGGTGGGACCTTCTTCGGTGGCGACTGAGGCCATCTCGGAGGAGTGCCCTAGTGCTTTGGAAGCTCGTGGTTCCACTCTCATAGAGTGGGACCCAATTTTTGTAAGTGAAGACCCACTGGAACCAGCGGAGGAGACCCCAGAAGGTCCGGAGCCCATCTCGCTGTCGATGTCCATCGACAACGCTTGCTCCAGTCTACGTCAAGTCCAACTAGCCTTCTTCCACGACAGCAAGGCTCTTGAAGAGGAGCGCCAAACCCTTAGGAGGTGGCGTAATCGACTCCAATTCGAGACCAAGCTGGCGCAGTCGAGGATTGCGGATGACAAGGAATGGATCAGGCGGGAGAAAGTCCGCCTGGAGCTCTGGGGTGAGCTGCTGGACGAGAGGGAGAGCATGACTCACGCCCTCGATGCTCAATCCCGGGAGTTCCATGACCAAGCTAAGGCTGCTAATGACGCGGCCAACGCTCGGTTCGATCAACTCGAGGCCATCAGCACCGCACTCATCAAGCGCCGAGAGGCACTTGAGGGAAGGGAAAAGCGACTCGAGGATGAGGAGCAAAAACTCCTGGAGCTACGGGATGACGTCTTGCGACGGGAGGAGGAGCTCGCCGAGAAAACAGCTCTGGCAGACAAGGGCCTCGAGGAGCGCACTAAAAAATTGGAAGAGCGCTGCCTCGAGGAGGAGGAGAAGACCTGGGTGCGGGGGCAGGAACTCTACGAGTACGAGTGTGCCCTCGTCGCCCGGGAGAAGAAAATAGAGGCTAGGGAGAAAGACCTGGTCGACCGCCGGAACAAGATCCACCTCCGGGAGGAGGAGCTCGGAAGACTTGAGAAGCGGGTTGCTGCGAAGATTCAGCAAAACGCCAAAGAAGTTGAGCGTCTCTCCCGCGAGAATTCGGAGCTGGCGGCGGCCCGGAGATCCCTGGAAGAGATGAAGGGCCTGAGGAAGACGGAGTCCCTGCAAATTTGGGAGTTCCTGAGCAAGGCCGACGATGCGCTGGCGCCGATGGGTTTCAGCCCCGTGCTCCCGGATGATCCGGAGCCGGAGCCGGACCTTGCGTTGCAAGCATTGAGCGCTGCGGGCAGCAAGCTCTCCAAAGTGGGCGACGTCATCGCGGACCAGCTGGAAGTCGAGGGGCAATCCCTGGCTAGGAACGTCACAGAGTATGTGTTGACGTGCTACACTAGCCGGAACCCTCGATTCCCTCTGGACCCGGTGCTTGAAGGCCCCGTCGAAGGAGAAGGTGAAGCTACCCGAGCCAGTGTGTCGGAGGTCGCTCAGAACGTCGCCGAGTTCTTCCATAGGGTCTAGGACTGTCTCTCTTAGCCTTTACTTGTACCTTCTCTTCTTCCTCAATTTTGTAATCTCTTGTCTCCAGATGTAATCTCCGGTCTTCAAATGAAATGAAATCCTCACTTTTTTGCGAATTTCATTTTTTCGTCTTCAACATCTTTATCTTCACTTGGCCCCCTGGTAGATGTGCACAATTTGATTGTGGACATGTATCAAAAGGATGTTGCGTTTTGTTGAAGACAAATTTGCTTCGAACTCGCATAATTTAGGTCCGAAGTTTTCGATAGTGAAGGTCCCTTGAAGTCGTCGGAGCTTAGAAGCTCCGGCACAGTCCATCGCCGGAGCTTAGTAGCTCCGGCAATAGCCTCTAACAACACGTTGAGCGTCGATAGTTAATACTCCAAGGTGTCGGAGCTTAGTAGCTCCGGCGACGACCCTTGCCACACTTGGTTTGCTGGCAACAGACTCCAGTGACGGGGTCTCCTCACCATCTTTTAGTTAACGCCGACGGGTGACGCTCTAGTGGGAGTCGGAGCTTGGTTAGCTCCGGTTTTTCTCCCTCAACTTCGGTTCATTTTTCCTGCACACTTAAGCCAAGAAAAACAGTAAAATTCGTTCCTTATCTATAACTTCGTCGCGGCTTACGGTTCTCAAGAGAATTTTAAGTTGAACACGATTTTTAGTACGATTGGATGAATTGTCTTTTCTTTTAGATCCAATTGTCCATGGACCCACCTTACTTTGGCCTGCCGGGATGTAGGTAGAGTGGCGTACTTAGGGTGCTTGACCAGGCTAAGTCGATAGCGCACTCCGGCCCTAGAATGGCTTGGCGGCTTTCAGGCGAGTTGGCCACAGACGACATTTAAATCTAAAAAATCCGACAATTCAACTCAAATCGTACATAAACCGGTTAAACTAGAACTTCTTAAGAATTGCACGTTTCTGTTATAGACAAGAAAAAGAAAAATATCGAGCCTATGCAAAAATGAACGCACGTGGAGTCTATTTTACATGAAGATGTCTTTCATTATAGGTCCGGGGTACAGGGGAAACAAGTACACTCTTAGGGTACGGAACCAGGCTAAGTGTGTTTGGCTTCTCGTTTGACCCAGGGTAGTTAGCCACACTTCTAGTCCGGAGACTGTATCAAGTGTTGCATGAGCTTTTCAAACCTTTCGGGAAAGGTCCGGCTGCTCTCCCGGAGGAACTACCCGACTCTGTACAATAACTCTATAACATACATTTCAAGTTACTTAAGACTCACCTCCGTGGAATTAAGTGTAGAACTTACGGAGGTGCTCGATGTTCCAAGGATTTGTGAGAGGTGTCCCATCCTCAGTAGCCAAGCGAACGCTTCCGGGACGGGATACTTTGATCACTCGGAAGGGCCCTTCCCAGCCGGGGGAGAGTTTGTTTTGCCCTTCTCTGGATAGTATTCTCCGTAGCACCAGATCGCCTTCCTCGAACTGTCGGTTGTGTACATGCCGCTGGTGATAACGCCGTAGAGCTTGGCGGTATCGGGCATTCCGAACAGCTGCTTGGCACCTTCCCTCCTCAAGGAGGTCTAGGTCTTCGCGCCGGAGCTGGTCCTGCGCGGCTTCGTCGAAGGTCCGGACTCGGAGGGAACCCAAGGTGATTTCCGGAGGAAGGATCGCTTCTGCTCCGTACACCAGGAAGAAGGGTGTTTCTCCGGTTGCCCGACTTGGAGAAGTCCTGTTGGCCCATAGAGTGGGCGGAAGCTCTTCGATCCAATTGGCTCCGTGCTTTTTCAAACGCTCATAAGTGCGCGTTTTGAGTCCTTTAAGGATCTCTGCGTTTGCTCTCTCGGCTTGTCCATTGCTGGCAGGATGAGCTACAGAAGCGTAGCAAACTTGTATGCCGAGGTCTTCGCAATATCCTTGAAATGCGGAGCTTGTGAACTGAGTCCCATTGTCAGTGATGATCTTATTTGGGACTCCGAATCTGCTCACGATAGATTGTAGAAAATTGATTGCAGATTGTTTGTTGATCGTCACAACAGGAGTAGCTTCCGGCCACTTGGTGAACTTGTCGATGGCGACGTACAGGAACTTGTAACCTCCGACGGCTCTTGGGAAGGGTCCCAAGATGTCCATCCCCCACACAGCGAAAGGCCATGTAGGAGGTATCATTTGTAAGGACTGAGCAGGTGTATGAATTTGCTTTGCATGAAATTGGCATGCTTTGCATTTCTTCACTAGCTCAGTAGCATCCTGGAGCGCTGTAGGCCAGTAGAAGCCGTGCCGAAAGGCTTTTCCGACCAGCGTGCGGGAAGATGCGTGGTTCCCACACTCACCTCCATGGATTTCTGCGAGGAGCTCGCAGCCTTCTTCCCTTGTGATGCACCGCATTAGGATGCCGTTGGCACCGCGCCGGTAGAGATCCCCTTCTACCAACGTGTATCTTTTAGCCAATCTGACTACCCGGTCAGCGGATACATCATCGTCAGGAAGGATGTTGTCTTTCAAGTAGTTCCGGATCTCCGAGATCCATGCATTGGAACTGACTTGAGCATTTGAGTCTTGCGTGTTGGGTTGCTCGGAGCTTCCGGCAGCACCTACGACCCTTGATGGCTGCCATGGTAACAGGGCCATCGGGACCGTCAGCTTAGGGATGCTGATCTCGCCCCCTTCGTTCATTTCGGCAGGCTGAACTGTGGGTTTTGACAACCTCCGGACAAAGGTTCCGTCAGGAGCCGGAGTTCCGGTTGACGCCTTGGTCGAGAGTTCGTCAGCTTCAGCGTTGTGAGCACGCTGAACATGGTGAAGGTCTAGGACTTCGAAGTCCTTCTGAAGCCTCTGGACTTCAAGGAGGTAAGCAGCCAGCTGGAGATTATTGCAGGAGCATTCACCCTTCACCTGTTTGATGACAAGTTGTGAATCTCCTTTGACCAGCAACTGCTTGACACCATATGATAGTGCCACCTTTAATCCATAGATGAGTGTTTCGTACTCCGCCATGTTGTTGGTTGCCTTGAAGTCAAGGTGCACCATGTATTTCACCTTCTCCCCGGTTGGTGCGAGGAGAAGGATTCCAGCTCTGGCTCCCTGCTTCTGCATGGAGCCGTCGAAGTAAAGGGTCCAATGAGGCTTAGTGAAGGCTGGAACTTGTGGTTCCGTCTTCTGCTCGCTGGGACCCCCAGGGTTTAATGGAGAGGGAGTCCATTCTGCCACGAAATCTGCCAACGCTTGACTCTTGATTGCTTGTCTTGGAATGAATTCAAGGTCAAATTCAGCCAGTTCCGCTGCCCACTTTGCAATATTCCCAGTTGAATTGGGATTATGCAGGATCGCTTGAAGTGGATATAAGGTTACCACCGAGACTTTGTGAGCTTGGAAATAGTGTCGAAGCTTCCTTGAGGCAATAAGAACTGCATAAAGCAGCTTATGCACCTCTAGGTATCGAGTCTTGGCATCATGTAACACTTCACTGATGAAGTATACCGGGCGTTGAATGGTCCGGACCCTCCCGGAGGGGTCCGGAGCTTCCTCTTCATTGATCCGGACCCTCTCGGAGGGGTCCAGACTATCTTCGGGGACCTCCGGGTTCTGGGTGGAGGAACCCGGAGCTTCTTCAGGAATGACCTGGATCCTCTCGGGGGAATCAGGGTCCTCTGAAGTGGCTTCTTGTGGGTTCAAGTCTGGGAGCTGGGATCCAGACCCGCTTTCAGGAACCTCCGGACCCTCCCGAAGGGGTCTGGATTCCTGAGTATTGGGTAGTTCCGGTCTCTCTGCAACCAGAACCATACTGACGACTTCGTGAGCAGCTGAAATGTAAAGCAATAAAGGCTCACCGGGGTTCGGAGCTACCAAGACTGGTAGGGTGGTGAGGAACTGTTTCAGCTCCTGGAATGCCTTCTCTGCTTCTTCAGACCATTGGAATGGTCCGGACTTCCTCAGTAACTTGAAGAAGGGAAGTGCCCTTTCCGCCAGCCTTGAAATGAACCGGCTGAGGGCTGCTAGACATCCAGTTAATTTTTGGACGTCTTTGATGCGGGTTGGTGGCCGCATGTCTTCAATGGCTTTTATCTTCGCCGGATTAGCCTCTATGCCCCGGTGACTTACTAGGAAACCAAGAAGCTTTCCGGAACTAACCCCGAAGACGCACTTGTCTGGGTTTAGCTTCGTGCGGGTGGCCCACAGCTTATCGAAGACAGCCTGCAAGGTGTCCAAGAGGGATTCCTTGTTTTTGACTTTGACCACGATGTCATCGACGTACACTTCCACTATGTCTCTGATGAGTTCTTCGAAAGTTTTGTACATAGCTCGTACAAAAGTTGAAGCTGCATTCTTGAGACCAAAAGGCATGGCTGTGTAACAATACAATCCATCCACTGTGATGAATGAAGTATGTTCTTCATCTTCCCTAGACATCCTGATTTGATGATATCCAGAATATGCGTCTAGAAAACACAGTAACTCACACCCGGAGGTGGAATCCACTATCTGATCTATTCTAGGTAGTGGGAATGGATCTTTTGGACATGCCTTATTCAGTGTGGTGTAGTCGATGCACATCCGAAGTTTCCCGCCGGCCTTAGGCACAACGACTGGGTTTGCCAGCCATTTTGGATGGTAGACTTCTCGGATGAATCCGGCTTCGAGCAACTTCTTCACTTCTTGCCGGATGAAGTTTTGTCGCTCTACAGATTGCTTCCGAGGTTTCTGATGCACAGGCCGAGCGTCGGGGTAAATCTTCAGATTGTGCTCAATCACTTCCCTGGGGATCCCAGGCATTTGTGACGGTTGCCAAGCAAACACGTCAACGTTAGCCCGGAGGAAAGTGATGAGCGCGAGTTCCTATTTGTCGTTCAAGCCACCCGATATGCGGGTAGTTTGAGTGACATCGGAACCAATTTGGACGACTTTGACGGGAATGTCAGTGTCGCCGCTTGGCTGCACACGAGGTGCAGAGGTCGAGCCTCGTTGACGAATGCTCGGAGGTTGTGGAGCTTGCTTCTGTCTAGAGTCCTCCTCTTGCGCTGTGGTGAGTGCGTGAAGTTCCTCCAGAGCAGTTACTCCGGCAGTGCGATCTCTGCAGATCCGGAGAACGCCTACTGGTGTTGGCATCTTCAACACCAGGTATTCATAATGAGCAGCTGCCATGAATTTGTACAAAGCAGGTCTACCCAAGATGGCGTTGAATGGTAAGTTGATCTGAGCGACATCGAAGACCAACTTCTCGGTGCGATACTTCTCCCGGGTCCCGAAGGTAACGGGGAGAGTAATAGCTCCGAGTGGAGTGATGGCCCCCGGACCTACTCCGGAGAAAGGTCGAGAGGGCTGGAGGTCCGAAGGTCGGAGCTGAAGCTTAGTGAAAGCTTCAAAGCTGATGAGGTTAAGCCCCGAACCTCCGTCTACCAGGACATGATGGAGCTGGATGTTGTTGATGGTGGGAGATACCATCAGGGGTAATTGGCCAGCTCCGACCATGCTTTGAGGACAGTCCGAAGCATCAAAAGTGATGGGTGTGTCCATCCACTTTCGATGTGGCTCCGGTCTAGCTGTAGGAGCTACAGCAGCCATATCCCGTCGCATAGTCTTGATGACACGACGAGAAGTGATGTCCCATGACCCACCAAAGATGGTGTTCATGGTTTTTCGACGCTCGTTGTCGGAGACGTCGGAGTCATCGTCGACGGAGGTGTAGACGGCTTTCAGAACCTTTTTGGGGTCCTGAAACCCTAACTCCTCTTCGGCCGGAGCTTCATCGACCTTTTGTTTTCCCTCCCTCTGTCGGAAGGGAGACCCTTCCCGGCGCTTGTGGTAGCGCTCGGCAAGGTTTTGGACCTCCCGGCAGTCCTCCAGTCTGTGGCTGCTCGTTTTGTGAATGGGGCACCACATCTTGGATTTGCCACCGTCTTCAGAAGACGATCGAGGTCGCTTCTCGGGGCGTGGCCCCCGGCCACCAGGAGTTGCAGTGGCTGCAACGTTGGATGTGCCGGTCGACGGCTTCTTCTTGCCGTTGGTCTTCTTTTTCTTCTTGCCACTCCCGGAGGTAGCGGCTTCTTCTTTGGAGGATTTTTTATGATCCTCCAAGGCTGGTTTGGAGTGCATTTCACGTCCCTCCGCAGCTCTGGCACATTTGTCAGCCAGGCTGAAGAGCTCCGTGACGCTGGTGATCTCTTTGATCGCCAGCTTCTCCAACATCTTCTTGTCTCGTACACCCTGTCTGAATGCCACAATGACAGAAGCGCTTGAGATAGAAGGGATTGTGTTACGTACCTGAGAGAATCTCTGGATGAATGACCGCAAAGATTCTCCTCCTTTTTGCACGACCGCAAAAAGGTCCAGTTCAGTGCCCGGACGGGTGTATGAACTCCCGAAATTGGCGGTGAACTGACGGCACAGCTCCTCCCAACTGTCGATAGAGTTGGGTGGAAGGCTCATAAACCAGGACCTGGCGGTCCCAGTTAAGGCCACTGGAAAGTAATTGGCCATTACGGCTTCGTTTCCTCCAGCTGCTAAGATCGCAGTGGAGTATATCTGTAGAAATTCTACGGGATTGACAGTCCCGTCGAATTTTTCCGGCAAGTGTGGCCGGAACTTTTGTGGCCATCTAACCATGCGCAGGTGCATGGCTAGGGCGGAACAGCCTCCTCCTACTCCTTCCAGAGTAGAAAGGTCTTGAGCATCTCGTCTTTCTCGAGCTCGCTCGATGTGGACACGGCCATCCTGTTGGCGGTATCGGCGATCAAGCTCCGCCCGGAGGTCATGTGTCGAAAGCCGAGATGCGGTATGGGCGCGTCGTGCCCCAGAGGGCAACGACGTCACTTGCTGTGATGCAGCTCGTCTCCGGTTGTTGGAGACATGTGGACCAAGTCTTCCCGACAACGTCCGTCGCTGCGACGGGGCCCGCCCTGAAGGAGGTGGACCCTGATTGTTGAGGCGTTCGGCCGCTGCTGCGACCAAATGCTCGACATCAGCCCTCCATTGCTCCATGGCACCTTGAGATGCATCCGGAGGTGGTGGTCGCTGGAGAAGAGCACGCGCTGCATGGAGCGCGTGTTCTGGGTTGTCACGACTTGCCGGCGCAGAATGTGACGCCGGTGCACCACCATGTTGTCCGGCATGTCTTGCCGGAGAAGATGGTGTTGGTGGGAGTGTGACTCCTACTGGCGCTGAGGCTCCTGCCGGTGGCTGCATGTTGGAGGGATTGCCTCCGACAGCCTGAGCAGCAGGTTGCCCGTTGGATGATCCAGCCGCAGAATTCACCATTCTTGAAGATCTCAGGCGCCCCTACCTGGCGCGCCAACTATCGACTGTTTGAGTCGGCAGATCCCCTGACACTACGAGAGTGTTGAAGGAGTTTGTGGTTCGTTGTGGGCGTAATACCCTACTCCACGGGTATGTGTGTGTGTATTAACTTGTGAGCTTCCGAGTGTTCGAGAGTCCTCTCCCCGTGTATCGTCGGTTTGTCCTTTTATAGCACAAGGACAAACCGTTACAAGTCAGCCTGGCCCGACATGTGGCCCTGGCGGTTACTAGTATTGATACACGAGATTAATTGTTGTTAATAACCCTGTAACGGCTCCGACAGTGCCGTTACAGGTGTTAAGATCGTCCGATTAAGTGTCATTAATGTGGAATTAATGATAATTAATCGGGTCTTGGAGTCTGCAGCTGTCCTTTGGAGATCCGGAGCCGTTACAACGTCTCCCGGGGGTTTGAAGCGGCTAGCTCCGACGTATGGACACGTGGCAGCTCCGGAGCTTGCTTGGGGGAAGTGGGAAGCTCCGGGGTGGCCTGGCACGTGTCAGGTCCGGAGCTTCTCTCGGTCAGGGGTTACCTCCGGAGGTGCCGTTTCAGTACCTAGCCCGGAGCTTCACCCTTGCGGGTAATAGCTCTGGTCTGACACTACACGTGGCAACCTAGGGGCTAACCATGTTGGAGAAGCGGGTCCAGTTACGTCTGGCAAGTGGGCCCCCGGGGGTCTTCAATTCGAGTAGATGTCCTTCCCTTGAGATCTTTGTAACCTCAGGGGGTGTATGGTTTTTAGGGTACCGACAGGTCCCTCTAGAATCTCGAATTCAAATAGGGGGTCGTGTCGCGTTGCGGATTGATTGGCAATCAAATCCATCAATGGCCATAGAGGTGGCCAAATGGGCCTAGTTAAATGGACCGGCACGAAGCTCGACATTTTCGGCCCGTCACGAGTACGATTTGGAACCTTCCGTTCCTGAGTCGGTCCGAAGCACGACTCGAGTCATGCTTGGGCTCAACTACCAGCCCGTTGGGCTATCTCGGCACGACCAAATTAAGGAGCGGTCCGACAGTCACAATTCTTGACACGTATTGCCCGGCTGGGCCGGACCGGCACGGACACGACCCATATAGCTCACTAACCGCCACCCATATATAGGTGGCCAGCGGGCCGTGATGGGTTGGCCCGGTCCGAGCCCGACCGGCCTCGGGTCTTTGAAATCTCGGTCTGGCATGGCTCGGAAAAAATTGGGCCATGTTGGGCCACCCTGTGGGCCGAAGATCAAGGTTCGGACACGACCCGAGTCCAATTTAAGCGTGTTAGACCGTGCTGGACCATAAACGGAACGGGTCGGCCCAGTTCACCGCTTGTTTATGTCAAAAATACATTAAAAATTACGAAAAAAATCAGAATTCCAGCCTAAACGGGGTTGTACCAGGCCAGACCAACCCACGGGCCGACCGTGTCGAGCCTAAACAGGTCGTGTCAGCAAGCTCGACTGGCCGAAAGTCGAGGCCGAGGCACGGCTCGCACTGGGCTTCGGGTCGGCCCCGACTCGATTTTTTCGGGCCGTGCTTTTTTGCGTGCTTTCGTATAGGCCCATCTGGCCACCTATACACCCATATATAAATTGATTTTCCTCTAATGGTCTCACGGTCAAACCCTAATCAGTAGCTGCACCCGCACCGCATGTTCGATCCTCTTTGGGACCGACTTCGAGCGATCGAGCATCTCTCCCTTCCCTCCGCCCCCTCATTCCTCTGCCTCCTTCATACCTCCTTCGACCCCTGTCTTCGGTTCTCCCTCGCGTGGTCGTGCTCCCTCCAGCCTAGCGGCCACCTTCCTGCCTTCGATTCCCCAGTCCCATCGTGTGGTCGTGCCTCTTGACGAGGAGGTGGCGTCGACAGCAGATCCAGAAGCCAGGAGCAGAGGAACGATACTCGACCACGGATCTAGACCCAGCACGACGGCGACGGCGTCGTTCCTCGATCCAGTGTGATGGCGACAATGTTCCTCGAGCCAGTGTGACGGCGGATCTGGTCCACCAAGTTGTCGCTAGATCGTGGGCCAGCACAGCACGTTTGGTCCGTCATGGGCCGGGACCGACATGGCCTATTTAGTCGGGTCTCGTGCCATGTCTGGACGTTGTTGAATGTCTCTCCGGCCAGCCCGACACGACCCGTTTAATAATTGTGTCGGGTTGGGTCAAGACATTTCAGGCCCGAGCCCGGTCGAGCTCGTGTCGGCCCACCTCTAAATGTCTGCGCGCGCTCGTGGTGGATGCCTTGCGCGGAGCAGAGGCAGAGCGAGAGGGATCTATAGTTTGGGCACTAGGAGTGGGCAAGAAAACCGAAAAATGGAATATCGAAACCGAATTAACCATAACTAAAATCGAATAAACTGGAATTGATAGAAGCTCTATTTTGTTCCGAGACTGCAGAAAGTGAAATTCGTTTTCGGTTTCTTATTCCGGCTAACCAGCTGAACCGAAATATCCAACATTGCAGTGCAAATCAGGCATTCTGACATGTGGCTCAGTAGGCCTATCTGGCCATCCCAGCCTTAAGGTGCCTACCCGCACCCGACTACCTGCGAGGCCACCACCACTTCTGGTGCTTCCCTGATTCCTATTCCTTCCCGCGATACCCTTCCTTCCCTCGACCGCCTTTGTGACCCAACCTCCGCCAGCCCTCGATCCCCTTCGCCTTCGACGCTCCCCAAGACCCCAACTGGCGAGTGGGACTCAGCCCCCTGTGTCCTGCGTCCGACCGGACTCTGGTGGCCCGCGCCGCTCCCCGCCACTGCTCTGCCACACCGTCACCCACGACCACCGCCTCACCACCCGCAACCTCGCGCCGCCGCCAACCCCGGCCCTCGCCCCCGACGCCCAGATTCAGAGGCTTGGCCTTGAAGTCGGTTTTTATCCGGTTATTAGGAAACCGAACCAAATTTTTTGTTAACCGAAAACCGGTTTTCTGTTTTTATATGTCATATTTCGATTTCTATTTTTCAAGAATCAAAATTTGAAAAAAGCTGAAAAACAAACCGAAATTCGCTGCCCACCCCTATGGGCACGAGCTGAGCTCCTCCTTCAAACGCGGCATCTCTGAAATCTGATGCCGCATCACGTGTAAATCGAAACAAAGCATACCAGAGGAGAGAACAAAACCGGTGGCAGAAACAGATAACGAACGAGAATTGGCTTCAGGGAAGGGAAGCCCATGTCAGACGCTGGCACGAAACCTCTTTCAAGCAACTTTTTGTATACAGTACTCCCTCCTTTCTCAAAAGATTGTCACCTTTAGTTCAAAAAATGAACTAAAGGTGACAATCTTTTGAGAAAGGAGGGAGTATTTGACATGGACCTGCAGCTGCGCAAGGGGAAATTAATATAACTTGGGGACATATAGTGAGGCATAGACACCTTTAAATTGGTTCCGCTGTTTTGTTCCCTCGCGCGCTGGCGTTGAGGCTTGGATCGCGCTCGCTCACACCATTCGCGCACGTTGACGCCTGGATTGACAGCTCGGCGGCACGCGCGTTAGTCGTTGACATCCCTGTCTCGGCGCGGTAACTTGCGGTGGTTGGACGGTGAAACCAGTCGTTCTTGGAGGAGGAAAGAGCGGGGAAATTTGCTCAGTTTTTTTTTCCCTTTGAATGGCTAAAAGTTTTCCAATCTCTTTCACATTTTTTGTTAGAGGTTTCGTCTGCTTTTCTGAACGTTCACGTCCCATTTTCACACGCTGAAATATTCCCTCTGCGTTTAGTCACCAAGGGTCGCGTGACTCTTCGACGCGGTACAGGAGAATACTCTTCCTAGTCAAAGTTGATTGGCCACCATACCTTGTCTGTGTTGTGTTGAATATACTCCCTCCATCCCCATGAACTTGTCGCTTTATAGTTCAAAAATGAACTACAAAGCGACAAGTTCATGGGGACAGAGGGAGTAAGTGAATTGCCTATCATCTCTCATCAGCTTAAGCTTTTGAGGACAACTGGTCAGCGCATAGTAGCTTAACATAGTATCAGAGCCAGAGGTCTCGAGTTCGAATCCTGGCAGGCGCAATTTATTAAAAAAATAAAAATAAATTTGCAGCCTACTCCTATCCACGTTTGCAGAGGCAGAAGGGCCTGCACGTGAGGGGGAGTGTTGAATATAAGTGAATTGCCTACCATCCCTCATCAGCTTAAGCTTTTGAGGACAACTGGTCAGCGCATAGTAGCTTAACATGTTGGGATCGATTGATGTTTTCCGGAAAGAAAATCCTTCGTTAAGAATTTTTATTTGCAGTTTTCACGCTACTTTGGCTCTCTAGAGCTGATTCACGGTTAAACAAGAGTAGTACCGGCAGTCTCTGGAGCTGCTCTGTTTAGCCGCCCAGTTTTATTCATTCTGCAGGCTGATCTTGGCGGCGTCAAGAGAGCCCAATCTCGCCGCGCAGGCGACGCTGCTGTCCAGAATCTCCTCCACCCCGTACTTGTATCTGAAGCCCAGCTCCCTCAACTTGTTCCCGTCAGGTTGCACCCTCGACTCCGCCTCCGTCCTACAGCAAAAAAATAGCTGGAGATGTCATGAATGTTCACCTTATTCATTCCTTCAAAAAGGGGGATGGAGAAATTTGGTGATGTTCTCATGCAGGTAAGAGGTGAATAAGGCTTTACTCTTTGAGGACGTCGAGGTGAGGGAACTTCTTGGCGTAGTGGTCGGTGACGTCGTGGACGGTCGGGTACGCGGCGGCGCAGAGGAACCGGCCGGCGACGACGACGGAGGGCCGCTCCATGCAGAAGACGAGCGCGTCGCAGACGTCGTCCACGTGCACCAGCGGCACCGACCCGAGCAGCCGCTGCAGCAGGCGCAGGAACCCGAAGCAGGGCTCGTTCCGGGACACCGGCGACACGGCGCTCTCCAGCGTCTCCGGGACGCGGCCGAGGACCGTGTCGCCCGCGACGAGGCCCAGGGGCAGAGTGACGACCTCGAACGCCGGGTGGCCGCTGTCGTTGTAGCTCAGGAGCTCCTGCTCTGACTGCAGCTTGGACTGGATGTACTTCTGCAGCAAATGTTCGTCAGTGGTTGGCGTCAGTGAAATCAATCGAACCTGGATGGTTGTAGAAATCGGAGAGAAAACCTTTTGGAATTTGACATGTTTTCACGAGTTATAAAGCAGCGGTTTGTCATCAAAATTCAGTTACTCAAAGAACCCGGCCGCTACTTACATCGAAATGGGCGCTACGGAGAGGGTAGTCAACGTCGAGCCTAGTCCAACACGATTCGTTGATGAAATCCTTGTACCCGGCGCCAGCAGAGACCTCCTTCAGCGGCGACGCGGTTGATATGGAGGCGGTGTGGATCACACGCTTGACCGTCTTGGACTCCGCGCACTGCCGGAGGATCACGCGTACCGCGTCCACCGCTGCCTCGGCCGTGTTCTTGTACTGCATGCCCATGATTAATTAAGTTGGCTACACGTACGATTACCATCAACATCGCCAAAATTAACCGCGACCAGGACAGCTAGCGGTAGATTTTCTAGCTGAGGTGAGATGGATATCATTGACCTTGGAGCTGGCGGATTCGAGCCCGTACGGGGTGGCGACGAGGAAGACGAACTGGCAACCAGCGATCGCCGGCGCGAAGGTTGCTGCGTCGAAGAGGTCGGCCTCGAACAGCCGCAGCCGCTCCGCCGCGCCGGGGACGAGACGTAGCAACAGACCCGCCTTCTCCTCGTCACCTGCGGCCAGCAGTTAATTCCAAACTCAGTTGTTACGATCCCAAATTCGCAGCACCTGAACTTGCCGGCGGTTCGACTCGGGTGCTTTCGCTGATTTGCCGACATGAAGTGAAGTTTGGTCACGGATTGACGAGCGCGCGCACCTGTGTTCCGCAGTGTGGCGTGGACGGTGTAGCCCCTCTCGAGGAGCTTCTTGACGAGCCACGAGCCGATGAAGCCGGCGCCGCCGGTGACGCACACCTGCACTCCGTTACTCTTCCCCACTTCCGCCATGGCAGCTAGCTTCCTTTACGATGAACAGAAGTCAGGAGTGGGTAGATGGACGACTGGGAATTGCCAAGGTAGTGAGAAGTCAGGAAGCAAAGGCGCCTTCGTGAGCGTTTTATATCAATAACGAGTTGACTGTGCTTTGTCTTTTACAACAGCATGTGTTAACAAGTCTGAGTGGCCACGTCAGCCTGACACGGCCCAGCCCAACTTGAACTAGTTAGACATATTTCGGCCTCAATCTCTCTTAGGGCCTCTTTGATGGCCCAAAGTCTAGGAGAGATCTCGGCCTAATTATGAGCCCAAAAAACTCCAGACCGGAACTTTCCTAAAGGCGATGAGATTCAAAATTTGAACTGCCTTAAGCTTTCTTGGGATGAGATTAATACTGCGTTCTTCAGCCTCACATCGTTCAATCAAATTCAAAAATGGACAGTCAGTGGCCATAGCTACTCCCTCCTTATTCTTTTATTTAACGTTTCAGACAAGATTTTGAACTAAAAATGAACTAAGATTTGTGTCTGAACGTCAATTAAAAAGATAAGGAGGGAGTACGTTTTATAGACCCCCAGTTTTTTTTATTTTTGAACCGGAATTTATAGATCCTCAATAAAGAAAGGATGGGTTCGTCGATCCATTCATAAAAAGGAAGGAAAAAAAATTGTCGGTTCATTGTTCCGACTTGGCCCCCAAGCCAAGGCGCAACCGCCTATGATCCCTGACTATATGGGTCCCACCCCTTCCTCCCACTGATACACCCACGCCATTTCTTGCGCCTTTCGACAAGGAAATCAATTTCTCCCAAACCCAGAGCTCAAGCTCTAGTCGCCGACCGGTGGGTCTACACAGGGCTGGGGAGCTCCAAGCCCACATGCAGAATAATGCGGGGAGCAAACGGACCCGTCAGCCGAGGAAGGAGAGCACGGGTGCGGCCCACATAAGCGCACGCAGCTGGGTTCCGGCTATTTCGGTCTCGTCGCGTTACGTGATCGGTCCGAAGGCAAATGAGAAGGCCTGGTTGAGTCGGACACGCCTTCCATACTTCCGTTCGGTGCTCCCATGCGTACTCCCGCTGATGTGTTACAATTTTATTGGTCTTTTCATTAATGCTCATATTAACTACTATACCTTCACAATAAATGAGAATGTGACACATCAACAGGAGTACGCATGAGAGTACGAATGAGAGTATGGAAGCCTCATCCGGTTGAGTCGCGCCCAGACCAGCCATGGAACTGGACAGTTTTTATGCGGCTGCGGTGAGCGCAGACCTTCTGGTGCAATGGGTATGGAGACGTCGATTGATCGAAGGGCTCGTGGGAAAGCGTGGAGGAAGACACCACGGCGCGCGCGTGGCTGGAATCGAGACAGATGGATGCTTCTCCCGCGCCACGCACTTCCCTCTCTCCCTCGTACTACTGCCGGTTTGCTTTCTCTGAGAACAGTGCTCAAAGGATAACTGGAGGCGTGGACGTCATCGTCCTCTCTTCGTCCCGTCACGCTCACACCCGGCCGGACCTGGAGGGTCACGTACGGCGCAAAGGCCGTCGTGGTCGCACCGACTGGCGACGCGACGCGCGGGACCATGGAGGGGGACACCGCCGAGAGCGAGGCGAGACAGGTGTCCAATAGGGCCATAGGGGCTGCTGTACGTGCTCACTCCCTGGGGCACCTGGTATACACACATCGCGATTCGTGGTACCACATACTCCCTCGCTTCGTTCTTAAAAATTTGTTAGTTTATAGTTTAAAAATAAATTATAAAACGATAAATTTTTAAAGACGGGGAGAGCACTATATAGCACAGTTACTCCCGGCCGGCCGGCGAAGAACAATCTCTTGGGGACGGCGTGTGAAAGGCAGCCAAAGACTTGGTTTAGGATTAGTTACCTAAACTTATGGCATCATGTAAAAAGAAATACTCCCTCCGGTCCCAATTAAATGTCGTTAGGACACATTTTCATAGTTCATTTTAATTCAGTTTTCTTGTCTGAAACGACAATTAAAAGGGACCGGAGGGAGTATATATTATGCATAATATATGAATTGTACTGTCAACTCTCAACCGATATATATAATTAAGAGTATATACTCCCTTCCTCCTAAAATGTTTGTCACTTTATACTTTAAAAATGAATTACAAAGCAACAATTTTTTTTAAACGAATGAAGTATATGAGACTCATACTCTCGGTACATTGAACCAATATCTAATAATGTGATGAAACCGCATGCACCACTTCAGAATAAGTCTTGATACACGCATGAGTTTAGCGCCGCAGGTATTGCTTGTACAGGTCCTGGATCCCGTCACGCAGCTCGACCTTGGGCTGCCACCCGAGCGCCCTCATCCTGGAGCTATCCAGCAGCCGCCTCATCACGCCGTCCGGCCGGCTCGCGTCCCAGACGATCCGTCCCTCGTACCCGACCGCCTCCCGCACCATCTCCGCGACCTCGCGCACCGTCACCTCGCGCCCGCTCCCGACGTTCACGTGCTCTTTGCCGGAGTACTTCTCCACCAGCAGCACCGACGGCGTCGGCGACGTCGTCCACGTGCGTGAACTCGCGCAGCGGGGCGCCGGTGCCCCAGAAGACCACCTCGGCGGCGCCGGTGGCCTTCGCGTGGTGGAACCGGCGGATCAGCGCCGGGATCACGTGCGAGCTCTCCGGCGGGAACGGTTGGCGCGGCCCGTATTAGAGATTGTTGGGTGTCGCCGCGATCGCGTCCATGGCGCGCTCGGCGCGGTAGGCCTGGCACATCTTGATGCCCACGATCTTGGGGATCGCATACCTGCGAGACTATAATTAATTATAAGAATGAAGCATATTAGTCTCTCACGTCTACTCATCTATGTGTCGCGACCGTGCATGCAGTCGTGTCTTCCCACACCACCGAGGCTTTCCGTCTGCTCCAATTAAACTGACTTTGCATGGACCATATGGAGTGAAACTACTGTCCTACGTACCACTTTTTTTTTTCGAGAACGCACCTGGCCACATGGGTGTGTGTTTCATTAAGGGCTCCTTTGGCTGCAAGGCATGTAAATCCCAGGGGAGGAAACCCCCGGAGGGGGCATTTCCCTTCCCTGGGAAAATTATCCACCCAGGGCATAAATTCCCTATGGTTATTTGGGAACCAAGGGCAAAAAATCGCAGAAAACTAAAACAGTCAAAAACAGATGAGAAATAGTGAGAAAAAATTCTAAAAATGAAAAAAAATCATTGTAAAATCAATTGAACTTCAAAATATGCAACATAATATAAAAGATCACCGATACATTAACACAACAACATCTCCGTCTAATTCTTAAAAATTTGCACAACCATAAGTAACAAGGTAAATAATATATGAATCTCACTTTCAACGAATGTATGTCAGCTAGATCCAATTCTCTCAACACATATGAGCTCCCATCTACCGAAATAACAATGTGAACATATCAGATTTTCTTACACACTGACTCCAAGCAAGTTTATAGCTCCAAGCACTAAATAGATACACCAACGCTAAGTTCTAGTGATGCACAATTCAAGATAACAAGGGGGTAAAAATACATATGCGATTGCATAAATGCTCTCCATTCTTCCTTCCATGATGTCTAGGCAGCTTCATGGCCATCAGGAGATTATTTGCCTCTGCAAATTAATGTGGTTAATAACATAAGTAATATTTGGCAAATAACCAAAGTAACTGGAAAAATAAAATAGGTAGCTTATGCCTCTGCTGTGACCACCACTTGCTATCTATACGTTAGGCATCAATAGCAAGAACAAGATAAAGCACCCCTGATTACTATAGACACTCATTAGAAAACAGTTGATTGTGCAGAATCATTGCAAGAACACATGCCACTATCAAATGGATGCTTAGTAAAATTTTGCAATTTACAGAGCGATCTAGTCAAGAGAAGACAAACAATGAGTAGGCAACTGCACAAACAATGAGTAGGCAACTGCTTACGCCAATCACAGGGACTGAGCTAAAGATAACTTTTTAAAACACAATCAATTGACAACCAAACTATAAATGTAATCACATGCTCATGAAAAGGCTGTAGAAATTTATAAACAGGTAAGCAGACACCAACTGGCCATGATTGCATAAAAACAAGTAAAAATCAGTAACAAATCTGTGGCATTTTTGCCGACTGATCAAGAAACTGAGAGTGGTAGTAGGGAATATTGTGAACGTCGAAGGTAATAGAACAACATCAATGCACAACTAACCTAAATCAGGGCACCATATCCAATGTCATAGAAATTTATTGGGGCTGATAGATTAATTTCCATTGACAGGGGTAGCAGATACAGACATCACGACGGAACCCCTGCAGCTCACAATAGAATAGCCTTTTCTTTTGAGGTCTTAGAAGCATAGCTAGCCATATAATCAAATTAAGTTGGGGATTAAGCAAAGGTCCAGATAATGTAGCAGCTCAATACCTTCGACGCGGTCGAGGTCGCCGTCCATGGCAGCCTTGAGGAGAAAGAGTTCACCTACACACGCGGACACGCAACAAAACTAGAGCAGATCAACATCATTTCTCGTTCAGGAGCGTGGAGGATGGATGGTTGCTCAAAAAAATGGAGGAAAGGGTGGGCGGGGAAGCGTATTGTTGCCGCTGACGGAGGTGCGATGGTAGAAGAAGGACACCACCATGGCTTGTCTCGCGTCGCCTCGACAGCCTCGCTCTTGGTCACCATCGCGCGCAGGCACGCGGTGGGGGGCGACGACTATGCGGATCAGGGGTGGGAGGAGAATTGCACAGGGTAGGCGGGGGCGACCGGCGCGATGCGTGGAAGAGCGGCGGCGCAGATCGGGGGTGGGAGGAGAGCGATCGCGGGGTGAGGCATGGCGGCGCGGAGTCGTGGGTGGGAGGCGAGCGGCGCGGGGGCGCACGAGTGAGGCAGGGTTTTCCTGCCCGACGTGATAAAGCCGGGACGCAAAGGCCTGAACTCCCCCGTGGATTGGGCTGAGATTTTTTGCTGCCAAGTACACCGGAGGAAAATATTGGCCCGCGGTTTCCTGACCCTGGAATTTTGCCGGGATTCCACCGGTTTTCTGGGCTACCAAAGGGGTCCTAAGAGGGAGGAGATGTCCTACTCACCACTCATTTCCCGGGGCCGGTGGGCCGGAGAGGAGCGCGGACTCCGGCGTCGGCTGCGGCGCGTCCTCGGCGTAGATGACCGAGCTGGCCACGAAGAGTAGCTTCCGCACGGTGCCGCAGCGGCGGGCGGCGGCGAGGACGTTTGTGGTGATGCTCAGGTTCTCGGTCATAAAGTCGGCCGGCGCGGCCGAGCTGGCATGGAGGCCGCCCACCTTGCCCGCCGCGACGATCACGTAGCGGGGCCGCTCGGCGGTGAAGAACATGTCCACCTCGGGCTGGGACGTGAGGTCCAGCTCGGCATGGGTGCGGCCGAGGATGTTGGTGAAGCCGAGCGCCGCCAGGCGGCGATGGACCGCGGAGCCGACTATGCCGCAGTGGCCGGCGACGAAGACTTTTGCAGACTTGTCGGCGAGGAACGACCTCTCGTCGTCGCCGGCCTTTGGCGCCGTCTGCAGAGACCTGTCAGAAGGCATTGTGGGCAACTGCAGTCGAAAGAGTGTGCGAGGGTCGACTGATATGAGAAGTGTGACTTCCCTCGTACTACACACATTGATCTCTTAAATAGACGCAGCAGGTCAAGTAGTTCAACATTGGTGATAGTTTCGACCACACAAGCAAATATAACAATGGCTAAATTGTGGTGATGGTACATCCCTGACAATTATTTTTGGAGATGATTATATACTCCTACCGTTTGGTTTTATTTGTCACCTGATTAATTCAAAAATGAACTAGTCGGTGACAAATAAAACGAAACGAATAGAATATCTCAAAGCATCTCCGACAATTTTCGATCCACACTCCTGATATTCAAATTTTACCTTCTATCAACCGACACAAAATTTGTGCTGAGTTAAATTAGTAGTTCTGCGGCAGCAGAACAAAAATAAAGACAGAAATATGCTTACAGAGAGATATGGTAACACAACATAGTAGCAGAATAGCTTATACCCTCCCGATAAAATTCTGTTTCCCACGAATTATGATGAAATGACGTCACAACTAATATATGGACGTGAGCGTGATAGGTTGGATGGAAAAAGAGGACATATATGAGAGGGATGCCATTTATTGTTGTTATGCAATAAGAACTGACCTTTCAAGTTAAATTTTGAGACTGATAACCAGCAAATTTGAAATGGATGTTTCAAATGCGGACGAGCGTGATAGGCTGGATCATCACCGGCATTCGTTACATAACAGTATAAAACTTGGTTGAGGATACACACATTGTTACATCCGCATCACCGGAATTCTCGTATGCCACAAAATAATACTCCTCCATTTTATTTATTTATTACCGACTAGTTCAAAAATGAACTGGCCAGTGACAAGTAAAAAAAAAAAAAAACAGGGGTGTATATAGTTGACACATCCTCTGTGTATATAAAAAATATACAAAGCTAATCACAATCACTGGCGATGACATATCGGACGTTTAGGTTTAGCATAAGTCTACTGTGTGTGTGGAGGAAGCCTGGCCCATGGCGTTGTAGAACGGGGCAAAAGCGGCGGGCCTTGTCTCGCGAGGCAATGAATGGTGACGGCCCAAAACAGGATGGGCTTTGGTGCGGGCTTGACATATCTCCGGCCTGGCCTGTTTGAGAGAAATACATAACGGACCACCCGAGTAATTCAGGCGGCCGTGTTTAGCCCCGTCCGAGAGGAGCAAAATCGAAGGCGTCACCGCAGCCGGTGACGATCCTCGACGTCGCTGGCTGAATCTCGTCGGCCCCGCGATCCTCCACCGCCTCTTCTCCCTCGGCTTCACGGACGTCGTCGTGCGCACCCACACGGCCACGCCTAGCTTGACCTGACCCGCCAAGCAGACGTCGAGGCCTTCTTCTTCCCCGCCGAGCGGCCCCGATACGTCTTGCTCGCCGCTGCCAACAAGATCGGCGGCATATATCCACGCCAACTCCACATTCCCCGCCGAATTCGTCGCCGTCAACCTCCAGATCCAGACCAACGTCGTCGACGACGCTGCGCTCAGGTGCGGCTTGTTGGGTTGAAGTCGGTTCACTCTAAGAAAAGGAAAAGCAAAAGAAATAAGCAAAAAGGAAAAATGTAAAGATAAAAGAAAAGGTAAAAAGGGAGTCCGTAACTGACTCCCTCCCGAGATCCACCACGATCGGAGGTGGGAGAAACCAACTCGGAGGTGAGAGAAACCAACTCGGCTCGGTCCCCTGTCGTATTGCTCTATAAAAGGCTAAAGGTGATTAAGGGTTAACTACACTACTAATCACGAGATCTAAAACCGATCAAAAAGAGAGCAAACACGGTGGGAAGATCCGGGCAACTCCAAACCCTGCAATGGCGACCAACGGATCCTCCTCCTCCTGTAAGTGTGCTAATCCACTCCTTAATTATGTTATGAGGACTGTCAGTGCATAAACTATGACTAGGGTTCATGTTTAAGTCCTGCACCTAAAGATTTAATTTCTAACAATGTTAATCAGAGTCACCTTAATCATATTTATGCCTACAATTAAGTTTTTCTCTGTTATTTTTGGATTAGCACTGTGATTAGAAAGATTAAGGCAAATGTAAATAAAATTCTCAAATCCCTAAATCCAGAAAGCCTAGCATCCCAAAATAGCAACCCCAAATCTGGATCAATAATGATTCTGACGAAACTGATTGTGAAGAAAGACTTATCTAATGATGCCTCGGGTGCCGTGCTGCTGTACCATGCTGACCAGCGAAAGCCAGCACCCACGCCGCTCTCTAGTCTCGGGTTGAGCTCCTTACTTGCTGAGCGTCAACGTGCGTCACGCCTCACGCGACGCGCGCTGTCTCCCGCGCGCCATTCGCGCATGAAACTGGAGCGTGTGTGCGCTCCGCGCTGGCCGCGTGTGGGCCGACCTTCGCAAGCCGCGCCGTGCGGCATCGACCACGCCGCCTGCCCGCGCGCACAGGGCGCTAACCGCTAGCGCCGGCCCCGAGCGCTGGCCGCTCGCATCCGAAAGTCGCCGGGCGAGCCGCACACCACACACGCGCGTTCTTGCCACGCTGCCGTGCGCCGCGGGCTCCGCGCCGGGCACGGGAAAGAAGTGTCGGGCCTCCCGCCGTGCTGCTCCGGTTGCGCCACCACCCAGATCTGGATTTTTCGGAAGTGTGAAGTGGGGAATGACTAGGGTTAGGGCCGGCCACCGTTTTTGTTCCGCGCTCATTGTTTTTCGGCCGTTGATTTTGTGCTGATGGCTGAGATGAAGCGGTTGTTTATTGGGCTGATGGGCCGCGCGCGGGGAGGGGATGGGGTTCAACTGGACCGTTTTCAGCTCCGGGCTTCGGCCCAGGTTGTCTTGACCCAACAAGAATTTTTTCTTTTTCCTTTCTCTCTTGCTGGACTGGGCTATTTACTGTTGGGCTGACTGTGGGAACATTGGGCCCTTCACTGTTTTAGTCAATTTTTCGTATTTCCATTTAATTCAGTAAAGATTATGTTTTAATTATGATTTATTTACTGTTTTAAATAGAAATTGTTTGTGCCTATAATGTTCAGCATATTAATGAGCTCAAATTAAATTTGAACCAATGAGATGATTTAATTTGGATAATTTAATATGTTTATAACATTTTGATCATTTTAAGCATCAATAATGATGATTTACGTTTAATATTAAGGATTGATGCTTAATTTGATAATGATGGCTTCAAAAATTAATTTTGACCAACGTTGATTTAATTTTAAGTCATATACTTATGTTTAATTATGTTATGCAATTTTATGTTATTTCTGGCCAACGGTGATGTAACATATAATTGTATTTTATTGCATGTTTATTTATTTACCAACGTAAATTTATTTTCATGCAACTTTCTGATAATTCTCATGTATAAATGATGATAGCCACTATGACGCCGTTTCGATATGAAAATATCGAACAACTTACGGGCAGTAACTTCCCTCGTTGGAAGACTTGCGTTGAAGTGTCCTTTGGGTTTAATCAGCTGGATTATACCCTGAGGGAAGATAAGCCTACGGCACCCACTCCTGGTGTCGAAGGATATGATGAACTCAAGCGGACTTATGAGCTTAAGTTAGATAGATGGGAGAATTCTAATCATGAACTCTCCTTGTTATGAACGCCTCAATATCTCCGGATATTGCAGGTGCCCTTCCAAAGAAAGATACCGCTAAAGAATTTCTTGCTGCGGTGGAGGAGCAATTCCAAGGCTCCGAAAAGATTTATGCTCATGAGATTTTTGCAAAGCTTCTTGGGAAATATAATATGGATGAGAATGTGAGGAGCCACATATTAAGGAAGGTGCATGCATCTTCAAAACTTAAGTCTTTGAAACGTGAATTAAGTGAGAATCTTCTGATTATTATGATATTGGAATCTCTCCCAAGTGAGTTTGATCAATTTAAGATCAACTACAACTCCCTGAAGGAAAAATAGTCACTTGGTGGGATGACTCCTAGAGTTGTCCAGGAAGAAGAAAGGATACTTAAGCATGTTCACGACCAAGCTCATTATGTTAATTCTTCCAAGAGGAAGAAGGAGTGGAATGGTCCTGGCCCCTCAAAAGCTCATATGATGTCATTTAAGAATCAGTCTCCACAAAAAGGCAAAGTTCCTAGTACTTCCGTTGCGCCTGGCACTTCTAATGCACCTAGGACCTTTGCACCTAAAGGAGAAGTTGTGTGCAAGCACTGCAAGGATAAGGGACATTTCAGAAAGGATTGCCCTGATTTTCTGAAATGGCTAATGAAGAGAGGTAATAATGAAATTACGTTTATTGATGAATCTCTTTATGTTGATTTTTCAAGAAATACATGGTGGATTGACTCAGGTGCAACTGTTCATGTTGCAAATTCGATGCAGGGCTTCCGTACAACCCAATACCTTCGGGACAGGGGAAGAAGCCTTAAAGTTGCTAATGGAAAAGAAGCGGAGGTTCAAACTGTGGGGTCTCTCGCATTAAAGCTGCATTCAGGACATCCGCTTAGATTGAATAATGTTCTTTATGTTCCTTCCTTGAGTAGGAATCTCGTTTCAGTTTCATATTTAGATGATGACAATTATGATTGCTTATTTGGTAATGGACAATGTAGTTTGATGCATTGTAATAAAAATGTTGGCCTCGCCTTCCGACGAGGAAAGTTATATATGTTATCTCTACATGATTCTGATATGCACGTAAATGATGATTATGTTGATGATGATTTGAAGTGCAGCGCTGAAAATAAGTGGAAAGGCGTTAGTACCTCATCGAAATTGTGGCACCATCGCCTTTGCCACATTTCGAGGGGTAGAATTGAACGATTAATAAAAAATCATACGCTTCTTCCACTTGACTTTTCAGACGCTGATTATTGCATTGATTGCATTAAAGGAAAATATGTTAAGACGATAAAGAAGGGAGTGACAAGAGCCACTAAAGTCTTAGAGCTCATTCATACTGACATATGCGGGCCTTTTAACGTTAATTCCGTAGATGGTTTTGATTCATTCATAACCTTCACGGATGACTTTTCCCGCTATGGATATATTTATCCCATACGTGATCGATCGGAGGCTTTGAACAAATTTGAAGTTTTTAAAGCCGAAGTTGAGAATCAACTTAACGAAAAGATCAAAGTAGTATGGTCTGATCGCGGGGAAGAATATTACGGAAAACACGCTCCTTATGGGCAAATTCCAGGACCTTTTGCGAGGTTTTTAGCTGAGAATGGAATTGTTGCTCAATACTCGATGTCTGGTGAACCTCAGCAAAACGGCGTGGTCGAGCGACGCAAGCGCACACTAATGGATATGGTGCGTAGCATGCTTAGTCACGTAAGTTTACCAGTGATCCTATGAATGGAGGCTTTAAAGACAGCTGCACACGTACTTAATCTTGCTCCAACTAAAGCAGCACCGAACACACCTTACGATATGTGGACGGGAAAGAAACCCAGCTTGAATTATTTACGTGTGTGGGGTTGTCCTGCAGAAGCTAAAGTGTTCAATCCACAACTTAAGAAATTAGACTAAAAAACAGTCAGCTGTTTCTTTATTGGGTACCCTCAACGGGGAAAGGGATATCGCTTCTATTGTCCAAATCATGTGACGAAGTTTGTAGAGACAAGACAAGCGATATTTTTTTAGGATGATGTCACGGAAGTGAGGAAGATTGATCTTGAGGAGAAACGGGTTTACATACCATCCCCGAATATCCAAGAGTTCATCTTTCCATTTAAAAATGTTGTCGTGACACCGGACCCTCCTCTCGTTCATTCTGAAAATAATGAAAATATTGCTACAAATGAAAATGAGGAAGTGAACGAGAATCCGAAACCGGAGATTGATCTTCCACCAGCCCCTCCGTTGCGTAGATCGCAACGTGAAAGAAGAAATCCCATCCCAGATGACTATGTCACCTACATGACTGATGACATAAGTGACATGGGTAAAGTGGAAGATCTTTCTTCTTATAAAGAAGCTATGAAAAGTGAAAACTCGTCTAAATGGCTTATGACTATGGAAGACGAATTAAAGTCAATGGGCACTAATGATGTTTGGGACTTAGTAGAAAATCCCGAAGGAGCTAAAAGAATTGGATGCAAATGGGTTTACAAAACCAAATATGACTCCAAAGGGAATATCGAAAGGTTCAAAGCGAGACTAGTGGCTAAAGGGTTTACACAACGAGAAGGAATCGATTACAACGAAACCTTTTCTCCAGTGTCAACCAAAGATTCATTCAGAATCGTGATGGCATTGACAGCTCATTATGATTTAGAGCTACACCAAATGGATGTTAAAACTGCATTCTTAAATGGTGATTTAAATGAAGATGTATATATGGCATAACCGGAAGGTTTTGTCGTTGAAGAAAAAGAACACATGGCGTGTCGTCTAAAGAAATCCATTCATGGCTTGAAGCAAGCCTCAAGACAATGGTACCTAAAGTTTGATAAAGTGATTCGAACTTCTGGTTTTATGGAAAATGCTGTGGACAACTGCATATACATCAAATTTAAGGGCAGTAAGTTCACAATTTTGGTCCTATATGTGGATGACATACTTTTGGCTTGTAGTGATAAGAACATGTTACATGAAACCAAGAGCTTTCTGTCATCAAACTTTGATATGAAGGATCTCGGTGAAGCCTCTTACGTTCTAGGCATTGGAATTCACCAAGATAGGTTCAAATACACATTAGGACTATCACAAAAGGCATACTTTAAGAGAGTACTGAAGAAATTCAATATGCATAAGTGCTCTCTCATGCCTGCTCCAATAGTTAAGGGCGATAAATTTGGGACATTTCAATGTCCAAGGAACCAAATTGAATGTGGCCAGATGAAGTCGGTTCCATATGCTTCAGCCGTCGGAAGCATTATGTACGCTCAAGTTTGTACGCGCCCTGACTTAGCTTTTGTAATGGGAATCCTTGGCAGATTCCAATCAAATCCAGGAATGGACCACTGGAAGGCCGCAAAGAAAGTCTTGCGTTATATGTAAGGTACTAAAGATCTCATACTAACATATCGAAGATCTGATAACCTGGAAGTTATTGGTTATTCAAATGCTGATTTCGCCGGCTGTGTGGATAGTAAGAAATCCACATCAGGTTATATATTCACACTAGCTGGAGGAGCTATATCGTGGAAAAGCTCCAAGCAAACGGTGACTGCATCGTCCACGATGCAGACAAAATTTGTAGCATGTTATGAGGCTACTGGGCAGGCTGTATGGCTAAAAAATTTCATTCCCGGGCTCAAAGTGGTAGACAGTATTGAAAGCATCTAGGCCCCCACGAGGTACGGTTTCGGTGATTAATGACAACCGTTATTTACTACTAATGAGTTTGTGGATGCGAGGTTTCATACAATGAATCAAACGTCGATCAATCAATCATAAATGTCATCTACTGCTCATTGGATGCAAAAGGAGACCCCTCAACGAACTAACCGAAGGGGTTAATCGGAAACAAATGAAGAACTCGTACAACGACGCAACCTTATCAAAATTGGCAACACAAGAAGCTTAATATCCATCATAAGAGCCATACAAACAAGTGTTCAAGAGGTCACAAGTCCAAAATCCAAAAGATCAGTCCAACTCAACTCGAAGGAAACAAATTGTACACACCGGATCATCCGGTGATCTGAAGAATGACTGCATCGGTCGATTTGGACTCAACAGAAGAAGAAGACCTCAGAATGAAGAACACACCGGATCATCCGATGTGTATCAAGTGAACATCGGATGAATACAACAGTAAGCAAATTTTCTGAAGTGTTCTGAAGGACTGAACACCGGATCATCCGATGTTGAAGGCAGATGCACATCGGTCGATTACAACAGAAGCAAATTATCAACTCAACCAGACTGAAGATCTATTCATCGGATCCTCCGATGATGAAGGAGGTGAAGCATCGGTCTAATAACAGTCATTTCTGACAGAATGACGTCAGCTAATCAAATTAGACCGATGCTCATAAAAGGGGGTCATCGGATCATCCGATGTACACAGAAAAAGTAATCAGCCCACTTTTCCAACGGCTAATTCGGTTGGGCTGAGTATTTAACCCCCTCCCACCAGTCATTTCGAAGAGGCTGAACAACAAGAGCACCACTACACATTCCCCAAGTGTCCAAGACTTAGAATACTCATTGTCACACTCTTGTAACCCTTTCACACCTCAAGATATAGGCTAGTTCCTCTTAGAGTTAAGCTTGTGTGCGTCCTCTCTGGGTGAGTGGAGACTCTAGAGTAGGGAGAGCCGTGAGAAAGTGCATTCTTGGTGATTGCACTCACCTTGTATCAAGAGGAGAGTGAAGAGATCGCTCCGGAGCTTGCCGAGACCATTGTGGAAGCCCGGAGGATCGAAGTTGTACAAGGCTTGAGCTCCACCTTGCCAAGGATGGCGAACGGAGGAAGTTAGTGGATTCCCTCGTCTCGGTGACTTGGGAGTGGCGATACCCTTAGGTGGGTGCCACAACGTGGACGTAGGTGGATCCTAGTGATCTCACCGAACCACGGGAAAAATCGACGTGTCCCCGTGTCTTCGAGCGTTTGCATTCCTCCTCCCTACTCCCTTTACGATTACGCAATTCTCAATTCCGCACTTAATTCTCTTAATTGCACTATTGGCTTGCTTAGAGAATTAGATTTCACTTAAGCTTTAAATTGACTTAAAATTTGAAGTAGCCCAATTCACCCCCCCCCTCTTGGGCATTCGATCCCTACAATTGGTATCAGAGCAAGGTTGCTCATTGGATCATTCTAGCTTCACCGCTAGAGAGCAAAAATGGCCAAGAATGGGGGTTCGGTTCCTACCTTCGAGGGCAAGAATTTTGCTTATTGGAAAGCACGCATGCGCGCTTACCTTGAGGCAATTTCTCCCGAAGTGTGGGAAGCGACCCATGCGGGGTTTGGCAACCATGAATATATTGGTGATCAACTAAAATGGGATGCTAAGGCTAGGAATGCTATTTATGAGTGCATTAGTCAAGATGTATTTGCTAGAATTGCTAGTAAGGAGAAAGCTTGTGAAATTTGGGCTTGCTTGATTGAGATCCATGAGGGTTCCTCTCGTGTCAAAGAGCTCAAATATCACTTGCTTAAATCCAAGTATGATGATTTTAAAATGCTTCCTCATGAGAATGTTAATCAAATGTTTTCTCGCTTAAATGTACTCATTGAGGAAATTAATGCTCTTGACATTGCTTCTCTTGGCAAGGGACTCATCAACCGCAAGATCCTCATGCTACTTCCCAAGCCCAAGTACAACATCATCAACTCAATGCTCCAAAAGGAGTCACTTGACAACATTGAGGTTTCGGAGCTCATTGGAGAGATACATGCTCATGAGATGAGTGTGCTTGGAATGATGGAGGAGTCACCATCATCAAAGACCATTGCTCTCAAGGCTTCAACCAAGAAGACACATACCAAGAAGAAGAAAGTGGTTGAGCCTAGCTCAAGTGAGGAAGAACAAGCTACAAGTGAAGATGATGATGATGATGAGCTTGCATTGATGATGAGGAAGTTTTCACGTCTCAACTCAAAGATTGCCAAGAAGGGATACTCGTTTGATCCCAAGAAGAAAGCCTTCTTGCCAAGGAGAGATGAAAACAAGACATGCTACAATTGTGGCGATCAAGGCCACATATCATATGATTGTCCAAGACCGGACAAGAGGAAGGACAAGGGCAAGCATCGCAAGCTAGAAGAGAGTGATGATGAAGATGCAAAGCCCAAGCGCACCTTTGGAAAGAAGAAACTTGACAAAGGCAAGAAGACCAAGCTCTTTCCAAAGAAGAGAAGAGGACCTCAAAAGGTCTTCATGTGCGAAGCAAATGAGTGGGTCACCGATGAAGAAACAAGTGATGATAGTGAAGATGAGGAAGAAAACTTGGCAAGCCTCGCTATCGTCAACAAGGATGACTCATCCCTTCCTCCACCGCCTATGTGCCTCATGGCGAAAGGTAACACAAAGGTGAACTACAAAGCCGGAGGAAAACATTGGGTACTCGATAGTGGGTGCACTCAACACATGACCGGCAATGATGGTATGTTCACCTCCATAGAAGACCCCGGCAATCATGAACAAGTCACCTTTGGTGATAACTCAAAGGGGAAGGTAATTGGTTTAGGTAAAATTGCAATTTCTAATGACTTGTCCATTTCGAATGTGCTTTACGTTAAGTCTCTTAGCTTTAATTTGCTCTCCATTGCTCAACTTTGTGATCTTGGACTAACGTGCACATTTGACAAAGATGGTGTTGTGGTGTCTAGTGTAGCTAGTAAAGAGCTAATATTCAAAGGCTTTAGGCATGGTCATCTATATTTGGTGGACTTCTCCAACAAGAGCGCAAGCCTAACCACTTGTCTTTTCACCAAGACAAGTTTGGGGTGGCTATGGCATCGGAGGATTGCTCACATAGGAATGAGCAAGCTCAAGAAGTCCTTCAAGCTAGGGATGGTGACCGGCGTAAAGGACGTGACGTTTGAAAAGAACAAGCTATGTAGCGCATGTCAAGCCGGGAAGCAAGTGGCTTCGCACCATCCGATGAAGACAATGGTGTCTACCTCCAAGCCGCTCGAACTACTTCACATGGACCTCTTCGGACCGTCCACCTACCAAAGCCTTGGGGGTAATCTCTATTGTCTCGTTATTGTTGATGATTACTCTCGCTATGCTTGGACTTTGTTTTTAGGTGACAAGGGTGAAACTCCGGAAGTCTTCAAGACCTTTGCAAAACGAGCTCAACGGGAATTCCAACTTCCCATCATCAAGGTTCGGAGTGACAACGGAACCGAGTTCAAGAACTACAATATCGGGGAGTGGTGTGACCGTGAAGGAGTCAAGCACGAATTTTCGGCTACATACACCCCTCAACAAAACGGTGTTGTTGAGAGAAAGAACAAGACACTAATCACCCTCGCGAGAGCCATGCTTGATGATTATGGGACGTCGGAGAAGATTTGGGCGGAAGCGATCAACACGGCATGCCATGCCGCAAATAGAGTCTACCTTCATCGACTTCTCCAAAAGACTCCCTACGAACTCCTCATTGGGAGAAAGCCCAACATCTCCTACTTCCGGGTCTTCGGATGCAAGTGCTACATCTACCGCAAGAAAAGACTTGGTAAGTTTGAAAGAAGGTGCGATGTTGGTATTTTCCTTGGTTATGCGTCAAACTCAAAGGCATATCGAGTATTCAACCAAACCTCCGGGTTAGTTGAAGAAAGTTGTGACGTTGAGTTTGATGAGACTAATGGCTCCCAAGAGGAGAGTTTTGGTCATGATGATATAGATGATGAGCCTCTACGAGAAGCTATGAAGAACATGACCATAGGAGACATCAAGCCCGAAGTTGAGGAGAGCCATGATCAAGGGGGAGCTTCAAGTCCGAACATCAACACCTCCATGGCGCCTCAAGTGGATGAAGAAGAATACAAAGATGATCCATTGCCTATGCAAGACCAACAAGCCACACAACACCAAGAAGAAGATGAAGTCCAAGATGAAGTCCAACCACAAGACGAGCAAGATGCTTCATCACCACCAAGTGACTCACAACCGTTGATGAGACATGGGCGCATCTCCAAGGCACATCCAATGGATCAAATCATTGGAAGTCCTTCACGGGGAGTAAGTACTCGTTCACGTCATGTTGCATCTTTTTGTGAGCACTACTCCTTTGTGTCGTGTGTAGAACCCAAAAGCATTGAGGAAGCCCTCCAAGACTCCATTTGGGTGATGGCTATGCAAGAGGAACTCAACAACTTCACCCGCAATGAAGTTTGGGTGTTGGAGGAGCGACCCAAGGACAAGAATGTGATTGGAACGAAGTGGGTCTACCGCAACAAGCAAGATGAGAATGGCGTGGTGGTCCGCAACAAAGCTAGGCTTGTGGCGAAGGGATTTGCTCAAGTTGAAGGTTTGGATTTTGGGGAGACATTCGCCCCGGTAGCACGGTTAGAAGCTATCCGCATACTCCTTGCTTTTGCTTCTCATCATAATATCATGCTTTATCAAATGGATGTTAAGAGTGCATTTCTCAATGGTTATATTAATGAACTTGTGTTTGTTGAGCAACCTCCCGGGTTTGAGGACCCAAGAAACCCTAACCATGTCTATAGGCTAAACAAAGCACTCTATGGACTCAAGCAAGCTCCAAGGGCATGGTACGAGCGCTTAAGGGACGTCCTCGTCATGCAAGGTTTCAAGATTGGGAGGGTGGACACTACACTCTTCACCAAGGACATCGACGGAGACTTATTTCTTTGTCAAATTTATGTCGATGATATTATTTTTGGCTCAACTAACAAAGCTCTTAGCCATGAGTTTGGCAAAATGATGTCTAGGGAATTCGAGATGTCAATGATTGGAGAGCTCAACTTCTTCCTAGGATTTCAAATCAAGCAACTTCAAGAGGGGACCTTCATCCATCAAGAGAAGTACACTAAGGACCTCTTGAAGAAATTTGAGATGGGAGATTGTAGCTCAAGAAGCACTCCAATGGCGACAAATTGTCATCTCGACGCGGACATGGACGGTAAATCTATTGATCAATCTCATTACCGTTCCATGATTGGTTCATTGCTATATCTTACCGCATCTAGGCCCGATATTATGTTTAGTGTGTGCTTGTGTGCTCGCTTTCAAGCGGCACCTAAAGAATCGCACAAGAAGGCGGTCTTTAGGATACTTCGGTATCTCAAGCATACCCCAAGTGTAGGTTTGTGGTACCCCAAGAACGCTAGTTTTCATCTCTTAGGTTACTCGGATTCGGACTTTGCCGGATGCCGTGTAGACCGCAAGAGTACCTCCGGGGGTTGCCACTTACTTGGGCGTTCCCTAGTTTCTTGGTCGAGCAAGAAGCAAAATTCCGTGGCTTTGTCCACCACGGAGGCGGAGTATATAGCGGCCGGTGCATGTTGTGCCCAAATCCTATATATGAAGCAAACCCTCTTGGACTTTGGAATTAAGTTTGGTTGTGTGCCTCTCCTTTGTGACAATGAAAGTGCGGTTAAGATAGCTAGAAACCCCGTTCAACACTCCCGCACTAAGCACATTGATATTCGCCATCACTTCTTGCGGGACCATGAGGCTAAGGGAGAAATCTCTTTGCAAGGTGTTAGGTCCGAAGAACAATTGGCGGATATCTTCACCAAACCACTTGATGAGAAAACTTTTTCTAGGCTTAGAAGTGAGTTAAATGTGCTAGATGCATCTAACGTCATGTAAATTGCCATGTTCATGTAAGGTTGCATGTCATATAGGTCTTGCCTAACTCCCAAAGGATAGGGGCGAGCTAGAAATAGTTTTCCCTGAGTAAGCCTTTGGCAGGCTTAAACTTGGCAAGATAGATTTATTTTATGCCTTGCATGATTCCTGTCATATAAACTTGCATTCATCTAATTCTTTGCATTATCTTGTTTGACATTGCATACGGTAGATTGTCACAAAGGGGAACCCACATCATGAGAAGGAGACTTGTTTGAAATGCAATATCTCAACTCATATGATGTGGAAAGAGCAAAATTCTAAAGGAACATGCTTTAATGAGATAGAAGTTTTCATACTCTACCTCTCAAAGCATGGGCCTTACATTTTATTTGGATATTTTTTCCTCTATTTTTTCTCGGTGTTCCATTTGCATTAAGGTCTAGCCAAGCTATTGGCATATTAGCTTCTTGAGTGGTAAGGGGTTGCCCAAAAAGTCCTAAGACATGTGTTTCTCTTTGATTGCGTGTTTGGTCAAAGGACATATATGGGCATTCTTAGTTTTTCTGTAGTCATCGGATTATCCGATGCTAGGGTCAGCAGCTACATCGGATCAATTGGTGCTTCAGTTCAACGAGCAGATCAGTCAGAACCAAGAAATCGACCGATGAGTTCATTTCAGGAAACATCGGAGCATCCGATGTTCAATCCTTTGTTACCCTGCAGAATTCGACCGATGATCGACGTAGCAACGTCGGATCATCCGGTGTGCAAAGAGAGTTTTTGGACCAACTCTCTGTTGAACTCGACCGATGACCCCCCCTTATGCGCATCGGTCGATCCGGTGTTCGCGTAACCGTTAGGTCATCGGGTTCCTATTTAGAAGTTGTACGGGCACTTTCACTCCACGCCGCCACCTCTCCGCGCCGCCACCACAAGCCGAGCCGCCGCCGCGCCGCGCCTTCGCGCCGCCGCGTCTCGCCTCCCGCGCCGCCGCGCCTTCGCGCCGCCGCCCCTTCGCGCCGCCGCCGCGCCTCGCCTTCGCGCCGCCGCCGCGTCTCCCGCGCTGCCACCACCTTGCGCCGCCGCCGCGCCTCCTGCGCCGCCACCTCAGACCACGCCGCCGCCGCCGCCTCTTCAGGGCACCACCGTCGCCGTCACCTCTCCACATCGCCACCATTGTCGTCTCTCCACCTCACCGCCGGAAGCCCTCCTTTCTTTCGACGATTTTCGTCGTTAGGGTTCCCACAACCACGCGACATCGTCCCGATCGCTGCGTCGTGGTTCGACGATCGTGTGATCCTTTTTGTCGCTGAGGTTTGTTCCGTGCCGTGCGACATCCGTCATTGTTTCTCATCGATCATCTTTTCGCTAACCCTAGCCCTCTCTTTTGCATCAAGATGGGCCGTGATCGCAAGGACAAAGGCAAGGCCATCGAGGAGCCCGCAGCGAAGAAACAGAAGCTCTCGAAGGAAGCTCGCCGGGCAGAGTTGGCCGCTCGCGCCGCAGAGGAGCGTGAGCGCGGCCGTCGCGGTTCCTTGCGGATCCGCGAGTCTCGGCAGAGGCAGCAGCGGCCCACAGTGCAGCTCGTGCCGCCCGACGACTCTGAGGACGAGGAGGAGACTGAGGTGACGCCACTGGTTCGCCGGCACACCGTCAGGACCCGAGGGGGAGGTCAGACCCCCACTGCAAGTCAGCGTCCCACTGCTGCCGACCGCGCAGAGGATAGAGAGGCCCAGAGGGCCATCTACGAGATGGATACCGCTGCCAGAGTTGCTGAGGATGTCAGGCTTACAGATTATCGCAAGCTCAAGGCAAAACAACTGAAGAAGCTCAGATGGACAGTATTGCCAGAGGAGTGGTTCCCGCAGCCCTGGGACACTAGGGTTGATCCTCGCTTTTGGACCCTGACACAGGCGTCCCTGTACGAGACGTACAGGCGTCGGGGCCATAAGCTGTTCCAGCACACCTACATCGACTGGAATCAGCTTGCCACAGCAGTTGGCCACGGGATCAGGCCGTTCTTCGAGAGGTACAGAGGCCTTGTGGACCTGCTCTCACGCCAGAGGAGCGCTTACGTGGAGGAGTGGGTTCGAGTCTTCTACGCCACTCTCTATATCTCAGAGGGTCGGCGCTCGATCCACTTCATGTTTCTGGGGCAGCAGCACACCGTGTCTCGAGAGCGACTGGCACAGCTACTTGGAGTGGACACGCACCTCACTTGCCTACACGAGGTGGTCTACGGTGGAGCCGACCCGCCGAGGAGGCCGCTGACAGGGGGAGTGTCACCACCGTTTGAGGAGATCAGAGGTCTGTTCACCGCTCCGTTCACGCCAGACCAGCCGAGGGTGCCAGCTCTCCTCACTCCAGCCGCTCGGACAGTTCACCACATCCTCAGGCGTACCCTTCTACCGAGGTCCGACTACCTAGAGGGCTTTACGAGCCTCCAGCAGACCATCCTGTTCTATGTGATGAACAGGATGGAATTTGATATCGTGGACATCTTGATCTGCGAGATGGAGGACGTGATCACTGACGGAGTCGGGATGTTGAGGCAGTTGGTCTACGGGCATTGGATTTGCCGTCTGTTGTTCCTGCTAGCACCTGAGGACTCGCCAGCCACTGCTCCCCTGACAGAGCTCCACGCCACTCGGTTCGGCCACTACCGAGTGCCTACTCCTGGAGATCGCCGCCTTGGCCGTCCAGTCGAGCGTCAGGTCAGAGCTCGTCTCTCTGAGGAGGACTGGACCGAGTTAGCTCAGGAGGATGAGGCGCTCGCTCAGGCTGAGGCTCAGGGAGGTGGACTTGAGCACGTGTGGTCAGACAGTGACACCAGCGACAGTGTTGAGGAGTACTTCCCTCCTCCGCCTCCTTCTCCGAGGCAGCACGACGCGGAGGCGGGAGTTTCCACTGCTGCACCACCGACGCCTCCACCAGTGTCAGAGGCTCAGGTGTCCCAGCCGTCCGAGCTCACCACACTGCTCCAGCAGATGGTCGAGCAGCAGCGGCAGGACCGGCTAGCAGCCGAGCAGGCCAGGGCAGAGCAGGCTGCGCGGCTCGCAGAGCTTCAGAGGCAGCAGACAGAGATGCAGCTAGAGATGGCCCGCCAGAGGCGCGAGGACACGGACCGGTTCACGAGTCTGGTGGACCAGATGCACCGGAGGACACTGGACCAGCAGCAGCAGACCCAGCAGGCGATGATGGGCATCCTGGGGTTGATCACCAACCTCTACCAGCAGAACGGGATAGCCCTTCCGCCCCAGCAGCCGGGTCTTGGTCAGGCTCCAGCAGCTTCTCCACTGGCACCCACTGCAGCTCCAGCACCGGCGTCGCCTGTACCGAGTTTCAGCATGTCACCTCTTCTAGCCTCGTCAGTGCCGTTCCAGTTCTCACCTCTACCGGCAGTACCTTCTCCACCGGCGCCAGCAGCCCCAGCAGATCCCCCAGCGGCGCCAGCAGCCCCAGCAGCGTCAGCAGCTCCAGCTCCTCCCGCTCCAGCGCCAGCACCTGCGACCTCCACCTCGAGCAGCTCCGACGACAGCACCGCCGACGTCGACCGCTTCACCGTCGCCCCGAGCGCTCCGGAGTCCTAGGTACTCCTCTTCCCTTTTTGGTGTCTTGATGCCAAAGGGGGAGAAGAGTTAGAGTTAGGGGGAGTGTCTTGGGCTTAGGGGGAGTGCTAGTTATCTATTTGCTTTCATACTTGTTATTTGCTTCTATTTGAGACTTGTTTGTTATCATTTGCTACTATTTGTAATTCAGTATGCTACTTCACTCTTATGATTTATAGTTGATCTCTGTTTGAGCCTTCGAGCTCCTTGTGTTGCATGTTGTTCCGATTACATTTCTTCATGAGCATTGCGTTTGCGTTTCAAATTCCATTACTTTTATGCTCTACTCGTTGTGTTGTCATCAATCACCAAAAAGGGGGAGATTGAAAGCATCTAGGCCCCCACGAGGTACGGTTTCGGTGATTAATGACAACCGTTATTTACTACTAATGAGTTTGTGGATGCGAGGTTTCATACAATGAATCAAACGTCGATCAATCAATCATAAATGTCATCTACTGCTCATTGGATGCAAAAGGAGACCCCTCAACGAACTAACCGAAGGGGTTAATCGGAAACAAATGAAGAACTCGTACAACGACGCAACCTTATCAAAATTGGCAACACAAGAAGCTTAATATCCATCAGAAGAGCCATACAAACAAGTGTTCAAGAGGTCACAAGTCCAAAATCCAAAAGATCAGTCCAACTCAACTCGAAGGAAACAAATTGTACACACCGGATCATCCGGTGATCTGAAGAATGACTGCATCGGTCGATTTGGACTCAACAGAAGAAGAAGACCTCAGAATGAAGAACACACCGGATCATCCGATGTGTATCAAGTGAACATCGGATGAATACAACAGTAAGCAAATTTTCTGAAGTGTTCTGAAGGACTGAACACCGGATCATCCGATGTTGAAGGCAGATGCACATCGGTCGATTACAACAGAAGCAAATTATCAACTCAACTAGACTGAAGATCTATTCATCGGATCCTCCGATGATGAAGGAGGTGAAGCATCGGTCTAATAACGGTCATTTCTGACAGAATGACGTCAGCTAATCAAATTAGACCGATGCTCATAAAAGGGGGTCATCGGATCATCCGATGTACACAGAAAAAGTAATTAGCCCACTTTTCCAACGGCTAATTCGGTTGGGCTGAGTATTTAACCCCCTCCCACCAGTCATTTCGAAGAGGCTGAACAACAAGAGCACCACTACACATTCCCCAAGTGTCCAAGACTTAGAATACTCATTTTCACACTCTTGTAACCCTTTCACACCTCAAGATATAGGCTAGTTCCTCTTAGAGTTAAGCTTGTGTGCGTCCTCTCTGGGTGAGTGGAGACTCTAGAGTAGGGAGAGCCGTGAGAAAGTGCATTCTTGGTGATTGCACTCACCTTGTATCAAGAGGAGAGTGAAGAGATCGCTCCGGAGCTTGCCGAGACCATTGTGGAAGCCCGGAGGATCGAAGTTGTACAAGGCTTGAGCTCCACCTTGCCAAGGATGGCGAACGGAGGAAGTTAGTGGATTCCCTCGTCTCGGTGACTTGGGAGTGGCGATACCCTTAGGTGGGTGCCACAACGTGGACGTAGGTGGATCCTAGTGATCTCACCGAACCACGGGAAAAATCGACGTGTCCCCGTGTCTTCGAGCGTTTGCATTCCTCCTCCCTACTCCCTTTACGATTACGCAATTCTCAATTCCGCACTTAATTCTCTTAATTGCACTATTGGCTTGCTTAGAGAATTAGATTTCACTTAAGCTTTAAATTGACTTAAAATTTGAAGTAGCCCAATTCACCCCCCCCCTCTTGGGCATTCGATCCCTACAAGTATTAACAAGCCACTTGTGCTATACTGCGATAACGAACCTGCAGTTCTCTATGCGAGTAACAACAAGTCAAGTGCTGCTGCCAAGCAAATTGACATAAAGTATCATGTTGTGAAAGATAGAATCCAGAATCATACCATTAAAGTTGAGCATATCAGTATGACCGATATGCTTGCGGATCCAATGACAAAAGACTTGCCACCCAGCATTTTTCGTAAACACGTTGCCGGTATGGGATTAATGGAAGCCTTATGATTCTGGAAAGTAAGAACCTTCAAAAGAGCCACTCCCCGTAAAGAATAATGTTCTCCATTTGAGATCGGTTGATGCATCATAAGTGTCGAAGTTATATGGTTTTTGTCAATCATTGTAACGCTTCACTTTATGCATTGTAAGTCCTGCACCTAAAGATCTAATTTCTAACACGGCCCCGTCCGCAAGCTTCTCTTCCTCGGCTCCTACTGCATCTACCCCAAGTTCGCGCCGCAGCCTTCCTCTCCGGCCACCTAGAGCCCACTAATAACGAGTGGTACGCCGTCGCAAAAATTGCCGGCATTAAGACGTGCCAGGCCTGCCGCATCCAGCATGGCCTCGACGCGGTCTCCGCCATGCCCACCAACCTCTACGGCACGCACGACTACAACTTCCACCCGGAGAACTCGCACATCGTCCTGCCCGCCCTTATACGACGAATCCATGTGACCAAGGCGTCCAACACCATCCGAAGCCGTCGTCTGGGGCGCCGGACCGCCGCTGAGCGAGTTCCTCCACGTGGATAGATAACCTCGCCTACGCCGTGATCTTCTTGATGGATCATTATACTCCGGAGTCCGGACTGGAACATGTCAATGTCTGGAGCGTGGGAGCGAGGTGGCCATCAAGGAGCTTGCGGAGCTGGTGGGACGTGGTCCGGTTCCAGGGGACGCTGGTGTGGGACACCAGCAAGCAGGACGGCACTCCCAGGAAGATCATTGATAGCTCCAAAATACCTTCTCCGTCTCCATAAACTTGTCGCTTTGTAGTTCAAAAATGAACAGGGAGTACAGGGGATGGGATTGGAAACGAGAAAAGCCTCAAGGAGGGTTTTCATCAGATCCGTTGTAGTCTAGCTGGTTAGGATACTCGGCTCTCACCCGAGAGACCCGGGTTCGAGTCCCGGCAACGGAAATTTTTTGCCCAATTTTTTTGTCTCAATTTATGCTTTTCCTCCACCTCGTTGAACTCCGTCCGATCCCCCAGGAAAAGCGACGTTTCTGTACGAATGGGCGCATCGCAGACTTGCAGCCATCCAGCGCATTTCGAAAGAAGAAAACGATGCCTTGCTTGCTTGCAGTTGCTTCCCTCAATTTCCCCTTTTCCTCCTCAGCTCAAAAAGCGCATCACCACGATCCAATTTCCTTCCACACCTGCATGCCAATGCCATGGATGCAGCATTGCAGGTTCTGCAAGGCTTTTATATACCTCACCTCCTGCCACGGCTTCCTCCGCAAGAGAAGGGTGCGTCACGCACACAGATGGGCAACGTGGCGTCGGAGCGGCGGCGGCAGCCTCCGGTGGTGGAGGAGCGGCTCACGCGGCCGCAGCGACTCCTCATGCAGCTGCCCGACATGGACGCCGGCCGCCTGCGCCACCTCATCCGCAGCGGCGACCTCGCGCCGTGCTTCGACGCCGCCGAGGACGCCGTCGAGAGCCACGTCGAGGAGTGCCCCATTTGCTGCTACGTACGTATGGTCGATCGTCCCTCCCTGTGGTGCTGCTCCCTGTTTCAGAGAATTGGCGCGCGTCTTCCTTTCTCTGTTATGTTACGTCATGATTTGCGTTTTCTTTCTGATAGTTCATGCTTTCTGTTTCGTTATCGTGACGCAGTTTTATCCGAGTCTGAACAGATCCAAGTGCTGCAGCAAAGGGATATGCACAGGTGCGTCCTATCCTGCTTCATTCAGAAATATTGGTACTGATCGTCAGTTGTTCGGTGTAAGTAGTAGTATGTGTTTTAGAAAACATGACGGACTTGGAAGCAGCAGTGCTAATTTTATGTTTTCTGAAAAAAAAAACTGCTGATTTTAAATCTCCAAAATAGTAACGTTGTTGTACTCAACCTGGCATATTTATGTTCTATTCTGTATGTCTCCGTAGAAGTTTTGGGGACCGCTCCATTAAATCTTGTCCTTTTTCCATGTGCTGCAGAATGCTTCCTACAGCTGATGCCATCAAAAACTTCTGAAGTTGTTCAGTATCCTATTTTGCACCTTTTCTTTATCTGAAAGTTACAATGATTTATACATTCTAGACTGTTAGTAGGATAGGCATCCCGTCGAGGTGCAACGAACCCTATGAAAACAAAAGAAAAGGATGTGCAGGAAACATCGTTGGACACAAATTTCAGAGTTTCTCATACTCCACACTTGCATGGCGGCCGTTCTTACTATGTTGTACGGTTGAAGTTGCGCAACCTAAAAATAAACATAGAAGAAAATGTAGGCTACCTCATGTGAATGCTTTGGATACTTAACTAGTGACACAGTTGTCCTTTCTGTAAAACCAAGTCCTACGCAATTGAATACAAAGGATCTAGAACGAGGAGTGGGAAGAAATTTGATCAACAAGTAAGTTTTTTATCTGCAGATCCGAATTTATTATCAACTGCGTCGTGTTTCTTATTTAACGGAGGCCTGTCAACTGAACTCGTGCAGGAAGAAAATAGCGTCGACGAAACTAAAATCGGAGTACGTTTCAAATCTCAGAGTGTAGGTGAGAATATTCTACTGAAGAGTTTACAAAAATCAAGTTTTCACATGACTTCCATGGCCCACGATCTTGACTGAATCGTTTGGAATATCATTTGTTCAGGAAAGAGTCTGATTTCAAATTGAGTGGCCCAGCATTGCATTCCATAGTATACTGAAGTCAAATGGTTCTGCCGGTGGCTGTAAAGAATGAGGATTGTACGTTGATTCTGAAGACGGCTCTGAAGACAAAGATTAAGCTCCAAGTGTTATGACCTAAATTACACTAGTGGTGATCGCGACATCCACGTCAGCTCGAATAATACAGCAATATATTGATTAGATTCTGTTCTGTGCACTTTTCTTAATGCAAAATCGAACATGTTTTCTGTCTTTGTGAAACAGTAGTGGAGAACGTTTTCTCATCATACTACTGATAGTTCAGAATGTTATAGGCTTCAAATGTATTCTGTAGTCCAGATGTCTTTTTTTGCTCACTTATAAATTCTTTGGATCAGATGCATGCTATATTTGGTAATTCCATTCCATGGGCTTTCCTGTAGTGACATCCATCCATTGTATCAGGAAACTTCGCTTTCCTGTATTGGAATCTGAAAGTTGTTGAGTCACTTTCTGAATAAGGTTGCAGAAGGAGGAGACGTTTGAGATTTCACTTACCCGAGTTGCTATTGAGGATCAGTTATCAACCAATCACAGGCTATAAAAATTCACTAGAGCATTCACATGAGGCAATTAAGCCCAATCTAGAAACCTCTATTGAGTATTCAGAACTCTTTGGCGAAACAAACTGGCAATAGCAACCACAGATTAAGCCAATTCTCATGTCAGTTCCTAGGACAAGACGAACCGCCAATCGTTGAGCTCCAAAGCGTTAGGTTGCGCCCACATGCGCCCGGGAACGGTGAAGGAATCCGATCACCTTTTACAGTAAGCATCATGTGCGGCTAATTATACATTAATCGAAAAACGGAGGCTATAAAAATACATGCATAGACTGCACCCTGAATTCACCAACAGCGATCACAGAATCAAGCTCGATAACCGGTTAGTAGCAATGGCGTCGAAGAGAGCTGTTGCTGTTGGTGTTCTTGTGGTGCTATTTTCAGTAGGCGTTGCAACGGGCAGGCTTCCAGTCCATGTCAATCTGTATCGTAGCGTCTTCCTTTCCATGACACCAGATATTGCTTCGACGTTCATCTTCATCCACGCCCCAGCGTGGCGATTCTCCTAACGCAATCTGATGCGGCGTTTCCACGCATCGCATCCACAAGCCCCGCTCACGTCCCCAGATGTTGAATGACCCGTTCATTCACGGGAAGCGTCCGTCGTCCATCCATCCATCCATCGTCCAATAATCACCGCATCAACTTGGTCGGCCGGAAAGGTCAGCACCAAAGCCGCATTCACTGCTCACCCGCCCGCCCACCAAGCCCGGTTCCGGGAACCAAAAGAAAGCGCTTGCCTCCCTGCACGCCACGCCAGAGATCGAAGCGACCGTCCGCCCGCCGGTGGCCGGTTGGCGCGTCGTCCTTCCCGATGTGGCGGTGCACGGGCCGCCCCAGCGCGGGATTCGCTCGATCGGATCTCCCGGTGATCATCTCGCACTCCGAAGCTGTAGCGGTGATTCGGCTCGGCCGCGCAAGCACGCCACCGGACGTACGTGCGCCTGCTTCCCCCGATCCGGCAGGTGACCGCGGACGCGGAGCGGCCGGATTGCATGGCCTCCTGGCTCTGGTTGGCCCGCTAATAACCTGGCGCGCGTTCAGTTCAGCGACCGCGAGTCTCCGGTGGCCAGACGACATGCCCGCGACGGTTTTTCTCAGAGAAAAAAAAAAAAAGAAGAAGAAGAAAAGAAAAGACACGGGTGCCAGCGAACCGTGTGCGGTACAGTGTGACACGAGGAAATCATCACCATCATCATCACGAGACGCCGCCGCAGCAACCGCAGGCGCAGAGGGCGGGGCCGGCCGGCGGCTACTCTACTCAAGTCCACGGCGGCCACCTCCGACCCATGCTCAGTTTAATGCCCGACATGCTCACACGGCGCCAAGACATTGACCAGGCGCGAGTGGCGGTGATCTCGCGCGCTGGCTGGCGATCGAGCTCCTCTCCTGCTCGTCATCGCCCATACTGTTGTGAAACATATAATCATGTCATTACCGACTAGATTAGGAAGCACCTACCGGGGAACCGGCCGGCACTTCACTTGCACAGGGGTCCTCGATTTGACCACTGACATACCGAACCAAACGAACGTCACATGCACCACCCGTCTGTTAATTGATTGGATCCACCAACGAAACTGACTTGAATCTTCCCCGCTCTCCGTTTCATTTCCAAACACATACCGTATGCACCGGCCGGCCGGCGCGTGCCCGGCTGCCGGGCCCTATCATCATCCGGAACCACTGTGCAGGGTCACTGCTGTTCAACGGTATACTGTAGCGTCGGATCGCAGCCATCCATCTCGAATGGGACGTACGGTTGGAACAGCATGTGGAGTCACCCTGCCTTCACATGGCGGCTGGGGTGACGGCAGGTGGCATGGGCACACATTGATTCGCAACAGCGAAGGGTCCCCGGTGCGACCAGCGCGTGATACGTACTCACCGGTAGGCTTTTCTTTGTACGCGTTCCACCGGTAGGGATAGGATGTAGCCAGCTCTCTACTCTACTGTCTACTCCTCCCATTTTGGGTCTTGGCTGGCCTCTACGTACAAAATTGAGGTAGGCCGTCATGAGTCAATCAATCGACGTGGACAACTTTGATCCGGCCGGGATCGAGCTCAACTAGTAGCAGCAGCTGGGGTGGTGGACCGGATCTTCTGCTGTCTGGCGGCTGGCTGGCTGGCTGGTTGTCTGACGACTCGCTGGCTCGTGGTTCAGTTACTACTACTACTTCGTTGGGAGATGGCAGGTGAGCCGACGACGACGACTCCATTCGTCAACCATCAGTGCCGAAGAGGACTAGTAGTACACTCGTCCGGGTCTCGCTTGTTCAGTTATTCGCGCGCCGCCGCTTCGTGCTGCGGGTCTACGAGCGCAAGTGCAAGACACGCGTTGTATACGAATGCTGCACCGCATGCACCGCGGATTTATTAAGGGAAAGACGGAGACGACGACATCTTGTTGTTTGACTCGGGCACGGGAGAGATAGCCGCCGCTTAGTACACGAGTAGCTGCACTTAACGGGACGGCGCCACAAGGGGGAAAAGGAACACGTGTGTGTATTGCGATTGCGAGAAGGAACTAAAAAGCAAAACAAACCCAACTCCCAACGGCACGCGAAGAAAAACTGCGTGAGGCGAGGCTCGGCCGAACTAGATATTCATTGGCCGGTGGCGGCATGAACGATCAGGGCAGCGAGTTTTTGGACGGCAGTAGGCGAGTATGCGAGGCGATCGAGGACGTTGGCTGCGGCTGCTGGAGCCCTGACCATGATGAGTCCATAATTACCATGATGAGTAGAGTCAGACTCGCAGTGGCGCCTGCTACGATGTCGCGGCTCAGGCTACGCTGCGCACGCAGCAGGGGCGGTCGCTGCTAGTACTACTCTCGAGTCTGGCTGGCCTGCTGCATTTCTGGGCTCTGGCGCCTGGGTTCACTTCACCGGGAAGATAGATAAGGCCGGCGGTGGCAGCGCGCGGTAAAACTGAAGCTCGATACTTCGCCCTTCATAACTGCAATCACAATTTCATCGTCTCCTCAGTGTTAGCAGCAGCAGCAGTGTGTAGGACGGCCTCGTGCTGACACAGATCTAGGGACGTGACTAGAGCAGCACGTACTTACTCCTCACTGAGTCCGTCGCTCTCCAGCCTTTGCTACTGGTACTAATTTACTTTACCACTGCGCGCAGTAACGTGGCTTTGTCGTACAAGTAGGAGTACTGTCGTTGGCGCACTGTTAAAGATTTATCACTGATTTATTTTACCCCAGAGCCCTACTACACCTACACTGCCACGATACAGTCATACTGTATACACTAGCATGCATGTGCTCTGTTTAAAACTTTCTGAGCCCATTCAGCGAGTCCTGGTGCAGCAGTGCTCGCTCGTCGTCGCCGAGCGCAAGGTATCGGCACGAGAAGATGCAATTTTTTTTTCCACACGAAGCGAAGCTGCAATGCATGCGCGGGAGAGCTTGACTGCTGGAGCAGGGGAACGGAGCGATGCAGTGCCGTCTCTGCGTGTGATCAAGAGAGCAGCATTTACTATTATTTGGACGAATCGATCAATGGCACGCACGGACGATAGTGCACAGACGACTGACGGTAAATAGTGTGCGCGGTCGAGGGCGCCGAGGCTGAGCCCCAACGTACCGCTGCCCAGAGCAACGAGCTGAGCAAACAGCGGCGAGATATTTTTCACCCCACGGCCAATGGCATCGCGACATGCGCGGGAGCCTCACTGCATGCACCGCGAGCCAATGAGACGCGCGCGCGTGCGGAGGAGGTCCACATGATGGGATGATGAATCTATTTCTATCGATTTTATATATGCTCCTAATAGTTTGAACTCATGATTAATACTCCCTCCATTTCAATTTATTTGTCGTTAGGACAACCTTTATTAGTTCATTTCTAATTGTTTTGATTGTCTGAAACGACAAGTATTTCAGAACAGAGGTAGTATATAATATTTCTTAGAACATACTCCTTCCGTTTTTTTATTTGTCACCGGCTAGCTCATTTTTGAATTAGCCAGTGACAAATAAAAATGAACGAAGGGGGTAAAAAAGTGCAATCAACACAGTTTCTAAAGTATACATTTGGCTCAGAGTAGGATAAGAGTAATGTAGGTTTCCTAGTCTAGAATACACAACACCCTAATCCCACCGATACTACCCTTCTGGTTTTTTTTTTGATGTTCGCTAATAGATTTTTAAATTGAGTAGCACTAAATAAAAAGAAACGGATAAAAAATTTCCTTTCTATGTTCGTTACCTAGGTTTCTGTTTGAATTGAAACCGGTCTGCACACGGATAAGTTTAAGACACTATCCAAGCAGATATTTTTGGGTGTGCAAGTCGTTGACATCCGTGCCACGTGCACTGTCATCCCAGTAGCGCCTCACATATGAATGCATCCTCGTTGGCAAACTCCAGATTAATTAGGGCGTCTGCAATGCACTTGAGCCCTATCATCTAACTTTCCAGGGCCCAAATACATATAAAAAGTACTCTAATCAGCCTCCTCTCGATGTGATGCCCTTAATGGAGAACACTATTAGAAATTTATGATATATTGTTTCTCATTAATGAAGAACCACTATAAATACTATAATGTTTTGGATAAAAAAATTAACCAATTAGTTATCAGAAATATCATTTATTTTAAAATAAAGGGAGTACATAATTTATAACATGCACACGTCTAATGAAGAGACGGATACAAATGTATACTGTCTAGATAGAAATAATGAAATCTTGATGTTGGTGTAACCGACAGTTTATTACTTTGATCAATAATTATAAGAGTGGTATATATGTAGAATATAGTAAGCTGCAACATTACAAAACTGTATTATTATTATTCAATCAGAATACTGAAAACCGTATCTGTGTTCAAAGTTTAGATAGCTTTGTAATCCACAAGATAGGACGCCTATTCCTGCCTTGCGAATGAAAATACGAAAAACAAAATAAACGAAGAAGAAGCGCACACATGACTAAACTGTATCTAGTTGGACCACGTCAGCCCACCCATTAATTCTGGGTTGTTAGGGGCTTACAGTTATCGATCGCAACCAGTCCCCAGGAATGAACACATTCCTGCCCCGCAACATCGATCGCAGCAGCCCCAACACCGGTGCACCGGCACGTATACGTACGCCCACGAGAGCAACGTACTACTACATGGCATCAGGGACCACACGACGCGTGCGACGCGATACGTCAAAAACACTACACACGTACGCCAGATTGTTCCCCACGCTTAGCCGGCCTTAGCTGGACGATGGCAGAAACAGGGTGAACGGTTACGACGTTGCTGGATGAACAGTACTGCAGGAGCCCTGAATATCTGTCCGAAGAACACAGGTAAAATTTGAAGGGACGGACATGTATTTCCTTTTCCATAGGAAGTGTTTACTGGTTAACCAGCACCACAGTTGTAGAACGGAAAAAGTGCGGTTGAAAGCGGATCAGAGTATCAGACACGCCACCCGGCATTAGTCGTACGCAACGCATCACCAAAACTTAATTGGAAAACTGAATTAAATAGTGCACTTGTTCGCTGTGCCTTTCGTTGAATTAAAAAGGAAGAAATACATCACTGGAGCTGGAGCTGTGCCTACCAAATTACGTAAGTTGGTAGACAGAGGGAGCACACCATTTAAGCTCTGCTAGTTTCGCTGCTGGTTCCTCTCGTGTTATATAAATAGGCCCGGCCGGAGTTGCGAGTTCGAGGTGAGGGATATCTCATCAACCCGGACGCGCTCTGTCCACCTCTCTCTCTCGCTCTCGCACCCGCTCTTGTTGCGAACAGTGCCCGTCTCCGTCTTCTTCGTCGCGCGCGCGCATGGGTTCTCCGTTGGCTTCGTGGCCATGGGCAAGCCTCGGCTCATACAAGGCAAGGACGCTTAACTACTGCAGTCTTTGTTGTGTGTGATGAGGTATTATTGCTTATACATGGCAGTCTTTGTTGTTGTTGACGCGTGCAGTACTTGCTGTACGGGCCGCTGGTGGCGAAGGTTGGTCACGCGTGGCGGGAGAGCGGGATCCTCCCCCTGGACTCGTGGTGCCTCCACCTCCTCGTCCTCCTCGCACTCCGCTCGCTGACCTTCCAGCTCTGGTACTCCTACGGCAACATGCTCTTCTTCACCCGCCGCCGCCGCGTCGTCAAGGACGGCGTCGACTTCCGCCAGATCGACGCCGAATGGGACTGGTAAGTCTGTCCGACTCTCTCCTTGTCAACTGAATGCTTGGACGACAGCTGCCTGTGGCTGCTGACCTGCAGCCCGCTGCTTGTGTCAACGGAATTGAAACTGCGTACGTGTATCTTCTAACACGAATACTTTTTTCGACAACGATTCTAACACGAATACTAACCAGGGCCCAGGAGTACTTGAGACACGTATTATGATACAAAACTTTTCTTCTTCTTTTTTATTGATGAAACGCATATTTATGCCTGAGATTTTGATAGGCCGGCCGAGATGGAAAACGGATCCAGTAGCATAGTTTTTGCATCAGGAAGGATCTGACCGTCCATATAGGCGTCGTCTGCGCATAGTTCCTCCATCTCCTCACTTGTCATGTGCGTGTGTCTGGCCCCCACCACGGGTCTACATTCCTAGAGTTGTACTACGTCGTGCCATACAGTTCTTGTAGCAACTACAGTTGAGGCCACCTCCCAGCCGTCCAACCATTAACTCTGCTGCCCTCTTCCAACAAGATCTACTTCTTTAAGGTTGGACCGTCGCGATTGGCTGCAGTGAATGCACAATAATTCCAACTGCGCTCGGATGCTCGTTAAATTGATTGCAAAGGGGCACCTGCATCTGCGTGAGTGGGGGGTGGGGGGACCAGAACATCGTTCATTCATTCAAAGAGCATGATATCATTTGTTTCCTTTTTTTAAGGGCAGATTTGCTGTATTGGTAGAGTCTCTTTACCCGTGTCCAGAGTTTGAATCGGTTTTTATAAAAGAGTTTTCTTTCCGTGACCCTAGAGTTTTCAGCACCGTGTACGTCATTTTTTTTAAAAAAAAAAAGTAGAAAGAGTATTCAAGATTTCTGATGGCCAACGATGTAGGGAGAGCGGTGCATTTCTCCGTTCTAAAAAGGTGTTGCTAACTTTTTTTGGAACGGATGCTGGTTTATCGCAAGTGTACTTAGATGCTCTGGTATATGTATGCAGGGATAACCTGGTGATTATGCAAACCCTAATCGCGGCCATGGTGATCAACAACCCGCTGTTCCCGGGGGTGGCGGAGCTGCGGGCGTGGGACCCGCGCGGGTGGGCCCTGGCCTTGCTTCTCCATGTGACCATCTCAGAGCCGGCCTTCTACTGGGCCCACAGGGCGCTGCACCGGGGCCCGCTCTTCAGACAGTACCACGCCAAGCACCACTCGTCCCCCGTCACCCAGGCGCTAACGGGTACTGTACGAACCAACTGAGACCCGCTCTGACTGCAGGGAGCGTGATCTCCGCGATAACGACGTCTTACCAGGACTCGATTTCTGTCTTGCAGCCGGTTTCGGCACGCCGTTGGAGAGCCTGATCCTGACGCTGGCGATGGGGGCCCCGCTCGCCGGGGCGTTCCTCGCCGGCGCCGGGTCCGTGAGCCTCGTCTACGGGCACATCCTCCTCTTCGACTACGTCCGGTGCATGGGGTACAGCAACGTGGAGGTCATCTCGCACAAGGTCTTCGCCGCCTTCCCGCCGCTCAGATACCTCATCTACACCCCGACGTAAGCAACCCATCTCATGCATAATACTCCTAGCTAGTAGTGTCCTTTTATCAATTGAGTTCATCTGCAAATCTTCTGTGATTAATTTGTCGTGAAATGATAGTTCTTCATACAACCGATCGATGTGTGCGTACAACTTTCTGGTTGCGTACATGCGATGCGATGCGATGGTCCGAGATACCTTTACCGTACCTGTCATGCGTATATGTGTATATATGATGACATGCTGTAGACGTACCTGTACAACCGTACGTCATGTCCTCGCGCCAGGGTGCGCGACATTAGCTACGCCCGCCAGGCTGCCGCCAGAGCATATATGGACGTGAATGGCAACGCCATCCAAACTAACTCAAAAGTTGGTGATCACACGACCCTCAGGCTGTCAGGCATGGTCGGAGCGGATTCCGGGGAGCGATATTCAACTGTCCATGAGTCATGATCGACTCATGACCAGCACCTATCACCTACCTTATTTATGGTGAAGGCGCCACGGAATATGGATTTGGGTGGAGCTTGCACTCCAATTAATCAGTGCTTGGGCCAAACGAACATATTTTTCCAGTTAAGATACTGTCCTTTCTCACCCCCCTCTCTCTCTCTCCAGTTAGGCCACTGTACTTTCCCATCTCTCTCGGACGAGGCGCAACCGCGCAAGCAGTAGTCGTCCATCACACAACTGTTATCATCACAAGGAAGGTCTCTCTCATGGCGCGGTTTCCTCCCAACCATAAGTCCATAACCGAACCTTGATGCCCTTTTCCAATTCCACACGCGATGGCAGCACAGGTATATGAGGAACTCACTGTTTTGATGAGTTGACGAGGGCCGTTTTGTCTCGGTCGTCCGTGATTAGATTTGCCATGGACAGGGGATGCCGGCCAGCTTGCCGCAATATGTACTAGCACTAACCCAAAGCATGGATCACTCACCAATGCGGCACAGTCTAAACGTACAGATCTTAGACGTACGGAGTGCGGCCGGCTGCGCTGATCCATCAGAATGTTCCTGTTCAATTCGCTGCACTGTACTTCTTCTGTTCTAAAAAATTTATTGCTTTGTAGTTTATTTTTAAACTACAAAACGACAATCTTTTTGAAACAGATGGAGTACCTTGCATGTTCTTCCGGCTGTGCAAAATTGACCTATGGCTGAAATCAGCACCGCACGGCATGTGCGTCGCAAGAGTGGAGTAATTACCATGCACGTCCCGATCGGTCACCGAATGCTGCGTACGCACATGCATGTCGCAGTTGATTAGCCTCCCCTGCTATAATGCCGTATGCGCAGCAGCGCGCCATGTGAGGTGCGCCGCCACCGTGCTGGACGCGAGGAGTTCACATGGCCAGCTCGCTGTTACGGCTGTGCCGGCGGGACGTGTACGGCCCGTAACAGACCACGGCGAACTTACGTGGACGAGCCGAGGAACGAACGCGGCAAGGATCGCATGAATTCAATAATAAGATCGATCCGGTCCGCCGCAGCAGCCCATGTTTGGGCATTCAATTGTTGTGGACCGGTAGCTATTACTACGGCTCACGTTCTTGCCCACCTGAACTCTCTCGTTGCTGAAAAATTAGGTGTAGCGATCATGGATACATTGGAAATGGTTCAGAGCTGCAAAACTTAAAAATATAATATGGCGGGTGATTTGTGGGCCATTTTGCGCAGGTATTTAAGCCTGCACCACAGGGAGAAGGACTGCAATTTCTGCTTGTTCATGCCTCTGTTCGACGCTATGGGAGGGACCATCAACTCCAAGTCATGGGAGCTTCAGAAGGAGGTCGACCAAGGTACGTACTACAAATAATACATGGCCTTATATCTCGGCTCCAGCAGAAAAATTAAACGTAATTACGCGGCACAGCACGGTAATTAAACATGCAAGTTCGTGGCTCGGTGTTGCGGTGTTGCAGGCATGAACGACCGTGTGCCGGACTTCGTGTTCCTGGCGCACGTGGTGGACGTGACGTCGTCGATGCACGTGCCGTTCGGGTTCCGGTCGTGCAGCTCGCTGCCCTTCTCCACGCACCTGGTGCTGCTCCCGGTGTGGCCCCTCGCCTTCGCCTTCATGATCCTCCAGTGGTTCTGCTCCAAGACCTACACCGTCAGCTTCTACTGCCTCCGCGGCCGGCTCCAGCAGACCTGGACCGTCCCCAGATACGGGTTCCAGTATTTCATCCCGTCGGCGAAGAAGGGCATCAACCGTCAGATCGAGCTCGCCATCCTGCGGGCGGACAAGATGGGCGTCAAAGTGCTCAGCCTTGCCGCGCTCAACAAGGTCAGACGTCAGTTGCAATGCTGCATAGTAGTACAAGTGTCTGTCGAGTTAATTAACAGTGTTGTTGTTCCCTTTCGTTTTGCACTGCAGAACGAGGCGCTCAACGGCGGCGGCACACTGTTCGTCAGCAAGCACCCCAACCTGAGGGTGAGGGTGGTGCACGGCAACACGCTCACGGCGGCCGTGATCCTCAACGAGATCCCGAGCAACGTGAAGGAGGTGTTCCTCACCGGCGCCACGTCCAAGCTCGGCAGAGCCATCGCTCTCTACCTCTGCAGGAAGAAGATCAGAGTATTGGTACACACACAGCCAACAATTCTCATCACCGAGACCTTCTTCTGTTCTTTTTTTTTTGTTCTGTTGGGAAGAAGGAAATCAACTCGTCTGATTGTTTGGGCTTGATTCATTCAGATGCTGACGGCGTCGACCGAGCGGTTTCTGAAGATCCAGAAGGAGGCGCCGGCCGAGTTCCAGCAGAACCTCGTCCAGGTGACCAAGTACCAGGGCGCGCAGAACTGCAAGACGTGGATCGTGGGCAAGTGGCTGTCCCCGAGGGAGCAGCGGTGGGCGCCGCCGGGCACGCACTTCCACCAGTTCGTGGTGCCGCCCATCATCGGCTTCCGCCGGGACTGCACCTACGGCAAGCTCGCCGCCATGAGGCTGCCCAAGGACGTCGAGGGCCTCGGCTCTTGCGAGGTACGCACCTGACTGACCACCGATCGGCGACGCCTAATGCAAGGAGAGAGATTTACCACGCGCAATTAACTCACACTTCCTCACCGATTGATCGATGGTTGATTCGAATGCATGCATATCTGCAGTACACGATGGAGCGGGGCGTGGTGCACGCGTGCCACGCCGGCGGCATGGTGCACTGCCTGGAAGGGTGGGACCACCACGAGGTGGGCGCCATCGACGTGGACCGGATCGACGTCGTGTGGAAGGCGGCGCTCAAGCACGGCTTCACGCCGGTGTAAGCGGCGCTCAAGCGCGGACGGAGTGGACGGGTGGTGGCCGGAATAACGCGTGTCATCCATGGCTTTTCCCCCCGCTCGAGCATCGGAAGGACAGGCGTCTTACTACTACGTGCACGGTGTACCACAGTCCACAGACCTGAGTTGATTCATGGCCTTGTTCAAATATAGTACTACTAGAGTACTAGTATTGTAAGTACACGGATACTGCAATTAATGGGCTTCTGTACGACTCCTCCGTAGTCCATGCTCTTGACCTGTCTTGTTCTTTCGGCTTGGAACATTCGGCCCATGAAGTGGAGCTGATTCATTTTCCGGTTCGACTACGCGATTTGGACAGTTGGGCCGGCCCCAGCAACAAAAATTGGCGGGCCCTTTGTTGCTGGTGGTTTCAGCAGCACGTTGCGTGGGTTAACAAGTCCACAAAAGATGGCGACAAATATGCTTCTCCTTAGCGCGGAAGAAAACGTAGGCCTCCTGACTCCAAGGGCCTCTGCGTATTTCCGCCAATTCTATCGTGCCACGTCATCTGCAGGACCTGATCCGGGTGGCGTTTTGAGTCTCGTCATATATTTAGAGACAGATAGAGTACCATACATATCTTTGGTACAGCCCCTCGTACTCCCAGGCTGACGATCTTAGGCATACCTCTCTGTTTCTTTTTCTAATTTACTCCCTATTGTATCAAATTATTTATCGTTTCAGATAACAAAAATTAAAAATAAACTAATTGTGACTGTCTGAACGACTCTCTGTTTCTTTTTCTAATTTACACTCTTCTGTATCAAATTACTTACGGTTTCAGATAAACAAAAAAATTAAAAATAAACTAATTATGATTGTCCGAACGACTCTCTGTTTATTTTTCTAATTTACTCTCTCCTGTATCAAATTATTTATCATTTCAGACAAACAAAAAAATTAAAAATGAACTAATTATGACTGTCCAAACGATAATTATTTGGATACAGAAGGAAGTACTCCCTCCGTTTCAAAATAATTGTCACCGGCTAGTTCATTTTTGAACTAACCGGTGACAATTATTTGAAACAGAGGGAGTATTTGGCAACAAGTGATCACGAGGACTGAAACTAAATGGCGCCCAGTTCCGTTGTAGAACAGCATGACCTTTTCCTCCCAGCACAGCAGTTGCTATATCAGGCGTATAGGTTACAAGTCCCCGCTCATCTGTTTTACCAATCTGAGAGATCGATGAGCCTCTGATTGTTTCAACGCCATCAGATCAGCCATGATTCGCACCTCCAGCTCACAAAATCCCCATTTCTGAAAACTAATCAAAAGGCATTATCACTGTCTCATGCTCGACGAGGCCTCCTTGCCTTTAAGCGCACTTCGAGGCCAAGCATAATCATCCCTGCATGTCAAATGAGCAAAGACAAACCGCTCAGCGAAGTGGAATTATGTCAAGGAAGGAACAAACGAATCTTCAAGATGGACAGTTTCATACCGGAGGAGGCTGGATCTTTGCATGGCTGCCGAGACGCGGCGAAGCACGTCGACCTGGGCACGCAGGTGGACGACGTAGTCCATGGCTTCACGGAGCAGCGAGGCCTCGTCCATGGCGGCCTCCTCACCTCCGGGTATCACCTTCCGTAACGCCATTGTCCTCCCCCTCACCAGCCTCCGCGCAATGTCGTCGGCGCTGGTCGCCGCCATACTATGAGCAGCAAGAAGAGGAGCAGGGCCTATCCTCTTCTCGCGGAAACACCGCCGCACAGCTCTCCTGCCCCTGCTCCTCCTCACCTTATTATTGCAAGATGGGTTGGGCGACGAAGTGCTGCTGGCGGCAGCGGCCAAGATCGCCTTGGGCCACCTCGCGCCGGCGCCGCGAACCGCCGCCATGGCGACGTCGGCGGAATGCTTTACGGCGCGCTTCCTCTCCTGGACGCTCATGGCGTTGAAGGGGCACGAGCAGTAGGTGCGCGCCCGGAGGCTCACAAGCAGGTTCTTGAGCAGCTCTTGTTGCTTGAAGGCCATGACAATTTTGCTTGTTGTAGTGGTGCGGCCTTGCATTGCTTCAGCTTGATTTTGGTTTTTGTTGAGGCGGAAGACGATGCAACTAGAGCTAGCAATACATAGCAATACTAGTCCTGGTTAAATACTGCGTGCCTCGGCGGCCGGGCCCGTCGTGCTGTGCCTCGAACATGGCATGTGTGGCTGAGGCACATGTCATGAATCACCATACGCGTGTCTGAAGGAATTAAATCAAGCAACTTAATTAACCGCGCGCCGAGGAGGTTTTCCGTCTTTGTACCTTGTCGCGATTACCCAATTAAGATTGCGTCGAGCTGGGAGCCTGGGAGCGTGTGGCGCGTCGTGATCGTAGCTTAGCTAGCTGCTGATGCATTGGACGGACAAGCCGCACATGGATGCACATGTAGCGTCCGCGCGCGCGCGCTGGATGGCCTGGCACTTGGCAGCGGTGCACCACCACCGTGCTCTGCGAACGGGATGGCCGGATGGAGATGTGTTGACGTGCATGTGACGGGTTCTGTGCGGATATCGGCCTATCTCGGCTCCTAGCTCATCATCTTCTACGTATGCAATCAAGCAGCACATATGTCATCAGTATTATTACCTCGACCACGCGCCAGTATTGGAGGCAATGATTTGAGCATGGTATCTGGTAGTACAAGGCGCAAGCTTGGACTTGGAATGGAATGATGAGACCATCCGCAGTGGTAAAGTATACTGGATACACCGTTTCGCAGTGTAATTTAGAGTACGTACTGCAAAAGCTGAAGGAGAATAGTATTAGTATATAAAGTATGCTGGTACAGAAAAGATGGCTGCAGTGGCACCAGGCAGATACTAGCAGATTCACATGGCGCTCACATGCATGGACGCATTAGAAGAGATGGCGGTGCGTGCACTGTCATACTGGATGCACCTCTTCTTCGGAACTTTGGGGACCTTTCGGGCGGCAGTCTTTGGAGTTACCGCCTTACTGCAGTGTGTGCAGTGTCACCAGCCGCTTTAGAAGAGATGGCCTGCGCGCCGCTGCCGGCCAGGCCACATGGTATGGCGGCCACGACCTCACAGCCTGACTCACGCGGACGAGGCTGGCTACCACACACTCGCTCGGCTTCTAGTACCAGCCTTGTACTCTCGTGATTTTGGATCCGCTTGCTTCTCTCGGGCAGGCTCGCCGCGTGCAGCAGGAGCCGCTGATTGATTGCCTGTACTGTACAGAAGTTGTGGGCTGTCCCTACGCATACAAAAACGGGTGGCGATGATGGCGAGGCCCACTCCGGAGACGAAAACGAAGCCTGTTTCTTGTGGGCCTGGCTCACGGCATGCACGCTGCTTGTGCACACAACCGAACACCGTCTTTTCTCATCCAGTCTTATCAGATATTCCATGTGTTTTGAAATAAGTAATATTTAGATCAACAAATTTAATTTAAATTGAACTAGATTTGAGTATGTGCAAGCAACTATACAATGTACAGAAGCTGACCCCGGCTTTCGGATATGAACCAGGCCTAGCCAAACTGGCCATGAATTTCAGTTTTTTGTGCCGCCGAGTTGTACGCTCTTGAATTCTTCAAACGAGATACCAGTATGCCGGTCGGACCACTGCAAATGAAACCTGTTTTGGAATGGTCAAATATATATGGAAGTCAGCGATGGTGAGTAGTGACCGGCGATCAGTAAACGAGTCGCAGTTGGCGGTCAGGCACTCAGCTTCACAACGGTCAGTTGATTGCCTGTACTGTACAGAAGTTGTGGGCTGTCCCTACGCATGCAAAACGGGTGCGATGGCGAGGCCCATTCCGGAGACGAAAACGAAGCCTGCTTCTTGTGGGCCTGGCCCACGGCATGCACGCTGCTTGTAGCTAATAGTAGTATTAGTATATGATTAATATAATCTAAGTGATGTTACTATATTGAAAGTGAGTAAGGTTTGATATGATATAATATGTGACGTCATGGGATTAAAAAAATACTCCCTCGGGAACAGTTTATTTGTCGTCCAGACAAGGATGTTTAGTGTTTTTTCTGAAGCGACAATTAAAATGAACCGGATGTAGTATTTTGATATTTATTTTTAAATTTTAATTTAACAATATTTTATACTTGTGCACACAACCGAACACCATCTTTTCTCATCCAATCTTATCAAATATTCCAACTGTTCTGAAATAAATGATATTTTAAACAACTAATTCAATTTAAATTGAACTGGATTTTTATCCTAAACATCACTTGTGTTAGAACCGAAGGAGTATGTACAAGCAACTAAACACTGTTCCATTGCATGCACAAGTACCCAACCTGCCTAAGCCGAGCCTGGCTCTCGGATATGAACCAGGCCTAGCCAAACTGGCCCTGAATTTCACATTTTTATGCGGCCAAGATGTACGCTCTTGAATTCTTCAAACGAGATATGCCGGCCACTACTACGGTCCACCAGCGCTGACTACCATATATATTTGACCAGTCCAAAACAGTTTTCATTTGCAGCGGTCCGATCAGGTGAACGAGTCGCAGTTGGCGGTCAGGCACTCAGCTTCACCATGTACAGTTGTCACAGTCAAACAATTGGCGCGCGCCATGGACCCCGCCCGCCCGCCATGCCGTCCGTCCACGACCACTAAGCACGTTGTACGTACGTACAGACGGTGCCGAGAAGCCCGTACGTGCCCGGCCATCGCCATGGGAGACGACGAAACGAAGCGCTCAGCCGTCACCGTCGCGGTGCTCGTGCTCGCCGGCTGTCATCTGACGCTCGCGGTGTCCAAGGTCCCGCCACCGCACGACGTCGGCCAAGCAGCGCGCGTCGTCGAACCGGTGGGGTACCTGGCCTCAACGGCCTCCACGGTTCTCGCCGCGTACGTGGCCTCGGCGGCGTGCGACGGCGGTCGGGGACGGCGACGGCGACGACTGCCCCTCGGGGCTCTGCTCACGGAGGTGCGGCGGACGTGGGCGCGGCCGGCGGCGACGGCGCTGTACATCGAGCTGCTCACGACGGCAATGGCGACGCTCCTGCTCACGATCAGGGCGTTCCTGGCCGCAGCCGGCGCCAGCGGCGCGACCGCCGGGATCCTGGCCGTGTCCGGGTCGGTGGCGCTCGTGGGGTGGCTCGGCCCCGTGCTGTTCGCGCACTCGGACATCGCCTGCAGGATGAGCCTCCTCGTTGCCGCTGCAGAGGAGGGCTACGGGGGAGCCGCGGCTGTACGCAGGGCCGAGGCGCTCTTCGCCGGGCGCAGGGCGCACGGCATTGCCGTCGGTTTAGTGGCGACCGCGATCGAACAGGCTCCGGCGTGGCTCTGCGGGGACGCTGCTCCGACGATGGTCGTTGGACCGGCCGTGCTTGCGGCGAAGATCGTTGCGTGCTGCGCCTGCGCGGCGTTCTACTACGATTGCAGACTGCGATATCGTGAGGCTAGTAACAGCATATTATTGACAAAATATTGTCAGGTTGGTTGGGAGGGTGACCGCAACGTGGCGGAGGAAACCGAAGTTGATGAATTCGGAGGTGGTTTCGAGTGTTTCAGATTGACATAGCGCAATGTATTGGTGTAACTTTATTCCGGTAAAACACTGAAAAATGTGGGAAGTAGGTCGATCCGCGAGGTCGAGAGTTAAGGTTAGGTCTGTACTACAACACAAATTTACTTGCATGTACTCCCTCCGTCTCTTTTGTTTTCTTATTCATTTTTTACTAGAAAACGGATAAGTATTAGAGGATCGAGGAAATACTCTCTCTGTTTCTTTTTATTTGTCACTGATTACTCGCTCCGTTTCTTTTTATTTCTCGGTAACAAATAAAAATAAATAGAGTAAGTATATTTTTTTTAGAGATGAACGCTTGCAAGTACTAGTTCTCTTCTGTATTGCAGAGACAATTGACCAGTACACTGCTGTATTTGAACCTTGGGTACCACTGAGTTAAAATTGCATTCGCTTTAATGACGCTTGACATTTAAGAGATTAGGTTTGTGATTTGTAATGTCTATGCCACTAAAATTTTGAAATCGTACTCCTTGAGAATCTATCCAGTGCAAGTCATCTTCTGCGATGAAAGCAGGCTCAGTGACCTAGAGAAAACAAGAGTATAATCCAGCTGAGTAGGCAAGTGAGAAACGTTCTAGAGATATTATATGCAATTATAAATCTTGACGCATGGTAACAGATGTAATATAGGAAAACCAACAGGTACAAACACATGGATCAGTTTGCAAATTGGAAGACCAACTGGCCTACACTAAACAACCTACAAAGAACAAATCCTTATCACCCCATCCAGCATTCAAATTTTCAGGCAAAGTAACAGGACGTTGCAGTTTCTTTTTGGCTCTGCGATGAGGTACCAGCTGAACTTCTGTAGCCCAGAATGTGGTATAGTAATCTAAAGTTCCCCGAGGTAAATCTGTTTGTCACTGCTGCAGGATCCAATGATCGGCTCGGTGGGATGGAAAGCTGTCTCATTGACAGAACCTTTGTGCCCAGGAAGCTTGTACAGGATCCGCCTTGATGTTGTATCCCAGATGTAGACCATGCGATCAGCACTCCCAGCAGTGACCTTGCGATTGTCAGGTGACCAGCTACACTTCAACAAGTTCTTCTCAAAGTTATGCTCATGGCCAGTAAAAGTCTTGATGTTACGGTTCTCTGGTGCGTATGGACGCAAATCCCAGATCTTGAGCTCATTGTCCATTGCATTGGTCAGGAGATAAGATCCGTCAGGACTAAGCTGCATTCCAGTGATCATGTCCTGGTGTCCTTTAAGATATTCCGTTACTTCATTCTTGCGAAGATCCCACCATTTGACATCGTTGTCCAGGCCACCAGTGAATACCTTATCTGCTGCCTCTGAGAAGCTCACAGCTGTAATCTGGTATTTGTCAGGAAGAGTTTGTATCGCGCCTCTTTGACGCAAGTCCCATAACTTTGCAGTACCATCATCTGAACCACTAACAACAAGAGGTGGCCACTTGCGTGCTGGGCAACATGAGTTGACAAACGATGAGTGCTCAGCCATTTTCTTAACTTGTTTGCCAGTCTCAACATCCCACACCCTCACAGTTTTGTCAGGACTTGCAGATATGATCTGGGTCCCATCAGCAGTCCACTGAAGGTCAAGAATAGCATTCTTGTGCCCTCTCAGTACCATGAAATTCTTACATTCACCATGGACATACCATAAAAAGATATCCTTGTCATGGGATCCTGAGGCTATCACAGTTCCAGCAGGGTTGAACTTCATGCAGTAGATAGCACTCTGATGACCAGTAAGTAGCATTATAGGTGCCTCCAGACTGGATGTGCGTTGCTTTCCACCAGGTCCAATAGCCTGATTTGGATGCCGCTGAACATTAGCCAGATCCATTCCTGGCCGTGGGGCTGCAAGAGCCAAAGAATTGTTACCTGGAGCAGAGAACATCTTGAAGTTTGTAGATATGCTCAAGTTCCTGTGGCAGAAAAAAGTAGGTTATGATATTGCTGCATGGATTGCAAATCACACACAAAGACCACCCAAGATATGAACATATATGCATAAAAAATATTATTGGCAAAAAACCTTCAACTCTCATTTTGTAGCCATTAAATAAATAAAGGATCACAGACAACTCTCTCTACAAATGCCTTTTCGAGTGAAGTGAAAGGCTCCAGCTCATCTACCCAGAATTCCAGATTGCAAAGTAAATATGCATGATAATCATCAGAAGTACAGCACTATAGTGATGATAACGCCAAACGGTAGTTCGTATATGAAAAATAAACTAACATTAGCAGGTGTAAATAGACTATCATAAATAGCTTTTTATCAACCAAACTGACCACACAAGAAGCATATCCATAGGCTATAACAGGGAAACGCCTTGTAGCCTGCAGGCCTGAAAAGGCACAGTAGAATCACAGGAATAGAACACCAGGAATCTGTTCCTAAGGTGCCGCTATGCAGCAAGCATAGGTTAGTCGATTCACTGCCATTACTTCTGGTGTTGTGGCAAGCAACCTCCAGCAAATCATGTGCACAAACGCGATGCTGATTGTGTCCGAGGCTCAAATGGTGCTGGGGAAACAGAAAATGCAGGTGGGCTCGATTAATATGTTGCCTTGTCACTATTCTGTAACTGGGAGCGGCTACTTGACATTGTGCATGAACAAAAGCATTAGCAGATTTTTTCCTTTTTGATAAACAAAGGCAAAGCTCAACCAGAACAACAATATGAATTGAACAAACTTCAGGATGGTGAGCCCAAGAGATGGTGACCACAATAGGGAGCGTCCAGAGATTAGCATGGTTGTCCATGGAATATTTCGCCCATACGGGTAAGTAGAACAAAACAACGTAAAAATAAATTTGCATGAACTGAAGTTTTTCAACAACCATCTCGCAGCTACAAGCAGTGAATAGCACGGACGGACTAAACCCAGGGCAGTTGATAGGAAAAATATCCATACGGATCAGCTACAATCTAGTTCGTACAATGGTTCATAAACACTAAGCCCGAAATGTAAGTTAGCTGACATCCAAGAGAAGTGCTAGGTTTTCCCATATTTTTTATGTAAAATGTCTACTCCACGGCCAGCTACCCAAATTCCAGCGTAACACACTCGTCTCTCTGAGATGCCAAATGAAGCGAAATACAGTACGGGACAACAATCATCCCAAAACCCTAGTACTCGAGACCACACCAGGAAGCAGCAGCAAAGGGGAAGAAGATAATAGAGCCGTACCAGGAAGCACTAGACTGCACGACGACTCCGCGCACGCTGGGGCAGCTCGGAGAGGGAGATGGAAGTCAGCAGCGTGCCGGGTCAGAAGCGCTTCCCACCGGAGGCGGATTCGGCGATCCGGCCGCGGGCGAGGGAGGTGGTGGGGATGAAAGCGGGGAGGCGGCGGCGCGGTCGGGCTTGTGGATGACTCGGGCGGCTTCTAGGCACGCAGTTTGGGGGATCGGATCTGTGCTTGAGCCATGTGGTCGCGATGCAGACCATGGGCCGGGGAAGAGCATCTCCAACCCGCTTATTATTTTTGGTTTGCTATTCTTTTAAATAGCAAATACATTTAGCTTTTTTTTTCTTAAAGTCAGCATGGTCAAGGTGCCATGGGCTACAATCGTAAGAGCCCGGGAGAGCCAGCGCTCGAACCCGGACTGGCACGGGCGGTCCCAACCGCGCTGGCCACTCGAGCCCCAGCTCGGTCCCTTTTCATTCCATGAGCATCTCCAACCTGGTTGCTATATGATATGCTATATTAAATTTTTTCATATTTTATTAGTATATAGTAATTATTTTAAAATTCAAATAACATTGTCGCAACGGCTATATTGTAACAATTGTATTTATAACGGCTATTTTTCAATGGTTATATTTCTAACGACTATTTTTCAACGGATGTATTTCCAATAGCTAATTTTCAACGACTATTTTGCAACAGAACGACGATAATATACCGAGAATAGCAAACCGAATAGCATTTGCTACTAGTAGCACACCGAGAGCTTCATATAACAAATGGCTAAAAGTAGCAATTCTAATAGCAAACCGGTTGGAAATGATTTTTGTTCTAGATTTGCTAAATAATAGGATAACACACTATATAGCTACTTGGTTGGAGATGCTCTAAGAGACTACGAATTATTTACACAGACCGCCCTCCTAAATTACAAATAATTGCGATCCAGCTAGTTACAGTACATGGAACCACCTAAACATTTACAGAAACCCCCTGATAGTTCCGTCATCCGCGCTTCCCATCCCCTTCCCGGCCGTCAAGGCAAATGGACTTTTTTTTTTTTTTTTGAAAAACCCACGGCAAATGGACTCCAGCTCCTCATTCGTCCTTCCCCGATGGTCGGCGCTGGGCAACCATACCAACGAGGTGTAACCCAGCCCAATTATTGGAGCTTCTGATTACGTTAGATTCCACTCCGTTTGTTTGACTCCAACCGTAATCCGATATCGCTGTAATCGGATGCTATGCTACTCTTTCGTCCCCACCACCTCTATGTACGTACGCGGGGGCGAGAGAGCCCGTACCAAGGAGGTGTACCAGAATTTTCGGTTCCAACAGGAATGGAGACCGGAACCAAATTGAGAAGTTTGCTCTAAAATGCAGTACATGTTGAGATCCTTCCGGAAGCGCATTAGTTTCAGCTTCAGCCTGGGCTGAACGCCGCTCAGCGAGCGATGAATCGATGATGTACCACCAACGAACTACTCTCTCCATCACAAAAAATTATCACTTTATAATTCTTTTTTAAACTACAAAACGACAAGGTTTTTAAAACGGAGGGAGTATTTAGAAACTACAGACAGTAAACATGGCTCACATGGGAACGGCGGTAAATACTCTCACAACTAGATACTTCATCTGTAATTATCAGGTCTACATATATTCAGTGCGACACTGCGAGCAAAACAAAAATTGTCATTCGACATACTCCCTCCGTCCTAAAAAGGTTGTCGCTTTGTAGTTCATTTTTGAACTACAAAGCGACAACCTTTTTGAGACGGAGAGAGTACATCGCAAAAGCGAAGATCCTCGTTACCCATTGCTCTCTTCAAAGTATTGCGCTACTCACATGCTATCCATTCTGTTAAACAAAAGCCTGTACAAGGAACATGACGAGTCGTTAGCGCACCCATCATGCTCACATGAGAGGAGGACAAAGACACGGGGACAACCGGATGCTACAGAAACTGCACTAAGCTGGTATTTAATTGTGGAAGTAACTCCACATGCAGTGACACCATTGGTAAATGAACGTCAAGGTATTCATGACAAATGAGTATTCATGTCCATTTCAACAATATTAGATGATGTAGCCATCATCGATGCATTATTAGATTAATGTGCAGTAAAGCTTATACAATGAAAAAATTATCACACACTTCCTCTATCATGTTCAACAAAGTTTCAGCTGCTGCTAAAGAGTGGTTTCTAACACTCTTCTACCAAAATGGTCAGAATGGTCCTACGTAGTGAGGCTTCAAAAAAATGTGCAATATAACAAGCTAATACTTCTTCAAACAGAACTGGAATGTATAATTCAATTTGATCAAGGAGAAGTAGGTACTAATACTTAAGATGGAAACTAGTCCCTCTTTTATGCGCACCCATACATATTCATGATTGCAACAAATAACAATCCACAAAACATATCCAGCAGCATCAATGATCAAGAACAAGCTACCACGTTTTATCAAATTAGAAAAGATAGTTTATTGTTACAAGTCTGTAATAAATTTCGAGGGCGAGCCACTTGAGAGGACAGAGGGACGTGAGGTTGCGGCCCTTCCTTTGGAAAGTTTCGTTACCAAATACTCCTTCCGTCCCTAAAAGTTTGTCACTTTGTAGTTCATTTTTGAACTACAAAGCGACAAACTTTTGGAGACGGGAGAGTACAATTCTATCGGCGTTATCCTCTCCTATTCCTATCAGAACATCAAATCACGGCGATGATTACATGGAGCGGCACTGAAAAAAAAATCCTCCAGATAGAATAGGATTTTGAAAAGTGTAGCCAAGTACTAAAAATTAGGATTACGATTCCAGTCCCGGGGTCTTCACTGTAATAAAGTCTCCCAGTGGTACATGCCACAGTGATGATTACAACGTGAAAAGGGAAAAACATAGCATTGTACTACCTCCGGTCCAAAATAATTACTATCGTCCAGACATGGCTCTCCAGTTTATTTTTAGCTCACTTTGCTATCAGAAGAGACAACTATTGAGAAACCGGAGGTAGTATGAGCAAACAGCCATTACAGTTGATTGTATCTTGCAACGATGCAGCGCAAGTTACATTATAGACAGCAGTTCATAATTACAGGCACAGTATGACAGTAAACAAAGAAAGGCAAACAAATATCCACCAGGATCAATGCCCGAAGGTATTTGAAATCTCGAGTGACCAGAAGAACATCCATCTTTGCACACAGTAATGATAGGGGAATAAGGAAGTTTTATCAAGCATTTACAGAAGGCGAAAGCAATCAGAACGTCCTCTTATCACTATACATTTGATTCAGCTTTCATGACAAGGGACTAAGGGAGTTAGCAATACCCCAATTTATTTAATCTATGGATCATCAAGAGGGAAAGTAAGCCTAAACTCGGTTGTGTACCTGATGCTAATGCCAACAAAACGGCATGGTTTCAGGGGTGCATTTGGGCTTATGCAAATTGCGCGGAAGCCCAGAGACACCCCTCCGACAAGTTGCGAGCAATGTGGGGAAGGGGCTAAATTACTATCAAGCAAACATTGTTTGCTCCAATTGCATAGTCAATCAATCAATTGATCAACATGTACTTTCTAGCCTTCAGTTTATATATACCATTGGCAAGCATGAGTAGTCTTTTCATTCACATCCTCGTCATGCTTTCAGTTTATATACCTTTGTCACAAGCTATACAGTCATGCATTTATTTGGCATCAATACCATTCTGCTAGAAAAATTTTGAGGATACTCTTCGCCGCGAACCATTATGTTCATATTTAATGCTTTTGTCAGAAATCACCGTGGCAGGTGTTTCATCCTTTTGGCAACCCAAACCATTCACACCAGGGCACCCATTGCTGTCAATTTCTAGCCCACAACTCGTATTCTTAGTGGCGAAAATTGCATGGCCATTTTCATCAAGGTGGCTACTAGCATTATGGTCAGAAGTTGCTTTTAGTTGGAATGAAGAACCATTTGCTGTGCAATCTGAACTCCATTTTTCTTCTACTCGATCAGGCACTACTGCAGCACCATTAGATTTTTGCTCCATAGAAATGTCAGAGCTTGTTGAGGTGCCTATGACAGCAGACTTCTTGTGATGTCTTGTAAGAAACCCACGAGACAAGCCTCTTGGAGAAGATGGGTTGTTACTTGGTCTATTGTTGCCATTCACAAAGGAAGATTTGCCGTTACTAAATGGCAAGGCAGCATCTACTTTGAGGGATTTTCCTTCAGAACAAGGCCTTTCAAGGAAGCCCCTATGTAAGAATGAAATGCTCTCTTCTGATGGCAGATGCAGGGAAGATTTATTGTGGTCATCCACCAATGGTTTCGTATTACTGCAATTTATGTTACCATCTGAAGGGTTCCTGTAAGGCCTTGGCTCAAAACCATGAGAAACAAAAGGCATATCTTGATCTTGTGCATGAAAAGAATCATTTCTAGATTGTGTTTCACCATTGGTCGCGTAGTAATGGCCATTACTGGGCATCGCAAACATATCTCCATTGCACTTGGCACTTCCTGTGGATATATCGCCAACACGGGAGTTTACAAGAACTTCTTGCTCCAAGCTGCTGAGATATCCATTGCAATGACCATTTAACTTTTGTGAGGAGCCATGGCTTTTGCCGCCGATGTGACCCTCTTCTGCAAAAGAAGACCTCTTGCTTGTCCCTTTATCAAGGAAACCACGAGAAAACAGTGGTTTTGGTTTTCCTGTCATCCCATTTGCAAAAGTTGGGACAGATGTTTCATCATCTGTCTTTCCAATTGAATTATCTAAGATGGGTGCCCCCTCATTCCATCTCATAACTTCTGCACCAGCTTCAGTATCAACATCCATGTAGTCAACTGTATCAATACTTGATGCAGGCTCCACACATTGCTCCACGAAGGAAAGAACTGAAGATTCTTCACCTGTGGAATTGGCAGGTTGCACAGGGCTTGTGGTAATAGGGCAATCTAGTGGAGGGTCAAGTTGCACAGTTCTCACGGACGTTGTGTCTTCTAGCAGCAAACCTGGAGCTCTGGTATCTTCAAAAACATGTGATCGTGATAAACCTGTGGAATGCAGATTCTCATTCATAATGAATTTATTGTCCTCAGTGCTTTTATGCAAACCCAAGTCTGACTCTCGGTTTAATAGATCCATTTTGTGCAAGGATTCATCATTGGATTCAAAATCCTGTTGTAACAGATCTTTTGAAGACTTTGAAGATGATTCACGGCTCAATGTTGCATGCTCTGGTATTAGATGGTTTTGTCCATTTGAAGGGAGAACCATGCACTGTTGTTGCTCTTTCACAGGTTCTTCAACTGCAGTAAGTGGCCTGGGACGAGCTGTTCTCCTAGAGAATTAAATAGCAAATTCAGAGGTTGTCAGCTCATATGTCCAGCAGACCAGCACAGCACACGTCGCTCTCAATCTCAGACAAGTATGACTTATCATGAGAAACAAATAGATTAAATTGACAAACATCTACTAGTTTAGAATGGAAATAAAAATGTCCCAAAACGGGTGAAGAAATGTTAGGTAATTTAATTTTCGTCATTAAACTGTAAGGTAAAACCATATGAGCCAACAATTAACATATGGAAAGCACAAGCAGACACAGACTATGCATTTATTGCTTTGGTATAATTGCAGCTCATAATGCAAGGCTTCGGTTAGTTTGATCACGTAGTTATCTATCATTTATATCGATGGCCATATTCAGTTGTAATTTTTTCACTTTTCGGTACAGGAAATATGAAGTTCTCCATTTACTACGCTAATAATAAATCTTATATCTGGTTGATTGATAAAACAGAGCAGGTTCTGGAAACACGAGCAGCAAAGCAGAAGTGAAGCTCATATGACACAATCAAGCTAACATCAAGCACAACTGCATTCTTGTGAGCGACATGTGTGAGCTTTCCTTTAAGTGAGCATTTTGCACCCCACATGAAACTGAGACAGCTGATGATAGGTACTGACAAAATCATGAAGCCTTACCTGCTGTATAAAAGCATATAAGCACCTTGGGCATGTACTTCCTCCTCATCAACAGTCATAACCTGTGAATGCAAGCAAACAAGTAATAAATTGACAGCTATTTCATGGTTCTGTGTGGTAATAACATATGGGCGAAAGTATACCTTGCAGTCATCAATTTTATACCAAGTTCCTCGGTAACCTTTGATGTAGCATATATAATGACCAAAATATGAAGCATTTAGCATATCCAGATGGACAACAACAGCATAGAGATCATACAGGTCACTTCCATCTGTGCTGCTCATGTATGGTGTAAGATCTAACTCCATTAGAAATGTGACTCTCTTGTTTAGTTTCCCAAATCTACCACTCTATTGCACACATGAAAGTCTGATATGAGAAGTTATGAAACAATGTTATTGATATAATTCTATAACACACTGACGTCCTAACCTGAAATCTTTTGAGGGTGATAGTGAGTATATTTGGAGCTTGATAGACTGAAAGGTGTTTCCGTGCTTTGACATAATCGTTGCATCTGCATAAAAGCATGATCCACACTTTGCTCTGAATAAGTCTACAAACTGAAGCTTTACTAAGTACTAACAGAAGAAGAATGAATGGGATAACAAATTATGGAATACGCAGAATGGATTACAATACAATATTACAAAGCATATCACAAAAAACTAAAAATATGCAACACAAGTATTTACTCATAAAATTTTTAGGCATTTCAAAGCTAGATGGGAGATCAGACAATTCCCGTGTTTCTATTGTAAAATGCATTGGGACTCAGGAGGACTCAAGAAGCATGTCATCTTTGATGTACTTTGTCTTCCAACTAACCGCTACATGCCAAAATTACAGAAACTGTAAATATGAATAGTTCCCAACTATGTCATAAATGGTCTCCCCATCCCTCAGCTTTTCTGCTGCAATGCCTGCAGCATGATACCATGGCACGTGTTCTAGGTCAAACCCACCCGCCTCGCTTGCCACCCAACACACACAAAGTGTCCACGCGTGATCAACAATTGGTCTAAGATTTGTGTCCAGACTCCAGATACATGAAACATAGGCAGTTAGGCACTTACCCATCACATTTATACTTGTTATCCCCATCAAGCCACTCAACAGCAGTGAACTGATCCAAGCATTTTTCTAAGGATTCAGCATCGCCTTGAATTTCAACTGTCAAGTCCATCATATTATCATAACGGTTTGAGACCATTCCACATGAAGTACATTGAACCTGCACATATGATCCAGCTCATTATATATGATGAATTGTAACAGCTTCATAACTGAAGACAACGAAGTTAGACATATAAAGCTGGAAAAAAAAAAGAGAAAAAAAAAACTGAAATGGATTAAACTGCTGCTCTAAATTTATTTGGCAAAGCAGGCAACCTGAGACTGCAGTCGGCCACCAAATATGTGTTGAATAATGGTTGTCTCTTGGGTGCTAAGATCTACAGCCTTCTCTCCTCCATATTCATCAAGGCAAGCTGACTGCATCTTATCTATTGCGAATCTACAAACATAACACACATTTCACATCACTGTAGATGATGCAAGAGAGAATCACCTATATAAACCAAGTATAAAGTAATTAACCTCATGAATTCATGTGCATCTTCTTGTCTACCAAAGCCAAGGTTGCCACCAATATTTGGCAGGTGAGAAAGAATGTTCATAGGAGCAAATGGGTGCAAACTTTCACTAGCCCTTTGAATATAGCATTGCAGCTCACACAAGAAACACCAGTCTTCATGTCTCATAGAACCTAAAGCAAAGAAAAAGAGATGTTTGGAACATTTCTCAGCGTAGAACTAAGATGTCAATGAATAATCATGTACAAAAGCACATACATTCCCTGACATGGTCTTTTCCTAACAGATAGGCCACAAGCGGTCTCGTGCATGATAGACATTGTAAAACCACGTTAGCAAAGCAACTGCATAGAAGTAAGGAGACTCATCCCGTGAATTAGAGAGCCGTGTAAAACAGAACAGATGCTAACAGAGGATAATATTATCCCACTGACCTGTTACCACAATTCATAAGCCCACAAGGTATAAAGTCAAAATCCTTCCAATTGTATAGCTTTAAAAAATCATCATAAGAGAAGAGCACCTACGTATGTAGAGTTGATGCATAAGTTCCAATTCATCATAAGTATTTCCGGTTGCATAGCATGAATGAAAAACGTTGTCTGCATACACATTTCTAGGCTCAAAAGTATAGCCACTTACCTTGCTAAATTTTTTACGGGTAGGCACTAATGAGACAGGACTGAAACCAGATGATTTCTTATTGTTGGCCTCGCCTCCGAAGGATAACTTGTCAGCAGGGTCCAGCAGTTTCATTTGTTTGCACTTGAATTTGTGGTCAGATTGCCAATGCTTTGACTGACATTCTGAAGAACTGAATAACAGAATGAACCATAAGATGATGTGTAAAAAAGAGGCTTCGATGACTGTGCACATGAGTTCACTGGAAACCCAATTACACAGGTAAGCAATGAATACAATTCAATCCAGAGTTGGGACAGTTGTGTGATCATCTGTTTGGGGCTCATGAGCCTATTCTATTAATTGTTATAATAAACAATACCCAGGACAAATAACACAAGGAAAGATCAAATTTTAGAGCTTTCTTATGGCCTATAGACAAATATTGCCAAACAAGACAAATTACAGCCAAACGAGGTCGATTTTTGTTCAAAACCAGTCACGCTACCACTTTGAAAATGAGTTTCATATTATCTGATGTGTGAACATTATCATTTAACAACACTCAAACAAAGAACTGACTGAGCGATATTAATATATAGGCAAACAAAAAAAGGTGAACCTCTCGAGGCAAAAGAGCGGGGAAAAGTAGATAACCTTTCCCTCTGCCTTGATAGATGCAACAACTATAAAAGCATGAAGTGGTTCCACAGTCACCAGATCAGCATTGTTTTCAACTCTTTGATGCTTTAATTTCACCGAACATTCCTTGGGTAAATTTTTCTCTAGTCTGTCTGGCGTATGCATTAAAGTTTAGCAACGGGCAACTAATTTAAACATGAAAAAACCTCATGAGCCACCACGTCAGCTCCTTTGCACTCACCAAATGCATCATGAAAAAGAGAAAAATCATACTCTCCAAGACAATATAATCATAATGGCAGGGAGCAACTGCTGTGCAATTTGCTGCTTTGTGCAAACATGCAATCTCCACATCTCAACCGTTCTCTATCGATCTAAGGGTGGCTGCACTCAGGATTCTTTTTGCATATTGTCAGCAGCACCAGCTGGGAGGATTTAAGTGCTAAAAGTGCAGCACCTTTGGATCAATAGGGAACGGGGGAACGGTTGGGATGTGGAGATTGCATGCTTGTACAAAATAGCAGATTGCACAGCAGTTGCTCCCGCTTATGTACCGTTACGTATTGCCTCTCATCTGATAACTTAGTTAAGGAGACGCTAAAATTCCTCAAACACAAGATTCTCATTCAGCACAGCAAACAAAGATCATGCAAGGATCCGTTATTATTGACGGAACAGACCAGCAAATCACACCGCATAAGCCACAAATTCTGTTGGAACTAAGTAAGATCGCGTCGCGTGCAGCACCAAACAATTATATCAGCAATATTAGGAGGGGGGCGAATGGAAGGACACGCACCAGTACCGCACGCGCTTGCAACCAGAGCACTTCTTGGAGCTGACGCCGCCGCACTCGGCGCACGGCGCCGCCTCCCCGCCAGCGGGGCCCTGCTCCTGCCGGTTCCCCTGGGACGACATCAGGTAGGCGGCTGGGCCGTGGTGATCGTCGTAGGAGGCGGCGAATCGCGCGGCGACGACGACGAAGTAGCGCGAGGCGGCGCGGCGCACGGCGACGAGGGCCGCCGAGAAGAGCACGAGCCCGACCACCGCCGCCTGAATCACCGCCGAGAGGTCCAAGCCCAGGCCCGCGCCGCCGCCCCCCAGCATCTAATATAGCCGGCCCCTAGGGTTTGAGTTCCGCCGGCACCGAGCGACCACAGCCCGGACCCGAACCGCACCGAGCACGATTCCCCTCGCGCCGCACCGGTCTCCCTCCCAACCGGAGCTGAGAGGGACACTGTGTGTGCTGCTTCCAACTTTTGGTCGCTTTGCCTTGGGTACTGTCACTGACGGGTGGTCGATACGATGGTGGGGTCGAGGTGACAGCGGGAGGGGTAGAACGAGTCAACGCGGCGGTCGCGGAAACGACTGGGCAAGCGAGGCGTCTTGTTCTGCTGCTATGTTGGGTCTCCTCGGCCTACGCGTCCACGCAATGCAAGGCAACAGAAGCAGGCAGGTCGTCTTTCTGGGTTCTCGATCTTCTGTGCTGGTGCAAGTAGCTTTGGGCCTGGGCCCATCACATCTCGTTCTCTCCCCTTTCTCTGAAACAGACATGGGTCTTCTAGGAACCTCTGGATGCGAGAGAGTAATTCCTTTTAGCTCATTGCTCCACTTTATAAACCTCTTGCAATCAACGGTTCATATATTTTCTCTTCATCTTTTTCTTGCGGGTCTTCACCATTGTATTCAAGACACAACTCAATTTTTCAAGCTGTAAGTTGGTTATAATGCTTTGTGCAGTTCATTATTTTGAGGCTGTGAAATGATCTTTCCCATTTCTTTTCTAACTAATTATAACTAAAATAATGTTATCGCTGCCTGATTTTTTCAGCTAACGTTACGGACACCTTTGTTTTGGATTACGTCTAAAACGAGTAACTTGGGAAATAGTTCCCCTTCCAACGTACGTCAAAACATGTTAGCATTACCGGACTAGTCCGGTAGTGAACGGACTAGTCCTATCCAGACTAGTCCGATATAAGACCAGACTAGTCCGATGTTGTCCAGTAAGGACATCAGACTAATCCGGACCTTGACCGGACTAGTCTGGTCTTTTCAGTTAATGTCAGTTTGAACTCGAAAATAACATGTGTTCTAATTGAAAGGACACAACCCACCGACAATTATGTCCCTGATCGGGGGACTTAAGGATGTGTTTGGTTGGGAGTCAAAGTGGGATGGGATGGATCCATCCCAGTTCTTAGGGATGGGATGGTCCCGTTTTCTGTTTGTCTAGAGGGATGAGACAATCCCTGTTTCTTGTTTGTTTTGTGAGATGGTGTGGGACGGAATGATCTCGTCTCTTGTTTGAATGAAATGATGGGACAGGCACATGTGAGTATGAGTACTTCTGGAAGGTCGCGCACATGTCTCCACGGAGGTGGGACGGATATGTCCCCATGTTTTCTGTGGGATGGTTCCATCCCGCATCTAGGTGGAATATTCTTTTTTGAGGGATGACTTCATCCCACATGTCTCCAAACCAAACAACAAAAAAGTAGGATCGTCCCGTCTCGTCCCACTATATCCCTCGAACCAAACACACCCTAACTGTCTCTAAGGGTGGGAGGCCCCCTCTTGTGTCTCTTGGTTATATATAAGGAGAGGGTTATGTGTATGATAGAGGTGGTGTTGTGAATACACATTAAACACAAGAACTCTCTCAATTCTCAGAGTCCGATCAATAATACCAAGAGAAGAACAAGGGAAAACGCCTCCTGTCATCGTTCTACTTGCGGCCTCGCTTTATTGGCTCGATGGCCGCATCGTCAAACAACAACAAAAATGGAAGAGAAGGTATTATTGATGTTCTTGTGCTATTTGAGAGATAGCACTTGGTGTTCATGTTGTATTCGGATTTCTCCATGTAATTCGAGATGATTTAGTGGTTATTTGATCTTTGGGCTCCCTTTTCGTTTCTAACAATGGTATCAGAGCCATTTAGACCACTAATCATTTCGAATTGAGTTTTGATTGAAGTTTTTCGCTGAAAGTTTTGAGGGTCCGGACTTGTCCGGTCTAAGGGTCGGACTAGTCCGGTGTACCACGTAAAGTGGTTAGGTTTTCGGATCAGGGCGTTTTGACACGTTCATCTGATTGAAAACCAATTAAGCACTTTGGATTGAAATCCATTGTGAAAATTAAGTTGATTTGGTAAGATGGTAAGATTAAGATTCCTTTTTGGGTATTTCGACATTTTTTCCAGATTTTTATATGAAACTTTTTCGGGGTTGGTCGTACTAGTCCGGAATAGTACGGACCAAACTCGAAAAGTTCAATAAAGAACAGATCAAATGTTTTTGATGGGACCGGACGTATCTGGTGTATGGACCGGACTAGTCCGAAAACCATACTGTAAGAGTTCGGACTAGTCCAACCATGTGCGGACTAGTCCGGGCTATACAATTAAGGTTGCTTATTTAATTAAGCTTCCGCTGTGAATTAAGTTTATAATGTCATAGCAATTTGGTCGAGTAACCAAAGCGAAAGATAAATTGCTATGTCATTTTAAGTTACATGGAATTCTATTGAGTAACCAAAGCGAAAAATAGAATTGCCATGTTTTTAAGCAATATTATGTCATTATTGGCCGAGTAACCAAAGCGAAAGACATTAATGACATTTTCTGTTTAAGTGCATAGTAATTTGATCGAGTAACCAAATCGAAAGATAAATTACTATGTATTTCAGTTGTTCTCCAATGTTAAGTTTTAATGTCATTATTGGCCGAGTAACCAAAGCGAAAGGCATTAATGACATTCTCTTTTAAGAACATAGTAATTTGGTCGAGTAACCAAAGCGAAAGATACATTACTATGTTGTTTTTCAGTTATTCTCAAATGTTGAGTTTTGGTCAAGTAACCAAAGTGAAAGATAAAACTCAACATTATCTTATGATTAATATCTATGCATTCACTCATGATCTCGTTTTTGATTAAGAAGTTTCCTCAAATGAGAATTCAGCACTGAGTTTCATCACTTCTATTGATCTATTCAATGTAAGCAATTATGGGAGATGGAGAGAAAGTTGGAGATTGCTTTGGCAGTCTCCGAGATGGACTTTGCTCTCACAACTCCATATTCAGTTGAGCCGGTGGCTCTAGTAAGTAAAGTTGATGAAACTCAGTAAGCCTTTGTTGTGAGGACAAATGACTATACTAGTAAGCTATTGGCTTGTGATATAGCCAAAGTTAAGTGAAAACAATCAAATAGGAAATGTTTGATGATTATTAAGGGCACTATCACTGAAATCATTCGGGGGAGCAATCCCTGAATATGATATTGCCACTGAGTACCTTCAAAAGATTGAGAATCAGTTTACTGGTTGAAAGCATCTAGGCCCCCATGAGGTATGGTTTCGGTGATTAATGACAACCGTTAGTGATTACTAATGAGTTTGTGGATGCGAGGTCTCACGTAAAACAAATAAAACGTAATGAATCATCTCTCATATCATCTATTGCTCATTGAATACAAATGGAGACCCCTCAACGATATATTCTAAGGGGTTATTCAATTTTCATGAAGAATAAATGAAGAACTCATTCAAAGACGTTATTCTATCAAAATTGGCAACACAATAATATTAACATTCATCAAAAGAACAAGTCTAACAATTGTCAAAGAGGTCACTCGAGAAGATTCCAAAAGATCAACTCAAAACAACTCGAAACAAATAAGTTCAACTCACCGGATCATCCAATGTCTTGCAAAATGACTACATCGGTCGAGTTTGAGTTTGCAGAAGAAGAAGACCTCAAAGCCAAGTACACACCGGATCATCCGATGTGAAGGAAGTGGCACACCGGTTGAATCCAACAGAAGGGATGATCTTTGAGTGATTCTGGAGAAGTACACATCGGATCATCCGATGATCAATCCAAGTGTACATCGGTCCAATCCAACAGAAGCTATTATTTCTGGACCAAGTCTGAAGATCTACTCACCGGATCATCCGATGATGAAGAGGATGTTACATCGATCAATCAACGGTCATATCTGACACAATGATGTCAGCTAATTGAAATCGACCGATGCTCAATAAAGGGGTGCATCGGATCATCCGATGTGAACAGTAAAGTTAATCAGCCTACTTTTCCAACGGCCAATTCGAGAAGGCTGGCTATTTAAACCCCTCCAACCAGTCATTTCGACAAGTCTTGATCACCAGAGCCTCACTACACATCCTTAAGCAATCAAGACCAAGAGCAACCACTTCCACACCTCAAAACCACTTGTACTCCAACTATAGGCTAGATCTAGCTAGAGAAAAGCTTGTGTGCGTCCATTTTTGGTGGTTGGAGTCTCTAAGCTAGTGAGAGCTGTAAGGGAGAGTGTCTTGGTGACTCCTCTTACCTTGTAATCGTTGGAGGAAGAAGAGATCACTCCGGAGCTTGCCAAGGCGTTTGTGGAAGCCCAGAGGATCACCCTTGTACAAGGCTTGAGCTCCACCTTGCCGGAGATGGCGAACAGAGAAATATAGTGATATCCCTTGTCTTGGTGACTTGGGAGTGGCTATACCCTTTGGTGGGTGTCACAACATGGACGTAGGAAGATCTTTGTGATCTTACCGGACCACGAGAAAAATCGCCGTGTCTTCGTGTCTCCGCGGGAGTTTGCATCCCTCTCCTTACCCTCTACTTTTACGCATTTACTATTCCACAACTTATCTCTTTTGGATGCGTAGAATTCTTGCATAGGGAATTGGGCTTCAACACTTAAGTTTTTAATTGCCTTAAAATTTGAAGAAAGCCCAATTCACCCCCCCTCTTGGGCGTTTTGATCCTCACAATTGGTATTAGAGCCTTGCTGCTCATTGGATCATTCTAGCTTCACCGCTAGAAGCTAAAATGGCCAAGAATGGGGGTTTGGTTCCTACCTTCGAGGGCAAGAACTTTGCCTATTGGAAAGAACGCATGCGCGCCTACCTAGAGGCTATTACTCCCAAAATTTGGGAAGCGACCCATGCGGGGTTTGGAGATCTTGACTATGTTGGTGATCAACTAAAATGGGATGCTAAAGCTAGAAATGCAATCTATGAATGTATTAGTCAAGACGTATTTGCTAGAATTGCTAGTAAGGAGAAAGATTGTGAAATTTGGGCATGTTTAATTGAAATACATGAGGGCTCATCTCGTGTTAAAGAACTCAAATATCACTTGCTTAAATCCAAGTATGATGAATTTAAAATGCTTCCTCATGAGAATGTTAACCAAATGTTTTCTCGTTTAAATGTGCTCATCGAGGAGATTAACGCACTTGACATTGCTTCTCTTGGCAAGGGACTTATCAACCGCAAGATCCTCATGCTTCTACCCAAGCCCAAGTACAACATTATCAATTCAATGCTCCAAAAAGAGTCACTTGACAACATTGAAGTTTCGGAGCTCATTGGAGAAATTCATGCTCATGAGATGAGCGTACTTGGAATGATGGAGGAGTCATCGTCAAAAACCATTGTTCTCAAGGCTTCAACCAAGAAGACAACTCCCAAGAAGAAGAAAGTGGTTGAGCCTAGCTCAAGTGAAGAAGAGCAAGCAACAAGCGAAGATGACGATGATGATCTTGCGTTGATGATGAGGAAATTCTCACGTCTAAACTCCAAGATCGCAAAGAAGGGATACTCTTTTGATCCCAAGAAGAAAGCCTTCCTTCCAAGAAAAGATGAAAACAAGACATGCTATAATTGTGGTGATCTAGGCCACATATCATATGATTGTCCAAGACCGGACAAGAGGAAGGACAACCACAAGGGCAAGCATCGGAAGCTAGAAGAAAGTGATGAAGATGAAGAAGAGGTCAAGCCCAAGCGCTCCTTTGGAAAGAAGAAATTTGACAGAGGCAAGAAGACCAAGCTCTTTCCAAAGAAGAGAAGAGGGCCTCAAAAAAGTCTTCATGTGCGAGGCCAATGAGTGGATCACGGATGAAGAGTCAAGCGACGAAGAGAGTGAAGATGAAGAAAACTTGGCGGGCCTTGCCATCGTCAACAAGGATGACTCACCTCTTCGTCCACCTCCTATGTGCCTCATGGCGAAAGGTAACACTAAGGTACGTGACGATTCTAGCGATGATGATGATGAGCTCTCCCCCGATGAATTAGCATCTATGATTAATGAATACCATGTCATCATAAAAAGGGAGAAGAGCAAGGTTAAGGCACTTGAACAAGCTTGTGCTAAGCTTGAGAGTGTGAAGCTCGATCTGCATGACAAGTATGTAACCATACTTAAAGAGCATGACACGCTCAAATCACATGTCAAGCAAATCGAGGAGGAAAATGCTCAAATCAAGCTTGACTATCATGAGCTTGACTTAGCAAACCTAGCACTCTTGGGAAAGCACAATGACTTGGTTCAAGAACATGAAGTGCTTAACCTTGCTTATGAAGCAATTGAACTAAAATTGAAAAACATGAAAAAGGAAACCCTTGATGGCAAAGTATCAACTATTTCACATGCCACTAATATTTTGGATAAGTCTTTGCCTTTGAAAGCAAGCCCTAGGGAGAAGGAGTTGATGGACGAGATTGAAAGTCTCCGCACTAGTGTGGCAAGACTCTCTAAGGGGGAGGACAAGTACAAGGAAATCCTCTACCAACAAGCTAAAGGCTTCAACAATAGAGGATTTGGATCCTTCCCGGTGCCCAACAAAGGAAAGGTGCCCTCACTAGAGCTTAGGACAAGCTTCATCAAGGAAGTTGGTTCCTATTGTCAACATTGTGAGGTCACCGGACATCACATGAGGGAGTGTCCTCTTCCCAACCGTCCTTCTCCCAAATTGCCTCCTAACTACAAATCTACTTTCAATGATTACCACTATCTCTTGAGCAAAGTAGGTGTCAAGGTGAAGGCAAGGTTCATCGGCAAAGACATTAAGGGCATGAAGGGGAAGCTCCCCAAGCAACTTTGGGTCCCAAAATCACTTGTATCACACATACAAGGACCTAAGTTGGCTCGGGTGCCTAAACTCAAAAACTAACTTCATGTGTGTAGGTGAACTACAAAGCCGGAGGAAAGCATTGGGTACTCGATAGCGGGTGCACTCAACATATGACCGGCAATGATGGTATGTTCACCTCCATAGAGAACCCCGACAATCATGAACAAGTTACCTTTGGTGACAACTCAAAGGGAAAGGTAATTGGTTTGGGTAAAATTGCTATTTCGCATGATTTGTCCATTTCTAATGTGCTCTATGTTAAGTCTCTTAGTTTCAATTTGCTTTCCATTGCACAACTATGTGATCTTGGACTAACGTGCACCTTTGACAAGAATGGTGTTGTAGTGACTAGTGAATCAAGCAAAGAACTAATCTTCAAAGGTTTTCGGCATGGACATCTTTACTTGGTGGACTTCTCTAACAAGGATGCTAGCTTGACCACTTGTCTTTTCACCAAGACGAGTTTGGGTTGGCTATGGCATCGACGCATTGCTCACATTGGGATGAGCAAGCTCAAGAAGTCGTTCAAGCTTGGGATGATGACCGGAGTGAAGGATGTCACATTTGAGAAGAACAAGCTTTGTAGCGCTTGTCAAGCCGGGAAGCAAGTTGCTTCACACCATCCGATGAAGACAATGGTGTAAACCTCCAAGCCACTTGAGTTGCTTCACATGGACCTCTTCGGACCGTCCACATATCAAAGTCTTGGTGGTAACCTCTATTGTCTTGTTATTGTTGATGACTATTCTCGATATGCTTGGACTTTGTTTCTAGGTGACAAGGGTGAAACTCCGGAAGTCTTCAAGACCTTTGCTAAACGTGCTCAAAGGGAATTTTAACTTCCCATCATCAAGGTCCGGAGTGACAACGGCACCGAGTTCAAGAACTACAACATTGGGGAGTGGTGTGATCGTGAAGGCGTGAAGCATGAGTTTTCGGCCACATACACCCCTCAACAAAATGGTGTCGTTGAAAGGAAGAACAATACTCTCATCACCCTTGCTAGAGCAATGCTTGATGACTATGGCACGTCGAAGAAGTTTTGGGCCGAAGCAATCAACACGGCGTGCCATGCCGCTAATAGGGTCTATCTTCATCGACTACTTCAAAAGACCCCATATGAGCTCCTCATTGGGAGAAAGCCCAATATCTCCTACTTCCGAGTCTTCGGGTGCAAGTGCTACATCTACCGCAAGAAAAGGCTCGGTAAGTTTGAAAGAAGGTGTGATGTTGGTATCTTTCTTGGTTATGCGTCAAACTCAAAAGCATATCGAGTATTCAACCAAACCTCCAGGTTAGTTGAAGAAAGTTGTGATGTTGAGTTTGATGAGACTAATGGCTCCCAAGAGGAGAGTTTTGGTCATGATGATATAGATGATGAGCCTCTACGAGAAGCTATGAAGAACATGACCATTGGAGACATCAAGCCCGAATTTGAGGAGAACCATGATCAAGGGGGAGCATCAAGTTCCAACATCAACACCTCCATGGCGCCTCAAGTTGATGAAGAAGAAGAAAAAGATGATCCATTGCCAATGCAAGATTCACAAGCCACACAACATCAACAACAAGAAGAATAAGTCCAAGATCAAGTCCAACCACAATACGAGCAAGATGTTTCACCACCACCAAGTGCTTCACAATCACTTATGAGGAATGGACGCATCTCCAAGGCGCATCCGATTGATCAAATCATCGGAAGTCCGTCACGGGGAGTAAGTACTCGTTCTCGCCATGTCGCTTCGTTTTGTGAGCACTACTCGTTTGTTTCGTGTGTAGAACCCACTCATATAGAGGAAGCACTCCAAGATCCAAATTGTGTGATGGCCATGCAAGAAGAACTCAACAACTTCACCCGCAATGAAGTTTGGGTGTTGGAGGAGCGACCCAAGGACAAGAACGTCATCGTAACGAGTGGGTGTACCGCAACAAGCAAGACGAGAATGGTGTTGTGGTCCGCAACAAGGCAAGACTTGTGGCCAAGAGTTTCTCACAAGTTGAAGGACTAGACTTTGGAGAAACATTCGCTCCGGTCGCTCGGTTAGAAGCTATTCGTATACTCCTTCCTTTTGCTTCGCATCACAATATAATGCTTTATCAAATGGATGTTAAAAGTGTCTTTCTTAATGGTTATATTAACGAACTTGTTTATGTTGAGCAACCTCCCGGGTTTGAACATCCGAGGAATCCTAATCATGTGTATAGGTTACACAAGGCGCTCTACGGGCTCAAGCAAGCACCTAGGGTGTGGTATGAACGTCTAAGGGATTTCTTGGTCATGCAAGGATTCAAGATCGGGAGCGTGACACTACACTCTTCACCAAGGACATCGACGGGGATTTATTTATTTGTCAAATTTATGTCGATGATATTATTTTTGGCTCAACTAACAAATCTCTTAGCCATGAGTTTGGCACCATGATGTCTAGGGAATTCGAGATGTCAATGATTGGAGAGCTCAAATTCTTCCTTGGATTTCAAATCAAGCAACTTCAAGAGGGGACCTTCATCTACCAAGAGAAGTACACCAAGGACCTCTTGAAGAAATTTGAGATGGGAGATTGTAGCTCAATAAGTACTCCAATGGCGACAAATTGTCATCTCGACGCGGACTTGGACGGTAAACCTATTGATCAATCTCACTACCGTTCCATGATTGGTTCATTGTTATATCTTACCGCATCTAGGCCCGATATCATGTTTAGTGTGTGCTTGTGTGCTCGCTTTCAAGCGGCACCTAAAGAATCGCATCGTAAGGCGGTCTTTAGGATACTTCAGTATCTCAAGCATACCCCAAGTGTAGGTTTGTGGTACCCCAAGAACGCTAGTTTCCATCTCTTGGGTTACTCGGATTTAGACTTTGTCGAATGCCGTGTGGATCGCAAGAGTACCTCCGGTGGGTGCCACTTACTTGGGCGTTCCCTAGTATCTTGGTCGAGCAAAAAGCAAAATTCCGTGGCTTTGTCCACCGCGGAGGCGGAGTATATAGTGGCCGGTGCATGTTGTGTCCAAATTCTATATATGAAGCAAATCCTTTTAGACTTTGGAATTAAATTTGGTTGTGTGCCTCTCCTTTGTGATAATGAAAGTGCGGTTAAGATTGCTAGAAACCCCGTTCAACACTCCCGCACTAAGCACATTGATATTCGCCATCACTTCTTGCGGGATCATGAGGCTAAAGGAGACATCTCTTTGCAAGGTGTTAGGTCCGAAGAACAATTGGCGGACATCTTCACTAAACCACTTGATGATAAAACTTTTTCTAGACTTAGAAGTGAATTAAATGTGCTAGATGCATCTAACGTCATGTAAGTTGCCATGTTCATGTAAGGATGCATGTCATATAGGTCTTGTCTAACTCCCAAAGGATAGGGGCGAGCCAGAAATAGTTTTCCCTGAGGAAGCCTTTGGAAGGTTTAAACTTGCCAAGATAGATTTATTTTATGCCTTGCATGATCCCTGCCATATAGACTTGCACCCATTTAATATTTTGCACTAATTGTTTGGCATTGCATACGGTAGATTGTCACAAAGGGGAACCCACATAATGAGAAGAATACTTGTTTAAAATGCAATATCTCAACTCATATGATGTGGAAAGAGCAAAATTCTAAAGGAACATGCTTTAATGAGATAGAAGTTTTCCATACTATAGCTCACAAATCATGGGCCTTACATTCCCTTGAGTTTACCCTCCTAACTCTCTTTGTGTGCTCTATTTGCTTAAGGGCTTAGCCAATATGTGGCACTATATCTAAAAGCTTGTTATTAGAGTTTAGGAGTTGCCCAAAAAGTCCCAAGACTCGTGCTTTTCTTTGTGTGTTTAAGTCAAAGGACATATATAGGCAGTCTTAGGTTTTCTGCAATCATCGGATTATCCGATGCTAGGGCCAGCAGCAACATCGGTTCAATTGGTGCTTCAGTTCAAGGTTCAGATCAGTCAGAATGGGGAATCGACCGATGAGTTCATTTTGGAAAACATCGGAGCATCTGGTGTTCAGTATTCTGGTGTCCTGCAGAATTCGACCGATGATCGACTCCTCAACGTCGGATCATCCGGTGCTAAAAAGGTTCTTGGAACGAACTCTCTGTTGAACTCGACCGATGCTCTGCTCCGATGATCATCGGTCCATCCGATGCTCTGTTAGCGGCTAGGGTTTGCCCGTACACTTTAAAAACGGTTCGGCCGCCTCCTTCGTCCCTTTCTTCTCTCTCCCGACACCCCGCTGCCGTCATTGTGCTTGCGTTCCCCTCGGTCGCTGCCACTGTCGTTCCACCGCCGCTCGCCGCCGTCCAGGCTGCCGCCGCCTCCCAGGCTGCCGCCGCCGGTCCTCCAGGCCGCCGCAGCACCTTCGGCCGCCGCCGCCCGTTCTTCCTCGCGCCACCGCGCGATTCCTCGCCGCCGACGCACCTCTCCCTCGCCATCGCGCCGCCACCACCACAGCAGCCTCCACCGCCGGCTTCCAAGCACCACCACCTTACCACCTCTCCCCACCAGCATTCTTCATCTCTAGGGTTTGCCCCCGAGTAGCTCGCCGCCGTTCGTTGTTCTCGCGTTTTCGGCGTCTCCAACCCTAGTTCGTGTTCGCATCAAAATGGGCCGTGATCGTAAGGGAAAGGGCAAGGCCATCGAGGAGCCCGCCGCAAAGAAGCAAAAGCTCTCGAAGGAAGCTCGTCGTGCGGAGTTGGCCGCTCGCGCCGCCGAGGAGCGTGAACGCGGCCATCGTGGTTCCTTGCAGATCCGCGAGTCTCGGCAGAGGCAGCAGCAACCTCCAGTTCAGCTGGTGCCACCCGAGGGCTCCGACGAGGAGGAGACTGAGGTGACGCCTCTTGTCCGTCGGTGCACTCCGAGGACTCGTGGGGGTGGACAGACCCCTACGGCGAGTCAGCGCCCCTCTACAGCTGACCGCGCCGAGGACAGAGAGGCCCAGAGGGCCATCTACTAGATGGTTACTGCCGTCAGAGTTGCTGAGGATGTTAGACTGACAGATTACAGGAAGTTCAAGGCAAAGCAGTTGAAGAGGCTCAGATGGACAGCGTTGCCTGAGGAGTGGTTCCCGCAGTCGAGGGACACTCGAGTGGATCCCCGCTTCTGGACCTTGACACAGGCGTCCCTGTACGAGACATACAGGCGTCGGGGCCACAAGCTCTTCCAGCATAACAATATTGATTGGGATCAGCTAGCTGCAGCAGTCAGACACAGGATCAGACTGTACTTTGAGAGATACAGAGGTCTGGTAGAGCTGCTTTCACACCAGCGGAGTGCTTACATCGAGGAGTGGGTCCGAGTCTTCTACGCCACTCTCTACGTCTCTGAGGGCCGCCGCTTGATCCACTTCATGTTCTTGGGGCAGCTCCACGACGTGTCTCGAGATCTGTTGGCCAAACTGCTTGGTGTGGACACCTCTACTACCTGTCTGCACCAGATCGTGTACGGAGACGCAGACCCACCGAGGAGGCCACTGACTGGAGGAGTGTCACCACCGTTCGACGAGATCAGTGGGTTGTTCACTCCGCCCTTCACTCCAGACCAGCCGAGGGTGCCAGCGCTACTCACTCCAGCGGCTCGCACAGTTCACCACATACTGCGCCGCACACTGCTTCCGAGGTTTGGCTACCTTGAGGGATTCACGAGCCTACAGCGGACTCTCCTGTTCTATGTGATGAACGGGATGGAGTTCGATATCGTGGACATCCTGATCTGCAAGATGGAGGATGTGATCAGTGATGGAGTTGGGATGCTTCGACAGTTGGTCTTCGGTCACTGGATCTGTCACCTTCTTCACCAGCTGGTTCCAGAGGGTTCTCCAAGCACTACTCCTCTGACAGAGCTCCACGTTACTCGGTTCAGCCACTATCAAGTCCCCGCTCCTGGAGATCGCCGCCTTGGCCGTCCAGTCGAGCGTCAGGTCCAGGCTAGACTTTCTGAGGGGGACTGGGCAGACTTGGCCAGGGAGGACGCAGAGCTTGCACAGGTAGATGCTCAGGGTGGAGACCTACAACATATCTGGTCAGACAGTGACACCAGCGACAGCGTCGAGGAGTACTTCCCTCCTCCTTCTCCTCCACCGAGACAGCACGACGCGGAGGCGGGAGGATCAGCTGCTCCACCACCTACACCACCTCCGGTGTCAGAGGCACAGGTGTCACAGCCTTCTGAGCTCTCGTCCCTACTTCAGTAGATGATCGAGCAGCAGCGTCAGCAGGCCGCACGACACGAGGAGCTTCAGAGGCAGTAGCAGGAGATGCAGCTAGAGATAGCCCGTCAGAGGCGAGAGGACACCGACAGGTTCACTAACTTTGTTGATCAGATGACCAGGCGCACTCTTGACCAGCAGCAGCAGACTCAGCAGGCTATGATGGGCATTCTGGGGTTGATCACCAACCTCTACCAGCAGACCGGGATCGCCCTTCCACCTCAGCAGCCGGGACTTGGTCAGGATCCTGGAGCACCTCCTCTGGCACATGCTGCAGCTCCAGTGCCGACCTCGCCTATTTCGAGCTTCAGTATGTCGCCTCTGCTTGCCTCGACTGCGCCGATTCACTCACCTGTGCTGCCACCGACGTCGTTTCAGTTCTCACCTACTCCAGTGGTTAGCACACCCTTACCGAGAGTTCCAGCTCCACCGGCGCCAGCAGTCTCAGCGGACCCCCCAGCACCTTCAGTGGCTCCTCCAGCTCCTTCAGCTCCAGCTCCAGCGACCTCCGCCTCGAGCAGCTCCGACGACAGCGCCGCTGACGCCGACCGCTTCACCATCGCCAGGAGCGCGCCAGAGTCGTAGGCACTCGACTTCCCTTTTTGATGTCTTGATGCCAAAGGGGGAGAAGAGTTAGAGTCAGGGGGAGGTTAGCTCAGTTTTAGGGGGAGTCTTGGTCCTAGGGGGAGCTTTATCTTTTTGGGACTTATTGTTATCTTTGAGACTCTTGTTATTATCTGCCATTTACTATCTTTTGCCATTATTGTACTCAGTCTGCTACTTTGTGCTCTTGTGCTTTATTGATCATTATTTGAGCCTTCGAGCCTCTTGTGTTGCAAATTTGTACTTGTTATATTCTTTTATGAGCATTGCGTCTTAATTTCATTACTTCTATGCTCTACTTGTTGTGTTGTCATCAATCACCAAAAAGGGGGAGATTGAAAGCATCTAGGCCCCCATGAGGTATGGTTTCGGTGATTAATGACAATCGTTTGTGATTACTAATGAATTTGTGGATGCGAGGTCTCACGTAAAACAAATAAAACGTAATGAATCATCTCTCATATCATCTACTGCTCATTGGATACAAATGGAGACCCCTCAACAATATATTCTAAGGGGTTATTTGATTTTCATGAAGAATAAATGAAGAACTCATTCAACGACGTTATTCTATCAAAATTGGCAACACAAGAAGATTAACATTCATCAAAAGAACAAGTCTAACAATTGTCAAAGAGGTCACTCGAGAAGATTCCAAAAGATCAACTCAAAACAACTCGAAGTAAACAAGTTCAACTCACCGGATCATCCGATGTCTTGCAAAATGACTACATCGGTCGAGTTTGAGTTTGCAGAAGAAGAAGACCTCAGAACCAAGTACACACCGTGTAAGGATCGAAACGCCCAAGAGGGGGGGTGAATTGGGCTTTCTTTCAATTTTTAAAGCAATTAAGATTAACGACCTCAAGCCCAATTCCCTATGCGATTAAACTATGCAATCAATGTAAATTAAAGTTGTGGAATGAAGATTGCATAAGTGTAAAAGGGGAGAGGGATGCAAACGCTCAAGGGACACGGAGTTTATCCCGTGGTTCGGTAAGATCACAAGGATCTACCTACATCCACGTTGTGGCACCCACCGAAGGGTTTTGCCACTCCCAAGTCACCGAGACAAGGGGGTTCTTCACTATTCTTCTCCGTTCGCCAACCTCGGCAAGGTGGAGCTCAAGCCTTGTACACTTTGGAATCCTCCGGGCTTCCACAATCTTCTTGGCAAGCTCCGGAAGTCGCACACACCAAGGGACACTCCCTTATGGCTCTCACTACACTAGAGACTCCAATCACCAAGAGTGGAGGCACCCAAGCACTATCTCTAGCTAGTTCTAGCCTATCTCTTGGTGTACAAATGATGAGCAAATGATGTGAAAGTGGTAGCTCTATTGCTTGAATGCTATAGGATGTGTAGAGTATGTCTGGGCTTCAAGTCATATCGATTTGACAGGTTGAAGGGGTATAAATGGCCAGCCTCCATGAGATAGCCGTTGGAAAAGTAGGCTGACATCACTTCTCTGCGAACACCGGATGATCCGATGTCTCCCCTTCAGTTAACATCGGTCAAAGCCAAATTAGCTGATGTCACTGTGTCAGATATGACCGTGTTAGACCGATGTTGATCTGTCTTCTCATCGGATGATCCGGTGGCTCTTCCTCCAGAATTTTGCTTGATCTTGAAGCTTACTGGAGTGATCAACCGATGTGTGTAAGTCTACACATCGGATGATCCGGTGCTTCACTTGGTCCAACAGTGTTGCAATCTGTGATGATGGACCGATGTCACTGAGCCACCCACATCGGATGATCCGGTGAGTTCTTTGCTCTGAGGTCTTCTTCTTCTGTTGACACAACTCGACCGATGCAGTCAACTCAAAGACCATCGGATGATCCGGTGTGTTCAACTTGTTGACTTCGAGTTGTTTTGAGTTGTTCTTTTGGAATTTGAACTTGTGACCTCTTTGACACTTGTTTGAAATGTTGTTTTGATTGTCTTCGAGCATTGAGTGATATCAAGTTAGAGCTTTCACTTCTTGTCTTCATATGATTTGATTTGATCTCATTCGTTGATTTTATATGGGTCTCCAATGTAATTTTGATTTCATTTGATTGAGTGTTATTGAGACCTTGCATTCACAAATTCATTAGTAATATCGAATGGTTGTCATTAATCACCGAAACCGTACCTCATGGGGCCTAGATGCTTTCAATCTCCCCCTTTTTGGTGATTGATGACAACACAATAATTTAAAGCGCAATAATAATGAATTTGATGATAATACTCAAGTATATATGCAATGAATACAGCATAGGACACATTAAGCTTGTAAAACGCAAAAGAAATTTGTGGTGCGAAAAGCTCAATTGATTAAAAACATAAGCAAATGAGACAAGCGAAAGAGTGCTTAATTAAAATTACAAAAGAGTACTCAAGCACGAATACAAAGGATAAGCACACACTCCCCCTTCACTCCCCCTGAGAGTACTACTACCACTCCCCCCTCACTCTTCTACATCTTCTCCCCCTTTGGCATCAAGACACCAAAAAGGGATCAGAAAGCCTACAGACCCTGAGAGCTGGGCGCGAGGACGAACTGGGCACCGTCGCAGTCGTCAGAGCTAGAGTCGCCGGTCGTAGGAGCTGCCGGAGCGGCGGGAGCTGGAGGGTCCGCTGCCGGTGCTGGAGGAGAGGAAGCAGGTACTGGAGGTGCCGGTGGAGCTGGAGGAAGTGGAGCGCTCACCACGGACGCCGGCGTCTGCTGGAACAAGATCGTCGCCGGCAGTGGTGAGTGAATCGGTGCGCTGGATGCCAGAAGTGGTGACATACTGATTGAAGGGATAGGAGTAGTAGGCACCTGAGCAACACCTGGAGCCAGTCCCAGTCCAGGCTGCTGTGGAGGAAGGGCGATCTCGGTCTGAGTGTAAAGGTTGGTGATCAACCCTAGGATCCCCATCATGGCCTGTTGGGTCTGCTGCTGCTGGTCGAGGGTACGGCGGTGCATCTGATCTACCAGGTTGGTGAACCGGTCTGTATCCTCTCGCCTCTGACGAGCGATCTCCAGCTGGAGCTCCTGCTGCTGCCGCTGCAGCTGTGCCAGGTGAGCAGCCTGCTCTGCCCTGGCCTGCTCAGCAGCGAGCCTGTCCTGGCGCTGCTGCTCGATCATCTGCTGGAGAAGTGTCGACAGCTCTGACGGCTGTGACACCTGCGCCTCGGACACAGGAGGTGGTGTCGGTGGCGGAGCAGCTGATCCTCCTGCCTCGGCGTCGTGCTGCCTCGGTGAAGGTGGAGGAGGAGGGAAGTACTCCTCGACACTCTCGTCTGTGTCGCTCTCGGACCAGACGTGCTGCAAGTCTCCACCTTGAGCTTCTGCCTCAGCCAGACGCTCATCTTCCCTCTCGAGGTCAGACCAATCCTCCTCAATCAAGCGAGCCCTGACCTGGCGCTCAACTGGACGGCCAAGGCGGCGGTCTCCAGGGGCAGGGGCACGGTAATGTTTGAACCGTGTCACACTCTCGTCAGAGAGACGATTGTGCACGGCAGACTCCTCTGGAACCATCATCGTGAGCAAGTAGCTGATCCAGTGCCCATATGCTAGCTGCCTCATCATGCCCACTCCATCTGTGATGACATCCTCCATCTCGCAGATAATGACATCCACTATATCAAAGTCCATCCCGTTCATGATGTAAAACAGGATCGTGTGCTGGAGGCTAGTGAAACCCTCAAGATAGCCGGACCTCGGCAGGAGGGAGCGACGCAGGGCAAGGTGCACCGTGCGCGCTGCAGGAGTCAGCAGGGCCGGAACTCTCGGCTGGTCTGGAGAGAAAGTAGGTCCAAAGAGTGATATGATCTCCTCCAGAGCGGGAGCCACTCCTCCAGTGAGCGGCCTCCTCGGCGGGTCTGCCTGACCGTAGACTCTCTCATGTATGCAGATGTTGTGCAGGTCTACTCCAAGCAGCTGTCCCAGTGTCTGCCTCGTCAGATGGTAGTGCTGACCCATGAACATGAAGTCGATGGATCGTCTGCCCTCAGAGACGTAGAGGGTGGCGTAGAACACGCGGACCCAATCCTCTACGTAGGCACTCCGCTCATAGGATAGCAGCTGCACCAGACCCCTGTACCTCTTAAAGAACGGCCTGATCTCTGTCCCTGCGGCCACTTCAAGCTGAACCCAATCCATGTAGTTGTGTTGGAACAGCTTGTGGCCACGGCGTCTGTAGGTCTCGTAGAGAGACGCCTGCGTGACCGTCCAGAACCGACTGTCCACCAAAGCTTCCCGGGGCCGCGGGTACCACTCCTCAAGCAATACACTCCATCTGAGCTTTCGGAGTTGCTTGGCCTTCATCTTCCGGTAGTCCGTAAGACGGACTCCCTCACCGACCCGGACGGCCGTGTCCATCTCATAGATGGCCCTCTCGGCCTCCCTGTCCTCACGACGGTCGGCAGCCGTCGGTCTCGGACGAGGAGCCGCCTCGGTGTGACCCCCACGCGTCCGGGCAGAGCGCCGGCGGACAAGAGGCTCAACCGGCTCCTCTTCGGCGTCGGAGTCGTCGATCACGGGAGGCTGCCTGGAACGAGCCTCGCGGATCCTCAGGGACCCTCCTCGGCCACGCTCACGCTCCTCGGCGGCGCGAGCGGCCATCAAGGCCTTCTTTTCATCCTTCGAAAGTTTGTGCTTCTTCGCGGCGGGCTCCGCAATCGCCTTTCCCTTTCCTTTGCGGTCGCGACCCATCTAGGCGACGGAGAGCAAACGGGTCGGGTGCGAAGTTGAAACGGCGGCGAGGAGAGGCGGCGGCGAGGTTGGTGGAGACGTCGGAGGTGAAGGCGGCGCGTGGACGGCGGAGGCCGGAGGGCGACGACGGCGTCCGGCGGTGGTGGCGCGTGAGGTGGTGGTGGAGCGGCGATGGGGGCGGTGAGTGGTGAGGTGAGGCGGCGGCGGCGCTAGGCGGTGGCGGCGCTTGCGAGTAGGGGGACGACGGCGGCGGCCGAAGGCGGCGGCGACACTGCAGTGGGCGGCGCTTGGGTGCGGCGGCGGAGGTGGCGGCGATGGAACGGGAGGCGTCGGGGAGAGAGAGAAAGGGCGGCGGCGTGTGGGTTAAATAGTGGACCCCAAACCCTAGCCGATATTTTAACACCGGATGGACCGATGTTAAGAGAAGTGAGCATCGGTCGAATGCCACAGAAAGGATATTCAAGAATTGCTGTTGACACCAGATGGACCGACGTCTAGGGTTTTGATCATCGGTCGAATATCCCAGTAAGGGTGTTCAAAAGAGTGATGTAAACACCGGATGGTCCGACGTTGAAGGGAGTAAACATCAGTTGAATTGACCACAGCTCCAGAAGAGTGAACATCGGATGGACCGATGTTTTCCAGAATGAACGCGTCGGAGCATTTGAGGTTCTGACTAAACTGGGCCTTTGAAAGCATCTAGGCCCCCACGAGGTACGGTTTCGGTGATTAATGACAACCGTTAATTACCACTAATGAGTTTGTGGATGCGAGGTTTCATGTACAATGAATCAAACGTCGATCAATCACTCATAAATGTCATCTACTGCTCATTGGATGCAAAAGGAGACCCCTCAACGAACTAACCTAAGGGGTTAATCGGAAACAAATGAGGAACTCATACAACGACGCAACCTTATCAAAATTGGCAACACAAGAAGCTTCATATCCATCAGAAGAGCCATACAAACAAGTGTTCAAGAGGTCACAAGTCCAAAATCCAAAAGATCAGTCCAACTCAACTCGAAGGAAACAAATTGTACACACCGGATCATCCGGTGATCTGAAGAATGACTGCATCGGTCGATTTGGACTCAACAGAAGAAGAAGACCTCAGAATGAAGTACACACCGGATCATCCGATGTGTATCAAGTGAACATCGGATGAATACAACAGTAAGCAAATTTTCTGAAGTGTTCTGAAGGACTGAACACCGGATCATCCGATGCTGAAGGCAGATGCACATCGGTCGATTACAACAGAAGCAAATTATCAGCTCAACCAGACTGAAGATCTATTCATCGGATCCTCCGATGATGAAGGAGGTGAAGCATCGGTCTAATAACGGTCATTTCTGACAGAATGACGTCAGCTAATCTAATTAGACCGATGCTCATAAAAGGGGGTCATCGGATCATCCGATGTACACAGAAAAAGTAATCAGCCCACTTTTCCAACGGCTAATTCGGTTGGGCTGAGTATTTAACCCCCTCCCACCAGTCATTTCGGCTAGGCTGGACAACAAGAGCACCACTACACATTCCCCAAGTGTCCAAGACTTAGAATACTCATTTTCACACTCTTGTAACCCTTTCACACCTCAAGATATAGGCTAGTTCCTCTTAGAGTTAAGCTTGTGTGCGTCCTCTCTGGGTGAGTGGAGACTCTAGAGTAGGGAGAGCCGTGAGAAAGTGCATTCTTGGTGATTGCGCTCACCTTGTATCAAGAGGAGAGTGAAGAGATCGCTCCGGAGCTTGCCGAGACCATTGTGGAAGCCCGGAGGATCGAAGTTGTACAAGGCTTGAGCTCCACCTTGCCAAGGATGGCGAACGGAGGAAGTTAGTGGATTCCCTAGTCTCGGTGACTTGGGAGTGGCGATACCCTTAGGTGGGTGCCACAACGTGGACGTAGGTGGATCCTAGTGATCTCACCGAACCACGGGAAAAATCGACGTGTCCCCGTGTCTTCGAGCGTTTGCATTCCTCCTCCCTACTCCTTTACGATTACGCAATTCTCAATTCCGCACTTAATTCTCTTAATTGCACTGTTGGCTTGCTTAGAGAATTAGATTTCACTTAAGCTTTAAATTGACTTAAAAATTTGAACTAGCCCAATTCACCCCCCCCCCTCTTGGGCATTCGATCCCTACAATTGGTATCAGAGCAAGGTTGCTCATTGGATCATTCTAGCTTCACCGCTAGAGAGCAAAAATGGCCAAGAATGGGGGTTCGGTTCCTACCTTCGAGGGCAAGAATTTTGCTTATTGGAAAGCACGCATGCGCGCTTACCTTGAGGCAATTTCTCCCGAAGTGTGGGAAGCGACCCATGCGGGGTTTGGCAACCATGAATATATTGGTGATCAACTAAAATGGGATGCTAAGGCTAGGAATGCTATTTATGAGTGCATTAGTCAAGATGTATTTGCTAGAATTGCTAGTAAGGAGAAAGCTTGTGAATTTTGGGCTTGCTTGATTGAGATCCATGAGGGTTCCTCTCGTGTCAAAGAGCTCAAATATCACTTGCTTAAATCCAAGTATGATGATTTTAAAATGTTTCCTCATGAGAATCTTAATCAAATGTTTTCTCGCTTAAATGTACTCATTGAGGAAATTAATGCTCTTGACATTGCTTCTCTTGGCAAGGGACTCATCAACCGCAAAATCCTCATGCTACTTCCCAAGCCCAAGTACAACATCATCAACTCAATGCTCCAAAAGGAGTCACTTGACAACATTGAGGTTTCGGAGCTCATTGGAGAGATACATGCTCATGAGATGAGTGTGCTTGGAATGATGGAGGAGTCATCATCATCAAAGACCATTGCTCTCAAGGCCTCAACCAAGAAGACACATACCAAGAAGAAGAAAGTGGTTGAGCCTAGCTCAAGTGAGGAAGAACAAGCTACAAGTGAAGATGATGATGATGATGAGCTTGCATTGATGATGAGGAAGTTTTCACGTCTCAACTCAAAGATTGCCAAGAAGGGATACTCGTTTGATCCCAAGAAGAAAGCCTTCTTGCCAAGGAGAGATGAAAACAAGACGTGCTACAATTGTGGCGATCAAGGCCACATATCATATGATTGTCCAAGACCGGACAAGAGGAAGGACAAGGGCAAGCATCGCAAGCTAGAAGAGAGTGATGGTGATGAAGATGCAAAGCCCAAGCGCACCTTTGGAAAGAAGAAACTTGACAAAGGAAAGAAGACCAAGCTTTTTCCAAAGAAGAGAAGAGGACCTCAAAAGGTCTTCATGTGCGAAGCAAATGAGTGGGTCACCGATGAAGAAACAAGTGATGATAGTGAAGATGAGGAAGAAAACTTGGCAAGCCTCGCTATCGTCAACAAGGATGACTCACCCCTTCCTCCACCGCCTATGTGCCTCATGGCGAAAGGTAACACAAAGGTATGTGATGACTCAAGTGATGATGAACTTTCTCCCGATGAACTAGCATCTATGATTAATGAATATCATGCCATTATCAAAAGGGAAAAGGCTAAGGTTAAGGCACTTGAGCTAACTCGCGCTAAGCTAGAGGGTGCCAACCTCGATTTGCAAGACAAGTATGTCACCATACTTAATGAGCATGAAACACTCAAGTCACATGTCAAGCAAATCGAGGAGGAGAAGGCTCAAATCAAGCTTGAGTTCCATGAGCTTGACTTAGCTAACTCGGCACTATTGGCTAAGCATAACGAGTTAGTTCAAGAGCATGAGACACTTAGTCTTTCCTATGAAGCAATGGAACTAAAATTGAATAACTTGAAGAAAGAAACTCTTGATGGCAAAACACCCGCTAGTTCACATGCCACTAACAATCTGCATGAGTCTTTGCCATTGAAAGCTAATAGGGAGAAGGAGCTAATGGACGAGATCGAAAGTCTCCGCACTAGTGTGGCTAGACTTTCCAAGGGAGAGGACAAGCACAAGGAGATCCTCTTCCAACAAGCTAAAGGCTTCAACAAGAGGGGACTTGGGACCTTCCCTACGCCCAACAAATGGAAGGTGCCCTCACCGGAGCTTAGGACAAGCTTCATCAAGGAAGTGGGATCCTATTGCCAACATTGTGAGGTCACCGGACATCACACTAGGGAGTGCCCTCTTCCCACTCGTCCTTCTCCAAAATTACCTCCTAACTATTCATCTACTTTCAATGATTGTCACTATCTATTGAGCAAAGTAGGTGGAAAGGTGAAGGCGAAGTTCATTGGCAAAAACATCAAGGGCATGAAGGGGAAGCTCCCCAAGCAACTTTGGGTCCCAAAATCACTTGTATCACACATACAAGGACCTAAGTTGGCTTGGGTTCCTAAACTCAAAAACTAACTTCATGTGTGTAGGTGAACTACAAAGCCGGAGGAAAACATTGGGTACTCGATAGTGGGTGCACTCAACACATGACCGGCAATGATGGTATGTTCACCTTCATAGAAGACCCCGACAATCATGAACAAGTCACTTTTGGTGATAACTCAAAGGGGAAGGTAATTGGTTTAGGTAAAATTGCAATTTCTAATGACTTGTCCATTTCGAATGTGCTTTACGTTAAGTCTCTTAGCTTTAATTTGCTCTCTATTGCTCAACTTTGTGATCTTGGACTAACGTGCACATTTGACAAAGATGGTGTTGTGGTGTCTAGTGTAGCTAGCAAAGAGCTAATATTCAAGGGCTTTAGGCATGGTCATCTATATTTGGTGGACTTCTCCAACAAGAGCGCAAGCCTAACCACTTGTCTTTTCACCAAGACAAGTTTGGGGTGGCTATGGCATCGGAGGATTGCTCACATAGGAATGAGCAAGCTCAAGAAGTCCTTCAAGCTAGGGATGGTGACCGGCGTAAAGGACGTGACGTTTGAAAAGAACAAGCTATGTAGCGCATGTCAAGCCGGGAAGCAAGTGGCTTCGCACCATCCGATGAAGACAATGGTGTCTACCTCCAAGCCGCTCGAACTACTTCACATGGACCTCTTCGGACCGTCCACCTACCAAAGCCTTGGCGGTAATCTCTATTGTCTCGTCATTGTTGATGATTACTCTCGCTATGCTTGGACTTTGTTTTTAGGTGACAAGGGTGAAACCCCGGAAGTCTTCAAGACCTTTGCAAAACGAGCTCAACGGGAATTCCAACTTCCCATCATCAAGGTCCGGAGTGACAACGGCACCGAGTTCAAGAACTACAATATTGGGGAGTGGTGTGACCGTGAAGGAGTCAAGCACGAATTTTCGGCTACATACACCCCTCAACAAAACGGTGTTGTTGAGAGAAAGAACAAGACACTAATCACCCTCGCGAGAGCCATGCTTGATGATTATGGGACGTCGGAGAAGTTTTGGGCAGAAGCGATCAACACGGCATGCCATGCCGCAAATAGAGTCTACCTTCATCGACTTCTCCAAAAGACTCCCTACGAGCTCCTCATTGGGAGAAAGCCCAACATCTCCTACTTCCGGGTCTTCGGATGCAAGTGCTACATCTACCGCAAGAAAAGACTTGGTAAGTTTGAAAGAAGGTGCGATGTTGGTATTTTCCTTGGTTATGCGTCAAACTCAAAGGCATATCGAGTATTCAACCAAACCTCCGGGTTAGTTGAAGAAAGTTGTGACGTTGAGTTTGATGAGACTAATGGCTCCCAAGAGGAGAGTTTTGGTCATGATGATATAGATGATGAGCCTCTACGAGAAGCTATGAAGAACATGACCATAGGAGACATCAAGCCCGAAGTTGAGGAGAGCCATGATCAAGGGGGAGCTTCAAGTCCGAACATCAACACCTCCATGGCGCCTCAAGTGGATGAAGAAGAAGACAAAGATGATCCATTGCCTATGCAAGACCAACAAGCCACACAACACCAAGAAGAAGATGAAGTCCAAGATGAAGTCCAACCACAAGACGAGCAAGATGCTTCACCACCACCAAGTGACTCACAACCGTTGATGAGACATGGGCGCATCTCCAAGGCACATCCAATGGATCAAATCATTGGAAGTCCTTCACGGGGAGTAAGTACTCGTTCACGTCATGTTGCATCTTTTTGTGAGCACTACTCTTTTGTGTCGTGTGTAGAACCCAAAAGCATTGAGGAAGCTCTCCAAGACTCCAATTGGGTGATGGCTATGCAAGAGGAACTCAACAACTTCACCCGCAATGAAGTTTGGGTGTTGGAGGAGCGACCCAAGGACAAGAATGTGATTGGAACGAAGTGGGTCTACCGCAACAAGCAAGATGAGAATGGCGTGGTGGTCCGCAACAAAGCTAGGCTTGTGGCGAAGGGATTTGCTCAAGTTGAAGGTTTGGATTTTGGGGAGACATTCGCCCCGGTAGCACGGTTAGAAGCTATCCGCATACTCCTTGCTTTTGCTTCTCATCATAATATCATGCTTTATCAAATGGATGTTAAGAGTGCATTTCTTAATGGCTATATTAATGAACTTGTGTTTGTTGAGCAACCTCCCGGGTTTGAGGACCCAAGAAACCCTAACCATGTCTATAGGCTAAACAAAGCACTCTATGGACTCAAGCAAGCTCCAAGGGCATTGTACGAGCGCTTAAGGGACTTCCTCGTCATGCAAGGTTTCAAGATTGGGAGGGTGGACACTACACTCTTCACCAAGGACATCGACGGAGACTTATTTCTTTGTCAAATTTATGTCGATGATATTATTTTTGGCTCAACTAACAAAGCTCTTAGCCATGAGTTTGGCAAAATGATGTCTAGGGAATTCGAGATGTCAATGATTGGAGAGCTCAACTTCTTCCTAGGATTTCAAATCAAGCAACTTCAAGAGGGGACCTTCATCCATCAAGAGAAGTACACTAAGGACCTCTTGAAGAAATTTGAGATGGGAGATTGTAGCTCAAGAAGCACTTCAATGGCGACAAATTGTCATCTCGACGCGGACATGGACGGTAAATCTATTGATCAATCTCATTACCGTTCCATGATTGGTTCATTGCTATATCTTACCGCATCTAGGCCCGATATTATGTTTAGTGTGTGCTTGTGTGCTCGCTTTCAAGCGGCACCTAAAGAATCGCACAAGAAGGCGGTCTTTAGGATACTTCGGTATCTCAAGCATACCCCAAGTGTAGGTTTGTGGTACCCCAAGAACGCTAGTTTTCATCTCTTAGGTTACTCGGATTCGGACTTTGCCGGATGCCGTGTAGACCGCAAGAGTACCTCCGGGGGTTGCCACTTACTTGGGCGTTCCCTAGTTTCTTGGTCGAGCAAGAAGCAAAATTCCGTGGCTTTGTCCACCGCGGAGGCGGAGTATATAGCGGCCGGTGCATGTTGTGCCCAAATCCTATATATGAAGCAAACCCTCTTGGACTTTGGAATTAAGTTTGGTTGTGTGCCTCTCCTTTGTGACAATGAAAGTGCGGTTAAGATAGCTAGAAACCCCGTTCAACACTCCCGCACTAAGCACATTGATATTCGCCATCACTTCTTGCGGGACCATGAGGCTAAGGGAGAAATCTCTTTGCAAGGTGTTAGGTCCGAAGAACAATTGGCGGATATCTTCACCAAACCACTTGATGAGAAAACTTTTTCTAGGCTTAGAAGTGAGTTAAATGTGCTAGATGCATCTAACGTCATGTAAATTGCCATGTTCATGTAAGGTTGCATGTCATATAGGTCTTGCCTAACTCCCAAAGGATAGGGGCGAGCTAGAAATAGTTTTCCCTGAGTAAGCCTTTGGCAGATTCAAACTTGGCAAGATAGATTTATTTTGTGCCTTGCATGATTCCTGTCATATAGACTTGCATTCATCTAATATTTTGCATTATCTTGTTTGACATTGCATACGGTAGACTGTCACAAAGGGGAACCCACATCATGAGAAGGAGACTTGTTTGAAATGCAATATCTCAACTCATATGATGTGGAAAGAGCAAAATTCTAAAGGAACATGCTTTAATGAGATAGAAGTTTCCATACTCTACCTCACAAAGCATGGGCCTTACATTTTATTTGGATATTTTTTCCTCCATTTTTCTTGGTGTTCCGTTTGTGTTAAGGTCTAGCCAAGCTATTGCATATTAGCTTCTTGAGGGGTAAGGAGTTGCCCAAAAAGTCCTAAGACATGTGTTTCTCCTCAATTGTTTGTTCGGTCGACGGACATATATGGGATGTTTTCGTTCTGTTGTCATCGGATTATCCGATGCCCCTGTCAATCTCTCATCGGTCAAATAGGTGTTCAATCCTCAAAACCCAACTCTGTCAGAACCTCAAATGATCCGACGCGTTCATCCTGGAAAACATCGGTCCATCCGATGTTCACTCTTCTGGAGCTGTGATCCATTCAACCGATGTCTACCTCCCTCTAACGTCGGATCATCCGGTGTCAATATCACTCGGTTGAACACCCTTACTGTGCTATTCGACCGATGTTCAAAACCCTAATCATCGGTTCATCCGATGTCAACAGCAATTCTTGAGTATCCTCACTGTTGCGATTGACCGATGTTCACTGCATATATCATCGGTCCATCCGGTGTTTGAAAAACGGCTAGGTTTTTGGCCCCACTATTTAAACCCGCGCGCCGGCCCGACCCTTTCTCTCCCCGACACCCCGTGCTCCCGCCGCCGCCGCCGTCCCCTGCTCGCGCCACCGCCGCCGGCCACCTCTCCCGCGCGCCGCCGCCCTTCCCTCGCGCCGCCGACCACCGCCTCTCCACGCGCCGGCCACCTCTCCCGCGCGCCGCCGCCCTTCCCTCGCGCCGCCGCCGCCGTGCTCCACCCGCAGCACCGCCGCCGCTGCCTCCCCACGCGCCGCCGTCGCCCGTGCCCGCTCACCGCACCACTTCCGCAGCAGCCGCCGCCGTGCTCCACCCGCGCCCACGCACCATCGCCACCGCACCTCTCCCTCCGTCAAAGCATCTCCACGTCTTCTCCGGCCCCCGTCGCTAGGTTTTCCCGAGCTCCATCGTCGCTAAGGTGAGCTCCGTGCCGTGCGACGTCTCTCGCTGATTATCTCGTCATCGTTCGTTTTCAACGTTGCTAACCCTTCCTCTCCGTCGCCTAGATGGGTCGTGATCGCAAAGGAAAGGGAAAAGCGATCGCAGAGCCCGCCGCGAAAAAGCGGAAACTTTCGAAGGATGAGAAGAAGGCCTTGATGGCCGCTCGCGCCGCCGAGGAGCGTGAGCGCGACCATGGGGGTTCGTTGAGGATTCGCGAGGCCCGTTCAAGGCCGCCTCCCGTGGTCGACGACTCCGACGCCGAAGAGGAGCCAGTTGCGCCTCTCGTCCGCCGGCGCTCAGCCCGGACTCGAGGAGGTCACACCGAGGCTGCTCCTCGTCCGAGACCGACGGCCGCCGACCGTCGTGAGGACAGGGAGACTGAGAGGGACATCCATGTGATGGACACGGCCGTCCTGGTCAGTGAAGGAGTCCGCCTTGTGGACTA